>OZ023138.1:9925559-10558323 GCA_963675895.2 Styela plicata
TGGCTATATATCACGATTCAGCAATATCACGCAAACGTGCGTGAAGCGAATAGACATTTTGAATTTCAATGTCTTCATTCATTCTATACTGTAATATATTTTTCCGTATTCTGGAATTGGTGAGAATCAGAGAAGAATACTCTACATGGCTCATATCTATTTATGCGATGTTAAATAGACATTTTGTATTCAAAATAAAATAAAATAAAATTAGCCATATTCTTGATTTTGCTTATTTTTGCTATGCTCATTGTATGCTATTCAAAATCGTTGGAGGAATATCCGTCTTCTCAAAACTTAGGGAGAGAGCCTGTTATCCTACGCTTTTTTGACGAGCAAGTGTTCAATTTCTGATGATGAGCTGACGTTGAAGACAATTCTTTGTAACGTCTGGATGGAAAGTTTCACGGGCAGAAATTGCATCATTACGAAGGCATTATGTGGACGATAGTCTAGTGGATAACATAATGGCATCACAGGCTAACGATCTCTGGATCAGGCCCCGGCAACTCCGTCTCGTTAATCCATGCCCACAACCCAACTGAAGGACTTTAAAATCACCTCAACACGCCAGTGATGGGATTCTGTGAAGAATGGGTACTCAAAATAATTATACGAGGTAGAACGACCGACACAAGAAGGATCATCTGCAGCCAATTCACTCTATCAACGCCTAATTTGCTCTCCTCTCCGGCAAGTATAAACAATAGATATCAAACCAAATTGAAAGAAAGCACTGATAAAAATTAATTGTACCTACAAAATTGGCAAGTATAAGGAACAAGTTTGGAAATGATCTAGAAGATGGTCAGGAAATAAAAAATACCAGAGTAAAATAGCACGAGAGCAAGTAACCAATTCACTTTATTAATAATCTATAATTTATTTGTCATAAAAAATTTTCCGTTCTTAATAATAATAGTTGGTAATCATGGTTCATAACCGGCAAAATAACGTCTCTCAAGACCTCTATAAGCAGTAAAATCCAAGGTCTTGCTAATTTCCGAAATATTATCTTTAATTAGTCTTGTTTTAAATATTGGTTAAGCATTCCTTTTTTGACTAACCGTGTCGTTCAAAAAGGCTATAAGTCATTGTTAAATCCAGGAGCGTATTAACAATCATTAACAACTATATTTCATGAAATTTACGTTAATTACATCAGAAAATATTCTCTTTCGAAACATTATCACGGTTTAGTTTCGTCCAGCTTCAGCTAAGCAATTGTCCTACTTCTGTACCAACTATTTATTTTCCGATTGCAAAGCAGACATTCGATATTAAAATTCGTATTTACTCTTACGCTGTTACTGTTGTATCAATCAGATATTTCATTTTGTTAAGCATGAGTCACTGATGAACCGCCAGTGTCCCTGCTCAACAAAACATAAAATTGGAAGTGATTTTTCGTTTGGTTGCGGTAATCGTGTTTGTCTCAAATACCATATTGTGTACTAATGTGCAGCTAACTTTTTTGCCTTCATTGCTTTTTTACTTATTTTTTTGCTCGTGGTTTTGCTGAAACAGATAGGTAATATTTCGTTTGTTTATCACACAATTCGCTCAGAGCAAGGCGGCGAAAGACGTATGTTTGTAAAGTCGTGAAATATTCATTTGTTTGCAGATTTCTGTAAAGTTTGCGGTTCAATCAATGTTAACAAATATTATATTTATATTTTGTGGCGTTTTTCCCATATACAGTAGAATTTTGCAATTTGCTTACAAATATCAACAGCAAATATATTGAAGTTCCGAGACTAGCGGTGAACTTTTCCGATAACTTTCGATATTGAAATGTTTAATTGCCTCCTCTTACAGTATGTAATAATAAAAATTAGTGGTCATACGAGTAAATCCATAACTTCAAAAATTTAGCAATTTTTTAATGAATAGATGTATTTTTTTCTTATTAGGACACAAAAATTGACGCTCGGTTCGTTTCCCTCCAGTATTCGTGAACCGGAAATGTTAGCGATGTCGTCATAATATATTATATACCTAATAAGATCACCCAAAATGGAAATCGTGGACGGTAGTTTCAAGAAAAAATTCAAGTTGAGTACAGTCGCAAATAAAGGAGGAGCGTGGGGAAGACACCAGTCACATAACATATTAAAATATAGAAAACTTGCACAACGTTTTTGTTTTATAAAGCTAGTTTATATACGGATGCATTTCAGAAGGTTTCCAAATTGAACCATCTAAGTATTTTTGCGTGCTTGCAATATGCATCAGGTCTAAATAAAAATTGAAAATTTATTAAGCATATTCTGTTTGTTTTTATGACAATCTGTCGTTTGAGCGTACCATGCAAGAAGGCTGTCCCGTTCATTGACCAAAGTTATCTGCAGGCTGGACTACAATCCAAGGTATCTAATGTGGGATTCTACAGTCAAACAGTAATCCAACGCCCCCACTTGGCTAGTTATTATTTAAAAACCTCACAGATTTTTTGTGATTATAAAGTCATACGACTAATATTATATAATTGGAAATTTAAAAAATATTGATAGATACCCCGATTTGATGACGACGTATATTAAGATCACCGCTCGACGCCGGAAAGCAAAAACAAGCAAAATAACAGGAAAGTAGAATAGACGTCACGTCAGCGTTTTTTACCTTGATACTTTCAATTAGTGATCAACTGTATAAAGGCTAAATTCTCTTGGCAAAGAGTTGTTTTTAGAATAAACAATGAAAGCGTTGTCATCCACAACATACGCATTCTCGAGTTCCGCTCACCGTCATATTCATTGTTTTATGCATCATGACCTCTGACTCAGTTACGCGAAACCAACTTGGTGTTCAAATAATAACAACTTCTCGATATTTTGGTAATCATTTTGCACTTACCATACCTTTATATTTCAGAACAACCCTTAAAAAAGGAGATGTGCAATATTTGTCTGAAATCGAAATAGAAAATGCGGATAACCCTCCATGGCAAAACATAATTTTAAGCGCTTTAATATTATTCATATGGATAACATATATTGGCAAATTATGTTTTGGTATTTTTTGTCGATTGTCGCATTTCGAAGACTCCCTTTTTCTAGGAATATCCACCACTATTGGACAAACGTTATAGAAAAAAGTTTAAAACATGGTTGCGCGCTGGAAGGTAACGAAATATTCTATTATTATGCAGAATAATCACGGAAAGCTAGTTCTAAACCTTTTCTATATTCACTCGTTTAGTAGAATTTAGCATAGGATACATCTGAATATTTTAAATATGTCGAATATGGAAAGTAAATATTACGACTGTTAATATACTAATATTATAAAAGTTTACTTCTTCAATGACTAATACTTTGGCCTAAAGAAAAAGCGGATTGCTTTTTGTTAAAGCGTTACACATTACAGCTTTACCTAACCATTTCACGCGCCAAGTTTATTAGATATCAAATGTCGAAAACGTACATTTTCACATACATTCTTACGCATTGACATACGTTCATGAATCATACGATTCCAAATGGTCAAAAACTTTACAATGAAGCACACATGGTAGGTTGGATAAATTTATCTGTTTCCAACAATCATATTTCCGAGCTAGTATGTAAGGAATTGGTGTGAAAAAATATTATTATTATACCCCTACTTTCACGGAAGTTAAACATGAGCTTTGTTTCCTCCACTTCAAAATCGAAACAAGCTTATCTCCCATAAAAGGCGCTGAATGTCGTATAATTCGAATCCGAACCCGTCTGCCGAACCTGTGCATTTTGGATGAAAAGTCACTGAGATTTTCTTAGAAGAAAAGTATAAAACTATGTATTTTATGGGTATTTTAAGTCGATGTTCCGCTATAGCGAATAAGCAAAAATGTATGCGTTTGAAAAATTTTACTTGCTTTATTCTAACATTTTAATGAACATTCTTTATTTTAAATCAGTGAAGATATAGGGATTCAATGTCTGTAGAAATATAGAATGCTCTTCTTTCTGTGACGATATCGATTCTTTTAATAGGAGGAATGCTGGGATCATTATATGTTAAGATAATATTGACATATTTGACAAAAAAAGCAAGTTATGATGGTTTTACATATTTGTAATGCTCTTGGCTACTTGGTCATTGCTATTGATGATGGAATATGGAAATCCCGTGAAGCATTCATTATTCATTGGGCTAGGACTCAGTGAGTTATTTTTAATCGATATTCCCGTTCTTCAATTTATTGATTAGGTCGATCGCTCTGAACAAGGTGGACAGTCATAGACGGCCACTTACAGTTGTTGTTGGTGGAGCGGTGGGCAATGGCATAGATTAGCGAGCCAGACTTATCGAAACTCGAACGCAATATACTCAACCTGTGACATCAAACGATAACCATCAGGCCATTGCGCCCAACAAATTGTAACAAGCATATGGCTGGGAAATTCGATTCGTGATTCGAATCGATTCAATGAACGAATGAATCGTAAATCATTCATGCAAAAAGAACTGAAATTTTCATTTTTAACGACAAAATCTGGCCAAAATCGAATTTCAAAATTGAATTTTGCATTTGACCAAAATCGATTACATTTTTTCGTTAAAATATGAAAATTATTCCTCTCAGACACGGAGTATGAATTGAAAATACACTAAAAACTATCAATTTCTCGATTTTCACAATATAGACAAGTTGTAATAGCTATAATGGGATATATGTTATTTACATAGAAAATTGATGATTCGATCCTATTCGAAAAATTATTCGGATCTGATTCGAATTTCAAATTGTTCGGTTTCGCCCACCCCTAAACAAGCATAAATTACAAACGATTAATCGGATAGTTTGTCGTGAGATAGCATTAAATTTCACTCCTCTCATCATTTATCTATTCTATCTCTAGCTGATTTGAATTTATTTATTCAATATTTCTTACTTGTTCCATTTGCAGGTACATTATCTCTCATAGTAAATGAAACATGCGTACAAATCGAAGTCAACTTCACAAGGGTATCCTCGGTACTCTATATGCGGGTGGGGCTGTTATCGGAGTTTTAATTGGATGGTCGAAGGTAGGTATGATCAATGCTGCATTGTGTTGTTCCCGAAAATACATGATGTAGTTGTAACCAGTGTTGGGAACGAGTCACTGCATTTCGAGTTCCAAGTCGAGACGAAGAAGACACGAGTTGCGAGTCGATTTGATGTCTTAACAAAATTTAAATTCAGAGTCTCGAATCAAGTCGTGTCACTGTACTTTGAAAGTCGCAAGTCACGTCAAGTCACACATTTTTTTATTAAAATTCGCTCACAGCCACAGGAGAAAAATCATACTTGAAAATTTTCCTGAAGCCACTACAAGTCTCAAGTCAAGTCACGAGTCCATTTCTAAATCTATTCAACAGCTATGACAGATTAATTTTGCACTTACCACTCTATAAGTACTCACGTAAAATCATCATCTGATCATTATTGGGTAGACGACCATGGATTTCACACCAGTCGCGGTCGAGTTATTTATCTACGATGACTCGAGCCGAGCCATTGTAAAAGGTGACTCTAGTGCGACTTGAGTCGAGTCATTGACTCGAGTTTCTCCAACACTGGTTGTAACGACCCAGTTCAGTCAAATAAAAAATCGTTATTACAATACGAATTATTTGGTATTTCCTCAAATAAATAAGAAATTATCTTCGGACATCACCTTATTTGTTGTGTTTTTGCTCGGTCAGTCGGTATGATAACTGGTCTAAACGACATACTTTTCTTCTCTGATCAAATATTCTTAAGATCAAGTTTGGATCCGAGCGTGGTGACGTCAGCAGCCGTTGGTGTATTTACACTATCTCCCATATTTTCAGTCACGGTGGCAAGTAAATTCAATTCGGACCAGCGAAATGTGACGTTTCTCCGATTGTATTTCCATATAATTAATGTAGTTAATTCGAGACTCGCCACAACTCCACCCAACCGAGAAGTTTGATTTTTCATAAGAATGAGCCACAGATGGACCCATAAGTTTCCCATCTTTAACAAAACGTGTTGAGACAATTTTTCATTGCGTATTCCCTCAGCCAGTCAGTTGGGGGTTTGTTATCGTTATATCCCATAACGATGCTTTGTTTACTTGGCATTTGAAAAGTTGTCATTGTTTATTTCAACTTAATTTTGCGTTGCTCATATAATTTGATAATAATAATATTAATATCAAATATCAATATTCGTACCCTGGAATATACAGTATAATAAAACTCCAGATGCTCCGCTCCGCGGAAGTAGGGTTGGGCAATTCGATTCTGTGATTCTAAGTACAAATTATTCGAATCTATCGTGAAACTGTCATTGGAACAAAAACTTGCTAAAGGAAGTGGAATTTTTCCATTTTCAACCACAAAATGTAACCGATTTTGGTCCAAATTCGACGAAAATCGATTGTCTTTTGTCGTCAAAATGCAAAATTTTGCTCTTGGATTGAAATTACATCGCTTTTAAGGCAGTTTATGTCTATAGTTGTATCTTGTAAATTTGAATTTTCCAATTATCATAATGGAGACAATAATAGTAATAGTAAAAATGGAATATTTGTAATTTGTATGATTGAACGATTCGATCCGATTCGAAAGGTGGAAAATATTCGAATCAGATTCGAATTCCAAATGACTCGGTTTTTTGAACGAGGCCTTGTGTCCCTGTTTGGGCTGTAAAATAATCTTGAATAGCGTTTTTAATCTTTACGCGCGCATCTGGTACACACCAATAATTTCTCAATATATTGTATAAGATATGTTCTTCAATTTTATTTTTCTTGGAAGCCGCATAAGAAATTTCAATTGTTCAATAGAATAGTCCAATAAATGGGGAAATTATATTGAAATTGAAATTCCGTTTTGGGGTTTGAAAAACGCGATATGAAGTCACTTGAATGTACGAACAAGAATATTTGGATATATATATATATAAATTTATCATTATCCCCGTTGTTACGTGAACTCGATGCTTTGTGTTATTTATTCTTTAATTTTTTTTCAGATGTTTTTAGAAGTGTTTTGATCAACGTACGTACGAGTTTAAAACTGGAAAAATTATCACAAAACAAAAAAAAAACGATATTGAAAGAAGGTTTATCTCAACTAGGAAAGTTTGATCCTACTTTTACACTTGAGTTGTCAATGATAACTTTTCTAATTTATTTCTTTCACTTTCTTCTATCGGTTTGGGGTATTTCAAGCTTAAAGCATATCAATTTTACCTTTAAAAGATACCCGAAATATGCTGGAAGTTGTTATTTATATTTCTGCTTGCCTGTATATGCATTTGAATCTATCATTGGAGTTCCAAACATGTGGTCAAACACGTGCAAGTCAAACAGCCTTGCCTTTACCTTGCCCAAACCACTCGTAATCGGATGCTTCAGATCGAAATACTATGAGTCCGGTCTGGGAATACGTTTAACTTTTATTGCGTAAGCGGAGTTTCCTAATCGGGACAACCTCATGTAAGTATGAATGTTAAGACCACATCGTGTTCTTGTCGAGACAAGCGCTATCATTCAGTTAGTAAATAAATACAGTCACACTGTAACAAATGTATTGTAAATTTATCGTCCATACGTTGTAATTGTATGAATTTCCAAAAATCTGAACCGCCTGTTGATCAGATTAATGTCAAGTATGGGGTGTTGATGGACGTCACCTCGGCAGAGCGTGTTATCAACAGCCCACAATTGACAGAAAAGTCGATTTCATGGTTTATTTCAATATTGCCAAGAAAATGTACAGCCAAAGAGTCGCGATTTTACTCAAATGTTGTTGCAGTGCACTTAAAATAGATAATATTGTCTTTGATTCGAAGCATTTATGACTTTAGTGATATTTCTGCGTTTCAAATATTTCTCAAAAGAATTGAACAAAAAAATATGTTTTCTAGATTGATTTTCATAAAGTTGGAGGCCTATGTAATAGTCGGGTTGATATCAATTGACAAAACTCGACCAGTCTGTATGAATTTTTACGGCACTTTCTTCTGACTCTGCTCGTGGCTCGTTGGGTTTTCAGCATACTTGGAGGTGAGTTTTTTCGATTGCTTCTATAGATGCGATAAGTACTTTATTCCTGACTTCGTCTTGACGTAAACCTCCAATGAAAAGAATGATTTCAGTATAACTGCACATTTATTTTTATATGCTAGATCTGTTTCTGTTAAATGTCAATGATTTGCCAATTTTCGTGATGTTCCGATTTGCTGATCTCATATGCATGGTTTTTAGGCTTGGATTGGACCGTACGCATTTTTATTGTGAAGGAGTACTACAATTACATGCATGGTGTACATCATATTCTTCATTCCCGACAACGCCTAGAAAAAAAACGCCTGAACAAATTTAAGAATATTTCAAATAGAGATGATGATAGTCATATTCGCTCATTACATATAGCTCTATTTTCTCCTATACCATAGTGAAACTTTTAGATTGGTTCTCAAAAATTGTAGTCTTAGCAAACAACCCTATCATAAGGTGTCTCAAAATGTGTTCATCACAAAGTGAGACTTGAAATTGAATCGTGGGGATCAGCAACGCCCCGTAAACATCTTGGAAGGCGCAGATGTTTTCACCGGTAACGATGAATAATATTTCATGTTAGTCGCCGAGTCTGTTAAATTGAATGCGTTACTCAAGCTTGGTTGCATTAAAGTAATAGTTATCATTTTAAATCCTTGAAACGTTCTATTCCGTTTTCATAGTACATATGGATACGATTTTGCATCGCTTGCGATGTTTAAAAATGCCTTTACAAACAATTTTAATAATTTCTTGTACGTCTTCGACGCGCTCACGCTTTTAACCTTCTGAGTGTACTCCTGTTCCTACGTGCGAATATTTCGTTCAAAGAGGGGGAAACTATTTTTAGATATAAAAACTCGCGTCAATTGTGGTGCACAATGGGTTGCATTCAACAAAACTACCTTTTTTCAAACAAGCATATTGTCTGCAAACTCACTACCTGCTTTCCGCACCATTGCTCCATTTTCACTAGTTCTTATCTCGTAACTTTGCTGATAGTTAATTGAGTTATAAGCAGATTCATAAGCGGATGTTATGTTAAGATTATACGGTTCAACCATTGTTATCATTTCAGCAATTAAGTCTGTTTATATTTTGCTAATTGTTTGCGGTATTTCAGCTAGCAATAAAAAATTGGGGTTCTTTCTTGCATACGTTAAAATTTTGCTCAAAACTATACGAATATCAGAGCTTCGAGATTGTGATTTTTTAAGCATCACTCACCCACCATACGCGTAAAAAAGTAACTTTAATGATTGATCGATTTTCAATGGAAAAGTCGAAAATGTATTTTTCATTCATTGAAACCTCACAAAACGGGTTGGTTCCGTTTAGATTTTTTTTTTATAGTCACTTCTTAGAGTGGATCACCCTGTCCAAGGCCCTGTAACTGCGGCCACTTATAGAGGGACAGGGTTACGATTGCTGGAAAGATATGTTCTTTTCCTGTTCGACTTAGCCTATCCAAGTTATTACACCATGGGTTGATTGGTGGGCATGGACATCCGAGCCGGACTCGCCGGAACTCGAACCCGAGATCTTCAACCTGCGATGGCAACATGTTTAACCACCAGGCCATCGCGCCCACGCATTTGAAAAAATCGGTCTGTTTTAAAATCAGGTTTGTATCAGTATTGTGTAATGATAATGTTTTTAATGGTCGACCACCCACCAAATGTCTCAAAAACATGTAAGGAGGGTATTTAGCACTTTCAGATACCCATGAAATTAAAACAAAAAGTGTCGTCATAATAAGTTCAATAATTTGAAAAAAAAGCTATCGAATTTTTCTGAATGACTCATTGTCATTGTAGTGCGAAAATAAAAGAATAGCATATACTGACCAAGTGTAGTTACATGAATTTGTACGGCGACGTTAGACTAGAATAAAATCATCGAAACACTAACGCTCTGATATCCTAATACACATAGTATGATATTTCTAGCCTTTGGCTTTATTTGTTGAACCAATTTCAAGTGCAGAATAATCATGATCAACATACTAAAATTTGAATCAATTGCTCTATTATTCTATCTCGTGCTAACTCGGTCTAACTCGGCGCACCAGAACGACGATACTCTCTCACCGTGAGCGCCCCCGACTCTCCAACCGAGTCGCAAAAGATGGAAAATTTGCACGAATTTGAAGCTGTATAACTTCTCAGCAACAATAGTTATTTCAGAGTTTATCATCTGAAATGAAAATTCAGAATGTTGACTACGCAAAACCGCGGCGGAAAAATGATCAATCTTTTGTTAAAATGTCCCATTAATGTTTTTGAAAATGTATTTATTTATTTCATTGTTGTTGATTTTTTTTTAATTTTTATCATTATTCTTTTAAAATGGGCGAGGTAAATAGCTTTGAAATCAATCCACTTTTCTATCGATAGTTGAATGAGTCTTGAGCTCCGTTTAGAACAGGTATTATAGAATTTTTTGTATGATCAACTTGTGGTAATTCAAAAAAGTTGGCGATCGGTTCTGACGCACGGATTCCGTCCTTACGTCTTTCGTATATACACAAACAACGTCGTTGTTATCATTCATCGTGGCGTTACGTTTCGACCTTCGGATAGTGTAACGTAGTTACGTCGATATCAACGGATATACATATCTTCTCTTTGAGGAAAGGAATGAAACATTTTTAATAAACATCCAACGAACCCCGTGAATATGGATGCGTGGATTTCTTATCTTCAACGACGCTGTTACATAATTGACGTTGCGTCATCACGCACAATCTTACTTCGCTCAAGGATCTGGCTGACGTTCGGTCGCAAACCTGACCATAAAATATCGAACAAAATTACCCATAAAACAGAACATCGGCCATTGGGGGTCAGATTGGCGGAGAAATCCAAGGGACGGCGGTCTGAACATCTTAAACCTTGGCGTACACGTAGTAAGTCTATAGTCATCGATAATATTCCGCTGATTCCAGTGACGTACAAGTATTTGGCTCATTTACTGTCTAACGATCTCACCAATGACGGCGATATCCTTATACAGTGTAAATCTCTATATATGTGAGAATAATCTCATATGAACATTTGGGTCTTGGTCTTATACGGTAAAGTCAAAAACTTTTGTGCTATTGTGGATGTCCCTACACATCACATTTATGTTGGAAATATAATGAATCATCAATGTCTAAACTTAGTATTGCCTATCAATTATATTTTTAAAATGTTTTCAGGAGTTTTAAAATATTAACGATTTTTGTATGTGCCAGTTTACACATTATGACGTTTCTAGGAATGATGCGCTCAAGTATTTATCGTTTCATTCGAAGACTTCAAAAGTGTTATATTATAATATAATCATTTTATAATATTATTATTAAATAAATGTGTTTTTCACAATTTTTTTACAGGCACTCCTTAGACTGGATCACCCTGACCAACGTTCTGTACCAGTGGTCACCTACAGAGGGACAGGGTTAGAGTTGCTAGAAAGATATGATCTTCACTGTTCGGTTTAGCCTAAACCAATTTATTACACACTGTTCTGAGTGGTGGGCATGGATTACTGAGCAGGACTCGCCGGGACTCGAACCCGAAACTATTAACCTGCGATGCCAACATGTTGGCCGCGAGGCCACTGTATTATATTTTACTCGTCACACCTGAGAAAGGATCGGATATGCTCTTGCATCTAAAATGTTACGATTTATTACTTTATTTCCTTATTTCCTTTTTATTCTATATATGTATATTGTTCATTCTATATTGAGTCTGGAATAAACTCAACGAATGAAAGAATGAATAATCGGCTTATGTGTAGCTATTAAATATGATAGAGACATTTCAATATCCGAGTACAATGAACTCACATAAAAACATGTTTTGAAACAGTTTGTTCAAAACACGGCGTCGTGAAATAAATCCTACCATATATTGGTTTGACCCATGATGATGACTTTGCATTATCGTGCAAGAATAAGTTTAACAGCATACAAAAAAAACGTTCACCCCATTGTATATATGTGATACATATACCTTTAACAATATCAGAAATTTATTTTTGTCAAGCATGCGTTACAGACGGATCGTTCCTCAGCTGCGCGATCGAAAAGGCTGGGAAATTCGATTCGGCGATTCGAATCAATTTGAAGTACAGATTATTCGAATTAATCGTTATTCGGTCATATGAACAAAAACTTGCTAAAGGAAGTGGAATTTTTCATTTTTAACGATAAAATTCATACGGTTTTGGTAAAGTTTTAGCAAAATCGATTTTATTCCGTCGTTATAATGAAAATTACCGTTCTCGGACTGGAGGGTAATTGAAAATACATGACTTCTAGGTCTGTTTATTGTATTGTTTGTAAATCGTAACTGTGAATTTCTTAATTATCGTAATGGAGACAATAACAGTAATAGTGAAACTGGGATATTTGCTATTTTTGGGAATCAGCGATTCGATCCGATTCGAAATAATTATCCGAATCAGATCCGAAATCCAAATGATTCGGTTGTGCCCTGCCCTAGCTATCGATCCAATACTTAACAAAAGGTGTTTTGAGAAAATTTGTAATAAATTTAGGAAAGGAACCGAGTCTGAAAATAAATTCGTTTTATTATCACGAGCAAATATCATGAACCTAGAAAAGAGATGGAAGACAGCACTTTCATGAAAGCTTATTTCAGTCGTGAATAAGGAAAAGAGACTTGGGGGAGGCAACATCTTCAGCGTTTGGAGTTGATAAGGCATTTTAATAAAATCTACAAAAATTCGGTGCGTGTTCTTACTTAAACATTGTTCGTGTACTAATTTACCAAAAATCATTTCAATATATTTACATGCCTTTGGCGTGTATCAGCGATGTATATCATCATTCATATGTTGAAAATTGTAAGGTCACGCAAAAGTTTTTAATATGTTTGAAACTAACAATGAAAAACTTTGCATAGGATCTGTTTTTTATCACAATGCATCGTTTTTTTTTTGCTCCAAGACCGCATTTTGGTTTCGTGACTGCAATCTAAAACCTCAAAATTGCGCTTCTACCAGCAAAGAATAATCCAGCGAACCCACTAATGTTGATTTTTGCATCAGTTATTAATTATTAACCATAAACAGATTTCTATGATTGCATCAGCATAACTCCATAATGAAGCCAAACTTGAGATTCAACCACGGAAAATAAAAAAGCAAATCTCTGGGAAAGTAGAGAAGCTATGAAGTCAGCGTTTTTCTACCTCAAAAATTTTGAAATACTGCCGAATAGGTGAAAGGTGAATTTTTAAAAGAGAGTGTTTCGCAAAAAGGTGCTTTGAAGTAATACAAAAATTCAGGCATTTTTGAAAAAAAATATACAGAGCGGAAATACCATTTTTTTGAATATTATTATATTTCAGAACAACCAGTAAAAAAGGCATGCACAATAATATGACCACGCTTTAAATAATGCCTCCCTTGAATTTTTTGTTTTAGTTTGCCTTTTGCGGATGATGATCAGAAATCGTGGTGAGAAGTGTAGATGGGTGAGGACGAATCCGCAAAAAGTTTTTAAACTGTTAATTCCAAATATACTTTTGACAAATAAAAGAACCGGAGGAACGACATTAAAAGTATTTTACTCTGCAGATAAGAAAGTCAATAGGAAGCAGAATCCCAATGCCAATATGCGGAAAATTAAACTATTCGAAAGATTTGCAGCCCTAAAAATCAAAATGTTGCTGTTGCAAATACATGAAAACATATGAGTGCTTCATTTTTATATGGATGACATATCATTATTTTTTTGGCAATCACTCCGGTCCCAAGTGAAATTGTAAGTATAAATTTTGTCAGCCCAATGCGCATTTCATTTGGAGCACATGTTTGACAAAACAGAATTTCTGATTAGGTAATTATGCCGAAAACCTGACGATTTAAATATTGTACACGTATACACGCTGTCGACGAGTCAAATGTCATAATTGGAAAAACAAGCCTTACGCAGAACGTATGATTCCGTTTCGAAATTCATGGTTGTGACGATATATCCATGGCCCAGGTAGACTCGCTTCTGCGCGAGACATCGAGTGTTACAAACGACAATCTGTAATCGCAAATTCCGGCTAAACCAAAGGTAAACATCGGAACTATTCTCTCGAGATCTTGGTCTGTAAAGTTTAGGGTTGGGCAATTCGATTCGGTGATTCAAATCGTTTCGAAACACAGATCATTCGAATCAATCGTGGATCGGTCATAAGAACAAAAACTTGCTAAACGAAGTCATATTTTTCATTTTTAACGACAATATGCAATCCATTTGACCAAAATCGATTGTATTTTATTATTGAATAGAAAAAGTAATAATATTTGTAATTTGTAACTATCAATTTCCTACTTCTGTTATTGGAGATAATAGGTAATAGTAAAAAGTAAAAAATGAGATTATTTTTCTGGAATCAGCGATCCGATTCGAAAAAATTATCCGAATAGGATTCGATTTCAAATGCTTCGTTTTTTCCCAGCCCTATCTGTAATATTAGTTTATATTGTGATCTTGTCAATCCAACCCAAAGTTTGAAGAAGTTACCAAAACCACCCATTGATACTGATCATCTTTGCCATGAAAGCTATGGCGTTATATGTTAATTTTCATAGATTTTCGTTCTTTCCCCACCAAGCGCTTCTTGAACCGAAGTCAAAACCCGTATGTTCGTGCGTCTTCATATATTCTAGTTATGGTCGGCGTTGGATTTTGATTACGATTTAACACGGACGTGAGATGCGCTAATATAACTCATTAGACCCGAGTATTTCTTTAACACAATACCATGTAGCTTACCTGAAACTTAGTGCGATGAATGTGTAAGATAATGCCAATGTTAGCAGTTAATCCTGAATTTCTATGTTCGATAGCTTCACCGGTTTCTTATATGTTCCACCTGGGATGGAAAGGCAAGACGCAAGAAAAATCACGTTACCAGATGTAACTGTAAACAATCTGTAAGTGTATGTAACAATGCATAGTGTGAAATAAAGTTTATTTTCATCACCGAAGCAAGGCAAATATATACCTCAAAGTTTTCAATCTGATTGCTGTCAGCTGACATACGCGCTGCACGAGTTTTTAAACATGTAAACGAAATATCCACTTTTCTAAATATCCTATCATATTGTGGAAGATATTTTCGTTGTATTCATAGTCTAAATATAAACTGATATTTTACAAGTATCCGCTAGCCATTGACCTTCGATCTTGTGTATATTACTTTAGGCACCTGGGAAGCGCGTTTGACAAAAATCAATAATCATATGGTATGGACCAGAGGGATACGCAAAAATGGCAAAATTCCCTACTGGATACGCAATCAGTAAAAGTGTCTAAAACGATGCAATAATAAGGTGTGGCAATCACAAGCTTTTCTTCGAAAACATAATATGACATATTAAGTATATGTGTTTTTTATGAAATTTTCCCCTTTCTTTTCATTATTGTTAAGGTGCAAATTGATTTAGTTACAGTATTTGAGCGCTCGGTAGCTTTTTCATTCATTGTTCAATTTATTGTGCAAAACTTATCGTTTGGTCATTTGAAATTGCACTCGCAGTTGCCCTTAACAACCTGGCGTATCGTCAACACACGATTCCCATGCTTTTTTGTTGGAAAAATTTAACACTTTATGATTAGGATCAAAAATTATAAAAAAAATATTGTAATTGCGCACTGGAAACCCAATGAAATGTCACCCTTTTTTGGATAAAGTTTTAAAATATTGTTAAACAGCGGAGCGGACATGCTTGGATTGGTCCCAAGAAGAAAAGTTGACGCAAATGATAGCAATACTTCAATACTATATTCTAAAATATTCGTACTAATAAAATTTGTTTCTGCAGAATTTAGCATAAGTTATATTCAAATATCCAGAGATGTCGAATATAAAGATGGAAATCAAAGTAAGAAATTATTTATTATAATATATAGGGCTGTCATTTTAATTTAATTTAAACGGTATTGAAAACTCACGATATAAATAGAATAACATTTCAATATCTTAGGTTGAACGAAATATCTGCCACTACGTTTTGGCATATATCAATATTTCACCTTACTTTCTATCAGTATTCAAGAGATAGCTCCTTGCCTCTGTGTTTTTGATCCTGAGAGAAAGCATATTTCTATACCTTTGTTAAACCTTAGAATTATTGGAGGAGGTCCGACGTATTTCATGCGTGTAAGGCGAATAAAAATAAGCAGGAAGTGGTATATAGGGCTGGGGAATTCGGTGATCCGATTCGATTCGAAGTACAGATTATTCGACTCAATCGTGAATCGGTAATAGGAACAAAAACTTCCTAAACGATGTGGAATTTTTCAATTTTACCGACAATATGCAATGGGTCTTGGTCAAATTTGACCAAAGCGATTGTATTTTGTCGTTTAAAATAAAACTTTTCGCTTTTGGATCGGAGTGTAATTGAAAATACCTCACTTGCAAGTTTTTTAAGCTATTAAAAATGGGATATTTGTTATTTTTATGGAAGCAGCGTTTCGGTCCGATTTGAAACAATTATCCGAATCAGAATCGAATTTTAAATGATTCGGTTTTGCCCAGCCTAAGACTGGTAGGTGGTTTTACTGTTGCCCAGGCCTGGAAACTCTCACTCCACTTCATCATAATGAATCAGTTCTCTTTGGGATGTTTTTTTTTATCAGGATGCAGTTGTTGGTATTACATTTTGTGGTCATCTTTGCTGTAAGTAGAAGTGGTCGTTGGTTGGTTCACTGTAGGCCTTTTCTCCCTTCTTGCATAAAAAAAAGCGTTGCACATCACAACTTTGCCACCCAATTCGGAGTTTTGACATTTAGAAAGAATTGGTTCGGATATGATGATATGATGGTATGTTTTGATGAAATGACCATGGGGTTAAAATAGTTCGCCATAGAAAATCCCAGTAATAGACTGCATTAGACATCAGCGTTAGAATGTGTTGGTATACTCGATTTAAAATTTCAACATTATCACGCCTGATTTCCTTTATTTTTGTCTTTGATACCACTTGTTCCATTTTGTTACTTTCGACAATTTATATTCTACTATTTGAGTTGCGCTATTTCAGGTATGATAGCTTGGTTAAATCTCCACTGGTGACTGGGACTGGACAAAACCGAATCATTTGGAATTCGAATCTGATTCGAATAATTTTTTCAAAGATTTTGAAAATTTCAAAGTGATATATTTCTATTACGCAATTAAGAACGAAAATTTTATATTTTTAACGACAAAACGCAATCGCTTTTGGTTAAATTTGACCAAAATCGACTTTATTTGTCGTTGAAGATGAAAAATTTCATTTTATTTAGCAAATTTTTGTTCATATACCGATTCAAGACAGATTCGAGTAATCTGTAATTCGAATCGATTCGAATCACCGAATCAAAATGCCCAGCCCCACTGGTGACTCGACAAGCGTCGAACCTCCGCTATCCATGAGCTGAAAATAAATCGTTTAACTGGAACTTTTAAACATTTTTATAAATCCGGTTGAACATCCTCTTTTTCCTGCAGCATTCCTGGTATTGCACTTTCGTTCTTTTCATTTCAATCATCCCTGTCGGATTATTGATTCCCTATTCGTTGACGTTCATGAATCCTATGATTCCAACTATTAAAAGGATTTACAATGATACACATGTGGTAAGTTGCATAATTTTCTATGTTGAATTTGCTGCCTCAGTCATCGAGACAATGTCTAAAATATTTATCCCTTAATTCCAAAAAATCTATATAAAAACTAGTCATACAATCGGCGCTGGACTAGTGCATTTTAGACTCCGCTATGATTTTGGGGGTCTCATGAAGAAACTGTAGTCAATTTCCTTCCAACATACAATACAATATTCTATTTTAGAAAAGATATGCAGATCCAATGTCTGAAGAAACATGGAATGCTCTTCTTTCTGTGACGATGTCGATTCTTTTAGTAGGCGGGATGCTGGGGTCATTATCTGTCAAAATATTATTGACATATTTGACAAGAAAGCAAGTTATGATAGTTTTACATATTTGTAATGCTCTTGGATACTTGATCATCGCAGTTGGTGGTGGAATATGGGGATCGTATGAAGCATTTATTATTGGACGATTCAGCACCGGATTATCATTGGGGTTGGGACTGAGTGAGTTTGTTTTCGTATCGATACAATTCTCGTAATCTGTTTGAATCAAAACAAATAAGAATTTATCTTTCCGCCGATTAATCGGATAGCTTGTGAGTTATATATATATATATATATTACATTTGATCCATTGCCGATCTGAATCTGACATTGTTTGTTATACGTTTCATTTACAGGTATAATGCCTCTGATAGTGAACGAAACATGTCTATCACACCGAAGTCAACTTTACAATAGTATTCTCGGTACTATTTATGCGTCGGGCACTGTTTTTGGAGTTTTGATTGGCTGGTCAAAGGTACTAAAAATATTTATGTGGAAGCCCGACATCGAAAATATAATTTTTGATTTTAAGATAAAGCTATAAATATGAGAATAAGTACCCGGTTGTGATAATAGTTTACAATAGTTTACAATATTTTCCCCACTATACTCCAGTGTAAGACAGATGTAAGTTCGTCATATTTAATTATTTGCCCTGCATATACCGCTACAATTAATGGACAATGAAAGCAAAAATTAAATAATGTCGAACACGATCATAAACCCTTAAAGAACGGAACAGTGTAATGACGTCATCGCAAAATGATATCGTTCAAAGCACTTTCACTTCATCTCATTAAAATACCCTTTTATCAAAAAGAACTTTGGTTTGAACAACAATACTTTTCAGGACTTATTTATTAAATTAAAACATGATAGCATAATTTATGATATACTGTTGTTTTTATTACATAAAGTTGCAATATGTATAATGTACCTATGAGTAAATTGGAATTCCCTTGCTTTTTAATACTCAATTTTGGTTACATTTGCCTATTTATTGATAAGAGAGGCCAAAATTACTATTCAAATTTGTCTTGTTTACGAAAGCTCGGTGCCATATACATTTTTACTGTATAATCAATTTTGTGGTGAATGCCATATTAATAAATGATAATGTGCTAATGGGACAAGTAAAAATATTGTCAACAATGGGTCTTGCCTTGATAGCATCGGTGATGACGTAGTATCTGCGTATTGATGTTATTAATGGGTGCCTTTAAAATAACACATGCAGGAAATAAGGTGTACCGTTTATAGACACCCTTGATTAACTCTTGTCCTAATCTTATCCTTTCTTTCTTAGCATTACATTGTCGATTGATTTTCCACGCAGGTTTTAGGCTCAGATGATCGTTGGATTGGTTCAATGATTTATGGAATGGTTGGATCTATTGTTTATCTTGCATGTGCATATTGGATTGAAGAAACTCCATTTCAAGCTTTGTTAAAACATGGAAACAGTGAAGCTTTAAGAATTATGAAAAGACTACGTGTAGGAGAAGGGGTTTGTGCTGCTAAGTTTCCTTTCAAAATTTCTGTATCTGTTCCGTAATATTTATTAAAATTTTTCTATATATATATATTTTTAAATGAAATCATATTCGAAATTATATTATTCAGTGTTCGATTTGGAACCAAATCAATTTTAATGTAGCACCTTTGTCAAGTTACGAATATTTTCATATTGAATTTATATGAAACCTCCAATAAAAGTAATGTAGTTCCACAATTTTATATTACATTTTTAATGTTCTCAACTAAAGGCTCAGTTCGATGCGGATTTGAAGACATTATCGGGAGAAAGTGATGATGAAGAAAATAAAACTGCATCAGAAGCTACTACTACTGCATCAATAGCTGAAGTTTGGAAAACACTTTCCTATAGGTATCCACAGTATGCTACATAGCGGTAATGTATTTTGAACTTTAGGTTAAAGTCGTCACCTGTTCGACACTAGCGTCACATATTGTAAGAAAACGGATTCATAAGAAAATTTATTTCATACATTGATCCCAATACGGACCGCAGTCGGTTTTCCAGTTGTAATGAGTAGGCAGTATTCCAATCGTTATTACAATATTTTGGGTGTATTGATACACGTTTTTCCGAACATGCGTCCCCCGACACTTCCTTATTATGCTTGTTTCAGTAACTGGAATGTTGCAAATTAGGGGATATTTAAGTATTTCAAAGATCCAGTTCAGATTTAAGAGGTTATTTTACTGTTGCGTTGCAAATTTTTTTTCTCGCCAAACACGGACATATCTTAATAACCTCTGTCAATATAAATGGCAACATAAATGAAAAGTGATGACGTGGCCGGATTGATAGCTTCGAAGTTATTAAAACGTGTGTACCTAATCAAGAAATTATTTTCAGGAGACATTTCATTGGTTGTGTTGTTGTTCTGTCAACCGTAATGCTAACTGGTCTGAACAACATTCTTTTTTTCTCGGATCAAATATTTATAAGATCAGGGTTGGATCCAAACATTGTGACGCCAGCAACAATCGGTGTATTTACCCTGGCTCCGATTGTGTCAGTTTCAGGGGTGAGTATTGATTTACAATATAGGTATAAATGCTCACTTGTATTTTCCCAACCAATGGGGAAAAGTGTATCCGAATTCGTTTTGTTGTGTATGGTCACAAATAGATCTCTATCTGAGGCTTTTGCATGACAAAGCAAAATTTTCGATTGTGTATAATGGTATGTATAACGCCTACTTATTATATTCAACAAAATATTACTATGAGCGACAAATCCAAGTTCCTTCCTAGACTGAGCAACATCGCTGGGTGCTACGCATCCTGGTTTGCGCGAGGCGCAGAAAAGTTTATAGCTGCTACCTATGTTATTAGATTAGATGTTAGAAATTTGATATTAAAAAGGGGGGAAAACAAACATTTTTAACCTACTTGAAAAAAACATGATGACACACTGGTAGACAATGAATACGAATACAGAATATTCACGGAATGACAGGATTTTACGGGTTTCAGTTATTCCGTTTTGAAATATCAGCAAACTGGCTACAAGATGGTGATGCGATTTTTTTGTTCTTGATTTAATATTTCAATTTACACCGATCGCTTTCTGTTGAAGTGATAGCGTCAAGGAAGGAAAAAAATGATCAAAAGTCACCATTGCGAATCAGAAAACGAAATGCATACCATCTCTCCGACTGATGTTCAATACGCAATCAATAATGTAACGGTGTACACGTTAGAATTAAAAATGTCCAAGACCACAAAATAATCAAATCTTAAGATTAAAATATTAATATTGATTAGTTGGTTTTGAACAGAAAACTAGAAAAATAGATTATAAGACAACTAACACATTCGTATTCTAAATTGATAACAAGATTCATTTCTGCGTCGTGTCTTCAGTATATTATAGTACAATGCAGTTTTTGCTTTGCGTTAGTTGTAGTCTTCCTCCTACAGAGCCCAAACGTCTGCAACGAAACGGGCACTCTGCGTTTAGCATGCATGACAAGCAGTTGGGCTGCGTTGGAAAAGTAAAAGAAAGGCGTGTACAGCGTTTCGCTAGCGTGTAATACAAGGATAAAATTTAACAAATCTTGAAAATGCGACCTATACACAAAGTCGCGAGCTTGTATCCGTGCCTTAAACACCACTATAAACGTTATAAGCCGTCGGACGAACGCTGTAAAGTGCGTATAATTGCCTCTCTAATCGAAGGACCAATATTAAATATTTTAACGGTTTTGACTTCATGGAGTCTTTCTTATCACACAAGCCGTAGTTTTTCGTTCGGAATATAACAAAGTTTTTAGCAATTGAAAAATAACCCTTTCAGATAGTAATTGCGTTTGAGTCTTGCATGAACAGGAGGCCGGCAAATGAAAAAATAGGTAATACAATTTCAACCCCTTTCCAGGCTCACTGAGTCGTCAGACAAACGCTGTCAAGTGCTTAAAAATGTCCAGATCTTCCGCACCGTGGAAATATTATCTGTAAGTGGTGTTTATTTAATTTCTCATCACACATGCAAAAGTTCTCGTTTCAAATCTTCCACAACGGTGTTTGAAAAATTCACTTAGTAATTTGCACGGGCGTGAGAAGGCGTGGAATTCCGAGACACGCGTTTCAATCAAATTAGGCACTCATTTAATCACCCCCATTAAAAATCAACGATGCATTTTCGACCCCTGTTGATTGCCTTACTTACTTCCAGAATTAACAATGTGAAATACTAACAATAGAGAATATTTTTCCCTCTAATGCCGTGAGGCGCCGGGAGCAGCGCGTTGTAACAATTGCTTAATATCTTCGAATTTCCTCGGCCACGAATAATACTTTAGTAGCACAAATAATGCAGTATGAGATCCGATATTATATGAATCTGATGCAGTAGATCGTTTAAATCAAATTTTTCTTCAATTTTCTTTCAGATATTTCTAGCGAAATGTTTCGATCCCCGTACGCTTTACTTGTTTGGCTGTGTTGTGTGTGCTTTCGGCAATATGTTCATGACAGTGACGATGGCAACATATACGTGGATTCCACCAATGTCAGTAGCATCAATAATAGCAGTAATAATATTTTATATTGGGTGAGTACAAATGATTTTTTCTAGGCACGTTCGGATAGGTCGTACCGTCTGATCATATATTCGCATTGGTGGGTCGGCATCATACCGCAGTTTGGTTTTCTATGATATCTGCCCACGGGCCTATTTAACCATGTAGAATGGCTCTATAGTACCACGGAATCTTATTAAGCTGAAGCTATAATTATGTGTTATTATTAAACTTTACTAATGACCTTCATAAAGTTTTCTGCCAGTAAATTTTTTACATTTTCCCCCTATTGGCTTTTCACTATTTTGTCTATTTACATTGTTTATTGTGATATGATTTTAAATAAGAAAAAAAAAAAAATTGTAGTTGCATGCGATGAGTCAGTCAGTCCTTGTACGATAACAAACGGGTTCGATTGGAGAGAGACAAAGCTGCCAAATGCGAAGAAGAGTAAAAGTACCAATAAAAAATATGTGTATCAAAATGAACTTTCATATTCAGCTACCAAAATAATCCATGCATTTCTTTTATTTTGAATCATTCAAAAGATATTATATCAGCATTTCACATTTTTGGTTGAAAAATAACAAATGTTTTTTTTAGTTTTCTGTTCATAAATTTGGAGGCATATGTAATAGTCGGGTTGATATCAAATGACAAAACTCGACCAGTCTGTATGAATTTTGGTGGTGCATTTCTCTGGTTCGCTTCGTGGCTCGTTGGCTTCTTATCTACTTACTTGGAGGTTAGTTTATTGAATTTTCATTCCTACTTAAAGAGGTCGTTCCTATAAACTCGTTCTTAAGATAAATTCCAAAACTAATTATTGACTGCAGTACAGTCCTACACGTTTTTATTGTGTGAATACTTTTAGTTGTTAGCTTCTTTGTTTGAAAATCTCTAATTTTCAGGATCAAAATTTTATGGAATTGCAGCAAATTTTTGCGATATGAATTCTTTTGCAATGTGACTAATTAGTTATCTTACATGTACGATTTTTTCAGGTTTGGATCGGGCCGTACGCATTTTTATTGTGGATGAGTACTACAATTGCTTGCATGGTGTACATCATATTCTTTATTCCCAAAACTAGAGGGAAAACGTTGGAAGAAATACAAGAATATTTCAAATAAAGTTGAAAATGGAGTTATTGCAAAAATCTTATTCTTATTAATATTGCCGCTTTCTTAAAAGCATTTTGTATTGTATTTTGTATCATATTGTAGGATTATTATTACTGAAAATGTTCTAACCATTGAGACTTTTGATACTCCTGTAAGAACATATTAAACGAACAATGGATTTAGGAACATCCAACTTGCCAAATTAATATTTCGGATGAATAAGCTCCGTGTGTCAGTTGCCACATGCTTTTACTGGGCGTCTTGCACAAATATATTTTAACACTAACGTGGTTTTGGATTTGGAATGACGAATAAAATGTCGTTTTCTCAAAAAAAAAAAAAAACGTTCTGCCAAGAATACTAGTTCATGCGAATTCATAACCCTAGCAAAGTTTATCTAAGGCATCTAACAACATTTGTTTTTGACCAAGGCGTGATTTGTATGTAAGTGTGTATGTAAAATTAAAATGTAACGTGGACTGATGCCGGCATTTACTGTGTGCTAATCCCAATCAGAAATTTTATTTTGCAAAGCGTGAGACATAGATGGACCTAACCCAAACGGTGCGATCTGTCAGTGGTTCATACTTATCAGAATTTGTGTGCACAAAATTTGCTTATACGCTTACCCTTCAAATGTGCACAGAGAGTGTGGAATAAGATGGAATTTACAAACAGATTTACCCCTAAATCGGGTTCCCTGACTTTGATGCTGAAATTTTGCTGTTCTAATTTAAAAAAAACGTAAATATATACTGTAATAAAGGAACGCAGATATTAAGAGATAAATATTTACAAATGAAACAGAAAATTTGATAGTTCAGTTTTTCTCAAAGAAATCCGTAAACCATGTTCAATGATGTTCTGAAACCGTCTATAGATTCAATAGTTATCCTATGCACAGTGTCTGATTGCTTTGTACGGCATCAGACGCCGGTTTGTTAATACACCCTTTTTTCCGTTGCAAGAATTCCGGTTTTGCCAACATTTTGCTTATTACTTTTATAGTCTTGCAGCTTTAATCTTAACTTCAATAAAGTTCTGTCTATAGTTTTCTGGGGTGTAGCCTATTTGCGTCGTCTTCATTCTGGGGAGGGAGATTGCACTTGTATATTTTTGTATGAATAATTTTGTGTGAACCTTGTATCATAAATAAATTTGGGCTCAATTTTCTTGTTTGTACATGGCGGTGGCGGTGTTTATGATGATGTTGTGCTTGTACTATAACATGTTTTTGCCAGTCATTCGTCTCCCAATAGTATATTTGTTGTGAACCATAGTCATCTGACCCCTATCACATTGTCAGTTGATATTAAGATTTACAGTATGCTAAAATATTTCTGGAGTATAGGAAACTGAGGATATTTCCAAGTGTTTTCTTCTGTTAGTACAGGGAAGGTTTTTGTACCGTTGTAGCCGAGGTGACATGGACGTGCTCTGTCTTTTAAACCATCACATGCTTGAGTCACTGATGATTCACGCCGACGAGGTGTTGTTTGTCTGTGTCTCATGTTTGAAAAAATAAAATTTCTGATTAGGTTTGTGCCAAGGAGTTACTGAAAATTTAGTACCAGGAATTGAGCTCTTATAAACCGAAAACATCTCAGACAGAACTAAACCGCATTTTTTAAAACCTTTTTCTATTCTTCTTTGTGGTTCTCATGACACGCATTAAATACGTTACGGCAAATATAAAAGGTCTCATGTTTGAAAAAATAAAATTACTGATTAGGTTTGTAGCAAAGAGTTACTGAAAATTTAGTACCAGGAACTGAGTATAAACCGAAAACATCTCAGACAGAACTAAACCGCATTTTTTAAAACCTTTTTCTATTCTTTTTTGTGGTTCTTATGACACGCATTAAATACGTTACGGCAAATATAAAAGGTTCAAGATCAATATTTTTCTAATCTTTCACTCAGTTTTAAATTATTATAAAAAAGTTGAATGAAGTTCCGTAAATTTGGCCGCGTACAGAATACACGCATTGTTCGAAATGCCGAAGGCGGATGTTGTACAAATGGTAGCAATAATTTTATACACCATTCGTTCATTTTAGTTTTCAACTCAACCTTTATATAACTTAGCTTAGCGGCTTAGCCTATCTAAATCAATATCCTGAAAGGTTGAATGTGAAAATGGAAATACAAGTAAGAAAACAATAACTATGATATATTATATTTGCTATTATTATACCACTGGTATTTAAGCAAGCTACATTGCCTTTTCGATTGCTTATTTTGATTCAAACAAATAATCCTGATGACCTTTGAAGTGTGATTCAATACAGCTTCGCCGTAGTATTTGGCATCTAGTTCAGATCAATATTATATCAGGAGACAGGAGCGAAAAATAGCGAATATAGCGTATTCGAATATTTTAATTATTGTTATTCATTAAAATTACGCGTTGGTAATAATAACGTTTTCAAATAACGTTGACGAGATAGAAATTCTTTCATTACATTCTCCTACCATTTTTACTATCAATAAATTACTTGAATCAAGGAACCACTATACTAGAGATCAATAAGTTGTATACTCAGGCCTGGGAGATTATAAAACAACTGTTTTTTTTTTATTGAAATTCAATCTGAACAAGACGGCCATTTAATAGCAAAGAGCTACCGAAAAATGTAGTGCCAGCAACTGCAATCTAAGCGGAAAACATCCAAATTGGAACTGAACTTGAGGTGTATCTGCCTTGGGCGATGGAAAAACCAACTACCACTTCTTAGCTTTCTTCTTTGTGCTTTTACGACACGCAGGAAAAACGTTAGAACAATTTTACTTAAGATTTCTCCTATCTCTTTTTGACGCCTTACTTACGACAGCGATGAATGTACAATACAGAAACACAAAACTGTCTTTTAAAATTAAGGTTTTTTTGTGTTTAATATTTTCCGTTTAAAATATTGTCTTACCTGCTTTTGTAGAATTTTAATTACATTTATCTTTTTATGGCCTTTTTCGCTATATCAGACACCACGGAAAGTCATACTCAAAAGCATAGTTCAATTGGGGACTCGAGAAACCTACTTTTGTGTAGATAAATAGATGACGTATAACCAACAATATTATGCTATTATTATTTTCAACGTTGTTGCTGTCCTCTCTTTTTCTATAGAATTCCTGGTATTGTACTTTCGTGCTAACCATTTCAATCGTTCCTGTCGGATTGTTGATTCCTTATTCAATGACTTTCATGAATCCTATGATTCCAACTATTAAAAGACTTTACAATGAAACACGCATGGTGAGTTTATTAAAATTTTCTGTTTTCAAGGTTTAATTTAATTTGTTGAAATGATTCGCCTTATTTGCCTTGCTGCTCTTTTGAACTAAATATAACGATTTTGACAAGTTGGTACCTAAAATTAGATCTGGGTAGGAAGACATGACGCACCACTACGTCTTATACATTTATGTTAGGCGTCTAAAAAACCTTTTTATGCTCAATATGCTAACAAAACGTGTCTTTTCTAAAATTTGCCATAAATCATATAAAATTAACAGCATACTAAAACACATAGTGAGTTAAGATACAAACATAACAGTTTGTTACTTAAAGATGGCATTGTAGGCTACTGAGTAACCCTCGTTTGATTGAAAGACGGTTAATCGACCGACAACGTTCATCTACATTAAAATATTTTACCACAGAAAAGATATGGAGAACCGATGTCCGAAGAAACGTGGAATGCTCTTCTTTCTATGACGATGTCGATTGTTTTAGTGGGTGCATTTCTCGGGTCAATGCTATTCAAAATAGTATTGACATATCTGACAAGGAAAGCAAGTTATGATAGTTTTACATATTTGTAATGCTCTTGGATACTTGGTCATCGCAGTTGGTGGTGGAATATGGGGATCTTATGAAGCATTTATTATTGGACGATTCAGCACCGGATTATCTTTGGGACTAGGACTGAGTGAGTTTGCTTTGTATCGATCTTCCGTGCTTCGAGTCACAAACAAATGAAAAGCTTCTGGTAGATGGAAAATACAAGCCCTTAATCTGATATCTATAATCTCAAACTAACATTGTTCGTTTCTTACTTATTTTCAGGTTTAATGCCTCTCATAATAAATGAAACATGTGTATCACATCGATGCCAAATTTACAACGGTGTTTTCGGTACTATTTTATCGACTGGAAATATAATCGGAGTTTTGATTGGGTGGTCGAAGGTACGCTTCAAAGTACTTATTTGAATAATTAACCTTATTATACTTGTAATGGTATGCATTTTTAATATCACTGTTTTTATCTATAGCAAAAAATCTAAGATATATCAATAATTTCTCGGATGGGAAATAAATAAATATTGTTGCATAGAATTTACACAGTTGTCAGTTTTGCTTTGTTTTGTTTTTATTTACACAATTATCAACTTTATTTTGTTCAGCATGAGCCACTGATGAACCGCGCTTTGGCAGCGCGATCCACCAGTGACCCATATTTAACAAAACATGTTCGGAAAGAGGTTTTCTGTTGTCGACTACCGAACAGAAAATATCAAAAAGTGAATACTTTTCTCAACTTCAAATATACTACAAACACATTTGTTTCAGGGTATAAGAAAACTGTTAAGGAAGTAAATTGACTATTTTGGGGATTTTAATGTCATTCATTAGGCTACGTAATATTTTAATTGTATCCAAATATTGCGTCGACATCGTCGACAATTTGATTGATACATTTGATTATGCGTTATCTAGGCCTTTCCACAAAGCCACCATTTTTTGCTTAAAGCCAGATATAAAAGATTTCATGGAAAGATATAAGTACCAGATTTTTGTTTAACTGTGTGTATTATATAACGTCATTGATCATATCATATTTTAAAATTTTAGGACTCGAAACAGGACAATACGCGCGAAATTTCATATTTTTTTATTCTTTACTTAATAGAGATCATAATACATGATTTATGCAATGTATGTATCGATTTTCCATGTAGGTTTTAGGTTCAGATGAACGTTGGATCGGCTCGATGATTTATGGGATGGTTGGATCTGTAGTTTATCTTACAAGTGTATATTGGATTGAAGAAACTCCATTTCAAGCTTTATTAAAACAGGGGAACAGTGAAGCAAAAAGAATTTTAAAAAGACTTCGCGTCGGCGAAGAGGTAAGTGCCGCTGAGTTTCCTATCAAAATGACAATATGTATGATGTACGTGTAATGTCGCGCTCAGTGAATTATTCAAGTGAAGACACACCTGATTAAACGCCAATGTCAAACATTAAACCATAACAAAGGAACAGAAATTTCGATTACATCTTTAAATTAATACTTTAGATTTTTCAGGCCCAAATAGATGCGGAATTGAAGACATTGGTGGGAGAAAGTCTTGACGAAGAAAACAAAACTACATCAGAAACTACTACTACTGCATCATTATCTGAAGTTTGGAAAACACCCCAATATAGGTATAGATGAAGAGTAGATAAAATGTGGATCTAGTCCTTGGATTATTTGGTTGAGTTTAATTAAACTTCATTTGCAGGTTACGCTAAAATGATAAAATTCACAAAAAAAGTTTATAATGACGCGCGCACTTTATAACACGCCTTTGGAGTTGTTGGCTCCTTTTCAAGGGAATTTATATTTTCTGAACAGGTAATGTCAAAATTGAGCCATTGACTGGTCACGTGGTAGAGATATTGTGTACTCCGTGGCTTGCAACTTTGAACTTTTTTGTTTTCCCCTAGTTTGATCGCATTAGTACTTACAGAGTAGAAGTCTTATAGATTGTGCGATGGTCTATATTTCATCTTCCAACTATTTTTTAGAAATTACTTAGATGTTGGCACGTCTTTGTGGTGGGCCTATTACCACGCTCCACACTAAATTTTAAAATCTTTTGTCATCGCTGCGATTGTGTATATCGATTAGAAGTTAGTTTACCCTCTTAATATTTTTAGACGCCACTTCATTGGTTGTGTTGTTATTCTATCAGCTATTATGATAACTGGTCTAAACAACATCCTCTTCTTCTCCGACCAAATACTGATACGGTCAGGTTTGGATCCAAACGTAGTGACGCCAGCAACTATCGGTGTATTTACACTGGCTCCAATTGTGTCAGTTTCAGGGGTAAGTAATTCTTGATTTGATGAAATCGCATTGGCATCAAAACTATACGTTAGTGCTATATGTATGCTATTATTTCCAACACAATCCATTTATTTATTAGCTCCTGGAGTAACATCGATGGGTGGGACTGCTTCTGAAAATATAGTTAGAAAGGTTCGTCACTAATCTCTAATTCGAATATCTGTGCTTCGAATTGAAAGTATCACTCGGTAAAATCATAGCACAGCCTACTTCTCACAATATTTAAATGAAAGTTCCCACATCTACTTCTTTTATACTTTCGAGAAGGCGGAAGCAAGGCGCTGAAACGATTTTTACAATTTCTAAGACCGTGAAGATGGAATGGAATGAAGACTTTACCAGTACTACATGGACGCAAAAAAAATTGACAAAATGGGCCAAGTCATTCAGAGATGCCTGACATAGTAGCGATAAAACGTTCCCTTCCGTTAACACGTGAATTCGAGTTTATTTTTTATAATTTCCTTCCAGATATTTTTGGCAAAATGTTTTGATCCTCGTACTCTTTTGTTGTTGGGTTGCGTTTTTTGTGCTTTTGGCAATGTGTTCATGACAGTAACAATGGCAACATATAAGCAGATTCCGGCAATGTCAGTGGGAGCGATAATAGCGGTAATAATATTTTTTATTGGGTGAGTACAAATAATTTTTAATATTTCTTTAAGATCAATTCGATCAAAATGACTGTAATAGGCCCTCCTTATAAATTCTTGAAAGTCGTCAATCTGACAAGAGCTTAAATTCCCCCCTTTTCTCACAAGGCACATTCGGGGGTCATTTGGTATCACAAATACAGACATGGAATGAAAACATCGTCAGCAATATATGGTGTAGCGTAATCAATAACGAGAGACTGAATCAATATTATATAATACTTGAGAATGCGTGAGAAATAAAGCAGAAGTATGGCGCTTTTTAGGACAAGTTAAAAGTTTTTTAGCTATAATATTATTAGTTTTTGGTATTCAGAGGGTTCGAGTCATCCGATGACCAAATATCTAATTCACCCGCCCAGTCTGTAATTTACGATAGAAACGACTGCATTGACGATTCGCATGTGTTCACCAAACCCAGTCCCAATTGTTTGACCAAATATTTTTTGTTAAGTATGAGTCACTGATGGATCGCGCCACTTATGCGCGGTCCATCTGTGGCTCATGACTGACAAAAATAGTTTGGACTGGCAAGACCTGCCACTCAAATATTTTGGCTTTGTGTATTCCGAACCTGGCTAATTATGAAACTGGAACTAATGGAAAAGTTTCTCAGCTCGAGAAACCAGATTCCAGGATTAAAATCTGGCTCTCTTGCAAAACACGCAAACACACGAAAAGCTGCCAAGCATGAACAATATTTGAAGTACGTATAAAGAAAAATGTGTGAGAAAAATGAATGTTCAGACCTCAGACTAAACAGCCTTTGGCCGTGACATGCTGGCATTTAAGAAAACACCACAGATACCACCACGAAAAACGCTTAACTTTCAAATAATCAAAGCATTTTTTTACATCATTGCATTTCAATTATTTTTTTGTATAATAACCGATAACACGTTTCTAGATTTCTCCTGATAAACTTGGAGGCATACGTTATGGTCGGTATGATATCAATTGACAAAACTCGGCCGACTTGTATGCATTTTGGTGGAGCATTTCTCTGGATCTGCTCGTGGCTAGTTGGGTTCTCATCAACTTATTTAGAAGTGAATATTTTATTGCCTTTTTAAAACCTCATATGTAGGGTCGCCCACTGCTTAAGCGTTTTTGATTGAAATGCCGATGAAAATATTAACGGTATATTTACCTACAGTGCGTTTTAATATTTATGACCATGTAACCTAATTAAATGTAAATTACAGGGATGGCCCAAACCGAATATTTCACTGTATCGAATACATTCTAAATTCAATCAGGTTTTTGATGACAAAAAAGATTTACGACCATATTAAGATACAAATATTACAAAATCTGAAAAACTATGAATAAAGTCTCCAATTTCCCTTGTTTCAAGTAGGTATATCAATTTGAATAGCTAAATAGAAGTTTTCAGTTTATACTGTGTGGATTCATAGACATAGTTAAACATAATTTATTTCAACACCTCTGTCGACACAAAAGGCGATACAAATAAAGATATGACATTACAGAGTTATCAGGAAAGCAAACAAAACCTAAAATAAAGTTTAAAAACTTACCACGGAATAAGTTCTGAGAAACATTCAAAAAAAGTAACAAGAGTAAGCTTACCTGATGCTTTAAAAACAGTACATTTTATGTCAGCAATTATTCTGAAATATATCTAAAATCGAGAATTTCACTATATCGAATATGTTCAATTTCGAAAGTATTCGAATCGTTTTGGACATCACTGATTAATGTGTTTCACATGTTAATTTTTTCAATATTCCGGGTTTTAAACATGCGCTTTTTGGCGTTACTAACTACCTATATCAAATGCTCGATTTTTCAGGTTTGGATTGGACCGTATGCATTTTTATTGTGGATGTGCACTACAATCGCATGTACGGTGTACATCACATTCTTTATTCCCGGAACTAGAGGGAAAACGTTGGAAGAAATACAAGATTATTTCAAATAGAAAAAAATGGAGTGATTGAACATTTCTGTTTTTCAATTGCTCGTAATGGCCGCTTTTCCAAAATTGTTTTTTTTTGATGCAATGCTGTTATTACTAATAATAAACATTTACCCAATGTGGCTTTACACTCGTATGTCAACGCTTTTGACAAACACGAGAATGCGGGAGCGGTAAACTCGCGCAAAACAGTGTCTGTCAATCTGTGGTTTCGAGATAACGAAAATTTTAGTGAAAGCCAGAAATCTTGCGTAACCCTAGTTTTGCAGGTTTTGGTGGTGACTGCAACCTAATACTTGCAAAAATATAAATGGCCTCGAGCCTATCATCTCACACGAATTTAAATTTTTTCTAAAGTACTTATTAACCTACAATAAGTCGTTGTACAAGTACGTCGACCACAAAAGGAGGCGAAAGTTAGATTTGGATCCTGGCAACCTGTCTGCGAGAGTTCACAAGTAAATAAATAGAACTTGGGGAATGGGGTTGACGATCAACAGTCTCTATCTAATAAACGGACCATTAGCTTAAACAAACATCGCTGTAATGGCGGATCCCAGGCCAGGCTTTCTATACATGTGGACTTTTTGACCAAGCATAAGCGTAGGTCGTCCAAGGTGGGGACCAGAAGGCATGGGGTTGAGCAATGAACACACAATCGTAGACTTGATACAATGAAAGTAGGTCAGCCTTTGCGTGGTGTTGTGCATTGCCACTAAATAGTTATTAGTCTAGCACCAATCTCTAGGCCCAAACAATGTGCTAAAAGCAGGCAAACTTGAACAGGCTGGTCCAACTATGACTTTTTCCATACACAAATCATATATAAAGATAATTGAAAGCATAAATTTGATGATTGCAGGAAAAACCGAACAATGTCGGGGAGTTTCATGGAAGTAGGGCAGTCGCTGTGTAATGGTGTGCTATGTAACGATTCTACGGTCATTTGGGCCGCAATACACGCTTGCGTATGTTGCGTTTTTTTAGGTTTGTTTTATATTAACCTTGTGTTTGTTTCCATCTTCCAACGCAACTGAACGGTTTGCTATGCAAGATGCTCGTTTCGTCTCGTAAATTTCCACCTTCTAATCACGTGATAATTCCGAATGGATGGCGGATGCCAGGCCTGACGAGTGAGATTGATTTCAGGGGGAAACGCCAAAACGATACCTACCGTACTGCATCATAAGGTAGAAGTAGGCTACTCGTATACTCTGTTAGCTGGCGACAAGAGAAGTCCTCATACTCGTACCCGCAGCCTGCGATTCTTATTCCGGCACCGCCATTAGCCTACACAGCATATGGCCTAACCTCACCTCTCTCTCGTCGCCCAAAAATCGTATGTACCATTGACCTTTTCCCCTTTCTCCTCTTGTAAATCATATACACCAATAGAAGTCTGAATGTCTGCCTTCTCATATTGCTCTTCATGTGTTCATACGCCGGCACCAAATATGCTTGCTTGACCTGGCAGTCGGGGCGAGATGCGAGAAAGATTCAATATCACATACACATACAAAAGTACTGCCGACTAACCTGATGTCACAAGTCTGACAAAGACAAAAAAAATAAGTGCATCGGAGCAACTATTTATTATTTAAATCTGACAATACATTGACAGAAGCAGATTACTTCAGCTTCTTCTTAGGTCTTAGCTGATTTGTGTGACCACACTTCTTTTTGCGACAGTTGGATGCTCTTGGATGAAGTCTGGCATAACACCTGCGTAATTAAAAAAAACGGACTATTATCAAGAATAAGAATTTAATAATAGAACACCTTCATGACTAAATATAAAATCAATGTTACAAATTTTTAAATATATCAATGCTAAAAATGTGAAATTCTACAAAAATTGATAACAGCTCCACACAAAAATTGCACACATCGCATATCACATGTATAAGAAAAGCAGAGCTGAGGTGAAACATTACAAAATTTAAGAGTAAAAGGTGTGCATAACATTTTAAACAATATTCTACTCACTTTCTGCAGATCATTTTATCGCAATTGTACTTCTGAGCCAGAATACGTAAACTGGGTTCAATGACTCCACCACGAAGTCTCAAAACGAGATGAAGAGTTGATTCTGTGAAAATAGGCTGTTTATTTACTTAAGTCATGGTTAAACCCACACAAAAACAAAGGAAAGGATAAGAAATCAAATTAGTGACCAATCCTAAACTTACACAAAGAGAAATCAGTATTTCCATTGAAAAGTTGAGTCCACTACTTGAAAACTCAAACAGTGTCGTACTTAGAGACATGAAACAGTGGGGGAGTGAGCCACAATTTTGGTGATCAATCAGGTTGGAACAGTTCTAACTTAGAAATGGTATAAATACTATAAAAAGTTACAAACACAGACTTCTGATTGAAAATATATTTGAACTATTGATGGGCACAATCAAAATTCTCTGTGATCAGAACCAGCAGAAAATTGACTTATCTCTGATCAAGATGATTAAAAATGTTCATAAATTACACAAGGATGTTTCGAATGAAACTATAAATAATATGAGTTATTGTTAAGACCTTTCGAAATGTCTCACTGCATTTATTGGACAAATAGGATCTTGATCAACGAAGCAAAAAGTGGTGATAGGCAGATTTTCATTATTTCGCATAATTTATAGGTACGATTCGCTTTTTTCAACATTTTTTCGAAACCAATGTCCAAATTTTATTTGTAACATCTGGCCAAAATTAGAAATCTTATGTGACCCCAATATCATTGTGAACACCGCTAATAAAATAATGACAATATTTAATTCTCGTCACGAGAAATTAGCCACATTTTTCGTTACCTTTTATCGTGACTTGGCTGTATTATAAAATATGTCACTTAAAGTTCTTCCTCAACTCCTCCAATTGCTTACTTCAGTACAAAAATCAGACGCTGTTGGTCAGGAGAGAATACCTGAAAATGAAGTTCAAGTAAAAATTTTTATTCAATTTTTACAAAAATTTTAACATCCGGCGCTCAGGTACATTTTCCTCTCTGGTAATGTTTAATATCTTATTTTTTTGTTTCGATATAAAATTTGCGCACCTCAGGCACCCTAATCTTTTTGTAAATTTGAAAGCTTAATGTTGGTAAAATTGTGCCCTCCCCCCTAAAGGTGCTCCCTACTCCACTGTGAATTTTGAATAAAAAAAAACGGGTCAAAGCACATCGGCGATGCTAACGATATATATTCAGAAACTACACCGTGATTTTTAGTATTATGAATGCTGCTTATCTTGTTGATTTTAATTGGGCTGTCACAAACTTTCGTTATTTCAGAAAAATGCATTTAGATTAAGACGTCATAAAATTAGCGGCCTGATGTATTTCCAAATTCAAAAGTTGTCGCCACTGCAATTTGGGATATACGGCCATAGCTCATCTAATCAGCTCAAATGAATCAGTTGCATTTTTATAACCATACCTCCGCTTTCAATAATTTTAAAATTGCCCTTTAGTTAAAAAATTTATTGATAGACACAATTTATATTATCAACGGTTATGAAACGGCACAGATGTTAAATGAAATTATTTTTTTGAATTAATTTGAGAAGAATAAAGTGTAATGCGAAGGTACGAAAAATGGTACGGTACGGTACGAAATAAATACCGAACTTCGTACCGTACCGTACCCAAGTACGAAAATTGAAAAATGAATCGTACCGTACTATCGTACCGGAAAATTCAATCGTACCGTACCGAACTTCGTACCGTACCGTACTACCAGCCTTGGCTACAGGACATTTTTTCGAAATTGAAAATTAGAAATCTTACTGAACAGTAATAAAATAATGACAAAAATTCTGGTTAGCCAATTTTATTTACCTTTTTGAATATTATAGTCACTTAAAGTTCTTCCATCCTCCAATTGCTTACCAGCAAAAATCAGACGCTGTTGGTCAGGAGGAATACCTGAAAATGAAGTTCAATAAAACATGACTATAATATTATTTAAGGATATAAAATTTGGAGAATAAAGGTGATAACAAATATTACGAGAATTAAAATAAAATTTTAAATTAAGCTGCCGGAGTGTTTTTTGTTATAATAAATGAACAAGGAAATTTGGCTAGAAACAGGGGTGGCAGCTAGGGGGTGTTTTTTGTGGGTTGAAACCCCCTTTTGAAATGAAAAAAAAAGATAATAGCACTTATAACGGTGTAACTCATCAGCCTCCCCGATAGCGTTTTCATCCCGTAAGGGCAAAAAAAATTTTAAGGCCAATATCATCAGTCAATGATAGAATATAGTCAGACGATGAACAATACGGTAGTCCTTTTTTAACAGCTTGTCGGCCAGTTGAACGCGTTGTAAATCCCGGGTTATCAGTTGCATTTTGTATGCGGTTCCAGAATCACTTACAGAACTACCGCAGACTACTTTTATCGGCATGTTTTATTTAAGAGTTGACTTTATTATTTATCATGCGTTTTGATTCGATTTCAGAAGAATATAACTGGCATGATCGGCCGTTTGCTCAAAAAATATATACTAAAATGTGAAAAATAAAACATTCAGTGTTCAGTCATTCATTATTGTTCAGTCAAAATCAAGAGCGTGAGAGTTAAAGAAACGAAGCCACAGGCTTCTTCTGAAATGAGCGCTGCTTCGACACTATCTCCCAACTATAAATTTGGTCAACATTTATCATGGATAGGGATGGCCAAAATTGAATATTGTTTGGTTTCAGAATCGAATCTAATAATTTTCCAGAATCGAATCAGAAGTTATTTAATAAACAAACGAGGTCATCTTTTCATCAGCTTATAATTTACTGGAAAATTCACTTATTTTTAATTAAAAGTGAAATTATTATTTTGTTGATTTTGAATTTTTGCAGAAATCGAATCGAATAATTAATGAAGATGGACATTTATGGCGAATTCAAATTGCATATATTTTTTTGGTTCTTTCCAGCTGCCTCTTGCAAGCCTGACATGCGGGGAATACGTTAGATGAATTCTAATGCTGGAACCTAGCAATATTGATAGCTTTTTTTAACCCCTCTCTAAAAATTCTTGGCTGCATCCTTGGCCAGAACATTGCTGAAAACATACAAAACAACATTTATTTTAAGCTCAACAAAGTTTCATTAGCATATGATGTAAATATCTTGGAAACCCCTGAAGCACCAACAGTTATACTACCGTACAAGTCTCATGTCCGGAATATATATAACACTGAAATTAAATATAGTTTTGATAAATGAAACAAAAGGTGTAAGAAAGATGTGGGCAATAGTCACCTTCCTTATCTTGAATTTTGGATTTTACATTTTCAATTGTATCGGACGCTTCAACCTCAAGGGTTATGGTCTTCCCTGTCAGCGTCTTCACAAAAATCTGCATTTTGGCTGTAAGAATATAATAGTAACATTAAAACTTATATAAATATATTTCTGTCAAGTTCACAGTAATGTGTTCGATTAAGATATAATCATCCAAAACGAGCGATCAGAGATGGGTAGACTAGATCATGAAGCGTGCAACAACCTTTCAATATTTTCTTCAGACTTCAGATATATTTATTAAAATATGAGAAAGCAAGGGGAACTGAATATCTGACCAGTAAGAACAATAATTTTTGTACAGTTGGTTTTTTTGGTGTGGAAAAATTTTCTTACTTTTTTATTGTGAATGCATAATAGGATTAACTGCAAGCAGTTGTCTCTCTACTGCCTATCATATTACATCGCTCATAATAGGAGCCTCTTGCTTAACCTAGTCATACACTTCAGTGTAGTTTTCTCTTGTTGTTCCTGTGCATTGACATGGTTTGGGAAAAGGTCCAATATAATCATCCACAATGGGCGATCAAAGATGGTTAGACTAGGCCGTGTAAAGCGGAAAGAGAATGTGGTTCTTTCTTTTCTCTTCAGTGCGCTAGATTGAAGCATTATAGTTTGATAGTAACTGCAGTTAAATTGCAGCACCGTAGGCCAGACAGCGCAAATATCTTTTCAACGTTTTGTCGTGTTTAGGTAGCTAGCGAAACTTTAGCCTACAGTACAAATAGTTTTAGCATAATTGAAATGGCTGGAAAGTATTTTGACAACTACATTGAGTTTGGCTGTTACAAAACTCTTAGTAACGATGCAAAATGAGACCCTCACGCTTGAAACGGCATATGGAAACAGCACACCCTGCTTTAGCAAACAAATGTAAGGCATTCTTTGTGGCAAAAAGTCAATCTTTGACAAGTTGGACAGCAGTGGTGCATTTCAGCAACTTTCTTCGAGTACTGCTGAGGCTTCCTACGAGATTGCCATGCTAATTGCAAAGAGTAAGAAGAACCATACCATCGGAGAGTCTCTCATAGAACGTAGTGTACTTGTAGCAGACATAGTACTGGGCAAGGGACAAGCAAACAAACTCTTCCAAATTTCACTATCAAATTATACAGCTGAAGGAAGAATCGGTGAATTTTCTCATGATATCAAAGACCAAGTCAACAGTCAAATTAAGAAGTCTCCCTTTTTTGCTATCCAGTGTAATGAAACAACTGACATAAGAAATTGTGCTCAGCTACTGTTGTATGCTCGTTTGATGTCCGGCAACATTGCCGAAGAATAAATGCTGTTCTGCCAACCCTTGGAAAGTCATACAAAATCAGCTGATATTTTTAATGCTTTGTCGAAATTCTTTCAAGAAAATCACCTCTCATGGGAATCCCTGGTGGGGGTGTGCACAGATGGAGCTTCTGCTTGGTTTGCGCTCAGACTTCATCGTAGGAGTAAAAGATAAAAATCCAGCTGTTGTAGGTACACACTGCGTACTTCACCGTAAAACCTTGGCATCCACAACCTTGCCTTTAGGATGGCAAAATGTTTTGGACGCAGCCACTGAGGTTGTCAACTATGTAAAGACAGGAGTAGTCGTCTTTTTAAGCTCCTGTGTAAAGGTATGCAATCTGAGCACGAAGCCTAGCTTTACCACACGAATGTTCGATGGTTGTCCAAGGGGAACATGCTTAAACGACTTTATGAATTACATGAAGTCACATTGTTTCTAGATTGATGTTGTGCTAATAAATATACAGACCATTACTTAAGGGAGGCATGACAGAGAGAAGGTTAAGAACCACTGAATTAGACAATAATTTTGGGCACTCAGTTCTGAGTTAGCCCAATCGGTGAAGCATTGGGAATACGCTTTGAGCCAGGCATGACTTACGCGCTGGGTTCAAATCCCATATGGGATGTTTATATGCGAGAGGTGTTACTTCTTACTTCGTCTGCAGGTAAGTTTCCACGATTTTTTTGTGTACCGGTACCAGACGCCCCACTGGTGCATGTTGTTTCATACAAGCGTCGCTTACAGCTTCCTCACCAATCATGTCCTTTCACAGAAAAAAATCAGTAAAAATGTCAAGCTAAAACCTTCGGGTCTAGTGAAGTTTAGTACCATATTCCTGGGTGTATTCAAAATAAAAACTGGCAGAATATTCTCATCCAAACTAGGGGCGCCAATGCTGCAAGTATCTGGAATTGTCTCCCGGGTTAGGATGAGTCGTTTCCAACATGGGAAATTTTGTGTGATAATGGGATATATGGTACTAAACTTCATGAGACCCAAACCTTCATCCCCTATTCGAAACTGGTGTTTACAGGAGTAGTAATATGATTAAGCCGATTATCCTCTCTCGCAAAATAAAAATGAAATCCTACCGGTGGCCTAGTTCGACTAACACCGTACTATCAATCATTACCGGAACAGTAGGTAGCCGGACTTTAGCTATTGCTAACACAGTCACCACAAAGCTATCTTACACCACTTATTGACAACACCAAAATTGTCTTAACACAACAAAAAAGTACAAACAATTGCAAAATAACAGACAACCCACCTTTACTCCCAGAACAAACTCAGAAAAGGACAGCGACGAGCCACACGAGTCGCGGAGTTTTGACTCTGGTGTCAAAGGTCATGAATATATTTTGCGCACAGTGACTCAGTCAGTGAGAAAGATATTGTACAGAAGAGTTTAATTTATTCATCAATTATGGATGCAAAGATATTGTACAGAAGAGTTTAATTTATTCATCAATCGGATGCAATTTTTGAGAAAAACGTTTGTCCAAACTCTTTTTTTATAAACATCGAAATGACACACATTTCGAATAAACATTTGTTTTAAAAGCGTAGCTCGCAGCGTATTTTAAACGGTCCTGCTTTTCCACATGTTTAAGCCGTACCGGTATTCTCCGCTTTACAATAGTTACTTTAATGCAAATATAATGTAATATATTAACTATTGCTTTACAGAAGCACTTACTCCCCGTGGAAGAGATCTTTAATGACAGTGTGCTACAGTTAGCTCAATCGGCAAAGCGTTGGGAATACGCTTCGTGCTACGCGTCTCTGACCGTCGTGACACAGGTTCGAATCCTGTGGGGGAGTCCACATGAGCGCTGCTTATGGCTTCCTCCACCAACCAGGTCCATGCACAAGGGAAATGGTCCATGCACAGGGAAAATGAGAAATATGATAATCCAAAAAACCTTCACCCGGATTCGGAACTTGTATCTTCACGAGGTGGCGGTTGGCCGTACGGTGAAGCTGTATTCTCGGCTCTCCTCTCCCACAAGATAAAAATGATATCCTATCCTAACGATAAGGGTGCCCGGTTAGCTCAGTCAGTAAAGCGTTGCGAATACGCGAGCTGCATTACGACTCATCCATCCGACCAACCGGTGCACGGTGATTCGCGTAAGCGCTGCTTACATGTCCATGCACGAGATGTTAAGCGAAACACTTTCACCCTCGATTCGGAACTGGTGTCTGCATGACGAGAGGTCATGGTTCGCCCTTTCGTTAGGCTCCTCCAAAAAAATGAAATCATATCCTTAATCATACGGTATGTAGACTCTCGTGGTTCGCCAAATGGTTAGGCTCTTCCGAGGGATAAAAATGAAAACCTATTCCTAATCATACGGTATATAGACTCTAATCTTTTCTCTCCCACAGGCACGGCTGGTAGTACGGTACGATTGGATTTTCCGGTACGATTCAATTTTCGTACTTTGTACGGTACGAAGTTCGGTATTTATTTCGTACCGTACCGTACTCTTTATCGTACCTACGCATTACACCATATTCTTCTCGAAAGAATTAAAAATACCGGTAATAATTTAACATCTATGCCGTTTCATAACGCGACGCCGATAAAATAGGTTGTGCCTATCAAGGAATTTTTTAAACTAAGGGACAAGAAAACATGCGACTGATTCATTTGAGCTGATTAGATAAGCTATGTCGGATATCGCTTTTACTGTTCTGTGTTTAGAACCAGATAGCATAAACTGTATCACTTTGATCTAAAATTCTGGTGATGATTCTCGCGGGGGCCTGATTTTACAAGCGAGGGTGTTTTGGACAGTGGTAGATGGTGCGGTTCGAAATTGCTGCCTAGCGAATCGTATCCGTTTTCGTACTGGTACGGAAAAATAATATCGTGCAGTGCGGAAAATTTTCGCAAGGTACGGTACGAAATTATTTTGCTGGTTCGAAGTACGATAAAAATTTCGTACCCTACTGTACCACCACCCTCGCCCGCATTATAAAAAACCTATCCTAATCATACGGTATGTACACGTGATAACAAATGCATGTGCTTACGCTCCAAATCCGTACCAATACGTCCAAAGTATATACCAAAAGCCAAAGTAATTAAATTTCTTATAACCGCATTCGTCCAGTTGCAACTTAGTGGAATGTGAAGGTATGGTACCTTTATGTTTAGCAAAAGACAACTGCTTGGTAAGAACTTCCTTAAAAACCTGAAATAGAACAGGTAAACGACTGCCTTTGTGTTTATCGAAAGACAACGGCTTGGTAATTTCTTTAAAAATTCGAAATACAATTTGTCAGGTAAACGACCGTTAGCTTGGGGGCGAAACCTCCATTGTCCAAACAATAGGTAAATTCACAGGATTTATGATTCTACACTGCCAACCAATTGTTTAAGTTGGAAAAATCTTCATCAACCCTTCTTCTGCATCTGGCACATACATGCCAGAAGCACATATCGTATAAATATAGAAAATAAGACTTCACAAAAAAAAATATTTTTGATCCACCACTTTCAACCCCTTATTACAGTTAACATTCTTAGTCACCCTACCCGCTTCAACAGGCACAGAATGAACAAGATCGCCAATAGGGCCCAAACATATGGCACATATAAAAGCACACATTTTATTTTCAGTTTGCAGAAGCAGAAAAAAGGGCTGTACAAATGTTAAAAAACAACTAGCTACTGCAGGTACGCCAGGATTGATATTACGAATATTGAATCTTTATAGAAGCAGATGCAGTGGCGTCAAGTGATATCTGCACAATTTGATGTGTTCGATTGTGTATCAATTTGATTGTGAAACAGGAGAATCAAAACCACAGATTATGGCATCGTAATCAAAATCTGTGGCTCATAATTAACAAAACTAAATATTAGTAATCATGATAATTTTCCCTCAATCAGAAAATTTCTCTTCAGCCTCTAATTGGACATAAATATGGACAACAGAGATTTGAAATACAATCTAGCCTTTCACAAGGCCCATTGAGTGGCGTTTTTAAAATCAATTGCTAGACATAAACCTGATAAGAGAGACTTGGTTATTGTAAGAACAATATTGGCATATAACTGTACAATAATGGGTAAAATTTGATTTTAAATCAACAATACTAACTCGTAATTACTACCGGCACAATGACATGAAACATAATGAAATAAAAGAAAGTTGTTGTATAGTAACATATTATAGAAAAGAATAAATATGTCAATACATTTGCTACAGTAACATATATGAGAATGGTGAATATTTGGCAACTAAGAAATCGGAAAGATCATCAGTAACAAAATAAACTAAGTGTCCAGAGTGACATTTCATTCAAAAATTAATTATTTTTGGAATCATTCCATGCAAGTTGTTTACCTGAATTAATGAACTGTAAAGTAAGCAAAATTCAATAACTCGTACTTGAAAATTATATGCTATTGTGCGACTATCGAAAAAATTTTTTAAAGCACAAAAGTATTACCAATACATATAACAGAAACGTGATTCGGCCCAGAATGGCAGATACTCGCTACTCAATCACACGAAGAAAATGGTTTCCATGATATATATTGAGATACAAATTTCAATGTAACCAAACTGTGTAAAAAGGTTCAAAATACTAAATACTGCTATGGCAGTGTTTGATGATATTGAATCCTTCATGCCCACTTCAAGAAAATGACGTTCACATTTCAGACACCCAAAGAAAACAAGAGTCTGCCACCCTGCTTCGGCCACATAATCCATTTACGGCTTTATTCACTTTACCAGACAAAAACTTTGACAAAACTGATTTTTCGCAATTATAAAGGTTAAGATTCAGACCCTAGATTTATTAATGATCAAACTTCTTAAAATGTTTTTTTTTTATATTGAATATTTATTATAAATAGCATATTACGTCATTAATGAATGTATTTTATTCATTTGAAATATTTTACAGTAAGGGATATAAAACATTCAAAATGTTTGATAAAGAAAAGTTGATAATTCTAGCTGTGAGACTGGATATCAATTTTTCCCTAATTCATACAACCATTGAGAATACCGTAATGTAATAAGAGGAAAAAACATTGAGAGTGCTAACATAATCTACCAATTGCTTACGTACCTCAGAAATGTAAGAAAAGGAAAGAAAGCATAAAATGAGACAACTCAAATAACTACTTATCGGAAATTTTATTTTGTCAACATTGTGCCACAGATGGATCGCACCTAATCATCGCAATAGGCGTGATCCATCAGTGACACATACTTAACAGAAGATTCTTTAACAAAATTTTTCCACTGGGTAAAACAAGTAGAACTATTGAGACATAAGCCCATTTAGAACCAATCAAAATTAGAAACATGGTTTTGAAACAAGTAGACATCACATTTTAAAAAGACATTATTCAACAAATTTAATTAGCGGTGGCACAAAGTAGCAAGGCCGATGAACAAAAGTTGACAAATCTGCGTGATACGAGCTTATATTAAATTAAATACATCATACAGCAAAATATGATCGGAAGACACAGTCGGGCACGAGGCACTGTTTTTTAAATCAAGTATCAAGAATTTTGGCTCACAATTGATATTGAATATTTTTGATGCATAACATGTTTCTACTAATAAAGGAAGTACCCTTAGGATTAAGCATCAGGCTAGAAAAAGTGCATAAAAGATAATGACTTGAAAAGAAATTGTTGAAAGCAAAACAAGATTCAGATATAAAGCAGAAAAGCTGTTATGATATAAGTGAGAATGAAAAAGATGGTAATGTTCTTGGTATGACATATTTGACAAATTTAAATTTCTGACCATGAAGAGATGGACTCTTGCTTAAAAGGCGTTTTGACCAAGACTTTTCTGACAGGGATTTTCGAATTCAAACATAACCAAGCATGGATCATAATTGGGGTGTTGTGGGAAGTACAATAAAAAATTTCAGAGATAGTTAATCTGCACACAGTTCATAGGGTTGATTAAAATTACATGGCAGTTGCTGCATTAAAATCAGAACCATTCTACTGACAGTGGTACGTACAGTACAAATATGGTTGGATATCATAAAAAGCACCGATGCGTATGCAGCCGAATTATTTTAACAGTAAAAATTCAATCTGAAAAACAATCATTTAAAATTTAGAAATATGAAACAAATCAACAACTATACTACTTACTGTATTTTTGATAACAGGGTTGAAATTTACACGGCAGCTGTTGGGAATTAGAACCTTTCTACCGACAGTGGTACGTACAGTAAATATATGCTTGGATATTATAAAAAAGCACCGATGTGTATGCGACCGAATTATTTCAACATTATAAATTATTTGTTAAAATATCAATTCATTTTTTAAGAAATAAGGGAGGAATCAACCGCCACATTTTATTACTTACTATCCTTAATATTTTCACATTACAAAAACTTAGAAGCAGCAGAAATTGTAGAGTTAATAAGAACTCTATGAAAACTCAAATCAAAAAATTTATTTCATCTTGCGGTCTCTCACCTTAGGCTTAAACCCGTGTCCCCTTCAATTCTCAATGCGATTTGAGCAGTTATACAAGAGGAGTCTTTGAAAATTTGAGAAGGGCAAATTATCCCCGTTAGTAATGGATATATAAAAACACTGAAGCATCATTTTCAACAGGTTTTCAAACAAATTAGCACCAGAATTTCAATTTCTTTACATTTGTTGAATCTAAATCTGTAATGCGAAATATAGACTATGCAAATGCACCGAAGTTAAAGACAACACAGCGGAATTAAGATGCACAGGATCCTAATAATTGATTCCTACTTTCTCAAAAATGGGACATTTGACTGGAGTATTAAAATACTTTTCATGAAACTTTTATCAAAATATACAGGAATAATTGATTTGATTAATCACACAATGGTAAAAAAGCAAAAAAAAGTAAGAAATACAAAAAAGAAGAGTAAAGAATAAGTATCGTCGGTCATATTTCATCATTATTACAGATATAGTGCAAATACAGCGTAATTAATCAATTACATTATCATACTTGGTCCAAACATGTCAGGATTCAGAATGTGCCATCTCAAATTTTTTTAACTATAAACTTTGTTTGGTTGAGTGAGAACCATAGGAAAATTGTGAAATCCAATAGTGACTCAAAAGCCTGTCCAAAACATTCTTCAATGACTGAGTGTGATATCCGAAATATATTTTAATTTTATCAAGCATAAGCCATAGATGGATTTAAACTTGATAAAATATGTTAGGGCAAAACCATTCAAACTAGTTACATATAAAGTGTTTAAAAAATATTCATGAAAATTTCGATTCAATCATTGAAGTCTTCAGAAGGCAAGTGTGTAGAACAGGATATAATAAGTTGATGATATTTTTCAATATGACATCACAATTTTCAAACAAAAGCCTCGGTGCCGCTTCCTCCTATATTGTCGGTGGTAAGCCCTTTTCGTTCCGCGTCATCTGTTCCATTCAGATTGCTGTAGTTGTACGAACGTCCGGCGGTTCTACGAAACAACAGAGCATAACAATGCCTGAGAGTTTCAGAAAGACGCAAAAAATTTGCAAAAAACAAATGAATTAATTGTCATGCCGGTGAAGCAAGGCTATGGAATGCATGCAAACACAAAGATGAAGTGCAAACAAAAAAATATTGTAGGATGGGATTTCCCAAAATCTGTAAAAACCTACATCAAAGTTAGTAATAAGGTGCCTATCCAACGTGTATCAAAATGTAATATAGATACAGAATCTTGCAAGCCAATATTTTGTTACATATCGGCAAATAATGTATGCAGATATGGAACTACGGTAACTGAAATTAAGGCAAGATGGGCAAAAATCAAATATACAGATATTTTTTGTACATTACACATGACAATTTAACAATTTTTTTAAACCCAAATAATTGTTATATAGCAGAAATTGTTTGCTGTCTCACATAGACTATTAAATATAAAATATATGAGCAGCAAAAAACTACATGAACATTTAACAAAAAATAGCCACATGCATTAGTTTGAGGTCTGGTTTCTAGGTTCTTAATATTATTGCTGCAGACATATATCGTTTAAGGACATATGCAAAAATTTGCAGGAACCAAAAATGTTAATATTTAAGGAATTGCGTAAATAAATCTGACATAATTACGTAAGTCCTATAGCAATTACAACGTAACTCTACTTCGGAATCAATAATTTAAAATATATGTTTCGCAAGAAGAATATGATTTATGTCTCTTTTGATTGTATCAAAATTGTACAAATAATTTTAAATAATTGACATGCCATGCAATAGCTGTTGATTGATCGATAATTGACAAAGCCAGCTCCGAAAAAGAAAGCTTTATAAGCATCGAAAGTGTTGGGCAACCTAGAAATTTTATTACGTCCAGCATGTGCCACGAATGGACGGCGCTACGGCGGCACAATCCATTGGTGACTCATACCTTACAAAATGTAACAGGGCAGAAATCAATTTCCTATTGGGGATAGCAGAGTTCATAATTTTGAAATTTTTCAACTAATCCAGATGAAATGACATGAAGGTTTTGGACAATCCAGGGCAAATCAGAAGCTTACGACTCTGTTCTGGTAATCACATAACTTACATGTAGTATGATCATTTACTGGAGATTGTGGATTGTCGTTATACATATGATCAAACTGTATTTGAAATTTGCTGCATAAATGGAATATTTCATCATTCCAGATTCAGTAATCGAAATTGCTGATTCGATAACTTTTTGCAGCACATTCAGGATTTATGTCATATTTTACATTAAAATTTGCCGTTTATGATGACTCAACTGCAAAATGGATCAAATTAGAAATATTCCAAGTTCCAAGTTTCAACCTGAAATCCAGCCTACCAGCCTATTAGGAAAAAAACATCCCTACTTTGACAACAATAAACTACTTTTTTCCACCAAATTAAGAGTTTAATCCTTACCTTGCTCGTCTTCCGTATTTCTTCCAGAGAATGAAAATTACAATTGTCAATATCACTCCGAGAGCAATTCCACCGAACATAAGACCCGAATAATTTCCAGATTCATTCTCAACAGTTTTAATCACTTCTGAAGAAAAAATATAAAATTGGGAAGGCAAGTTACATTAAAGTAAGAAATGTGTCGGGTGTTGTTCAACAAACTGTCTATCCTCTGTTCCACTCCTCTTGTGAAGACGGATACGTGTATGACCAAGGTCGTAAGGATACTTGAATAAGATGAGATCGAGAGTTAAACAACAAAAGATCAGAATCTTATTCCACATATTACAAGATTTATTTACCAAGCTTGGTAAATAAATCTTGTAATAAGTGGAATAAGATTCTAATCTTTTCTAAAGGTTCACTTTCAAGTGTGCAGATTACAGTTGCCACATCTGGGAAAGTGTTCGTACTGTAATACTCAACCTACTAAGTTAACTTCCCACCCACCCACCCTCGCTTGACTGGCAGCTAAGTCCCAACATTTTACAGATGAAACACCGCATTACAAAAAAAAATATATACACAAGTAGAACATACTCATTATTTTTTTCTCCCGCAAAACCAAACTACGAAAATCTCCATCACCAGACATTTTGAAATTGTATCAATTCAAACCATTTCCAGCCCCATATAAATAAACGCCTTCATGGAATTTCAAACACTTTTTAAGCCTGTCCATGCAATCTTGCAGTTTACTCATTTGTCACAAAAGAAAAGGCTTGCAGCCAAAAATTAACAAAAGCAAAGATATTCGCATCTATACATGCACCGAAGGCTTTAAAATTGACATATATTCACAAAATTATAGATAATAGATACACGTTTTTATCCAGGAGAAAAGGCAGAAAATGCAATTCATTTTAATATCATTATGGTTTTTTAAACATGCATGAAAGCGTATGCGAGCTTTCAGATTGCTGCGACTGATATTGGACTGATCATTATATTAAAACAGAGAATTTTCAAAACAAGAGATGTAAACATTAGTCTTAAATGAGATATACCTTTAGGAGGTTGTAGTTCTATTTTTATGTCAGTCAGGAATCTGTCAGCCATTTCAGGAGGATACGAACATCTGAAAATATAAAAGAAAGTTGATGGAAAACTCAGATTAAGATATATATATATATATAAACAGATATAAACGAAACATGACATAGTAGGCTTGCAAATTCGTCGCTTACTTTATTCCATCAGCAAAAAGATCAGGAAAACTTCTTTGAACTTTTTTCAACTGAACGTATTTTCTCATCTCCTCCATTGTATCATCACAGTTGAATGCATTGTCGTCCAGGAAAATTTTCTTTATGGTCTGGGAGGGCTGTATGAAAAAGTGAAAAGTTTTGATTTAAACTTGGTATTTTTTAAAATACTAGGTAAATTAAAAATTGAACTAATATCTTTGAAAGAATGAGTTTTGTTATGTTGAAAATCCAACCTAAGCGATTTATTTATCCTGTCTTCAAATGTGGATCATAAGATTTCTACCATAGCCGAGGCTCTGAAATAAAAAATAAATCTTACCTTTTCAGTTAATACTTTTACAGTATCCGGGTAAATGACGCCGATCTGATTCGATTCCAAATGGATAAATCTGTACAAATCAAAATATTTTGCAAATTTGATGGTATGATTGAGAACTCATCTACTGTCTATTAAGGGAAATTCAAAATTGAAATTCAGTTGACATGCTTGAAATTAGAATGTATTCAAGGCCTTGGTCAGGGGGATCCACTCCCAAGGAGTTATTAGGATATAAAATTCAATATGAATTTTTTTAAAAAAGCATTTGAAAAACTTGTCTTATCATTCGAGGTATGACAGTAATAAATGCGTAAATTCTGGCACCCGAAGTAAAATCTCGAGAGATCAAATGAAATAATGCTACAGATACAAATAACTAATATTTTATCATATTTTGCTCACTTTACAGCATAATCATTACTTATGTGAAATTTTATGACATTAAGTTGGTATAAATCATAATTTCATTGCAAATTAAATTAATCTTGAGAATAATCAAGAAATGAAAATAACTGTCAATTAGAATTCTGAAATACTGACTATTTGGATAAGGACATCCCTAGCTTCACCCTAGGTGGCGGAATATTTTGTTTCACTTTGAGTGTCTGAAAGTTCATAGCATATTTCATAGCAGTGTTGATGATTTTGAACCATTTTCTACAGTTCTTCTGATATAAACCCATTTTCCTGGGGACTCTTAAGTAGCAGATTAGCTGACATTCTGCCAGACTGGTTACACTGTAACCATCGTACCAAAGTTTGCATTTAGGGTAGCATTAGGTACCAGGTTGGATCTGTGGGTAAATTAGGGCATTAGGGAAAATCTTCCAGCTAAGCATATCTAATGTCCTGGGTTCGAACCCTGTATAAGATGATTACTGAGGATTGCTGGACACCTTGCCCTTGTACGGGGGTTCACATAACTGATGGTTGGAAGAATTCCTCAACCGATCATGTTAATACACAGGAAAAATCTATAAACAGATGAGCAATAATCTCATCATTTTGGAACTGGTATCTGTATGAGAGGTCTTAGTTCATCATATGGTAAAGCTGTATTCTCGACTTTACTTCCCTGCATGATAAACTGAAATCCTATTCTCATTTCATGAGTGACGTAACGCAGAATATTATTTTTATGGCAAATTTTCTTCTCACAAGAATATTTTTGGGTGTTTGAGTAGTAGAGTGACATTGTACAACTTTTGTATGTTCTATAAACATTTATCAAGATCTATTTTGTACCCTCTTGCTATCAGCTAACTTACTTAAATAGGAAAATTTTATAGAGACTTTTGTCTTTGACATTCCAGGATGAAATGATCACATAACAAAAGAAAACTTACTTGATTGAAACGAGAGGTTTAAATGCACCATCACTGATAGTTTTGATAAAGTTATGTCTCACGTAAAGCCACTGTAAGTCTCCCAGTTCCTATATATACATAAAAGTAACAATAAACGAGTAATGTTTAATAAACACAAATCGGGGATGTCCAAAACGAATCAAATATTCGAATACATTTGAAAATGAACATACTCGATGAAATAAAATTCATGATTTTAAATATACTTCAGAATAGTGGGATATGAAAATGTATGCATTGCATTAATCAGGACAAAATCGACAAAAAAAAATGTCTTTGCTCTCCAAATTGACATATTTCCGTGGAATAATGAAAATTGAGTACCATAATAGGAATTTTCTGGATTTTGCAATTTAAATGTTTCTTGAAAAAGTTAAATGCTACATTTCATCAAAAACTTGGCTGAATTCAGAATGTATTTGATATTTCATATTCAAAATTATTTTAAGAGAATGTATTTGAAACAGTAGAATCAGCTTCAGCCATCTCTGGCACAAATGCGTCCAGAACATTTTTCTGAATTCGCTCCAAACATGCACCACTGGAGGGCGATGTTACTAAGATCTATCTGTGGGGGTGAAATTTCAAATTTTTCCGAATGTCAAACATGTGGGCATGTATTTTAACAAGCTAAGGGCAAAACTGATAGTGTTTGGGTTCAACTGATAAATTTACCTCAAACATGGTATCATCTATGCGTGTTAACTTGTTTTTGTCAAGAACAAGAACCTTCAAGTTTGTTAGTGGCGAGAAGGTACCCTTTGCTATAGATGTTAATTTGTTGTCTTGTAAAGTTAATGTTGTAACTGTTGACATTGATGCAAAGGCCTGTAAAAAGATGTTTAAGATGTTTTTGTTCATTTAAAAAGTGATCATCAGTGAACTGATAATTCAATCCAACACTTCCTTTCATTGATATAGAGAAAAATCACAAAAAATTAGGATCAAGGGCATTTAATAGATTATTCCGCAAGGTTTTACCTAGCCAGTCAGAAAACTTTTATACAAACATCATTTGTGTTTGGGGTTGCGGTCTATCTGTGGCTCATTCTTGACAGAATAGCAATTCTGATTGAGTATATAAGTTCATGTAACCCACATAACCAAATTGCGTAAGACACTTTTTTGCGATTTTTAGATTTACTTTGCAAAATGTTGGTGATGGTGATATGGCCATACAACTAGTAGGTGAATTAGATTTTACTTTTGGGATTTAAAAATTGCCCAATAACTCCAAAATGTCAATTTCTCAAGTCAAAAACGAGACATGTTCTTTTCTTTGATTATGACATCAATAAGTTTTATTTAGCAGAACTAAGGATTTTTATCGTTGTATACAGGATATAGAATGAACTAGAGCTAAGAATGAATTATATTTTTTCACATCTAAAGTATTTGGTTTGTCCTGCCAAAAATGGTAATTGAGAAAAAGTCAGAAAAAAATTCACGCATTTCCAAAAGTTTCAACATTAACATTGTTGATTTTTCCCTCCTTCCCAATCAAGTATCACCTCACCGTTTGTGTTAATATTGCAGTTAAAATTGTTTTGAAAATAATTTTCATGTAATTTCATATCAACTGGGAATGCCTTATGCAAAAGACATGTAGAAATCATTTGCTCGTTGTTTTTAAATGACCGTACCAAGCGTAATTAAACTGCTTAAACGTAAATTAAACTACTGAAAGATTCAAAACCATCAATACTGCTATGAAATAGCATTGTTGATAATTTTGAATTTTTTTTTATCCATACGAAGAAATTGCAGACACCCGAAAAAGAACAAGGTTCAGTCACCCTGCTGTAGCAATGTCTTACATTGGGATCAATGGAGGTAATTAGATTACTGTCCATACGAAGTTCTTCTAAATCTTTGAACTTGCTAAAGGAGTGAGACTCGAGACTTGTTAATCCATTTGTTGAGAGACTGATAGTAATTGCATCAACAGGAATATTTGATGGAATTTCTGAAAAAGGAAGTGCACTATAGCTTATCAAGAATGCTGCAAATAAACCATACTGAATGGAATTGAAGGCAGGGCTGTGCACTTCAAATCGAATCGAATACTACATTATTCGAATCGGTATAGCGATATTCGAATCCCTCCCCCTTTTTCTTTACGACCAATATTGAACGTATTTTGCTGGTTTTCTCTCCTTGAATCCGCCGAAACGAAAATTTAATTTTTCAGACCATGAGCCGGAGATGTATTCATCGCCTCCATCACCATCTATCAGTGATTCATGCTTAACAAAACATGTTTATTCAAAATAATTTTGACCGCAGACACAGGCTTGGTTGGAACTTGCCTGGTGTGCTTATCTTTCTCTTTGTTACTTCAGTGTGAGAGCTTTACTTGCCTCTCAAAAGAGCAAGTACTTTTTTTCTTCAATCGTTTAATCGTCAATACGCTTGGAAAAAGTGCAATCTCTTGTATGCGCCAAACGGGAGTGTCGTGATCAGGTGTTCAGCCTCAAGTTAATTAGTGAAAAGAGTGACATAGCTGTTGATCACCGTGAACGGTAAACGCGACAAGAGTCTCGATTAGGTTTTGCCCGTCAAATGTATTGGAGAAAGTAAAGAGTGACAGAGCTGTTGTTCGACAAGAACGGTAAAATTAGGATAGCCTAGGAGTATCCTTTTGATTGAATTGACCACCATCGCAGGCACAGTCTGAGCAGAAAATCTATGCAACATTTTACATTGCCTTCAAAAGATAAAAATGACCAATATTGCAATATTTTCCTTCGATGTTAGTCATCCAGCAACAAAATAGATTTGCTTACACTTATTATGGTGATTCTTACTTATTGAAGGGGTCTTAATCCTAATGACAAATTTTAGCTGTTAGCTACTGACCTTGAAAAGAACTGTTTTTTTGTTTCTTAATAATTGAAAGTATTCGAATATTTGCTTTGATACGAAAAAATATTTGCTTCAATTTCGAAATCAGCAGATATTCAGAACTGCCCGTGTAAAATTCTGCAATTCAATACAGGCAAATGTGTATTGAATATCTTCGTAGGAACAGGATTTGCCACAGCCTCAATTTTTATACCCATTTTGTAATTTTTCTATTTCAATTTTTATATTTATAGTGTAGCTCTAGTCTACATACATTATTGATTTTTGTGAAGTTTTCTTATGTTAAGTCACTTATGTAGCATAATATAGGTTTTCTATTTACTGTGAGGGGAAAGCATAGAACATAGTTTAACAGTATGATGAACCATGATAGTTCACATAGACAACAGTTCCGAGTCGGTTTTGACCTGACCTAGAGAAAGTTGGCGAGGGGAAGCCCGTCAGAAGTGTGGGTAAGGTGTTCAACAAACATCTTGCATATATTCATTCCTTGAGGGATTCAAACATGCCAGGACGATCAGATATGCATGCATATATTAATAACTCTTTTACTGACTGAGTAAAGTGAAAACTATCAAATTTGCAATATTGTTGAAAAAGACATCAATCTCACCAGATATCTTTATAGCATTGCCATCACCGGCACAATCAATATGCCTTGATATACACTGACAATTCTTCGGACATTCCTTATGAACTTCAGCAGTTTTTCCACTACCTGGAGTTTGTGTAGCTTGCTTAAAATTTTAATATGAAAATATTATTAGCAAAACAATAATGAGAAGTTACGTCTAAATGTCAGTAGGGTTGCCACTGCTTTTTTTTTTCTTATCACAAACTTACAAAATGAGATATTCACATTGCTCTGATATTCTAGCTTTGGATCTGAATGAACATTTAGATCCAGATTCAGAACATCAGAGCCATATACTTCAATATTGTGAGTAGGGCAGTTAATATTTATTATGACTTGTGTTGAACAAAGCAGTAACGAAGTTAGAAAAACATTATTGAAGAGGCGTGTGAGATAAATAGTAGCACAGTGAAATTGCAATTTCCTGACAGGCACTTCTTTACCTTTGATTGCCAGGAACTGTCAATAAATGTTCTTGAGATGGATAAAAATGCATTGAAACCATCAGCACTGCTACTTCATAGCAGTGTTGATGATTTGATATCTTTAGTATAGCAAGGCTGCAGAAACATTTTAATCATTTAGCAAATGATTTTCGACTGGGGCCGTTCTGTTCTGGGCCAACCCGACAAGATTCTGTCACGTTGTATATATATATATATATATATATATATATATATATATATGAGAAACAAAATGCCAATATAATTATATTTAAAATTTTTGTAGATACTCACAGTTACTGGTGATTGTGGGTCTATTGTGGGCGTTGTGGATTGCCCAGGTTTTTTCAGATTAACTGTTATGTGAGTGTTGGCAACAAATGTTCCTTTGAAACAAGAACAGTATATTCTAAGATAATGTCAGTTTAGACATTCTTACCACAGTCATCCCTGTTTTTTAGTCATTAGAATTATAAATATGAGAATGCATATGCCACATAGAAATTATCCAAGATTAAGATACATAATAGTGAATACTAGTGAAATAATCACGGTGTATGCTGTCAAGGAAACATTAAGAACTGAACACAACTGGTATTTTGCCGCAGGATGACATGATCTTGCTTTGCTTCGTGTGTTTGAGAAATTGAGGCATTTGCTTCGAATAGTGAAGAGCGGTCAATATAAAGTAAAATACGATAAATCTAAAAGTGTCACAGTTTGATATCACTTGATTAACATGTTCATGGCTTTGATCGTTCGTGTCCGATAAAATATTTTGGAATTATGACAAAATGATAATAAAATGATTCATGATATATAACAAACTTTATGTTGTTACATTTAACATAAATCAAGACCTTGGCGGTACTATTCATCATTGGCTCACAATTGGCAAAACTTACAAAAATTACCTGGGTCAACTTTCAAAGTATAATAGCCGATATGTTAGTCTAATTGGAATTATTTTAAAATCATGAAGTATTTGAAAATAAATCATCCCTATTCATAATTTAATATGATTCAACATACCTTTCAGGTTGGACGCTGTACAAGAGTATTCACCATCATCGCTCTTGCTTAAATTCGAGATAAGTAAGGAGCCATCCTGATGTACTGTGATGCCATCAAAATTACCAGCTGTATTCAATCGATAAACATCTTTGTTCGGTGCAGTCCATGATAGAGTTGGGACAGGAAATTCTATAATAAAACAACAAATAAAAGTGAGAAAAATTTTGTGGATACATGTTTTGTTAATTATTGTTCATTTGTGGCTCATGTTTGATAAAATAATACTTTCGAATGGGAAAAACAAAGACTTCCTGTAGCTGATTGCCTGGCTCTCATGTCTCTGGTCACGGCCAGTTGAACCATAGTAACTACAGAATGGCAGAATGATGCCTACTCTGCTATGGAGATACCCGAAGCAAATGGCTGCCACCAGGAGAAAATTTAGCAAATAAGCAAAATTTTATGAGAAATCTTTGTTGGTAGTGTGGTAGTAATCTGCAGAAAAAGGTTCAAAAACAATACTGCTATGAAATAGCAGTGTCAATGATTTTGAAGCTTTTTGTCTATTCGAAAAAACTACATTAGCAGACACCCAAAAACAACAAGATTCCTACACCCTGGTCCACCAAACTTCATTTTATACTTTTTACTACCACACCTTAGTGGAATTGGTGAGTAGGCTTGCCACTTCTAATATATTCATTCTCAAATCTGATTCAATTCTAAAAAACCTCTAGCAAATACCTCTAACTTTTTTTCAATATCGGCATAAATTTTGGAAATTATGCGAAATTTGATCCTTCTGATCAAATTTTTGCTCAAAATCTTTGTTGAAATAGATTAGTTGACTAAAAATGTGATCAACATGGCGATTTATCTATTCCTTCCAATAATATATCGGGAGATCATAGAAATGACTTATCTAAATGAACATATCGGTTATGCTGGGTAAACAAATGTCCCAGCACTATTTTCGTAGATAGGTGTTTCCGGTATACTATTTGTTATCTTTCTTTTGCCTATTCCGGAAGATTTGTCTCCATAGTTTGTGTACTATATAATTGTTAGGGATGCCCTTTTCCAAATAGTCAGGTATTCCAGGATTCCGATTATAAGTAATTTCAATTTTCAATGATTCCTATTTTAATTAATTTTGCTACGAAATAACTATAAATGCCAAATATCAGGAATTTCATTTATTTCACTGTGGATATTTTATTCTATCTATATATATCTATATAGTAAGTTTGAATTGGGGGCGAAGGTTCTGGCGCTTAATATTTTATTCATTTGGTCCTGTGCATGGACATGGTTGGTGGAGAAACCGTAAGCAGCGTTTACATGATCCATGCGCAACAGCGAGAAGAAGACCTTTCGCATTGAGGTTGGATCCACCATGTTGATACATATCTCAAAGCATAATGCTTCACCAATAGAGCTAACCAGACACCCTAAATACTTAAACAATAAGAAGAACCCTTATTATCATTCGTCAAGATATCAGTATTGTTTGGAAATGGTGAGGTATATGACTCTACATCCAATTCTCTGACTTGAAAATAATGACTGACTTACTAGTCTTATCAACCACACATCGCAGTAAAACATCACGTCCTTCATCAATAGTCGCTTTGGAAGAAATTCCAGTGATAGAAGGCATGTCACATGTTTTATTCAACACAGCATGATCCACCATGATGAGTTGTTTATTTTCGGACACCGTAGGGCTAATGGAAAAAATAAATGAAATGACTCTTACGAAGGAAAAGGTTATTATATTATTTTCTTAAATAGAAAAAAGTTCCCAAATGTTTCTTAGAGTTCGTAACGTAACACCTGGTGGCAATGAAGAAAAAACTTTTTTAATCGAACTGAAAAAAAAAATACACAGCAACAAGTCAGTATTTTCAAAATCAAATAAACAGAGTACAGAAAAAAATGTCAAGTAATAATTTGGCCAAGCGCCAAGACATCACCAAATTTAGTATAGTTGACTAATATATTCACATATATTTAGAGCATTCAGACAGAAAAAGAATATGAATCATGTTCGATAGGTAGATATTTGGCAAACATATCGAAGTAACTTCAAATATGAGTCAATAATACAAGGTTCGACTTCGAAATGATTGGTTCAAAGGTTCATATTAAACCAAAACATTAAAAATTCAAAGCCTTATCTGCAGCACATTTATATTACGGTACTTACATATGGTTTCACCATAACGCGAACAAAATTATTATTCATAGCAAAATTTAAACTCTGAACCAGATTATTAAATTTGAACCCTGCATCAATAGCCTCAATGCTGCGATGCGGGAAATCCATGGTACATGGTTGATGATAAGGATGACACATAATTATGTATTTGTACTTTTGAGTGAGATAATTTAAAGATATATAAGATAATCAAAACATGTACCGTAGAGAAAAAATATACTAAAAAAAAATTGTTTATTTATAATTCCAAACATCTTCATTAAAATTATACAATCAACTACTTATCTACAAATATATTATAGACTCTGATGCGTCATATCCATATACAATATGATGAAATTTTGGAAAAATGTAAGTAGTGTACTATAGGTTCTTGGAATGTTTATTTCAGCTGTACAAAACGTTCGTTCGTTATCTTCAGGTCATCAAAAAGCTTCAAAACCAAGAACACTGCTTTTTTACAGCAGTATTTGTGATTTTAAAACTTTAACAGTTTGGTTGTTACCCAGACATTTTAATCATCTAGCAAACGATAAATCTTAAAGCATTGCCCATTCGCTGAATTTTCTTCTGATGGAACCTATTTCCTTCAGGTGCCTGAGTAGCAAGCATTCTGCCAATCTGCTGTACAATATAGCCGTGATACTTAAAATGACTTAGATGAGGTCATCGAAGTTAGGTACAAAGTCCAGAAATGCGCATAATAACAAAATATTTTGTTCAAGAAAAATAGGCAAGCAAATAAACACTGGTAAAAAAATAATTACAATAAATTAACCACAAAAAAGTAATCATGTTTATTGAGCAATTTGTGGTTAGTTGTGGCAAGTTGCAGTTCTGGCACCGATACTGCATTCTGAACTCGATCTTTGACATTTAGGTGGATTTTACTGAATTCTGGCCTTGTTTAGAGCTAATTTCAACAATAAACAAGTTATGGAGTATCACAAAAATAAAAACAAACATTCTCTCAAAAAGGAATTAGTTAAAAACATTCATTACCTGGCACAAACAATGGGATGGGTGACAGTGAGATCAATGAACCAAGATGATTTCTTTTCAGCTTTCAACCAATCATGAGAATTATTCATCGCACAATCACACGACCAAGGGTTATTATCAAATCTGAGTTCCTAAAAATATATATAATATTTCCGTGTATGGCAAGGTAAGTAAAGATTTCCAATGTTGGGATCAGGATGTTCTTATCCCAATAGTAGAGAAATCTAGGATTCTGATTGAAAGCCATTTCATTTCGAGGCCATAATTTAAACACTGCTTGGGTTCTTTTTGTGCAGACTTTCTTCTACACATTCTTCAGGTAATTGGGTATCAGAGTATCTTCTGTGATTTTCTAAGGAAACAGAAATGTGCAAAGTAGAGTGGGAGAACGCATTTAACCTGATTATGCAGTCGTCCGAAAAAAATATCAGTAATTAATAAAATATTTTCTCAAAAAGAAGTCTTGATTTTAGTTTCTCACAGACAGTAACACAACAGCCAAAACCTCCATACAACAAGACTTTGCCACTCTGATATTGAATGAATACTATTCATTTATAGGCTTTCAAGAGTATTGTCTCTCAAGATCGAGGAAAATAGCCCTAGGAAATTGCTGTCTGATTTTCCAGGCCATTTTTCAGTCATAATATAGGAAATCATGTTTTTAAGTCAGCCTGAGGCTAAAAAGATTACGGAATCAATAGACGGCCTTTAGTAAAAAATTTGTCATACATTTTCGAAATATTAAGGTAATATAATAATATGAAGATAGGCGAAAAACAGTAAAAAACGATATGTTCACACAACAGGGAAAGATAACATTGGTTACTCATTGACAGAAAAATAAAAATGTTGATAACAAGACGGATTTATCAAACAAATATCAAATTGATAATAGTAACACTAGAACATAATTTTTTGAAAATAAAATAACTTGCATCGAACTTTATTAAAACAAATTTTCCAGTAACATGGTGGTACATTTGTAGTTGATGCATAGCAAAAAGATGCATAACGTATATTTATGATATGTGTGTGACAATGTAATGTAATTTTTGTAATAGATATTCCCACTAGGAATTGTGATTTGTCGTGGGTATGAGTGAAGAGTGAATGGATAGGGATGTTCTTGTCTGAATACTAATTAACAAAAATCATGATTCTGCTGACAAATCAGCAAATTTTTATCAAATATCAACAATTTTCTGAAATGTTCATTATTATTCTATACATTAATCTACTGGTATTTCTATTATGGACTTTCGAATGTGAACTTAACTCTTAAGGTCAAGCCTAATGAAAACCTATAAGTTACTGCCAAGATTGTCACTGCATAGTGGTGAACCCAATCCTGCACATTGGTAAGGTCAATTTTGAAACAATAAGTCTCATTTTGTCAATCAGAGGTCGACTGCGCCGTCTCAGTCACTTTAGTTATGCTCTCTTCAGACCGATCAATCTTAACAGTAGCTAATGTTTGAAAAATCGAAATGCGATCACAAGAATACTTCGGTTGACAGATGGAAAAAATACATGAAAGAGCGAGCGTAAATGAATAATATATAAGACTCATGTCAAACATGTGAGGACAAGTGCCGGTATCTAGATTGCTCAAAAAATATTTTTCTTTTGTGGAGGTCCAACTTCAAGATCATAAACACTGCTTCTTCATAGCAGTATTGATGGTTTTGAACCTTTACTAAATTCTTGTTGATACCATATATTTTATTCCTTTAGCAAGAGATATATCATGGAATTCTTTGCGTGTAAGAGTAGCTGACATGATGCCAGCCCTGACTGATATATTGGATATGATTAAACAGCTAAAAAGTACACAAAACGAACAAACCTTAAAAACATTAGACTGTAGCTTTTCGATCCATTTATGATTAAAAGTGTGAAGTTTGTTTCCATCTAATCTCAAATTTCTTAGATTTTTTAGTTGAAGAAATGCATGAGGATGAATAAATGTGATTTCATTGTTTTGCAAATAAAGATCGGTCAATTCCTCAAGATCATAGAACAGAAAATGTTGAATAAACTCCATCCTATTGCCATCAAGATTCAAGACCTGCAATTAAAAAGAGAAAAAATAAAAACCCTATAAAAAGAAATTGGTTCCAATATCTCCCACATTGGAAAACACTCACTGCACTCTATCAAATCAGAATCAAATTCAGAACGGTTTGGGATCTTCTCCACTTGTAACTGTTTCTGGTAGAATAATTGTTATAGCCCTTTTAGTGATAGAATCAGAACTAGAAAGCTTCTTTTTAAAACATATAATTTGATAAATGAATAAGTGTGACAATCTGAGTGACAATCGCAACAACAGAAAAAATGAGTAGCGATGGATGTGCCACGTCTCCTCTGTCGCCGATGTTTTAACGAAATATAATTTCCGTATTTTGGAATGTCGTGACTCAAAAATCCCAGCCCGAAACTAGTCCAGTCAATCCATGCTCCACACTCAACTTAAAAGGTTATTTTAGTAGTCACAGTTGAAACCCAAACCCTTTATGTAAATGTTCGACTATAAATTGAGATGTAATGAATGCAAATACAAAAACAAGCCAACAGTTCAATATCAATCAATTTACCTCCAGTTTCAATGGATTCCATTCAAATATATCATCAGCAATCGTTGTAATCATGTTATTGCTAAGGATTAGTGTCTTAAGATTGTCAAGATTATCAAACGCATCATAAGATAGTTTTGTGATTTTGTTATTTGTCAGTGACAACGTTTGCAGCTTAGCCTCTTCTGGGAGCTAAGAAAATAATAAAAAGGTAAAATTCACAAAAAAAAGAGAAAAATCATACAAAAAATCAACTCTATCAACTTAAAAATTGTGATACCATAGATTAATATTAGGAAACAGCAAAAATGACCAGACTGACAGAGTATGCTCATTCAGACATCAGAAGAAAATTTCATGCATACGTATTCACCAAAAGGGTAATGGTAATACAGCATGTTTAATTTTTTCATTCACTGGGAGATCGACATTTATCATTTTAAATTGCTGGTTGTAAAAGAATCTTTACAAAAATCATATCATAGCAATGTCGATGGCCATCACCCCATCAAGACTATTCAAGTATGCGTTAGATACAAAATATGTATATGCACATTCTTCTACAGCATTCATTGTAATTTTACAACAATGATGGAGCAAGTAAATACAAGATTTACATCGAATAAACACTCTTTTTGTTACTGCAACAAGTGTGAGAAAATAATATTTTACAACTTGTGTGAAACAAATACATATACCTGAGCGATCTCGGTAATTTTATTATCATTGAGATAAATTGCTTTCGTATCATTTTTTATTCCTCCAGGAAATTTAGTTAGGCTTTGACTTCGACAATCCATAACAAAATTCGCACATGTGCATCTGAAATAAATTATATTCAAGGAATAAAAAAGTGGGTCTTGGGTAGATCAAGTTGGATAATATATTACTAACTTCTTAATATATATATATATATTTAGTTTAAGAGATAAATAATCGTATCATTAAATATGGCCAACAACTGATGGATTAGGTCATAATATGAAGATGAAGAAGCATCTTATACATCACTCCCTCATTTCCATACTTTTACTCAAAAAAATTAATAAAGGCTTGAGTTGTGTGTATTATTGCTCCATTACATAGATCTTAGATATTAAGCACAAATATCCAGAACTGATGAAATCGTGTATCCTTACTTCTTCGAATCTCCGCACACAGTGTTGTCGGATCCAAGTATATGAGTGCATTGAAAGAAAAGTACAATATAGGATATCCAGTTGGGAAACATATTGCTCTTAAATAATAAATTTGATGCACTGAGAAAAGAATAGTATTTTACATTACATATACAATCTACAGCAATGGAATTTTGATTGTATAGAGATTTTTTTACTGGAAACATAGCTAAAACTGTGAGATTCTCCACTATCTGCATAAACAACCTGAAACCTAAAGAAAATCCGGTTTTTATCTTGTTAGAAGATTAGAATGGGCAACCAAAAAGTTTAAAAACCAACAATAGTGCTACCGGTACTTTATTGCAGTAGTGATAATTTTGGAACTTTCCACAGTTTGGCTCCTACCAGAAACTTAAGAGTCATTTTATTCTTCTAACAAGAGATATATCTCTGAATATAGCCTATTTGCTAATTTATCTTCTCATGGACACTATTTTCTTTGGATATCTCAGTAGCTGGAATTCTGTCAGTCTGTACAATCACATATCCATCTATCTATCCTGTATCAAATTTGGGATTTATGATTGAAATATTTAATTGAGGTGAATAAACATAGGCAGTTAGAAAATGTACAAAAATATCATGTTCTCATTCCACAGAAATATAAGTTTTTTGTAAGCTTTCGTTAGAACATAGTCTAACTTCTTCAGACAAGATTAAAATCACTTTAATCTTGTCTGAAGAAGTTATACTATGTTCTAACGAAAGCTTACAAAAAACTTATATTTCTGTGGAATGAGAACATGATATTTTTGTATATTAGCTTGATATTATCTCATTCGTGTATCCTTGTGAATTCTCTCACACACGCATCCAGGATTGTAAAGAAACAAGGAGGAGGGATAGGTAGTTCATTGCAAGATATCAACGAATCACGTAAAGTTAGAAAATGGTTTGACATTATCAAGAGGATTTATGCAATCATGTAAAAATACCAAGGCCGAGAAACAGCGATAAGGAACTGTCACCCTTTATTATTTGAAAGGATGAGTGACATATCCATTTAATGTTGTAATTGTAATTTATGGTACTGCGGCATGGGATTCATACTTTTAAGGCTATATTATATAAGGTTGAAAATTGGGAAGACTGGTATTTATTTCAATGTTGCCACTCAGATAACAATAAATAAATGCTTGCCATCATTAGATAGGTTACTGAAAACATTTCTTAGTCATTTGAGAATACATGTTTGTTCGAAGTGGGGTGCTGATTTAGATTTCTCAAATTTCAATAATATTTTCACCCGGTGTTACTTATATCCAGAATCATTGGCGAGATGATTATGATTATAATCATCTTCAATATTAACATATAAATTTTGATCCCACATATACCCCTACATCTTTTATTTGTTCTGGTTATGGTTGGAATCTGATAGTGTTTTAAAACAACCCTTTAGTTGTACTTGACCAATTAAGCTTCTATGGGGTTTGAAAGTGGATCAACCGAACTCTCCTTCCCATGAGCTGAAGTTTTATTGCTGCATTGTCAGTGTAGGCTAGTGTGTATTGCTAGGTTATTTAGGGAGAACATATTTATTCTTTTTAAATTTGGGCTATAATATATCATTATTTTTAAAAAAACATTATTATTCTGACCATGTATGAAGAATACCGAATAAATTCAAGCTCGGTTATAAATTTTTATTATAGGTGGAGAGAAATATATTATCTATTTGCTACGAACAGACCTTTGCTCGTAAAATATATTCATCAAGATGTATTTGCTTCTATATGCTTTCGAAACACTAATCATGCCAAATTATCATCCATGATATCAGTTATCTCTTGTTCACAACATAATAATACGATGGCACGTCATGTTAATGCCCACAAATTACAAGAAAAATCAATTCGCTATCTCATTATTCAGTAAATGTAAAAATGTCACTTTATCGTATGGGTGATGTCGATAACAACGCAACAAAAGCGTTGCGCCATTGGGTGGCACAATGGACTATATTTTATATTATTTTAGTCTGAATGATGTCGCTATCATTGGTAAATTTAGAAGAAAATAATTGTGCATCATTTTACTACATATCAAATTCTGACGAGACAACAGATTTCGTATCCAGTAAAATTGTCAACCGGAATAAACTAGCAGATTGGGGAGAGGGTTAAACGGTCAGAGTCGCCTTCAAACTTAGATTTCAGCATGGTATTTGAAAGACCGACATAATTACATGGCCCTTTCGGTGCATCTTTCACTTTTTGTAGTCGTTTCTGCACTTTTAGGTAGTTTCAGTAAGTGATGCAACCCAAGCACGTCAACAAAGCTTTACGTTAACTGTAGGTGCTACTCTCTTTTATGACAGCACATTTGGCCATTCCTTGCAGCCACAAACTGACGAACTATAAAAAAATTACTCTATGGACCTATATGGTACCGGCAAACCGGGTGATAAAAAAATATTCAAGCTCAATACAGCAGACAGGTATCAGTGCTTTTCATGCTTTGACTTTGGGGACATGAAATTCAAGTTTGAAAGGAACTAAAAAAATATGGAAGTATATACTTTTATCAATTTTGAATTCTTTCCCTTCAGCAAAGCCATTAAAAATAGTGATAATTTTATCAAAATCGCCCGATTCACGCATTTTTGAAGATGAAAAAGCTCCGTCCTTTTTTGTTTACAAGCTCATGAGACCAACAATATTGGGGTCTAGTGAAGTTTAGTACCATATTCCCGAATGTCATTAAAATAAAAACTAGCAAAAACTAGGAGGCACCAATGCTCCAAGCATCTGGCATTGTCTCCTGGGTTAGGATGAGTCGCTGGCAACATGGGAAATTATTATGATAATCGGATATATGGTACTAAACTTCGTGAGACCCCAATTTTCAGTACCTTTTTGGTACTGGTATTGAGAAAGAACTACTGGTAACTATTTAGCGAAAGCAAGATTTTTTGTTGGCTGGAAATATCTTTCTAAGTCACCCGGTTTTATGGTACATTTCAACATTACCGGTACTTAAATTAACCTGTTAATACAGAATAAGTTTCTGTGTGAGCCATAATATCAGTCACGCATCAGCAGTGGTACCATACCGTATTCTTTCCATATCTACTTGTACGGTACCGGTACTGGTTTAGCATGACTGCACTACCAGACTACTACAGTACAAATGTAAAATTGACTGTTTCCAGCGAACCTTAATTAAGATAGGGCAGCGAAAATATTTTCTTTTTAACCTGCGAGAGAAGCCGAAGATAAGACTTAAGCATATGCTGTATGGCGAACCAGACTCCTGTCCACACACCAGTTCTAACGTTGAATCTGTAAATCGGGATGAAGGCTTTTGCTTAACATACGGTATTTCTCATTTTTTCTGTGTGTCGGACGGTAGCTCTCCACGATTCATCTTAGACCTCCACCTGTCCACGCTTCGTCTTAACCCCCCACACCTCCCATGCGCTCGACGCCAATTTAGTAAAACATGGAAATCTCTTTCGTATACTGTACTCGCTTACTCCAAACGCGAAAGCTTTCCAAAGAAGCCTAACTTGATAACATCGGCGCTGGGCGTGTAGGTTACGGTACAGAGTATCTACGTACGTCTACTCTGTACTCGTGTAGCAAAATGAACAAAGCTTCTGCCGTCTGCAACATGCACAGTGTATGCGCTTTTGTATGCGTTTTTACTGACATTGTCTAGCCAGTTGCCCGCAATCGGGAAGTTTAAGATTACGTCATAGATCACGTGAGGGGCCAGTGTTTCGAAAAAGTCAAAACTTCGACTACGTCCCCCACCTGATTACATATCAACATAAGATATTTATTTCGATTTCTCCGCAAATAACACGCACAAAAAATACACACAAAAGTGAAGTAATAAGGAGAGTGGATAAACCCAAAAGTTAGGAAAGCCGAACATACGGTTTCAACATATGGCGAACCACGACCTCTCGTGCAGTTAGCAGTTCCGAAACGGAGTGAAAGTTTGACTACTTCCCATTTCCCCGTGCATGGAACAGGTTGGCAGTGGAAGCCGTAAGCAGTGCTTAGGTGCAACGGCTAGCCATCAAGCAGAACTCTCGCATATAATCATATCCGTGATGGGGTTCGAACCTGCGTCACGACGATCAGAGAAGCGTATACCAAACGCTTTACCGATTGAGATCACCGGGCACCACGCACCAGTCAAACAAAGACGGAACAAATCAAGATTATACCAACTATGATCGAATCGTGATGAAGATAATAATAATATCGCTTAACTATGGTGAACACGCATTCAATAACAAATGTCATAAAACTCCTGAGTAAATATTATTCTGCGTCTAATGGGTGCAAAAACTATGTTTATTTTTATTAAATTAAAGGCTTCCCTCTCACTGAAATTTGACGCTATATAATTAATACTATTATAAGGCTTTCGTTCTGAAGCGAAAGTATTATTAAAATTGCTGATCTATAGTCAAGAGATCCATGGTGGTGAAAACTTAGTTCCATATTTACAAGCCTCCTATTTTCAGGATACAAGCTGTTCGGTCGAAATTTTTAACAAAGAGCGATCCAATTATAATTTTAAGAATCTTGTCTGTCCTATGCATGGCCCATACATATATCCTTGATTCGATAAAAAAATGGGTATAAGTCTGCTTTGATACCACTCCTGACTAGGGTGGCAAAATTTCAGGAATTCTAATATTACCATAAAAAATCATGAAGGGAATGTATTTTCAATTTACACTTACACATTTACATGTCGAAGAAGAAAAAGTGCCATATTTCAACAACAGAATTCAATCGATTTTGTTTAACTACGACCAAAGTCATTAAAAATTCACTTCATTTAGCAAATTTTTGTTCCTATGAATGATGCCTGATTAATTTAGGCTTCGTATCAGTTCAAATCGCCGAATCAAATTACTCAGCTCTACTTGTGATAAAGTTATCGGGGACTTCTTCAAGGTTGACCAACTATTCATAGCTTGAAGCCAATTTCGGTCTAATTATGAGATTTGATTATACAAGGGAGTAATATATAAGGATGGTTTAAAATATCTTTTAGGGAGCTTAAACTTTGGAAAAGCAATTATGCGATTATTCCCAATATTTTCAATATTCTCGGGCCTTTGGAAATTCAGGGAAAGTTTCCAAAATTCACGGAAACTATCAACCCCTACACCTGACCTAAATGATCCAATTATAATTTCGAAATATCCCATGTATGATAAATACATAAGTTAATGAACCGTTCAAAACGCCTCTTGCGCTTTGAGATTGATTCGACACCGACCCCTGTCCATGCTCCAATCTAAAATAAAGTGGGTTTAGGTTGTTTTAGAGCAGGTTACACGTGGAAATTTCATTCACTTATTAATTTTTATAATACCACATCGCGTATATTTCATGCATGGACGGTATATGGATTGTTAAATCAGTATGAAAATGATCAAGCTTTATTCATTAGACACAGTTGATACATAAATTATCCAAGTATAAATTTTGAGAGTCAGTAGTGACATGTATGGTTCATAATTAATCTATGCTCAAAGACATAAAATAAAGCATGTCTAGGATATCTTACAACAGATAACACATGCGGGAATTCGTCATTCCTGAAGATATTAGCACGGTACTTCGAACATGTTCCTCGCAAGAACTATGAAATCAGTTAAAAAAAAGCATGCATTGGGAGACCTTGCTTTCAGATTTCTTTGGCACTATTGATACATAATTGAACTAGATATAATTCTTTTAAATTTATTTGTAACGTGGTCAGGCGAAAACTTTCGTAGTAATGTGTACCCAGTCGTAGTAAGTATTCTCATACTATCTGGCTGTGGTATCAAAGCTGCATGATCTAGAGATTTAAAATCTCAGCCAAAATCTGTGTAAACAGAAAATCTTAGTTTCAAATTTTTAATCTTAATTTCCAAGTCTCTCTGTTCAAGAATTACCAATTCAGCAAAATAAACATTTTTAATGAATCGCGTAATGATATTTTTAAGCAAGTTCTTGGGGTAAGAGTTACATTGCACGTCATGGCCCAAGAGTCAATAAAGAACATAATGCAGCATACTTTTTTTGGAGTCCCTGTTCTATACATTTATTAACGAAACATCAGAAAGCCAGTAAATATGTGTCCTGAAATTTATTCGACACTGTTCAGTCACAAATAATCCAAATATAATTTTAGTTGACCATAATAGTACCATGTATAAACTCATATATGAATTACAAAATAGCCCAAAAGATGTAGAATAAATCGTGTTTAAGTTTTTTATGACAGAATACACATGTGTGTTCCATTCACTTCTAGAAATTTTATTACATCACATACTGAAAAATCAGTAAAAAGCATGTAGGATTATGCTTTAAGATTGACTTGACATACAAATGATATAAGTATAATTGTCCAGAGTCAAAACGTACTTGTTGGAATCAAGGGTGGCGGTACCGTACGGTACGAAATTTTTATCGTACTTCGAACCAGCAAAATAATTTCGTACCGTACCTTTCGAAAATTTTTCGTACCGTACGATATTATTTTTTTCGTACATCGTACCGAACCTCGTACCAATACGAAATTAAGTTCGATTAATATTTTTCATTTATCGTACTAAATTCTAGTCTATCGTGCTAGTATGAAAACAGGTACGATTCGCTGGGCAGGAATTTCGTACCGTACCAACTACCAATGTCCAAATCAGCTTTATTCGTAATATCTGGCCCCTGCAAGAAACGTCACCAACATCTTACATCAAAGTGATGCAGTTTTATGCTATCTGGTTTAAAACCCAGCATAGTAAAACACGGCGTAACTAAGCATATGTCACCTCATTATCATTGTTCACATGCTGCATAATATGAGAATGTTAGACCGGTAGGGATAAATGGTGGCAGGATAAGCACAGTTTTCGCGAAAAAATCTGACATGAAGCAATATTTAGCATATTAGAAGCATTGTGTCGTCACGAGAAATTCTCTCTCGGCAAAATAATGTTCGCTGTGCACCACACATGGGTTTCGGTCGGTCTCATTAGAAGACATGGTTATAAGAACATTATCATTGTGCATTTTTGCATCTGGTATTTCTGGTACAATTTACGTTCTCACATTACTGAATAATGCTATTCATTTTTTACTACCAGACAGACGTATTCCCGACATGCCTCGTCGTCTATATCGTGACTTGGCTGTTTTTACAAAATATATCTTCTAAGTAAGATGAGCATCATCTAACACTCAAAACAGGCTCAAAATATCTTTATATTCTGACGTTTCTGCCCTGATAATATACTTGTGCGTGCCAGAGTACCAGAAAAAAAACGTAATAGCGGTGGTTACTGGTTAACTTAGTTGCATAGTTGGTGAAGGGGAGAGAGTTTTTTAATTTAATCTGCATAAAATTTTCGCGCGCCTGCCTTGCGCAATATTTTTCCCTGATAAATTTTGAAAATTTCGTAGCATTTAGCCTTCAAAGTGAGAATTTTTATACAATTTTTACAAAAATTTCAGCGGGCTTCCGGCGCTCAGGTACACTTTCCTGTCTGGCAATGTGTATTTCACTCATAAACATGTATTTTTGTTTCGTTCTAAATAAAATTTTGCGCGCCTCTGGCACCCTAATCTTTTTGTAAATTTGAAAGCCTATGTTTGCAGGTTGGAAAAAATGTGCCCCCCTAAATTTTTTTCTGGATACGCCACGGTAGTTCGTATATTCGGGCAGTGCTTCCTACGCTATTGTGAATTTTAAATGAAAGCCAGTCAAAGCACATCGGCGATGCTAACGATATATTCAGAAACTACACCGTGATTTTTAGTATTATGAATGCTGCTTATCTTGTCGATTTTAATTGGGCTATCGCAACTTTCGTCACTACAGAAAAACGCGTTCAGATTAAGACGTCATAAATCAGCGACCTATATGTATTTCCACGCAATCACAAAGTTTTACGCCACTGCAGTAAAACTGATACACGACATAGCTCATATAATCAGCTCAAGTGAATCAGTTACATTTTTATTACCATAGCTGCGCCGCTTTTAAACATTTTAAAATTGCCCTTTAGTTAAAAATTCTTTGACAGACACAATTGATATTATCAGCGCCCCGTTATGAAACGGAACAGATGATAAATGAAATTATTTTTTTGAATTAATTTGAGAAGAATAGAGTGTTATGCGAAGGTACGAAAAATAGTACGGTACGAAATAAATACCAAACTTCGTACCGTACCGTACCAAGTACGAAAATTGAAAAATGAATCGTACCGTACTATCGTAGCGGAAAATCCAATCGTTCCGTGCCGTACTACCAGCCTTGGTTGGAATGTATGAACAGTAAAATCGACAAACGCAAAATCGTTAAAGATCATGCCTAGAACACGATACAGTAGTATCATGTATGGACCGTAGATAAAATACAAAATAGCCCAGAAGACATAAAATAAAATGTGTTCAAGTTGTTTTATAACATTTTACATATGCATGATCCGTTCACTTGTAAAAATTTTAGTATGTCACACATGGGCTTCGTACACTGTTTTATATATGAGTTGTGAAATCGGCAAAAAAAAGTAATAGTGTGGTTTGTTACCTCCTCTGAAGTTACACTATTATTTTTACGGCGTTATCATTTTGTAAAAAGCAAAAATCCTCTGTTAAGTGATTCACATTCACGTAGGCTGGCTTGTTTCATGATACATAATGTCCCTGACTAACTTTTATTGTCTTAAATTTGATAAGTAAAATGCTTCACTAAAAGATTGTGATTAAATAGAGATTTTAGAATTAGGTTCTGTATTTTTACTTCAACTCGCCATGACAACAATATTAAAAATCATATTTGCTTTCTTTAAGTGGGGTACACAGAACAAGGCGAGGCAAGCATGTGCCATAAATAGACTACAGCTTGACGGGAAGATCTATCAGTAACACATGGCTAGGAGATATGTAGGCGTACATGTGAATTAGTTGAACAATATACAACAATAGGGAGTATAGATAAGGGCAACATAACAACAGAAAATAATAATTACATTAGCATGAAATTTAATGAATAAAAATGTCAATGAGTCACAAATAGACCACACTTACAAAGGCAATATATATATATACATATATGTGTTTTGCCACGCTCAAATCTAAAAGGACAAGTGGCATTCAAAATTCTTGTCCAGAAAAATGAATTTTATTGTTAAATCATATACCGAGACATAAATGAATAACGCATTGAAAACATGTTTCATTGGTTGCACACCAGTTAAAAGAAAATAAAAACAGATATTTATTACTGCTCATACTGAAGTTTTGTGCCGCAAACGTACTGCATCATGGCAACTCGATTCATGACACGTTGTCGAAGATTGAATAAAAGAAATCCCAGATTGCTTGTAGAACGTATTGTAATGGTGCTATAAGTGGGAATTCTTTCTGCCTTTTGTAGTTGATTGAGTCCTTCTTACCGTGGCAAGAGCAGTTATCTATAAAAATACAATAAATGATATAATGCTGGATACCGCATACACACTCATGTATATCAACAAAAATAAAGTCGAATAAGTTGTCACATTGTGTGAATGAAACTAAAACAAAGAAATAATATGCAGTTACAGTCTTTCCCTTGAGTTTAATATAGGAAAAATAAACTGTGATATTATGCTATGCCAGCAGGGATTCAAAAATCAAGAATGACCCAAATCTGATTGTGGTAAATATGTCCAGACAAAAGCATATTTTTGTACTAAAACCCAATTTGCACTAAAATCCATCGTCTGTCATCACAAAATTCATACCTATAAACAACATGCCAATTTTGGCAAGTGCTACAGATGTGCTATTCATTTCAAGTGTGGAACATACCTAGCACACACGTCTGCACAAACTTTTCAAACCTGTTTTATGTCTATAATTATGTATATGTATATGGATAACTGTGAAATCAATGTTAATATATTATGTTTTAATATTCATTCAAATGAATGAATGTTTAACGACTACAAAGTAAGCAGTAGTGCACTATTTCTTTTTAACTGACTGCTGTTTTTTTTTGAAAAAATCATCCAGTCCAGGTGCCCAATCATACTATAAAAACACATACCGGTAGTTAGTAAATACCAGGATGAAAATAGTTATAAATTTAAAAATAGATGCAGTACACAATCCTTCAATTTGTTCAACCCTAAAAATTGTGTTATTGTGTTTGACTGCGCCACACATTGTGATGTCATAATTTGACGACTGATATCATCCCTCTCCACCAACCACATAATAGCGCAAACTATTATCAAGTCCCAATTATTTTATTCAAAAAATCACACTTTGCCTTCTCTACCAAAATCTGTCGCACAGTATTCAAGAAGTTTGTTTTGTTTTATTCGCAATGCATAGCACGGCAATTCCCTCACCTTAAATTTCCGTCACTATCCTTAAAAAGGGAAGCATAGCAAATAGCACAATACAAATGTGAGAGCCAAATAATATGAGTGACAGAAATCTCAGTTTTATACAAAAGTTGTGAACTTGAAGAATACCTTGAGGAGTTTGTAGTTCTGTTTTTATGTCAGTCAGGAATCTGTCAGACATAATACGAGGATACGAGCATCTGGAAATACGTGAGAAAATCATTGAAAAGTTAAGAATAATATAAAAATAAGTATATAAAAATAAATGGTGATATTTAATTATGCACATCTAAATATCCAATATATGACATATCCAAAAAATTTCATTGAATATGTTGCAATTTCACATGTTTCAAAAAGTTCCAAGGAAATGAGGTTAATTACCAAATCTTGCCTTTTATATTTATAGAACAAACAGAATCGATTTGAAATGAAGTGATTCGATATTATGTGATTAAATAACAGCATCTAAAAATGACAAACCTAATTGTACTTGCATTATGCATTTTGATATATATATATCTAGAAATAACAAATTTTCATCTCTTCTTTCCGGGACAAGTACTTTCCTAATTCTGATTAGGATAAGGTTCATCACAAAGTGAAATAAGTAAAAAGTCAGGTTTTACTTTATTCCATCAGCAAAAAGATCAGGGAAGTTTTTTTTAACTTTTTTCGATTGAACATATTTTCTCATCTCCTCCATATTATCATCACAGTTGAATGCATTGTCATCCAAGAATATTTTCTTTATGGTCTGATGATAGTACTGAATAAAATTTGAAGAGTTTGAATTAAAACTAGGTCAATTCATAATTGCATGAGATTAAGTTATTGAAAATCTGCTCTGATCAAGGCCATAAGTAACATCCAATGAAGGGAACCAACTAACATTAAAAAGATACTGCAAAATGCACCACCAACTGAACCCTTAGCAGAGAGCATTTCAAATAGAGCTTTGCTTTCTTTTAGTCGCCTCATACAGCACACAGGAAATGCATTTTAAAATTTTTTCCAGTAACGAGATTATGTCAGCCTCAACTCTCTTTGAGTGTCTGACATGGCAAAATGACAATGAGCGTGATGGCCTAGTGAATAAACATGTTGGCATTGCAGGTTGAAGATATCGGGTTCGAGCCCCTGCGAATCCGGCCCGCTTAATCATGCCCACTACTCAACCCAGGGTGTAATAACTTGGGAGGCAAAGCCGAAACGGGAAAGATCATATTTTTCCAGGAATTGTCCATCTATAAGTGGTCGCTATTACATGGCCTTGATCAGGGTGATCCACTCAAGAAGCGGCTATAAAAAAAATGATAAGATTCAATCCGAATTAAAATTATCCAAGATTGGCACCCTAATCAGTGATAGCAACAGTTACTTATTGTTTACCTCATATCGGCTAATCAACTTTTTTATTTTTGTTTTCCTTTGGATATGATATGACTTTTGTGTCATCATTAAGCATATATATTTTAAGAACTATATATTAATAACTACCGTATTTATTAATAGTTACTATAATATACAGTCTCACAATTACATTAGACATCAATTATATTTAGTTTTGTTCAAAATATGGATCAGTGGCTTTTTATAACAGCTGAGGCTCTGCAATATGCAGTACATAAAGCTTACCATTTCAGTTAATACTTGTACAGTATTGGGATACAGGACACTGATATGATTAGATTCCAAATGAATATATCTGTACAAATAAAAAATATTTTTGAAAATTCAACGTTATTTTGATTAGGGATATCTGTAGTTGGGAGTATGATCCAATTTGTGTACTTGAAATCCCAAGGAAATAATCACTCTTGCGGGGCTTGCAAATGGCTTATTAGTCAAGTTATGGCTAGGGATGGGTATTACAGAATAAATATCTTATCAGGTATCAGGCATTAGGGGAGGCATTACACAAACTTTAACGGGTTCGGAGAGGAGATTAAACGTGTCCAAAATGAGTGACATGATTAGCCGATTACACATCATAATCTCCTGGACGTTTTTGACAATCATCCTCTTGTGTTCTATGCATCATTTTGCGTAAACTTTGGCTTTACACATTGCTGTTTGTCTCGCTTGTTGTATCGCGATCCTGCGGGACCGTTGGTGTTCACGGTACTTCGTTCACTTAAACTTTGTTTGTCTATATGGCTTCAAAACTATCATGAATAAACAAATTTTGGGGATGGGGATTTGGTAGTATTTGTTGTACGTATGTTTCTTGTAATTTTGCAATATGCGAATTTTTATACATAAAAAAACTGTTGAGCTTCGACTGGTTGTGAGGGCTATGAGTAGGTATGCAAGTTTCGAATTTTTTTTTTTCGAATCGAATCTCTGTAAGATAATTTTGAATCAAACCTTTTTGAATGTGATCCTAATAATAAAATTCATTCCCAACTGTTTTATAATGCCATTAGTTAATATTACAAAACGAAAAAAAACACATTTGTTCGAATTCGTGCAACACTGAACAAAATAGTCGTGTCTATGATTTTACAACTGGACACAATAATAAAATTGGCAAAACGACAACATAACGAATCAACAAATTGTCAAATAATTTTCAAATGTTTGCTTATGAAAACAACAGAAATTCATATATGCAACGCAATGGGAATCCATCAGAACCGCAATGAATTTTCTCAAAGAATCGATTCGGGTGTTTCTTTTTTTTCATTGGGCGGCATTATCCTTCACATGATCCTGCTTTCCGATCAGAAAAGTCTGTCTGAATATCTTCGATCATGTACAGGATGCTGGTAAATCATGCCGTATAGTCTATCTGTGGATTATACTTGAAAAAAAAGATTAGGTAGTTTAGTCGTGCGCCATGGTTTTTGATCATGAATTTTATGCTGTTATATATTACATATGCTCCATACCGTTGCATTTTCGGAAAAACCTATAATAAAATTTTCATTGTCCATTTTTATAATTCCTCACATTCGCCCATAATGGAGAGGGGAGACGTTTCAGGTTAGTCAACGACTTCCAGCATCTTATTCTGATACATGAGGTAGGTTACGTTTTCATGTGGCAGTAACTTACGATACAGAATCGATAAACATTTTCATAGCTTGAAAAGCGCAATGCAATCAGTGTCAATTACTATTTAAACCAACACACTTGACCAGAGAGTGAGTTAAACAGACAAATCAAGTATCAATTTATGGTAATTACAGCCTGCAGATGACATCCAGCTAGTAACACAAAATCTTAACTCTGAAAACAAGCGCATAATTCTTCATCAACGACCGATTATATTATGTCGAGTGAACTAGGTCCAAGACTTTGGACACGACAATAGAAACAGACCCGCCTCGTTGTGCATATACGCATTTAAACTATGCTCCAGGATTTATATAATATATATATATATATATATATAACATACATATGTATATTGTAACACCATTCCAAATAAATGAAATTGCTAATAATTAGTGTGTATATATATTGATGTTTAGTAGCTGTGTTTTCATTGCCATGATGAAGCTTGTCTGTATAGATGCTCGAAAGATAGGCATAACAACTATATCGTATCATACCGGTTGAGAGAGTTCCATACAATTATGACATTGCTAACATTTGTCCTTTCAACGTTGATTTACATGAAATTTACAACATAGATTTCACAATTTAACACCAAAATGATTCAATTTAAGAATAAATTAAAAACAAGATTATATTTAATTAGATTTCTAGATATGTCCAACTACACCATTATACTGGGTCGTTTTTTTTATTGCAGGTTTCAGACATATTGATCATTATCTTCCCATATATGATCCCAAATAGTGTCATCATAGCACACTTGAAGGTGATTGACAGATGATTGAAGGTGATTGACAGATTATTGCACATTAGTATATTAACACTTTCCAACCTTCTTTATGTTATCTGTTGCAATTACCAAATTTAAATAATATGATTTACATAAAGTGACTTTTCTTTTCCTTTCCAAGATGAAATGATCAAAAAAAAAAAAAAAGTGAACTTACTTGATTGAAATGAGAGATTTAAATGCATCATCACTGATAGTTTTGATAAGGTTATGTCTCATGTAAAGCCACTGTAACTCTACCAGGTTCTACAAACACATAAAATAATACCAATAAGCTTGGTTATTTCAGAAAAAAAGATATATTCAAATAATAGGCGTATCAGGAACATTTTCCTGTATATTTTTTGGACGTATGTTGGTCGATCAAGGATGATACTGATGCGAGCCATTTGTAGCTAATGCCAAGGCCACAAAATCATCTTTCTCTTTGTGTGTTTTTTCAAATGATTTAAAAAGCTTCAACATCATCAACACTGCTACTATATAGCAGTATTGATGATATTGAAGCTTTTCGACAGATGACGAACAAGGTAGCTTTTTGATTGTTTTAGGTATATATTTGTGGCGTATTGCAAAGTGCAAAGAATCCTTTTTCAGTGTCTATCTTCCTGAGTCTGTTTTTCTTCAGATGGGATCGGTTTTCTTCAGGTATCTTTAAGGTAGAGTAGCCGACATAATGGCTAATGTTTTTTTAAAGGGACATATTGTCATCACATGTTTTTTTTGGAATCATAAAGGTATATTTCACAAATCTAATGCAAAACCAGGACTTTTTCAAAATTGATGACCCTGTCACATAGGGATGACTTGTTGATGGAAAATGTCTGAAGAGGATGAAGAATTAAGTTCAAACAACATCGCAACTTCATCAATTCTGAATAGCAAATATTCAAAATCATATAATGGGTTATCAGAATACCTTTTTCTCATATAAGTAATATGTGAAAATTAACTTGCCTGAAACATGGAGTCATTTATGTGTGTGAACTTGTTTTTGTCAAGAACAAGAACCCTCAATTTTGTTAGTGGCGAGAAGGTATACTTGGCTATAGATGTTAATTTGTTGTCTTGCAAAGTTAATGTTGTAACTGTTGACATGGATGCAAAGGCCTGTACAAAGATATTGAGGTTAAAAGTAGTTTGAAGTGTTTAAGATATTGACTCTCACCAGGGATAGTACGGTAAATGAAAACAGATTACCCCAAATGATATTACTATTCAAGACATTTGAAGGTTTTTCGGAACCCTCAGTTACAGTTTTTCCATCTGAAGCTGTGACAATCTGACATAACCATTGTCCAATTTACCAAAAATTATCTGAAATAAAATTTGTCATGTATCTTTACATCTCTACTCACACATTCTTACCAAAAAACTGATTCAATTATGAAACACGGACATCATGGTAGCACAATCTAATAGACATTTGAGAGTAGGTTTACCACTTTCGGATACATTGATTAAATATCCATATCTATTTGGATCATAAATCTAAAAGTGGCATCCCCAATTGTCTGCATAAAATATTTTTGATAAAAATTTTCAGATCTGGACCTAGGGTGTTTGAATTCCGTTTTTCTTCGGGTATCTGGTACATTCAAGTCATTCTATTCTGGTGATTATATAAAATAACAGTGTTGATAATATTGAAGCTTTCGATGGATTCTCTCATGAAAGAAGTCATTTTCTTTGAGTGTTTGAGTAGCATTGCAGCTGACATTCTTCTGTTCTTTCTGGTTCGGTGATATACAGCTTGATTAACAATTACTTTACTCATTTAGATCCTTAAATTGAAGTGAGATGTGTTGACTTATTAACTACAATGAAAAATAAAAATCAAATACAGCAATGCAATGTGTTGAATTCTGTGTTTCTTCGGGTATCTGGCACATTCAAGTCATCTCTTCCAGTGATAATAAAATAACACTGTTGATAATATTGAAGCTTTTGATGGATTCTCTCATGATAGAAGTCATTTTCTTTGAGTGTTTGAGTAGAATAGCATAGTAGCATAAATTGAAGTGAGATGTGTTGACTTATTAACTACAATGAAAAATAAAAATCTACTAGAACTGTTACACAGTACTACGAAGGCTTTTGCCTGACTATGATAAACACTGTCATCACTGAATCTCCCATGAATACTCGTATATTTTGTAAGAGATGTGTTAGAGCACACAGACTTCTGGACCGAGATTCTGGCTGACAAACAAAGTTCACCTTTCATGATATGAAATCAGGACATACATACTACCGCTATAATCCGAAGAAATGACATATACACCATTGACTGTATCAAATCAGTCTCAAACCATATCTTCACACGGTTTTTGATCAAATCAATGACATAGAGTCTTGAAATTGCAATTGAAATATTTATTTCAGGACTATGTCAAATCGCGTGCAAAGCATATATTTACACTGTTTTTGATTTACCCACTGATATATGGATGACCCACACATGGGACAGACATGGTATGGAGTCTTAAAATTTTATTTGGGTTATTCATCTCTCTCACTGTGTCAAAGCAGTATCAAAGCCCATCTTTGCACTCTTTTTGATCTATCCAATGATATAATTGATGGCCCATGCATGGGACAGACAAAGTATGGAAGCTTTAATTATATTTGAGTTATTCATCTCAGGACTGTGTCAAACCGATATTAAAGGTCATCTTTACACTCTTTTTGATCTATCCAATGATATATGTATTGGCCATGCATGGGAAAGACAAGCTATGGTGTCTCGGAATGATATTGTGGTTATTCATCTCAGAACTTTGTCAAATAAGTGTCAAAGTAATATATGTATGGGCCATGCATGGAATAGACCAGGTATAGTCTCTTGAATTTATTTTTGGGTTATCCATCTCACAACAGTGCCGAATCAGTAACAAATCCCATCTCTGCCCTTTTTTGATCTATCCAATGATATATGTGAGGCCTATGCATGGGACAAATAAGGTAGGGAGTCTTAAAATTATATTTGAATTATTCATCTTAAAACTGTGCCAAATCATCGGTGAAACCCATCTTCAAACTCATTTTGGTCTATTTTGGTGTCCTGAAGATATATTTGGTTTATTCATCCCCAGGACTGCGTCCAATCAATACCAAAGTCAATCTTTCACCCCTTTTGATCTATCCAATGACATATGTATGGGCCATGCATGTGACAGACAAGTTATGGTGTTAATATATTATATTATAGTTTATTCATCTCGGGGCCAAGATAAATCAGTATCAAAGCCTATCTATTTTTTTAAACCAATTTTAGAAATCACGCATGGGCCATACACGATGCCAACGTAAAAGTGGGGTCTTAAAATATTTGAATATGGTCCCAAGTTTTTTTTAAATCACTGAACATAGCCATACGTCTCAAGTACAGCACAAAATAATGTTTTAATTCAAATAGCAAAAATAAAACGAATTTGAGCTCTGTAATCACAAACCGAAACCATCAGACTGAACGCTCCACTTAATATTCCTTGCTTGAACTGGAATTATTATTCATAAAATAGCTTTTAAACTGACAAAACTGGTCAATTTGCAGCTCCTATATCGTAAAAACAACTATGATTTCACACATGATTCTGAAAGCTTGTCCTGCAAAAGCCTTATGCATTTCATTATCATCACGTTCAGTACTGCATTTTGATGGGACATCCAAGATCCCGGAACAAAGAGACTTGAAAGTCTAGATCAAAAATACGAAACACAGGGTTTCCATCCACACAGACATTTTGACTAAGATTTTAGATCTCTAGATCTTGTTGCTTTGATGCTAGAGCCATCTAGCATAATAATAAATGATGATAATAATAAATAATGAAGTATATATACAGACCTTTTCACTACAATTTTAGATCACTAGACCTTGCAGCTTTGATGCTGGAGCCAAAAAGTATATGGCAACTAGCACTCACACAGACTATGTGACCATGACGTCAAATAATATGATTTTGACAGTCTTTTACGCCACTTTCAAATGAAATGATTATATCTGAAAAACAGAACCTCAAGTACGAAAAGTACACGGCATAAGTTCTTCATTGACTCTTTGACTATGTTTTCACACATGATTCACATTCCGAAAGCGTGTCTTGCAACAGCCTTATGCATTTGATTATCATCACTTTCAGTACTGCATTTTGATGAAAAATTCAAGATCCCGGAACAAAGAGACTTAAAAGCTTACATCAAAAATGTGGAACAAAGAGTTTCCATTCACACAGACCTTTTGACTAAGATTTTAGATCTCTAGATCCGGTAGCTTTGATGCTAAAAAAAACTTCAATAGGACTTTCGCTGTAGTCGATATTGGTTGGACAAAATTAATATCAATCAAGCCCGCGTTCAAATTAATTACTTAGAGGTATGAATTTGGTTGAACATTGATAGCAAACCATATGCCACTATCACTACAGCACTGGTAAAGGTAAAAATTCTTATGTTGATTAAAAATTCTTATGTTATTATTCTTATGTTTATTTTGAACCTTTGAACCCTTCTTGCTCAAGTAGCTGACATCCTGTCACTGTGCCTGTGCCAATGGTATACAGAGCCTGACATAAAAATGATTTTTCTTATTCGGATCTCTTTCTTTAAGTCAGACAAATGAGACATATCGTAAACTTATACACCATAGAAAACAATGCAAATTAACAACAGCAACAGAATGCCAGCTACTACTCAATAGCTACAAGAAAATGAGTTTCATCAAAAATTTACCAAAAGGGTAATATTTTATAATATATGAAAGGTAACAATGACTCTTTTACTGCCAGGTAGCAATAAAACTGCAGAAAGATTCAAAACCATCAATGCTGCTATGAAATAGCAGTGTTGATGATTTTGAATTTTTTCTATTCATTCGAATAACTTGCAGATACCCGAAATAAAAAAGGTTCAGTCACCCTGCTGTAGCTATGTCTTACATTGGGATCAATGGAGGTAATAAGATTACTGTCCATAGAAAGTTCTTCTAAATCTTTGAACTTGCTAAAAGAGTGAGACTCGAGACTTGTTAATCCATTTGTTGAGAGACTGATAGTAATTGCATCAACAGGAATATTTGATGGAATTTCTGAAAAAGCAAGTGCACTATAGCTTATCAAGAATGCTGCAAAGAAACCATACTGAATGGAATTGGAGATAGGGCTGTGCACTTCAAATCGAATCAAATACCACATTATTCGAATCGGTATAGCGATATTCGAATCACTATCCTTTTTTCTTTATGGCCAATATTGAACATATTTTGCTGGTTTTCTGTCCTTGAATACGTCACAAACGAAGAGAGAAAGCCGAAGGTGTGTTCATCTTCTCCATCACCACCACATCACCACCTATCAGTGATTCATGCTTAACAAAACATGTCATTCAAAATAATTTTGACTGCAGACACAGGCTTCGTTGAAACTTGCCCGGCGTGTTTACCTTCCTCTTGTTACTTCAGTGTGAAAGCATTTATTGCCTCTTGAAAGAGCAAGCGCTTTTTTCCATCAACCATTCTGCGCTTAGAAGAAGTGCAATCTCTCGTATGCGCCGAGACGAGAGAGTCGTGATCAGGTATTCAGCATCAAGTGTATTAGTGAAAAAGAATGACAGAGCTGGTGTTCGCCAGGAACAGAAAACACGACGAGAGAGTCTCGATCAGGTGTCCAGCATCGAGTGTATTAAAGAAGGTAAGAGTGACAGAGCTGTTGTTCGCCATGAATGGTAAAATGAGGATAGCCCATGAGTATTCTTTTAATTGAATTGATCACCATTGGCTAGCAGAGTCTGGGCAAAAAATCAGCTGTGTTGCAACATTTTAAATTGCCTTCAAAGATCAAAATGATCACTATTTTTTTTTTTGCGTTGAGGTCGCATTACCAAAAAAAATGTCCTAATGTAGCATTGGCGCTGCGTTTTAGGTAACAAAGAAAAAACGGCAATAGACATCTGCATTGCTTTGCATTAATTGCATTCACATGCTAAATTCTCATTATTTAGCATTGTAATTAGTTTGGACGTATTACAGCGCCCTCATTGTTATTTACACATATATTTGCAATATTTTCTTCTGATGTTAGTCATCTAGCAACGAAATAGAGTAGCTTACATTTATTATGGGATAGGATTTTATTTTGTGTGAGAGGAAAGCAGAGAACATAGCTTAACAGTATGATCAACCACGATAGTCCATGCAGACACCAGTTTCGAATCGGGAGTAAAGATTTTGATCTGACCTAGAGAAAGTTGGTGAGGGAAGGCCCGTCAGAAGTGTGGGTAAGGTGTTTAACAAACATTCATTCCTTAGGAGATTCGAACCTGTGCCAGGACCATCAGATATGCGTGCATATATTAGTAACTCTTTTACTGACTGAGCAAAGCGGAAAGTATCAAATTTGCAATATTTTTGAAATAGTAGTGATGGTTTTTTGTACAATCGAAAAAATGAAATGAACAGACATCAGTCTCACCAGATATCTTTATAGCATTGCCATCACCGGCACAATCAATATGCCTTGATATACATTGACAATTCTTCGGACATTCCTTATGAACTTCAGCAGGTTTTCCTCTACCTGGAGTTTGTGTAGGTTTCTTCAAATTTTAATATGAAAATATTACCGTATTAACAACAATAATGAGAAGTTACGTCTAAATGTCAGTAGGGTTGCCTCTGTTTTTTTTCTTCTTATCACAAACTTACAAAATGAGATCTGAATGAACATATATACCCCAACCATATACTTCAATATTGTAAGAAGGGCAGTTTTTACAGTTCAGTTCAAACAGTATTCCAAATTCATACTAAAAATAAAATTTGGCATACCGGTATATCGTGATATCCCTACAAAATGAATCAATTAAGAATAAATGAGAAACAGAATCATTTTCAATCAGATCAGAATACCTGACTATTCGAACAAGAATGTCCCTGGTTGTGAAAAAAATTTTTAATATTTTAATGACTTGTGTCGAAAAAGCATTATGACTTGTGTTGAAAAAGCATTAACAGTTGCTCAAGTTAGAAAAACATTATTAATGAGGCGTGTGAGATAAATAGTAGCACAGTGAAATTGTACTTGCAATTTCCTGACAGACACTTGTTTAACTTTAATTGCCAGGAACTGTCAATAAATTTTCTTGAGATGGATAAAAATGCATTGAAACCATCAACACTGCTACTTCATAGCAGCGTTGATGATTTGAAATCTTTAGTATAGCAAGGCTGCAGAAACATTTTAATCATTTAGCAAATGATTACCGGTATTTACTGATTTATTGATCAATTTTCTTCCGATAAAACTGATTTTCTTTGGTGCGCGAGTAGCAGAGTAGCTGACACAACAATATTAATTTTTTTCTTTTTCAATTTTCAACTTGGGCTGTTCCGTTCTGGGCCGAGTCGACAAGATTCTGTCACGCTGTATATATATATATATATATATATATAAAGAGGAACAAAATGCCAAAACAATTATATTTAAAAATTTTGTAGATACTCACAGTTACTGGTGGTTGTGGGTATATAGTGGGCATTGTGGATTCCCAAGGTTTTTTCAGATTAACTGTTATGCGAGTGTTGACAACAAATATTCCTTTGAAACAAGAACAGAACATTCTTAGATAACGTCTGTTTGGACATTCTTACCACACTCATCCCTGTTTTCTAGTCATTAGAATTATAATTATGAGAATGCATATGCCATATAGAAATTTTCCAAAATTAAGACACATAATAATTGTGAAATAATCACGGCGTATGCTGTCACGGAAACATTAAGAACTGCACATAACTGGTATTTTGCCGCAGGATGACATAATCTTGCTTTGCTTCGGGTGTTTGAGAAATTGAGGCATTTGCTTCGAATAGTGAAGAGCGGTCAATGTAAAGTAAAATACGATAAATCTAAAAGTGTCACAGTTTGATAACACTTGATTAACAGGTTCATGGCTTTGATCGTTCGTGTCCGATAAAATATTTTGGAATTATGACTAAATGATAATAAAATAAATCATGATATATAACAAACTTTATGTTGTTAAATTTAACATAAATCAAGACCTTGGCAGTACTATTCATCATTGGCTCACAATTGGCACTCACTCACAACTCACAAAAATTAACTGGGTCAACTTTCAAAGTATAATAGCCGATATGTTAGTCTACTTGGAATTATTTTAAAATCATGAAGTATTTGAAAATAAATCATCCCTATTCAGAATTTAATATGATTCAACATACCTTTCAGGTTGGACGCTGTACAAGAGTATTCACCATCATCGCTCTTGCTTAAATTCGAGATAAGTAAGGAGCCATCCAGATGTACTGTGATGCCATCAAAATTACCAGCTGTATTCAATCGATAAACATCTTTGTTCGGTGCAGTCCATGATAGAGTTGGTACAGGAAATTCTATAATAAAACAACAAATAAAAGGGAGAAAAATTTTGTGGATACATGTTTTGTTAATTAAAGTTCATTTGTGGCTCATGCTTGACAAAATAATACTTTCGAATGAGAAAAACAAAGACTTCCTGTAACTGATTGCCTGGCTCTCACGTCTCTGGTCACGGCCAGTTGAACCATAGTAACTACAGAATAGCAGAATGATGCCTACTCTGCTACTGAGACACCCGAAGCAAATGGCTGCCACCAGGAGAAATTAGCTAAATATTTCTAAATCTAAATCTAAATTTAACAGACACCCAAAAACAACAAGATTCTTACACCCTGGTCCACCAAACTTCATTTCATATTTTTTACTACCACACCTTAGTGGAATTGGTGAGTAGGCTTGCCATTTCTAAATATATTTATTCTCAAATCTGATTCAATTCTAAAAAACCTCTAGCAAATACCTCTCTAACTTTTTTTCAATATCGGCATAAATTTTGAAAATTATGCGAAATTTGATCCTTCTGATCAAATTTTTGCTCAAAATCTTTGTTGAAATAGATTAGATGACTAAAAATGTGACCAACAAGGCAATTTATCTATTCCTTCCAATAATATATCGGGAGATCATAGAAATGACTTATCTAAATGAACATATCGGTTATGCTGGATAAACAAATGTCCCTGCACTATTTTCGTAGATAGGTGTTTCCTGTATACTATTTGTCATCTTTAGTTTGCCTATTCCAGAAGATTTTTCTCCATAGTTTGTGTACTATATAATTGGTAGGGATGCCCTTTTCCAAATAGTCAGGTATTCCAGGATTCCGATTATAAGTAATTTCAATTTTCAATGATTCCTATTTTAATTAATTTTGCAATGAAATAACTACAAATGCCAAATATCAGGAATTTCATTTATTTCAATGTGGATATTTCATTCTATCTATATATATCTATAAGTAAGTTTGAATCGGGGGCGAAGGTTTTGGCGCTTAATATTTTATTCATTTGTTCCTGTGCATGGACATGGTTGGTGGAGAAACCGTAAGCAGCGTTTACATGATCTATGCGCAACAGCAAGAAGCAGACCTTTCGCATATAATCATCTCTCATTGAGGTTGGAACACACCACGTTGATACATATCTCAAAACATAACGCTTAACCAATAGAGCTAACCGGACACCCTGAATACTAAACAATAAGAAAAACCCTTATTATCATTCTTCAAGATATCAGTATTGTTTGGAAATGGTGAGGTATATGACTCTACATCCGACATTCTGACTTGAAATTAATGACAGACTTACTAGTAGTATCAACCACACACCGCAGTAAAACATCACGTCCTTCATCAATAGTCGCTTTGGAAAAAATTCCAGTGATAGAAGGCATGTCACATGTTTTATTCAACACAGCATGATCCACCATGATGAGTTGTTTATTTTCGGACTCCGTAGGACTAATGGAAAAAATAAAAAAAATGACTCTTACGAAGAAAAAAGATTATTATATTATTTTCATAAATAGAAAAAAGTTCCCAAATGTTTCTTAGAGTCCGTGACGTAACACCTGGTGGCAATGGAGGAAAAACTTTTTTAATCGGACTGAAAAAAAAAACAGCAGCAAGTCAGTATTTTCAATATCAAATAAACAGGGTACAGAAAAAAATCTCAAGTAATAATTTGGACCACCGCCAAGACATCACCAAATTTAGTATAGTTGACTAATATATTCTCATATATTAGAAGCATTCAGACAGAAAAGAATATGAATCTTGTTCGATAGGTAGATATTTGGCAAACATATCGAAGTAACTTCAAATGAGTCATCAGTACAAGGTTCGACTTCGAAATGATTGGTTTAAAGGTTTATATTAAACCCAAACATTAAAAATTCAAAGCCTTATCTGCAGCACTTTTATATCACAGTACTTGCATATGGTTCCACCCTAACGTAAACGAAATTATTATTCATCGCAAAATTTAAACCCTGAATCAGATTATTCAATTTGAACCCTGCATCAATAGTCTCAATGCTGCGATGCGGGAAATCCATGGTACATGGTTGATGATAAGGATGACACATAATTATGTGTTTGTACTTTTGAGTGAGATAATTGAAAGATATATAAGATCTTCAAACCATGTACCATAGAGATGAAATATACTAAAAAAATTGTTTATTTATATTTCTAAACATTTTCATTAAAATTCATTAAAGACTCTGACTCGTCATATCCATGTACAATATGATAAAATTTTGGAAAAATGTAAGTAGTGTACTACAGGTTCTTGGAATGTTTATTTCAGCTGTACAAAACGTTCGTTCATATCGTTATCTTCAGGTCATCAAAATGCTTCAAAACCAAGAACACTACTTTTTTACAGCAGTATTTGTGATTTTAAAACTTTAACAGTTTGGTTGTTACATTGGTTGAATTTTGGTTGTTACAGACATTTTAATCTTCTAGCAGAAGATAAATCTTAAAACATTGCCCATTCGCTGAATTTTCTTCTGATGGAACCTATTTCCTTCAGGTGCCTGAGTAGCTAGCATTCTGCCAATCTGGTGTACAATATAGCCGTGGTACTTAAAATGACTTAGATGAGGTCATCGATGTTAGGTACAAAGTCCAGAAATGCGCATAATAACAAAATATTTTGTTCAAGAAGAATAGGCAAGCAAATAAACACTGGTAAAAAAATAATTACAATAAATTAACCATATAAAAGTAATCATGTTCTTTGAGCAATTTGTGGTTAGTTGTGGCAATGTGCAGTTCTGGCACCGATACTGCATTCTGAACTCGATCTTTGACATTTAGTTGGATTTTACTGAATTCTGGCCTTGTTTAGAGCTAATTTCAATAACAAACAAGATATGGAGTATCACAAAAATAAAAACAAACATTATCTCATAAATGAACTGGTTAAAAACATTCATTACCTGGCACAAACAATGGGATGCGTGACAGTGAGATCAATGAACCAAGATGATTTCTTTTCAGCTTTCAACCAATCATGAGAATTATTCATTGCACAATCACACGACCAAGGATTATTATCAAATCTGAGTTCCTAAAAATATATATAATATTTCCGTGCATGGCAGGGTAAGTAAAAATTTCTAATGTTGGGATTAGAATGTTCTTATCCCAATAGTAAAGGAATCTGGAATTCTGATTGAAAGTAATTTAATTTTAAGGCCGTAATTTGAGCACTGCTTGGGTTCTTTTTGTGCAGACTTTCTTCTACATATTCTTCAGGTAATTGGGTGTCAGAGTTTCTTCTGTGACTTTCCAAGGAAAAGAAATGTGTAAAGTAGAGTGAGCATTTAATTAGATTACGCAGTCGCCCGAAAAAATTTCAATATTTAATAAAATATTTTCTCAAAAAGAAGTTTTGATTTTAGTTTCTCACAGACAGTAATAAAACAGCCAAAATCTCCATACAACAAGACTTTGCCACTCTGATATTGAATGAATACTATTCATTTATAGGATTTCAAGAGTATTGTCTCTCAAGATCGAGGAAAATAGCCCTAGGAAATAGCTGTCTGATTTTCCAGGCCATTTTTCAGCCATAATATAGTAAATCAGGTTTTAAATCAGCCTGAGGCAAAAAAGATTACGGAATCAATAGACGGCCTTTAGTCGAAAATTTGTCATAGATTTTCGAAATATTAAGGTAATATGATAATATGAAGTTAAGAAACCAATCAAGAAAAAACAGTAGAAAAACAATATGTTCACACAACGGGGACAAATAATGTGGTTACTGATTGACACAAAAATAAAAATGTTGATAACAAGACGAATCTATCACACAAATATCAAATTGATAATAGCAACACCAAGACATAATTTTTTTAAAAATGAAATAACTTCCATTGAACTTTTTAAAAAAAATTTCCCACTAGTAATTTGATAGCAGAGTAATTAATCAATAATCTCTAATGTTTTTTCCACAAAATGACTTGTGATTTTCTTAGGAAGCAAAACTGTAAATGTGAATGTTCAACACTTCCAGGGAAAATACCATTTTGGACATTTTATAAAGATATAATATCCTGGTAAAGAGTACCAGTATGCATTTATAGTTTTTTGAAGATATCGAGAATTGTAACTTCAAGATAAAAAAAATACCCTCAGGAAATAACAGTCTGAATTTCAAGACCATTTTAAGTCATGATATAGAAAATAATAATGTTTTTAACCGGCCTGAAGCTAAAAAAAATTACAAAATCAATACACAGCCTTTATAACTTGATAAAATGAATAAAAGCTAACCACCATAGGAAATCACACATAGTGTTAATAAGAGAATAGGGAAACATAGCAGTGGTTATTCATTGTCCAATGATCTTGATAACAAGAGAAATTCATCAGACAAATATGAAATGGATAATAAGAATATCATCACATATTCTAAAAATATTGAAACTTGGAAATATAGGAAAATTTAGGAAATGAGCAATACGATCAATAAATCTCATGCTAAAGATTGAAATGTTTCTATGTGACTGTCCAGTAGTATAAAAACAGTACAAAAAGGTTCAAATCATCAATACTGCTGTAAAATAACAGTGTTGAAGATTTTGAAGCATTTTGTTTATCTGAAGAAAATGACAAAAACGTTTCAGACGCTCAACAAAACAATTCTGTCATCCTGGTTAATAATGCATTCATGTGATTTTCTATTTTATTACATATGTAGTTTTTGTATATGAATGGAGATTAAGTTTGTTTCCTAATTTTGTCTGAAACTTCCAAAACCAAAGTAGGTACAGAGTGTCACCTTTTTCCATCTCGAAAATCACTCCGAATTTTCAATGCAATTTGAGTTTATGGAACCTTTCATCAACTTCGAAGGTAAAAATCTCATGGTATGCCATGCATAAAATTTCAGGTGGAACACGTCTCAGTCCCTTTACCTATGCTTTCTTTAAATAGATAAACTGCAATGTTTAGAGAATAAAAACGTGATAGATAAAAAATATGATTAAATTGTGAAAAAATTTTTTTTTAAATTAATTTATATTGAACTGTAAAGAAAAAGTATGAGACGTATGCCATATATGTAAAACGACAAATGCTAAAATAATGGTTAGGTCATATTAGCTCAAAAACACACAGATACCTCAAACAAACAAACCTTAAAAACATTGAATTGTAGCTTTTCGATCCATTTATGATTGAAAGTGTGAAGTTTATTTCCATCTAATCTTAAATTTCTTAGATTTTTTAGTTGAAGAAATGCACGAGGATGAACATATGTGATGAAATTGTTTTGCAAATAAAGATCGGTTAATTCTTCAAGATTATAGAACAGAAAATGTTGAATAAATTCCAACCTATTGCCATCGAGATTTAAAACCTGCAATCAAAAACATAATATTGATATAAAGGATGGATAAAAATTAGAATAAAACAGTTATTCTATTCGCCTGTTTCCGAGTGTAATGCAACGAAATCGTAAAGAGCAAATAATGAAGTAGTACTGATGATCAAAAGCTTTGAGTAAACAAAAGGAAATTCTAAAAGGATAAAACAAGTATAGAGAATTTAACTATAAGAAATAGCGGACCACAAAGAATTCAAGAATAGATAGACAGCATGCACATGGAAAATGAGAAATATTAACCAAAAAATAAACGTCCACCCCGATTCGGAAGTGGCATACGCATGGGAGGTCATGGTTTGCTATATGATTTAGCTGTATTGTTGGCTTTCCTCTCCCACAGGATAAAAATGAAAGATTATTCTATCCTATGGCTTTAACAATCCCCAAGGCAGATACCACTTACTGACCGAATTTCAGTCCAGTTCCATCGGGGATGTTTTGGAATGAAGGTGCATTTGCTGAAACTAACTGCATCTTGCAGTGGTAGCTCTTTGCCATTTGAGTGGCTGTTACTTAAGTTTTTTTAGTCCTTGCTTTCAGCCTTGCTTAAAGCGGACTTCACTATAAAAACTTCTTTGATAAATGTTAAGAACAACACAAACTCAATGCTAAAAACAACACAAACTATGTGCATGGAGAGTAACCAATTTAAATGTTAGATCATAAATTAAGACTATATATTAATTGACTATCATTTTTAAATTTAAAAACAACCCAATGGTCATCAATTTAAAACAAAAGGCCTAACCTTCAACTTTGATTGATTCCATTCAAATGTATCATCAGCAATTGTCTGTATCAGGTTATTGCTAAGTATTAGTGTTTTGAGATTGTCAAGATTATCAAAGGCATCACAAGACAGTTTTTTTATCTTGTTGTTTCTCAGAGACAACGTTTGCAGCTGATCTCCTCCTGGCAACTACAAATATTAAAGGGAGCAAATTTACAATAGAAGAATAAATATCCAAACCAAATAGATATACGCAATGCCTCAAATTATGCTATTATCATCATTCAATACTTGGGAATACCGACATATTGCACTGATAACAGACTGAGACAATCTGCTCTTTTGAACAACTAAGAAAATATAACCCTTCAAATTAAAAATTACTAAAAAGGAAATATTTTGTGTTAAATAATCACTAGGAGATGTATCATTTCAAGTCATTCGTAGCAATAGCCTTGTAGGAAACGCTTCATAATCATTTACTGTAGTATCAACGTTTTATTAAAATTTCTTCACAAAATAAAACAGAAAAAAATGCTTGGACAGTTGAAGAATAAAAGATTACTAAGAACAATAACTTCTACTCTTGCTACAAAGAGTTTTTCCACTTGTTTAAATTAAAATATATGCATTCATAAGGATAAATGCAATATATTTGTATTTCAGTATACCGAATTACAGTATAACATTATTACAAAAATTGGGGGAACCACTCGCTTGTGAAAATATCAAGCAGCTTGAAACATAGTATTTAAAATCCCAGAATAGTGACAAAAATCAAATCAAAAAATCATTACCGGTACTTAATCCAAAAGGGACACTTCTTTGTGATCCCAACAAGTATGTGACAACAATAATTTGCAAACTCGGACACTTATTCATCAGTAGCTCATGCTTGTTAGAATATAAAGCTTGATTGAGAAGTACTAACTATGGTTATGTGTCAGAAATAATAAAATTACGGTATACAATCTGATTCTTCTCTGTATGAGGTATACCTGCGCAATCTCAGTAATTCTATTATCATCAAGATATATTGCTTTCATATCATTTCTTATTCCTCCAGGAAATCTAGTCAGAACTTGACTCCTACAATCCATAATAAAGTTCGCACATGTGCATCTGAAATAAGAGGGATTTAAGGAATACCTATAAAAAGCTGTCATCTAGTTCAGTTTAAACGGTATTCAAAAATCACTATATCACAAGAACATGGTTACAATTTTCCAGATAAACGAAATTGCTGTTATTAGGCCATATTTTCGACATTTCACAAAAAAGTCAAGGTGAAATGAATCAATTAAAAAATAATATAAATACAAAATTACATTCAATCAAAATTCTTCAAGCACATCCATCTCACACCTTTGCTCTGGGCAAATTTTGATAAGAAAAAGGTCCAAAATAATTATATCCAAAAGTGGGAAGATAAAAATATTTAAAATCAGAATCAATCCCAAACAATTAAAGAGTAAAAAGCTCAAAATCTTTTTATGCATCATGACGAAAATGAAGGTAACAATTAACAAATATCATTGAAATTCAAGCAGAATAAATAGTGAAGCAATCTCATGTTGAGGCAAGTTTTAGGGACCAAAAGTTGGTTTTTGGTTGATAAATAGCTTCTCATTTTTGAATATGCTAATCCAATGGGATGTGGATCGGACAGAAATAATAAAATAAGATAGTATCCTGTATAACATCCACCTGCTTATATACAGATAACGTTTTTCTTCAAAAAAATATATATAATAAATTTATTAATTTTTTTTTAATGATTGCTTCATTACATTGCTTTTATCTAACATATTCGTAGAATTTTTAACATAACCAATAGCCAAGTAATCAAATAATTATTTCTCAATAATGATAAACCACAGTATTATCACCTTTTCAAATCTCCACAAAATATGTTGGAAGATCCAAGTATATCTGTGCATTTAATGAATAGTAAAAAGTAAGAAATCCAGTTCAAAAACATATTGTTCTTGAAAATTGAATTAATGCACTGAGAAAAGAATAATATTTTTACATTATATATACACTCTAAGACAACGACATTTTGCCTGAACTCAAATCTCGGTTACATTACCTTGCAAAAGCAAAAAAATTAAAAAGCACTATATCAAAAAATCCAGTTCTAGAGTTGAGCATTCTTAGTACAGGATAGCCTATGACTTTTATTATACAAAAGGGAAGGCTGGGAGGTTGAATCCACTAACAGTAAAACCGTACATAAAATAATTAATTAAAAAATTGACGAATCAGTAAAAATGCCTTAAAGCAATGTCTCCACACAAAAATTACAATACAAAATAATTACAGGTTAAACAACTGAACAGTAAAACTGTCACAAGACGAACACAAAACCTAAAAATCATTAAAAATGAGTTATGCATGGGACTATCTTGCATTAATATCAAGTAAGCTTAGATTTTTAGAGACTATGATCTGCAACGAACATACTTTGTTGTTTGCAACTGCTGAACAAAATCTGCATCAAGAATAAATAGCACATGATCTGGAAGTAACACTTCCTCTAGGGTTGTGGAAAAAAACAAACTTTTCTGCAGGATATGCTTTAGTGACAACATTACCTGCTGGCTCTAAAAGCGACACACAACAAAATAGGTACCTTTGAGCACAAGGCTCACTTTCAAATAGAGCAACAATCATCCAAGGTCCAATTTAGGTCTAGGCAAAATTCAATCATTCAGAATGATTTCTTTGAATAGGATTAAAACCCCCATTCTTCATAGATATCTTATGTTCGGATTTTTCATTATAATTTATCCCCAATAGCCAATGCAAAAAATCTATAGCCATACTTAAGTATTCACTAATATTTTTAGAATAAAACTATCAAAGGCACAGTATCATTATTCCACCCACACCATTCTGGACACAAATGAAGTCTACCACAATTTATCATTGGAAATACAAAAAGTCCACTTTATTTCACAATTTTTTGTTCATATCGCCAAATCAGGGCTGATTCGTATAATCTTTGCTTCAAATTGAATTCCCCATTCGTCATTTAATTGCACTCGGTACATCACTGCCAATAAACAATTAAATCAAAACACCAGATCTATACAGCATCAAACGTTCAGTCACACTAGTCAAATATGCCCACCTGTGACCAACTTCTGAAACAGGGATCTCATCATATAAAAAAAAACTTTGGAATAGAAACAATATTCCTGTAATCAAAATAGTGGATCAAATCATTAATAGTAGACAAGTATATTTTGATGTCAACGCCCTTCAAACAGAGCTTATGCACCTGCAATAAAAGTTGTATTAGACTCAATCAATTAGAATCAACGAGACGATAACATAAAATTTTTGTTGGAGAAGCTGACTTATTTCTGGACCCGACATGAATAATCATAGACTGATCAACACCGTGGTGTTGATCAATAAGTGAGCATACATCAGAGCAGAAGGAATAACTGTTCCCACCCTACCTTACTCTCACAATACTCACTTTTCTAATCAGAAACAGTTTCCTTATGTGTGAATGCAGAGATTTCGAAGGAAAAATCAAAATTTTTTATATCTTAATACCAAACCTTGGATTGGAACATGAACAAAATTCCAACTATCTTTTAGGGCTGACCACCTAAGAGACATTCAAGCAAATTCATGTGATAGAGTTAGAATGAGTTTTCACGCTTTTGGAAATTTCTATGGGTAACCATCAAAAATCCCTATTTTAGCAACTGGTGGCCTTTGGATATATGTGATAGCATTAACTAATGTGGTTACATCAGGGAAATGAGCGCGAGTCTATAGAGAATCAATGGTACACTAAACATTAGCAGGAGCATTGCTAGTAGTACCGCTAGAAACGATAGTATGGGTGATAACAGAGATGAGTGTGGTTCGACTGAAATCGTTAACTGAACCCGATACTTCAAAAAATATTTGACAAAGCGTAGGAAAATTCAGGCGATAATTAACAAATACTAGCACTAAAATTTGGCGATGAAATATTTGTTCATTCGATGACAGATCAACATCTTAAATTGACACACAACCTGAGCTTTCACCGAACACTACACAGCACAGTTCTCAGAGTTCAATAACTTTAACTCACTCGTACCGCACCCTCCTGTCCACAGTATGAATTTTTTAAATGTATACCACAACTGAAAAAACTGGCCTATGGTTTTTTTTAAACTCCCAATGTCTCGATTCCATTTTATGGTTGGAATCAATTGTATAAAACAATAAGAACCCCACCAGATATTAGTCAATTGTCTGCTTGTTTTAGGAGTTTAACTGTTCACCAATTTAAATTGTTTCATATTTTTCAGTCAATATAAGTTTGGCCCAATACCACTAAGTGAAGATAATAAAAATAATTTGCAGAAAACAATATTAACAAACACCACACTACGAAGCAGAAATGACCTTTTAATAATCCATTTTCCAAATATGATGTGCTGTTGTTTTCCATCATATTCCATTCATTTATGCCATATTTCTATCACTGATTACAACGGTACCAGAAACAATGGGTCCCATAGGGTACCGTGTAAAAATAATTTGTTTTTTTTTATAAATTAGACTTAAAGGAAACGGACAATACCATAACTATTCTTATTTAACTTATGTGCAATTGGATACCATTATACTCCAAACCTTGTCTCTCCTGTGCATGGGCTATACATATGCCTTTCGAAAGATCAAAAAGAGTGCAAAAATAGGCTTTAATGCTAATGTGGTAAGTCTCGAGACGAATAAATCAAATATAATTTCAAGACACCTTACCTCGCTTTTCCAATGTATGACCCATACATATATCATTAGATAGATCAAAAATTGCGAAGATGGGCTTTAATGCTGGTTTGACACAGTCCTGAGATGGATAACTCAAATATATTTTCAAAACTCTATTACTGGCTTGTCACATGATGGGCCATACATATCAAAAAGAGTGTAAAGACGAGCTTTAGCACTAATTTAACCTAGTCGTGATATGGATAACCTAAGTATAATTTCAAAACTCCATACTGTGTCAACATATGTAACATTGGAGAGATCAGAAAAAATGTATATATATGCTGCAATTGATTTGACACAGCCCTGAAATTAATTACCCAATTGCAATTTTAAGACTCCACATCATGTCTGTCCAATACGTAAACATAAACATATTCCTGACATAAATGGTCCAAGCGTTATTTGAGACCTCCACATCTTGTTTCCCCTTACATTACCCACACATATAACATTGATGCAATAAAAAAGCGTTGATGGGAGAGCTTTGTATTGTTTTAACGTTTGTCTCTTACATGACCCACACATATAATGTTGATTCAATAACAAAAGTGTTCAAGGTTGAGATTTGGATTGCTTTACCACAAGACTGAAATGACTGCCTCAATAACAATTTAAGACATCACGTCCTGCCTGTTCAATGCATAGCCCACAAATTTGTTCTGGATAAGTTTGAGACTGATTTGATGCAGTACATGGTGTATGTATTTCATTGGATTATAGCGTTAGTATGCATTGCCTGATTTGATATCATGACAAGTGAACGTTGATTTTTGCGTAACTTTGCTTATCAGCTGGAAGTTCGGTCCAGGAGCCTGTGTGCTGTGAGACATATTTTAGATCATGCATGAGTGCTCATGGAAGATCCAGTGATGACAGCGTTTATTATCATGGTCAGGCGAAAGCCCCTCATAGTACTTTGAATAAATACAATATGCAACTCCCCGCACCATGGCAGCAGACTGGGAAGGACCGAGATGATTTGTACTGAATATGTTGACTAATAGAAATCAAATGATACATCAGTAGCCTCCGAAGTAATTTTACCTCTGTTTACCTGGTATGTAGAAAGTTAAGGGTTGAGCACTTCTAAACAAAAATAATGCACATTCGACCTGTATGTGATGGGACGATCCTAACAATAGGCTAGAGTATAGTGCATGGTTGTGAACAGGCAGATTGCCATTTTTTATACATGCAGCAGGTATTTGCCAACATTCTTAAAATTGTATCCAGGACATATTTAATCAAAATCTGGTAATGTTACAGAAAAATATGTAAATGCAGTAATGGATGATTTTGTCATTGCCTGAAGGGAATATCAATAACGGCACTCTAAAATACTACACACATATATCAAAAATCAAAACAAAGCTATGCAGTGTGTCATTGCTTAGACGTTTAACAAAATGGGCCTAAGAGAGTATTTTTTAAATTCCCACACAAAACTAACTACAAAAAAGAATACGCTAACATTATACATAAAATCCTTCTAGCATTCTCAACACTGCTATTTAATGTTGGACTCTGACCCGAATAAACAAGACCCGCCCATGTTAAAACCCAAAAGAAAATCTTACTTCCTCTCTGCCACCTGGGATGCAAACTCTTCCGACATTTTACCAATTCTATAGTCACAATTGGGATCGACAACAATTTCAAGTTAAGTGGAAAACATGCCATACATAATTATAGCATCATGGTGAATTGCGATGAGTGGTATGCCCCTAGCAATCCCAAAATAGCTACCACTTCAGATTTTTCTTATTTGCTTCTTTTCAGCATAGAGGAAATAGGTTAGGACTATTCCAATGCACTCATACAGAGCAGCTACTGCCTACTTACATTTTCATGTATTTTCAAATATGATAATAAAAATCTGATTTCTCAATTTATCGAAAAAATTCCGACACATAAAAAGCACATCATATTATAGCTTGTGAAGAAGTATTAAATCAAGTTCCATTATTGATTTCGTAAAACATATTTCAGGTGGAATTCATGTGAAACTACCATTCAAGTTTTTTAAAAAGTTCGTGGCGACTATCACCACCTGTTTTTACACAATCATTTTTTCCCCGCAATGCAATGCCATGCAACAAGATCAACACCTGTACACACATATTCATAACATATGTCATCTTTGGGCAATACACATTGCCCCCCGTAACACCAAAGTCGATTTCAGTTTAACGTCATCTAAAAAATTCAATTGACTGATGCACTACAATCGTCGCTACAAATATATAGAAAAAATATAAAATAACATAGCCAATTGTATCCATTTTAGTAAATACCAAAATTGCTTAAAATACCTCTGAACAATAAAACTGATTTTATTGACCTAAATTTTAATCGTTATCTTTGCATTCCATATTTATGAATACCCATCTCTGACTTGTGCATGGCAATAATTTACTTGCATCTTCATTAGTTCCGATTCCCATGGCCACGTTGAAAACGCATTAAATCTTTCTGATGGATTCCCCGAAACACAAATAGAAGTAGGTTGGAGTTAACTGGATCGAAGTTGAATCAATTTTTCAACCACTTTTGATGTAAATAACCTACAAACAATAGATTAATTGGGCAGCAGTTCATTGTAGATATTTAAAGTTTTTTTTTATTTTAGTATAATAAATTGTATAAGTGTAAGAAAGAGTAAAAGGGCTTTTGATGTTCTTACAAATATTACATTAAAATATCACTTTCCTACATGTAGGCCGGTTTTTATAATGAATGGCAAGTCAAATGTCTAAAACCTATTCATTCTAGCAGTGAAAACTAGACAAATTATTGAATTTTAACAACTTTGCCCTATTTCCCAAATCTTGTAGAACCGGTAGTTTATACCCAATGTAGTTTGTTTTCAAAATCCATTGCTAGATAGGATTTCGGGCATCACGGTTCATCATGGGGTGCCAATTTAACTACCATACATAGTGCTTCGTAGAACAGTGACAAATAGTCAGTGATACTCGAAAGCGAAGCATACCGTAATATGTATAAAAATCAGAATTCTACCTACAAGAGATGCATTTAAAAAAATGCACAAGACAGAAGAATACGAAATTAGCAATATTCGGTAATATAGCGAAGTTGGAAATTCTTTGCAAGAACTATCACAATATTCAGAGGTTTAAATCTATTAAATTTCTGAATATTGTGACAGTTCCTAATAAATAAAATAAAACAGAAAGTGAATAAATTTTGCAACACAAACTCCAGGACTAAGATGATTTTACTGGTGTAAACTGTCTTGCATTAAATCGAACATAATAATTTTCTGCATGACCAAACAACAAATTCACTTGAAACAATGTTATAAAACCATAGAACAATAGTCATACTTATTTATGACTGCTGTTTCAAAGCTCATATATTGGCAAGAATTCCCAATGCAAAAATCTGTGACTCAGAAATCTGAATGCATATAACACAACGTTCGCCTAAAGCTTTTTATCTCCAAAGAAAGGTTTAACTAAATTAGGTTTCTTTTTCACATGAGGAAGTATTAAAAAAATTTCAAGAAATTAATTTAGTCAGCTCAAGGTATGCATTCAACAAAAAGAACCAAAGATAAAATACACAAAATTAGGAAATTCAAAAGTTAATGAAATATTTGAAAGATGAGAAAAATTTGAAATACAAATAGGCAAAAATACATTTCACAAATTATGCTCGGAATATTAAAATTTGCTAGGAGATAGAAAATTATTAAATTGCTTTAACACCGCATGAAGTGAAATTTCTGAAATATTGGAGAATGAAATTGGTTAAGTTTTGCTTTCTACACGTTTATTTCTACTAAAACACATTGGATTGGATGCTCTACACAGCTTTCGCTACAGATAGAGCTAACTTGTAACAATTGTCTCCATGTATATGATAATCACCATAATAATTCATCATAATTTAACAGATCAGGATGAATTCTTGTGGGCAATAAAATTACAGGTAATGCATCATTCTAGAAATAGCTAGAGTAATTTCAACTAAAGCAATATCCTGTATGGCTAAGTAAATTCACTTGAAACTAGAAGTTAGCAAACCTCAAAACAACCGTCAAATTTATAATTGTCTGACTGCTGATGTGGGCTGCCAGGATTGAAAAACTAACTGGGATTAAATAAAACTTTCATTGCAAGAAAAAAACACTGACTCATTTTTAAAACAATCATCAATACTATTGAAACATGAAATTTTGATTCACTATGCAGACTACCACAAATGTGTGAGCAGCAGCAACTGAACAAAGCATAAAATGCATAGCCATCAGGAATCAAATAGGACACGCATGATATTTATTAAGGGATTTTTCTTATTCTTAAAAATGGGGGGAAGGTGCAAACTAATTGGGCATCTTATGAAAGTATCGAGGAGATTTTCAAGAAATTCATTTGGCCAGACATATAAAAATTCATTGAAAACAATACTGAATGAAACAGAAAATATGCAATAACAAGAAATGCAGAAGCAAAGGTTTAGAAATGTAAAAGAAAAAAAAGTATAATAAAACATAATTTGGCAGAAAAAATTTCACAAATTTGTACAGCAAATTAAAATAATGTATTTCCATGAGGGGTTAGAAATAATTTATTGGATTTTGCGGTACTGCATGAAGAGAGGAAGTACCTGAAATTTATTTCTGGCAATGAAAACTAGATAAATCTGGAAATTTTGAGAAACTTTTTTAATTGGGTATTATCCAAAATTTTGATAAGGCTTCAAACCTGGAAACAAATTGGTTGGGAAGCCAGTTTTACTACATAAGTTTTACAAGCAAAATAGGAAATATGACATTATTACAAAATAAAAGTATAATAGAGTACTCTTCTAGACAGAAAATATTGGCATGAAAACGCCATTCACTAAACTGAACAAATACTTCTCCGTATGGCCAAATAAACTCACTTGAAACTAATTTATCAAACTACGAAACAACTGTCAAATTAGTTTGACAGCTGTTGCGAGTATGATAGGAGACGAGTCAAATTGATTTCAATAAAAAATTTCAAATTTCACTGCAAAACCAATAATTTTGAAATGGCCGGCAAACCCCAATTGTGCGAAAGATTTTTATAAAATTTGCTTTGCTGAACTTTTAGAAAAAATACATAGCGATACATAAGACTATTAACAGTCAGGACTCAGATTGTTGCATATAAACTGTTAGACATTCGTCAAAATATCTTTTGGTTTTCTAAATTAGAGGGCTCTAACAAAAACGTCATTTACATCATGTTAGAATGCATCATGAAAACTTGATCGGTGAATTTCGTTTTTCATATTTTAATAAGGTTTTAGAACTTCTTTATTTTTCTTTCTTTTAATTATATCTCTAATGAGTCTACAAAGATTTTCAACCCAGAAACGGATTAGACAACAATTTGTTCGGCATGTGATGCTAGTTTTACTATGTAGGACAAAGATGGAAATATGCTATAATGAGCATGGCATAATTTAACAGGAACATATTTCCTAGACAAGCCTGCATTATTAGAAAAAGATGAGAGCACATGCCATGTAACATAAGATCATAACAATGCGCCAAACAATTTATCATAAGCAATGCTAGTTTTGAGACAGACATGTACACATGAATATAAACATTCATTAAACAGGAAATACTTCTCTGCATGACCAAACAAATTTTCTCGAAGCAATGTAATTTACAAAACAATTGTCATATTTCCTATGACTAATGTTTCAAGGGATATCATTTGCTAGGAGCGAAGAAGGAGGAATTTATCAGGTCTAATTAATTTTTTATTGCAAAAAAATTCATTATTGGAAAGGCGATCACAACTCATCGCAAAATAAATATTTCCATAAATTTATACTAGTAATAGAAATGGTCGATAACAAGTCCATAAAGGTACAAGTGGCAATTTCGATACAAAAATATATTCATAAAATTTGCTTTGTTAGGCAAACAGATATGAATGAGGAGTATTTTCCCAAAGCAACGCATGGATTGAATAACCGTTAAAAATCTAATAACACATTCATGAAGCAATATAAAAATTTTGTCTTCCAAGGTGGGTAAATTCTTCCAAGGTAGTAAATTGAGATAAAGTGCTCACTTGTCATGTAACATATGATACTAGCAACATTAAAAAATCAAAACAAAGTATTTTAGACAGAGCATACTAGCACAAAAACACTATTCACTAAATTGAATAAAAATATTTCTGGCTTAACAGATTCACTTAAAACCAAGTTACGAAACAACAGTCATATTTGGGTAACACTGCTGTTGCAGGATATTTTTTGCCGAGTAGTGGAATTGATAATCAATATCAGAAATTTCTAACCACATTGCATGAGGTACAGGTGACAATTTCATGAAAATTTTTCAATGAAAATGTGTAGTAAATTTGTTGTAGTAAGCATGAAACATAGGCACAAAATCAGAAATTGCAATTGCATTTTAACACATTCATATTCATCAAAATGATGATTGAACTAATTTCCCTACCATGCCGTCAGACTAACTTTTCAAGAAATTTATTTGGCCGGACACAAAACAGTTTTGCAATAAGTTCAACCAGTCTAGTTTTGAACAGATCGAATTCTTTTTTCAGACTGAAAATTTGAACTCATGTTTGCATGAAGTATAAAGTTGAAATAGATAGGAGTGCTTGTTTTTGAAGATATGGGATCAAGCGTAAGATAAGGTCAGCTAATTAGGCAAATTTTTTAAGGAAAAATATAATAAACATATAAACGATTCAGCATTAATAAAAGCTCTGAAAAAATTTTTAATCTTAAACTGAAATATTTCATAGCGGTAAAGTTTGCAAACACATAAACCGGGAGCACAATGGGCAAATATTTTCCTTGTTATCTGCACCGCAAGACGAATCGGAAATATTTTCATGGTAGCAAAAACTTCAGATAAATGGTCAATTTTGCATTTTTCAATCTAGGTGATTCGCATTTTTTAGGTTTTACCACAAAGATATATTTGCTAGTTTTGCAGGTAATATTGTTAACAAAAAATAATAACATAAAATAATCTTTATATTTTCTATTCATAATGACTCACAACCTGAACCTAGAATGAATCAGTGTTACAATTAGAATACATGCTTAAAACAGATGGATAGCAAGCTGGGCAACAAAATTACAAAATTACACAGAAAAATTATCAAAATTATGTGATTAATGGAAAAAAGCCTACAACCTAAAAAGAATTTAAGTAGGTGGAATATTGAAACTTTGGTATAATTTGACACTTTTATGATTTGAATTGATTTGGTAGCTAGGGAAGGGCTGAAAAATTAAATTTTTTAAATCAAATTTAAAGGTTTTGGGACAAAACATGCTAAATATTTTGAGCCACGGTAATTCTGTTATTCAATATATGACATGACAACCTGGTCATAGGACAAAAGGAAATATATTATTTAAAATTTTCCATAGCAATATGCAAGTAGAATGTAGTAAGTACCGTACCTAACAGATATGCCCGATAATGTCCTTTAGCACTGTTTCATTCATATATTCACATATTTTTCAACATAATTAATTTTTGAATCACGCCAATCCTAGAAAAGATAGTTAAATCAAAAACACAAGTCTTATATAATAGGTCTTTGTTCATTCACTCAATCATGTACATGGACGAATAGGATACTATTCAAATAATGGGCCTATAACATTCAAATTCAAAAAATTTAATTCGAAATGGACTGATTCGAGATAATATTTAAAAATTCCTAAATGCATATCTAAAAGTGGCAACTCTAAACCACAACATCCAACTGTCTTTATTTTTAAATTGGGGTGTGAGTCCTACACAATAACCTTATTATATTCACAACAATTTGTCTAAGCATATCAATTTTGAACATAAAAAGTTAACTGATCGTTTTTAAAGCTATAAAGAAAGAATATAATCCCCAAATTTACACTCTTCCAAAAAATTAAGCTTACAAATTCAGATGTTCAATGATCATGGTAATGTTACATTCTGGAAGAGAATGACTCATAGCAGTTCATTCATGGCTATAGGATGAATTTAAATAAAATTTCAAATTTAAGATTTCCTTGAAACAACGTCAAAAGTAAATTCAAATTTCGGTTGAATTAGTTTTGCACAGCTTAATAAATTTCAATATAAATTTTTACATAATAACTTAATACAAGTAATACCTGAACAAATATTTATGAAACTTTAACCTTGTTCCATAGACAAATTACTATTACCGTTACAAGAATCTGATGGACAAAGACTTCAGTTAGTGAACAAACCAAATCCGATTACAGTCTGATTTTTTATCATCTGATTAAGCACTCTAATGGAAAAAAAAATTAAAATAGATTAATTTCATGTGAGTTTGGGACGCAATTTTAAAAGTATATGCTGATCATTACAACTGGAGCTGCAGGTTAAGAGTCACGAATTCTATCAAAAATATCCAACTGCTGATTCCTGCCAACACATTCTACATATTTTCTGTACAAGAAGTTTGCATAATAACTTTTTATCAATGTTTAAATGTGAGGTCACATCACCAAAATTTGTCTTTAGCGGATTGCCTTTATGATAGTAAATAGATAAAATAGTTTGGTATAGTAAAGATGGAAATTGTATGAGAGCGAATGTTCCTTTTTATACAGTACATTAGAGTCGGAATCGAAAGTGTCAAAAATAAGAAGGCAAGATTTGAGGGCTTTTTTATCTTCACATACTTCATCACAACACTTTAGACAATCCAGACTCAAGAATGACATGAGTAACCACACTATCAAAAAAATCATTAGTAGATTTTCAAGAGAGGATTTACGGTGAATGGATCATTGGTCCAGGGATGAGATAACCGCACATTTGGTTACATTTCAACAGAGTAAACTTGCATAGCTTTGGAAAAATGTCTTCTGAGTAGGTAAATACAACATTTGCTGGTCAATTTTATTGTTATTATTGTGACCAGATATATGAGAATAAGTCATATAACACTCAATTCTCCCAGAAGAAGTTTCAGATTGAGACTTGGGATAAACTCCTCACTTAATTTTTATTACCTCAATTATTACCTTAACAATTTTGTAATTTCAAATGCAAAACAAACCAATTTCAGATTTAATGGAAATTTATTCGCCTCATTAACAGTGAAAAAGATTTTCAAATATCAGCAGTCTTTACATTGACAAATCATAATTTTAATTTCTTGTAATTTTTACCTCTCCTCTCTCTAGAAAACATACATGCTGACCTTGGTGTAACATTCATGTTTCCATTGCAAAAAGTCTGGGTAGAAATTCTACAACAGCCAGTTGTTAAACGCAGATTGGCTTTCCATCACTTCATTAACCTTTATGGATATTTTGTCTTTATTGCGTCAATCTCTCCAATGAAAATTTCCTAATGTCAAAATAATGAATTATTAGATTTTTAACTTGTTAGACAACTAAGACATCTAACTGTAAGGGACTCATTCAGAGTGCAAGAGTTCTGAAGGTCAAATCATGAACGAAAAATGGGTCTAGTGAAGTTTAGTACCATATTCCCGAATGTCATTAAAATAAAAACTAGCAGAATATTCTCATCCTAACTAGGGGGCGCCAATGCTGCAAGCATTTGGCATTGTCTCCTGGGTTAGGATGAGTCGCTTGCAACATGGGAAATTTTTATGATAATCGGATATATGGTACTAAACTTCATGAGACCGCGAAAAATTCGGGAACGCAGGGTTTCGCTTTAGATTTTAAAAATATTATATTTCACCCTCGCTAGCAGAAGGTTTCTCAACCAAATTAATTTTCAGCACATTTCAAAACGTTAACAAAGTAATGCAAATAGAGAGGCAGTAACAAATCTTTTATGGCCAATATGTCAATTAGGTTAAATTCTATTCACCAGTTCACCTTGGCAGGCAAAACATCGACTCTCCGTCAACTCTGAACTGACATGCGTAAATTTACAAAAAAAACGTATTGCAAAGCTCATCCTATCTTCAACACTTGTGTCCCAGTCATAAAGATACACTTACAGTTTATCCACCATAAAATACAATACAACCCGAAAATAATGCGGAATAACAATAGTCAATGCGCTATCCAAATTAACCTCCAAGTGCTGAATATAGGCTTGTTTACATGGATGATTCCCATCTTTATCTCAAAGCCCAAGGGAATTTACAGCGTCGGGATAAAAAGGAGAGAGAAAACAGCGAAGAGTGTACAGCGCGAAGTCCCGACGCATGTGTGGCGGGACTGGATTTTAGTGTTATTTGTTACTCAATAGCGCCGCTCAGTGTCTGTGAAAGTCCACGATGTCGCATATTGCGCCATCGTTGTGTAATATTGCTTGGGCTTGCAATGCTTGTCTCTTCTGGTTTTGCTGCGTTAAGGACAGCATCTGCATTTATCGTTCTTTGTGTTTTTATCTGTTCCGACTGTTGTTGTTCATTTCTTGCTTGTTAATAAACTGAGCATCATCTACGAACCTTTTGTGTGAATTTTGCAGCACACAGGAGTCTTCTGAATTAATACTGAGGTGTACAGTTCTTGGCTAACTGTACTGGCGAGCACACTGTTATTTCTTAAAACCGCCCCGCTGCAAAATTGGCGAGCACGCCAGGATCCAGTTAAGAATTGTCCTCTAGACAACTGGATAATTTATGATGCCGTCAAAGAGAAGAAATTCGACTAAGCAAGTAATGGAAGAAGGCTGGGATGTGATGAATAACAAACTTGCTGAAATAAAGGCCGAGATCGAATGTAAAACTGAAGGCTTGAAAGCGGAGAATAAAAGATTAGCCGAGTTATTACGAGAAGCATTGGTTGAATCAAACCAAAATAGAACGGATATTAAACGACTTGAAGAAAGAGATCATGATGTGAAGGAAGTACTCGTTCGGGTTCTAAATAAACTTGAGCACGATGAGTTCACTGAGGAGGTTGAGGTACCACCAGTACGGCCAAAATCTATTTTGAAAACACCAGAGTTGCATGAGCATGTGAATGTTGCTGAGAATTTGCCTGGTAAGAATGTTGTGCCGAATAGTTTTGCCGATGAGTGTAAGCTTGATCAGTCTACTCCCATGTATGATTTAAATCATTCTGGTTTCAATCAGGATATGGGTGCTGAGACGTTTGACAGGTCCGGTTGTAGTGCCATGAATAATAGTATGAGAATGGATGTTCAGCCTGTTACGTTTGATGGTTCAGGTATGTCACTGGATGATTATTTGTGTCATTTTTCATCTATTCGTGTTTGTAATGAGTGGAATGATCAGATTGCTGGTGCATATTTTGCTGCTTGTATGAGAGGCAATGCTTTGTCTCTGCTGAATGAGCTATCCATACACGATAGGTATAATTATAGTGTAGCTGTTAGTCATTTGAAGAAGCGTTTCTATCCTGAGGGTAAAGAGACGTATTTTGCTACCTTGTTTAATACCAGAAGAAAATTAACCAGTGAGTCGCCAACTGAGTTCGCTTCTTCCCTCCGCTCCTTGTCGAGGAAGGCTTATCCTTCTTTGGATAGTAGAGTTAGAGAAAATCTGATTAAGCAGCGCTTTATATCAGGCTTTTCCGATTATGAAATGTGTAAAACTCTGATGCTCAGACAGTCTCAGAGTCTTGATGATTTGATCACTGTTGCTGATGTTTGCCATACTATTGATGCCACACACACTGGATCTGTTTCACCTCGTGCTGCAAAACCCATGGTTGCTGCTTTAAATGATTATGCGAGTGCTGGTACAAATGAAGAATGTGCGGGTGATTGTGATTTTCGTCAGATTTATAGTGATATCAAGGATATGCTGGAACGAATTGGTTCTATGCTAAGTAGGGGTTTGACTTTTCAGCCTAATGGTATCAGGAATGGTAATGTGAGTCGAAGAAATACAATTTCTTGTTACGGTTGTGGTGCCAAGGGCCATATACGTAGGAATTGTCCAGAGCGGTGCCAAATTTGTCACCGCAAAGGACATATAGCTGCCCGTTGTCCCACTGCAGATGCTGCTCCACAAAATATTCAAAACTTTCCTGATTATACTGCTCAGCAGGATTTTGCTGGTCCTGTTGTTCCACAGAATACGAACCACAGTACCGTAGCTTCTCTGTCTCCGCAGATGTGTAGTTCCTCAAGCTCTGCTTGGAGTGGATCTGCCTGGTCACCTCCACGCAGCGCTAGCTTTCCACTGTCCCATACTACTCAGACACCAACTTCTGCTGATTCTTTAAACAGATCCCAGTAGTACGGCGGTCCTCTGTTGCTACTGACGATTTGATTGATTGTTGTATGGACCGAGAATTTGAATCTTTAATCTGTTCTTTAAAATTACCCACTAGCTGGTATGCTAGGATTGTTTTAAATGGCATTTCTGTACGATTTCTTATAGATACTGGAAGTGCTGCTACTCTCATAGATACAGATATTTTCCGTAAAATAGGCGGTAGAGAGTCAGATTTGACTGCCTGTGATATTAGTTTCCAGACCGCCAATGGTTCTTCTTTGCATGCTCGTGGTGTAACTGATTTGGAAATTTGTATTGATTCTGTATGTGCAATGCAAAGTGTTATTGTTGCTGATCTTGGTGCACCGTATGGTTTGCTTGGTATGGACTATTTTAAAAGGCATGATTGTGTTTTACATATGTCCGAGGGTCGGATGGAAGTGGAAGGTCAATCTGTTTCGTTGACTGAGCCGCTTTCATCTGTTCCTAGTTGTAGAATTTTAGTGCATGAAAATGTGACTGTTCCCAGAGAAAGTGAAATGGTGATTTATGGTCGTTTGAATTGCCCATGGACTCCTAATAATAATGTTATGGCCCTGGTGGAGGCTGCATGTGTATTTGAGAGTGAATACGTTGAACGTGGTTTATTTATGGTACCTGGTGTGGTGGATCCCTCAAACTCTCAAGTGCCTCTCATGGTGGTCAACGTTAGCAATGAAGCAGTGGAGATACCTGCAGACTTGCTTATTGGTGTTCTATGCCCACGAGAGAACCTGACCATCTCATCCCTGGAACAAGCCGAACTCTGTGAAGTTGAAAGCTCTGGAGATCTACCTGAACATTTGCAAAAACTTGTTGATGAGGCGGAAGATTTGACTGATGATCAACGTCAAAGGGCTCGTGATCTGCTGATTGAATTTCAAGATGTTTTTATTGGTCCAGATGGTAAACTTGGCCGAACTTCTGTTGTCAGGCACAGAATTATTACTTCAACTTCTAAACCTGTCAAAGTTCCCCCACGGCGTATGGGCTGGGCCAAGAGACAAATTGCTGAAGAGCAAGTGAAGAACATGCTTGAACAAGGTGTGATCGAACCAAGTGAAAGTCCATATAATTCACCAATCATACTTGTGCCGAAGAAGGATGGATCAATGCGTTTCTGTATAGATTTTAGAGCGCTGAATCATGTAACGATTAAGGATGCATACAGTTTACCTCGAATTGATGAAATTTTGGACTCATTAGGAAAAGCTCAATGGTTCTCATCCCTTGACTTGGCAAGCGGATATTGGCAAGTTGAACTTGATCCAGCGGACCGTGACAAAACAGCTTTTAGTTTGCCAGGTTCTTCACAATACAGATTTGCCGTGCTTGCTTTTGGCTTGTCTAATGGGCCAAGTTGTTTTCAGCGTTTAATCGACAAGATTTTGTCTGGACTTTTGTGGAAAATATGTCTTGCGTTTTTAGATGATATTTTGTCGTATGGTGAAAGTTTTGATCTATCACTGAGCAGTCTCCGTGAAGTTTTTGGTCGAATTCGTGCTGCTGGATTGAAATTTAAGCCGGAGAAGTGCAAACTGTTTCGTCGAAAAGTAGAATATTTAGGACATGTAATATCAGCTAATGGAGTTAGTTGTAGTGATGGCAAGATCACTGCAGTACGTGACTGGCCTACTCCATCAAATGTGAAGGAAGTGCAAGCGTTCCTTGGTTTTTGCAATTATTATCGTCAATTTGTTCAAGACTTTTCCACCATTGCATACCCGATTGTTTCATTGACGAGAAAGAAGGTTAAATTTGTTTGGACTGAGCAGTGTCAGACTGCATTTGATCGCCTGAAAGAACTTTTAATTCGTGCTCCCATTCTCTCATTTCCTCAGGAGGATGGGGATGAATTTATTTTGGATACTGATTGTTCAGGATTTGGAGCTGGTGCTGTTTTGAGTCAAATACAAGATGGTGTTGAAAAAGTAATTGCCTTTGCCAGTGTTACCTTGAACAAAGCTCAGAGAAGGTACTGTGCTACATATCGAGAGCTCTTCGCAGTGCAGCATTTTATCAAGTATTTTCGACATTTTCTGTGGGGAAGACATTTCAAATTGAGGACAGACCATGCTTCTCTGCGTTGGCTTCTTAACTTCAAAGATCCAGAAGGCATTGTTGCTCGCTGGATATCTGTTTTGGACACTTATGATTTTACAATAGAACACCGTGCCGGTTCCAAACATGGGAATGCCGATGGTTTAAGTCGTATACGCCGTCGATGCAATCGTGATTCATGCCTGAACTGTGGTAAAGGTGACCAAAATTATGATATTGAATGTACAGAAGCTCTAAAAGTTGCTACATTACAACCTAGTAGTGGAGAGTCTGCTGAATGGTTTGGATCTTATTCATCAGGGGAGATGCGTGAAATGCAGATGAAGGATGTTAACATTTCTAAAGTTCTGACGATGAAGGAGACTATGGATGAGCCACCTAAGTCTGCAGAGTTGTTGATTTTCTCCAGAGAAGTTCGAATTCTATGCAGCCAATGGAAGTTGTTGAAAGTAATCGATGGAGTTCTACATCGGGAATTTTTATCAGCTACGCCAGTAGGGAAATCTATTTTTCAAATTGTTTTGCCTTTAGTTTTGCGTCGCGAAATGTATCGACAACTCCACGAGTTGCGTACTGGTGGACATTTGGGGAAAGAACGGACTTATAAAAAATTAAGGGCAAGATTTTATTGGCCCAGAATGCACAGTCAAGTGGCGTCATGGTGTCGCTTTTGCAAAGCTTGTGCTGCGACTAAAACTCCTCATGGTAAACATCGGGCAAAAATGTGTAAAATGCTTTGTACAGAGCCCTTACTTCGGATTAGTTTAGATTTTGTTGGGCCTCTTCCTAAAACTGAACAGGGAAATGAACATCTTTTGGTTGTAACTGATTATTTTACAAAGTGGGTTGAGGCGTATCCTTTACCTGATCAAAAAGCTAGCACCACTGCTGATATTTTGGTGACTGATTTTTTCTGTAGGTTTGGTGTACCAAGAATTATACACAGTGACCAAGGGGTTAATTTTGAATCCAATTTGTTCCAACATATGTGTGACTTATTTGAAATAGATAAAACCCGTACTACCCCATATCATCCTCGATCAGATGGACTCTGTGAGCGAATGAATAAGACCTTGCAACAGATGCTTAAGGCTTTTGTTGATGTTAGTCGTACTGACTGGCAAGATCATCTGCCTTATCTTCTGATGGCTTACAGAAGTACAGTTCAAGAGAGTACGGGTTTTACTCCAAATCGTTTAATGTTGGGTCGTGAGATAACTTTGCCGACAGATTTGCTTTATGGTAAACCACCCGATCATAATGCTCCAAAATGTTATGATGAATTTGTTCATTGGTTTGATAATGCAACAACTGATGCTTTTGAATTTGCTAGAGAACAGTTGGGAAAGTCTGCTGTTCGTCAGAAGCGTAATTTCAATGCTATTGTGAAACCATTATCCTTTGAAGTTGGTGAACTTGTTTGGTACTTTTATCCACCTAAGCAGAGGAAACTCTCGACTGGTTGGATTGGTCCCTTTAGAATATTGAATTGCTTTTCGAATTTTGTATATCGTATCAGGAATTTGAACACTGGTAATTGTAGGATTGCACATGTTGATCATCTTAGGCCATACGTGACCGAGGATAATGAAGATTTGATTTTTAATGATATGCCCGAATGTGTTGATTTTCCTGTTAATGATGAAACTGTTTCTGATGATAATTACCCTGATACTTCTGTAGAGTGTGATGATAATTTGATAGAACCCAATATATCTGATGTGCCAAATGTTGATATACCAGTTGATGGTAGAAATGTTCATTTTAATCCTATCGTTCACGCGAGCGATGGTGAAGAATTGGCTGTTAAGGAAACTGACAGACATAAAGTTCTTCATCGCCACTCAAAAAGGCGTAGACGTCGACCTGCCTATTTGGACGATTTCTATACTTGATTTTTTTTGGTGTGTATATCCATTTTTAATGATATGGCGTGTTTATTTTTAGAAAGGTTTTGTCATTTTAGTTAGGGATTGTATTATTTTTCGTAGCCATGTTACTTTAATTTGTTTGCAATTTTGATTTTAACTACCACTGTTTATTTCAGTACTGTGTTCTTTGATATTTTTGAACTGTGAATTTGTAAAAGGAATTCATACACTGTTTTCTAATTGTATTATATGCTTGCCATTTTTTGCTGTTTTTTTAGAGGTATTCTGTTTTTGAGAGAAAATTTTTTTATTGGAAGTTTTCTCTAAGAAACAGGGGGGCATTGTGGCGGGACTGGATTTTAGTGTTATTTGTTACTCAATAGCGCCGCTCAGTGTCTGTGAAAGTCCACGATGTCGCATATTGCGCCATCGTTGTGTAATATTGCTTGGGCTTGCAATGCTTGTCTCTTCTGGTTTTGCTGCGTTAAGGACAGCATCTGCATTTATCGTTCTTTGTGTTTTTATCTGTTCCGACTGTTGTTGTTCATTTCTTGCTTGTTAATAAACTGAGCATCATCTACGAACCTTTTGTGTGAATTTTGCAGCACACAGGAGTCTTCTGAATTAATACTGAGGTGTACGGTTCTTGGCTAACTGTACTGGCGAGCACACTGTTATTTCTTAAAACCGCCCCGCTGCACATGATTCAAATTTTTACGAGAACATAGTCAATTTGTTTCCTCTGTCTCCTCGATTTTCTTATACACCTTTTCAATTTCTCTCTCAAAATTTCTTCAACATTTCTATCAACATCCTGCCTTCAACACTTGTGTTCCAGTCGTAAAGATTCATGTACAGTTTTTCCAGCATAAAACACAATACAACCCGGAAATAATGAGGAGTAACCATACAGCATAGTCAATGAGCTATCCAACAAATTAACCCCAAAGTGCTGAACACATCGTTTGTTTACAAGAATGATTATCTCAAAACCCAGGGGAATTTACTGCGTCGGGATAAAGAGGGGAGAGAAAACAGCGAAGAGTGTACAGAATGGAGTCCTGACGCATGATTCAATTTTTTCAAGAAAACGTTGTCATTTTGTACCCTCTCTCTCTGCTCTCCTCGATTTTCTCATACACCTTTCCTACTTCCTTCTCAACATTTCTTCTCCTTAATGTAATTGAAAAACACTAAAAGGTATTTACTCTTTATGTTCTATATATGGGTCGGCCCAGGCAATTTAAATGGCGAACCACGCTCCGAAACGGAACCGTCAACGACTGAATTCGAACCGAAGGACGTCTTTGACTTGGTCAATGGAATTCATTTAAATCCTCCTCCCCCCGCACATCACATATTCTACGTCCCTATGCTATTTTGAACTTTCAATTTTGCGCAATACCGCATCGCTGTAAAGACAACGCGTGTCTTTTCGAAGAAGGTATTGATGGTCTTAAATTTGCTTCGGTCACGTTGAACTATAATCCTGCTGAACAATTTTCTGCGTCTGGTGCACCACAACGGTGAAACGAAAGTCCTATTGAAATTTTACGTTTTTTATTTATTAGGGCTTATACGCTGTCAGTATTATGCTATTTGGCTCTAGCATCAAAGCTGCAAGATCTGATGATCTAAGGTCTTAGTCAAAAGGCCTGAGTCGATTAAATTTCTTTGTTCCATATTTTTAATCTAAGCTTTCAAGTCTCCTTGTTGCAGGATATTGGATTTTCCATCAAAATTCAGAAAAAAATGAATTGGATAAAGCTTTGGCTGAACCAGCTTTGGGAATGGGATTTATGTCTTTGATCACGTTCAAAGACTCAATGAAATGAAAAACTTATGGCTCTCAGATTCTTGATTTACATCTCCTTTCTTAGGATACATTGGCTCAAAACTGGCTAGTTTAAGAGCTATTTTATGACGTTTTATGTATAATGCAGACACAGATCTTGGGTTTGCTGATGTGATCACATAGCCCAAATTCTTGATGGTCATCTTGAAAAGTTTGATCCATTTATAATTTCATAACTTCGCATCGTGTCTGTCTGATACATGGAAAAGCACTTTTGCAACAGTTAGTCTATGGTGCATATATGGTTTCATTGGCAAGCTTTGTCACTCTGGTAGAATTTTGGTTCGTGTGCTGTGAGACATCTTTTAGAGCATGTATGAGTGAGTACTCATGAAAGATCTAGTGAATACAGTGCTTAGCATCGTCAGGCGAAAGCCTTCCTAGTGATGTGTACACAGTTCTAGTTATAACTACGACTGTTGCACAGTACTACGAAGCACTACCATGATAAACACTGTCATCACTGGATTTTCCATGAGTACTCATATATTTTCTAGAGATGTCTTACAGCACACAGACTTCTGGACCGAGATTCTAGCTGACAAACAAAGTTATGCAAAAATCAAATTCCACCTTTCATGATATTAAATCAGGCCATGCATACTACCGCTATAGTTCGAAGAAATCACATATACACACGGACTGGTGTATCAGTATCAAAGCCTTTCTTTACACTCTTTTTGATCTGTCCAATGATATAGGTATGGCTCATGCATGGGACAGACAAGGTTTGGTGCCTTAAGTTTATGTTTTATTCATTCAGCTTCGGACTGGGTCAAATCAGTATGAAAGCCCATCTTTATATTCTTTTCGATTTACACAATGGTATATGTATGTGCCATACATGGGACAGACAAGGTATGGTGTCTTGAAATTATTTTTGGCTTGTTTATCTCAGGACTTTGTCAAATCAGTGTCAAAGCCCATCTTTACACTCTTTTTGATCTATCTAATGATATATGTATGACTCATGCGTGGGACAGAATAGATATGGTCTCTTGAAAATATTTTTTGGGTTAATCAACTCACGACTGTGCCAAATCAGTAACAAATCCCATCTCTATACCTCTTTTTGATCTATCCAATGATATATGTGAGGCCCATGCATGGGACAGATAAGGTATGGAGACTTAAAATTATATTTGAATTATCCAACCTAGGGCTTTGCCAAGTAATCAGTAAAGCCCATCTATACATCCTTTTTTGTTTATTCAATGATATATACATGTGCCATGCATGGAACAGACTTTTGTCTTTTGAAATTATATTTGGTTCAATCAACTCAGGACTGTGTCAAATCAACACCAAAGCCCATATTTGCATTCTTTTTGATCTATCTAATGATATATGTATGGGCTATGTATGTGGTAGACGAGGCAAGGTGTTTATATATTATATTTGAGTCATTCATCCCAGGACTATCTCAAATCAGTATATAAAAGTATCTTTACACTCTTTTTGATCTATCCAATGATATATGTATGGGCCATGCATGAAACAAACCAGCTTTGGTGTCTTGAGATTATTTTTGGTTCATTCATCTCCGGACTATGTCAAATCAGCATGAAAGTCCATCTTTACATCGTTTTAGATCTGCCCAACGATATATGTATGGGCCATACCAGGATGCTGCTATGATGAAATTATAGAAAAAATTTTAGGTGGATGGATCAAGTATAGAATAACTACTATCCATCGCCTTTAACAAACATCTTTCTATGTTTTATGGGTATTCGGAACTCATGTACGGGCCATGTATGATACTGATACGACTGCGAATAACTATACTTAAACCATTTTTGTAGCAGAAATGTCCATTCAATCTTAAAATTTACCCTGACCCGTTTTACAGCCAATTTTAGAAATCATGCATGGGCCACACATGATGTCAACATAAAAGTCGGGTCCTAAAATTTTTGGATAAGGGCCCAAGTTTTTTTTAAGTCACTGAACTTGTCATACGTCCCAAGTACAGTACATAACATGATTCAAAACGATATTTTATTTCAAATAGCAAAAATAAAACGAATTCAAGCTCTGTGATCACATCAGCTGACGCTCCACTGAATATTCTATGTTTGTACACGAATTGATAGTATTGAAAGAGCTTTCAAACTGACCAATTCGCAGCTCCTGTACCGTAAAAACAAAGGTATGAATTAACAATCTGTACAGCAAAACTTTTTCGCTGGGTCTTGGACTATAACCCAACACACACATAACGCTTTCAAAGCTTCTTTGCAAAAAGCTATTTTGAATTCCAGAAAAAGTTTTTTGGTTGAATTTTGGCGGAAAATGTAGAATTCATGAGCAGGGAGATTTGGAAATTTAGGTAAAAAAATATTTAATAAAAAGTTTTCAGCCATGCAGAATTTTTCACTAAGATTTTAGATCACTAGACCTTGCAGCTTTGATGCTCGAGCGAAAAGTATCTGGCAGCAGCAATCGCACAAACACGTGACGCCATGACGTCATCAATGTGATTTTGACAAGAAGTCTATTAGGCCGCTTTCAAATGATTATATCTGAAAATCAGAGCCTTATGTGCGGAACGTACTCGGCATAAGTTCTTCATTGACTCTTTAAATATGTTTTCACACATGATTCACATTCCGAAAGCTTGTCCTGGAAAAGCCTTATGCATTTCATTATCATCACTTTCAGTACTGCATTTTGATGGAAAATCCAAGATCCCGGAACAAAGAGACTTGAAAGTCTACATTAAAAATATGAAACGAAGAGTTTCCATCAACACAGACCTTTTAACTAAGATTTTAGATCTCGAGATCTTGTAGATTTGATGCTAGAGCCATCTAGCATAATAATGAATATTAATAATAACTAGAACTGTTACACAGTACCACGAAGGCTTTCGCCAGACTATTATAAACACTGTCATCACTGGATCTTGCATGAGTACTCATATATTTTCTAAGAGATATCTTACAGCACACAGATTTCTTGACCGAGATTCTAGCTGACAAGCAAACTTATGCAAAAATCAAATTTCACCTTTCATGATATTAAATCAGGCCATGCGTACTACCGCTATAATCCGAAGAAATCACATAAACACCAATGACTAGTGTATCAGTATCAAAGACTATCTTTACACTCTTTTTGATCTATCTAATGATATATGTATGGGTCATGCGTGGGACAGAATAGGTATGGTCTCTTGAAATTATTTTTGGGTTATTCAATTCACGACTGTGCCAAATCAGTAACAAATCCCATCTCTATACCTCTTTTGGATCTATCCAATGATATATGTATGATTCATGCGTGGGACAGAATAGCTATGGTCTCTTGAAAATATTTTTTGGGTTAATCAACTCACGACTGTGCCAAATCAGTAACAAACCCATCTCTGTACCTCTTTTTGATCTATCTAATGATATATGTGAGGCCCATGCATGGGACAGATGAGGTATGGAGTCTTAAGATTATATTTGAATTATTCATCACAGGGCTGTGCCAAATCATCAGTAAAGCCTACTTTTAAACTCCTTTTTGTCTATTCAATGATATATACATGTGCCATGCATGGAACAGACAAGGTATTGTGTTTTAAAATTGTATTTGGTTCAATCAACTCGGGACTGTGTCGAATCAACACCAAAGCCCATATTTGCATTCTTTTTGATCTATCCAATGATATATGTATGGGCCATGCATGAAACAGACAAGCTTTGGTGTCTTGAGATTATTTTTGGTTTATCCATCTCCGGGCTATGTCAACGGATCAAGTCTAGAATACCTACTACCCATCGCCTCTAACAAACATCTTTCTATGTTTTTAAGGGTATTCGGAACTTATGTATGGGCCATACATGATACTGATATCACTACGAATAAGTATACTTAAACCATTTTTATATCAGAAAAGTCAAATCAATCTTAAAGTTTATCCTGACCCGTTTTACAACCAATTTTAGAAATCATGCATGGGCCACACATGATACCAACATATAAAAGGCAGCTCCTGTACCATAAAAATAAAGGTATGAATTAAAAATCTGTGCAGCAGATCACTAGACCTTGTAGCTTTGATGCTAGAGCCAGAAAGTGTCTGGCAATGATCTCTCACGCACCATGTGGCCATGACGTCATTCAATGTGATTTTAACAGACAGTCCAATAGGCTACTTTAAAGTGATTATATCTGAAAAACAGAGCCTTAAATACGAAAAGTACGCGGCATAAGTTCTTCATTTAATCTTTGACTATGATTTCACACATGATTCACATTCCGAAAGCTTGTCCTGCAAAAGCCTTATGCATTTCATTATCATCACTTTCAGTACTCCATTTTGATGGAAAATCAAAGGCTCCGGAACAAAGAGACTTGAAAGTCTAGATTAAAAATACGAAACAAAGAGTTTTCATCCACACAGACGTTTTGACTGTGATTTTAGATCTCTAGATCTTGTAGCTTTGATGCTAGAGCCATCTATCATAATAATGAATAATAATAATAATAATAAAAAAACGTAGAATTTCAATATTTCAATTTCAACTCTTTAGCATATTCCTTCCTGCGGTGCGGTACTGTTCGCTCCGTAAGTAGGCCAGACACCCAAAAGTAAGACGAATCCCTTTCTGATTTGTTGTTTCAGTTTTAATATTTCAGTTGTTTAAGGTTATAAAATTTCTTATCATTTGTTTGTTGTAACTCACTCGTGTTTTATACCTTGGACACACTAAAATTATTTACCGTTTCTTATTTTGAGTATTTCTGTTCGACCTGATTTCCTGCATTTTACGTTGAATCCTAATACAATATACGAACATGATATCTGGTTCTGTAGACCAGTTTTTCTTAGGGAGGGCAAGCAATGCCTGACAGGGCAAATTTGGGAAAGGTCGCATCCACAAAGTAATTTTATCATCTTATGGCACGTTGTGACCCAGTGGACAGCAATGATTTAGTCGGCGCAACGTGACCTCCACTACAAAGGTTATATTAAACCGTTCATGGTAATCATATCTATCAGACAATTATTGTTTCTTTCTTTTTTTGCAAGTTCCTTTTCGTCTTATGAAACATTGTCATTATTCATTCACCTTTGTCCAATCATCCTTTGTTTGATAAATTTTTTATGTCGTTTTAATATTCTGTTTTCCCCGTTTTTGCCATCTTTACTGAATACTGGATTGTGAGGTCTTTGATTTTCTCTCTTATTTCTACCCACCACTCTATTTTCGACTGAAAGAGATTTCAATGTTCTCCAGATATTCCATCGGCATTTTAGGTTTTCTTGATATTCGCAATGGTCTTATAAACTGGTATTGTTTTTCCAGTAGCCACTTCCTCTCTACTTATATTTATTCAAATATCGACAGTAAACATGTAATGGCCAGAGTAGTGAGATGGCTCACAATCAAGTCGGTTGCTCTCTCTGAAACATATACGATCTAACTGGGCTTGAACTAAATTATTTCTTCAAGTACAAATTGGTGTAGGATTGGATACAAATTCTGCAGCATGTACGAGACACTCTATTTGTTGCTCACGTTCTGCGTCATGAACACAGTAAAAATCACCTCTCATGATAAAAGGATATTTTGAATACAACAATCTATATGAATTTTCATAGAAATCTTCTTGGGTCATTATTTTCGTTCTACAAGGTGCATAAATATTTGTCAGATGAATCTGTTCTACCATCATATTTACGCCCGTTGTTATAACTCTGCCTTCATTTTCCCAAATAGATTGCATTTTGTTAAAAATTCTTGTAATTAGTAAGTATATATTTGTAAACAAGTGAGTATTTGTTCCTATAAACGATTGATTCGAATATATTGTACTTCGAATTGCCCAACCCTACGTGGAATGTGGCGTAGGAATTGACAGCGTCTGTTTGTTTCGCAACGCCAGATTAATTCGCCACTTCTTTTTACTAAGTACCCACTTAGAATCACAATCTGATCATTATGTGGTAGACGAACACTGATTTCACACCAGGTTGCATTGCATATTCTATATCCTTCCGAGAGGCGCGTTTACCTCTCTTGGTGAGTCACGCAAAGACAGACAACTAGTGTCCACTTAAAAAGTGGTTTTATAATATATCAGTCACTATAGAAAATCGAATCGGAGAAAAACATGTATTTCAAATTTACGATTTCAGGGATAACACCATTTGAACAATTTCCCCCAATATTTAGAAATAAAAAAGAAATCTTACAAATTCAACAAACAAATATGCCGAGATCCAAAAGCGACATTTAGCCAGTGAAATATATAAATTCAACTGATTTCGAAAAATTTTGGCAGAAAGGGATTCCGGTTGCTTAAAATAAGCGAAAGAGTATTATATCCTATGTACGTCAAATGAGCACTAAAATTTTTTTCACGTTCCCTACGTTTTAAAGCTATCCAAAGGTCATTTTGGGATTTTTTTCAGTCGGTCCTATACACGCTGGAGGATGTCACATTTGGACTGGCAAATTTACTAACAATGATATAAACAAACTATAATAAACAATATACTTTTACTTAACAAGTGTGATTTTTGGGAACCAGAGAAAATTGGGCGTGATCCAGGATATTTTGGTTAAGATTTCGAAATTTAAAAAAAAAAGGATTTCGATTACTTAAATTAGGCTGAATGAGTGTTATATCAAATGTGCGTCAAATGCACGTGAATTTTTTTTCTATGTTTCCTGCGTTTTAAAACTCCGAATCTTACCATGCTTGAAAATCCAAAAACTTTGCTGTCAGAACCGAACGAGGGATTCCATAATTAGAAAAATAAAATTATCATTTTTTTCTTGTCCCAAAGCGAAAACCTGGCCAAATATTTGTGAACCTGTAGAGCAACTAGGATTTTGCATTGTGGAGCACTAACATTTTCTACTCTTATAGCTTATATGACGTCATCAAGTATACAGAGACGCACATTTTCATCTTTAAATAACATATTTACGGTGATAACTAAAGGCGTTAAATTTCATCGGTGGGAAAATTCACCGTTTATACCGGATATAAGAGTGGACAGAAAAAAAAATGAGGTAGATGGAGGCGAAAACTTAAGGGACCAATAATGACTTAACAACACGACAAAATGTATCAGCTCTTGGTCATAGTAGGCCTACACCATTCTGGGAGCCAAAACAATGGTTCACCAACAATATACTTGTATTTTCGATGTTGAAGGTTTATTATTTTACACGTCCTTCGTGTTTCATATCTGTTAGCTCAACATCTTTTTGATATAATTGCAAAGTTTTTCTATAGCAGGATAAAGTACATCTGTCTCATAGAAGGAGATGCATATCCTAATCCCATTTCGATGCGAGCCAGAAAACGAACACCTGGACAGAAAAAAATAACATTTCTGTATTGTGAACAAGGCTTTGTGGAAGAAAATCATTTGGAATTCAAATCTGATTCATTTAATTTTTTTTCACACTGGATCAAATCACTAATCCCATATATTCAACAAGTATCTCATTTCCCCATTACTACTTATCTCCATCATGATAATCAAGAAATTTAAAATTACGAAATACTAATGTTAGCACAAACAGACCTAAAGGCACTGTATTTTCAATTCACGCTTCATGTCAGAGAGCAAAATTTGTCATTTTTCAACGCAAGATAAAATCAATTTTTGTCAAATTTGAACAAAATTGATTGCATTTTGTCATAAAAATGGGGATCTCACAACAGTTAGCACATTGTTGGTGAAAGACCTCAGGTTCAATTTGGTAAAATCCATATCCAGCAATCAAATGTTTTTTACAATCACTTCTTGGAGTGGATTACCTTGACCAAGCCACTGTAACAACTATCAGTTATAGACGGACACTGTTTGTTAGAAAGATATCTTTCTTATCAGGATTAGCCTACCCAGGTTATTAAACCCTGAGTTGAGAGATGGGCATGGGTTAAAAATTCGGACTCGCAAATATTCAAATTGTTTGAAAATACCTGTTTCCAGTGATAAAACCAAGTTCATGATCACATAAAGCTAAAAGATCTTGTGATGATTTTTCTTGAGGTAACTGAACCCACAAAAATATTCCACCTCCTGGATATTTACATTTAACACCGTGCGAAGATAGAGATGTTAAAATCAAGTTATGTACATATTTCATTTTTATCTGCAAACAAAGAAAAAAGACACATGGAACAACTGTACAATTTAATAAGCATGTCCACTGCAGCATCAATAAGAACGTTCATTTTGAGAAGCACAAATCACAGATGGCCATTGCCGGAACAATCAGTCATACCTAATAGAACATGTTTCATCAAAATATTTCTGACTTTTCTGGGCTCTACAGGATGCAAAGCCACTTATGCTGCAGACGAGAAGCAAACAAAATGTCTAGTTAGAGAGTTCAAACCAATCGTAAGACTTAGAAAACGTACACAGTGACATAACTACATTACACAGAGACATAATTAGGAAAATCTAATTTAAATAACTAGTTTAACAAGCAAATATATTTAAAACAGACCAAGATGCTCAATATTCAATCATGTAGTTGCGGGTATTTGGCATGGCTATGAAAGGGAATCACTGCGAATTGGATAACTTTACATTGAGCTTCCTGTTAACGGTCTATAAAATTTAAGAGGAACGTTTGGAAAAAACACACGCATGTTTTAAATATAAATGAAGCTAGTTATAAAAAATATATTTCTAATCCACAGAAACAATGATATATATATTAACTTACCGCATTGCTTTGTCGAACACCTTTTATGTGGTTTTGAACCATTCCAGATTTTAGTCCAGCTGTGACGATCGCAGTAGTAAATGGATTACGACCGTTCCCACTGTGGCTAAGTAAAATTCCTTCAAATCTCTCGATCACATGATCTGGCATTTCAAACCAACCGATACGTAATCCGGGAGATAAAAGCTTGGAAAAGCTCCCAATAGAAATAACATTTCCTAAAATTGACAAAAATATTTCACAATAAAATTAAAATTGGGAAGAAAAATTTCGACTTGCCCATTTTGCAGCAAAGCCATGGTTTTTCTCAAATTTGACAACATCCATACATCTCTGAGTAGGACAAACAAAATATCAAGTAAGAATAGTCGATAAGTATAAAGAATGTAGGACAAACACAGGTGACAAAGGTTTGTCAACGTGTTCAATACCATTATAATGAATCTTGCCGTTTTCGGTATATTTATGTTTTTGACTAAAAAATAATGTCATTGACCTTACGAGGATGGAAATATTCATCATCATTTTCTAACACTTTAATAACACAATGAAAGTTCTAATTGCTACCAACTAAGCCATGCCTACATATGCTGTACTGCACTAATTAGGCTTCTAGCTTGAATTGAATAAATAATTATCAAATACTAAACTCAATTAATTCTAATATTAGGGTTTTTACCTTTATATTCTGGATCAAATTTGTTATCAAAATGAAATAGTCTGGTAGGTGGTTTTGCGAGTGCAGGATCCTCACAATCGCTCGCAGAATATGTTAGAATATTATATACATCATCTGACGCAACCATCAAGTCATATTTTCTGGCCAGCTGAACCAATTTTTTGCAGCGTTCTAAACAGAAATGTATTGAGAGGATCTCGCTTTTAATGACTCAAAGCACAGTGCTCACAACTTTAGGCCAGGATAAGATTTCAATTTCATTTCTACAAGAGAGGAAAGCCTAAAATACAACTTTATTATACAGCAACCACCATACCGGTGGCAGACACTAGTTCCATTCGGGGGCGAAGGTGTGAAGGTTTTGTCTAATCTTTTCCACTACGCATGGACATAGTTGGTTCAGGGAAAAAATAAGTAAGCAGCGTGTGCGTGAATCCCCTGGTGGTGACAGAGTGCCCAGAAAACCTCTCGAACATAATTGTCACCCACAGAAACCGAACCTTCTCCAGGACGATCAAATATCCTAGAATGAAGCATATCACTGATGCTTTTACACACTTGGATAATCAGGCAACCCCAATCAATTTTTTTTTGTTTATAATTTGGTAACATAATTTTTCAGCATCGGGGCGAATATTGGTACTCACGTACTTGGCGGACTACTTTCGTCCAACTAATCTTCCCAGCCCATAGCAATATGAATGATTAAATAACCAGAATTGATCGGTCTCTTTTATCGTTGATTTGGAAATTCCATGTCAGGTGCTCACTGATGACGTGAACTTGTATTCAAAAACACAATAATACTTAATTACAAATGTAACAAAAAACACCGTCTGTCGACAGTCATTTTCTTAGACAATATTGAAAAAGAAATTACAAAATTGTTCTTCAACAGTCCATACTTGGCAGCATAAATTCCAAATAAAATACCCCTCAGAGTTTCGGAATCAAACAATTACTACTGCAAATGAACAATAAATTTAACCTTTATTATCACAGAGTATGTTCAGCTTTCCCAGTGAAAAAAAGTTCTTTCTGAAACGTTATGTTAGGTACGAGTCGCATCGCGCCATCTAGGTGCGGTCCATCCGCATCTCATGCTTGACATAATAAAATTTCTGAACCATTTGCCATTTTGCTAATATATGCAGATGTGATATATTTTAACACATATTGCAATCTTTTTCGAAAATTTAAAAAATACGTTTTGTATTGACTCACATCCAGTCGTCATTTCTTTCATTATTTAGACATCACTTTAATCCAAAACAATTCAAAATAAAAAAGTAAATGAAAAAGTCTCTTGCACCTTCAGAAAGACACACGGTTGACGGATTTTGATAGACTGGTATAACATAAACAACTCCTCTATATGAACATCTCTCTGTCACAGGTCTTAAGTTATTTCTTTCCAAATATTTTTCAAGCTCATCAACCTTCATTCCTTGTTCGTCTAATGGAATTCCTACAATATTGAACTGCAAAAAATATTTTCGACATGCCAGTGAAATTGTTTTTGCTGGTTACCGTTCAATAATTAAAAAAGATAGGGTGAAATAATTACGACATCATAATGATTCTACCGAAGATACATTAAAAAAATGGATTCAATTTTCAAAAAATTAGTTTTCTGGGCTTTGAACTTGCAAAATTGAAAATGACTAACATGCACCGAAGGAAGTATTAAATTTCTTGGATTTGAGTCATTTAAACTTTTTGGTCAGTAAACTTTTTGGGGGTATGGCTTCCTCTCCTAAACAAGTAGTTATGTACCGCATCTTTAAATTCTCGAGCGTAATTCTTATAGGTCATCAGTCAACACCATATCTTAACAAGCATTCATTCTGTTTATCATCCCTGCTTACCAAAACAAATAATAAAAAATAGAACATAGTACATACAAAACTTCATTTCTTAAATTAAAATTAACACACCAATTACACTCTACGAAACAATACGTGAGCTTGAAAAATATGAAAGATAATGACAAAATTTTCTTGGCGACAAAATCCATTATTGTAGATATAAAACGGATGGAAATTACTCGCCATAAAAATCCAACTCACATCAAATGCTTTATGTATCGTTCCCAGCAACGTCCAGTAAGTTGGATCCCCAACGAATAATACATCCCCTGGTTGAAAATATACAGAAAGCAGGTTGTGAAGCCCCTGGGTTGATCCTGTGTTAATGAACAAGTCGTCGCTGAAACGGGAAAATATTTGAATCAAAATGAGGTAAGAACCACTCGATATATACAAATAAGACTAGATGTCCTTATTCCGATAGTGAACGTATCTGATTTTAACATTTTTTAGACAAAATATTCCAGACCTTAAATTGAATAGTTGAATTGATATTAAAACTGTGAGAATTGCGATATAAACGGAGTTTAGAGAGGTAAAAAACTTGCACGATCCTCTCTGGGACAAGAAATCTCAATTTTTTTTTTTTTGGTAATTTCCACTATCTGTCAACTTTAATTTACATCCTTGATTTTTACCTTTGACATTTTGCTGTGCCTCATGAGGAAATTTTGGGCTGCACGTTTTAACTAAAGCATTTTGCCTCTAGTGTCAATCTATTATGACTCACACTTTTGTCCTAAATATTTCTCAAAATTTGCCCTTCCCACTTTGAAGTTTAGGAATACTGGAAACACTGGAAAAATGAGTGAAAGAAAAGGAGTAACTAACCAAATTATATGTATTTCTCTTCTTTCTTTCTGTATATTACAAGTAATTTTACCTGCAAACAGGATTTCTGTAACTCTTCGATAAAAATTGAGCAAGTTCTTGTTTAAATTTAGGATTGCCTGAAGATACGCCATACTGTAGCACTTCTTCACAATGCTCGTTTGCTTCATCAAAATGTTGTATTGTCGCATTCTTCAAATATAAATATTTAAATTTTTATTCAATATCTTAAAAGAGACCTAACGTGAAAACATGGATGTAGTTGGTGTAGGAAAAAATAAGTAAGTGTGCGTGTGCATCTAAATGAACACAAAGGGGCAAACAAATTTACCATTAACCAAACAAATAGCACTCACTGCATTCATAATAGTGGTTCAATCTCCTCTGGATTTTTATCAGTATAAAGCTTTCAATTTACTTTTTCGAAGTTGTATTCCGATGCACTGCACTTTGTTTTGGGCAACGAAATAAAAACAGCAATACAAAACAAATTTTTTTTCTGAAAACTGATTTCAATAATAATCCAGTGGGCAATGATACCTAGGAAGGTGAGAAGTGTACAGCATCCCCATCTAGTGAATAGACTATCAATGTTACAGGTGTGAATTGAATACAAAAATATTTCCACTAGTAAACTCGAAAAGAATGTATACGCTTTGGTAAGCGCATCCAAGGGCATGTATCCAGCACTATTGGCTCCAGTTAAATGTAGTTTAATTGTTAATGTTTTGCACATTCGGAATGCAGTGGAGTTATTGGTCTTGTATTTCACATAACTTACCACATACATCATAAGGCCGTCGGCCGTTCCTTTCGGGCCGAGTGCTTCTTTCAGGTTCGCCTAGCCGCTAGAGTAGACTAAATTTCAGTAAAAAAAGTTGCATTCCACCCTAATTTTAAATTTCGTGTTTGAATCAATACCATGTTCTGCGTTTTCACTAAGTTAACATTATGAGCGCTTAGGGAAAAACCTCGGAATTATTTAGAATATTCCATACACTTATTCAACTACTTTCAGGTCTTGAAATAACATCTTTTGAAAAAATTCAAGCCTCTAGTGCAATTTTTATCATTTCGAATACCGTAAAAAATTTGCTCACTTTGATCACTTCTGCAACGGCCCGCAATGAAGCTGGCCCAGGTGCTCCAATCTGGAGAAGAACCTTTTCCTTGTAGTTCTTTGAACCAACAGCTGCCTCAAAAGCGTTCAAATAGCTTTCCATACTTCAACTAGGTTAAACAATATGTTTACAAAAAACAATTCCAATTCGAACTAGCAGAAATAGAGACGCTTAATTTATTCCATTTATGAGTAAAACTATATCACAAGAATCTAGTAGCATTTAAGGCTTGGAATTCATTGCCAAACAACATCAAACGTTTCAAGTCAACCTCTGAATTCAGAAGAAAACTGAAGAAAGCAATGCTAGCATTGTATTAGACCCGTGAATATCCCTAGATTGTTTTACTGGTGTTAAGATTTTATTTCAGGTGATTTTGGTGTTTGAAGTTGAGGACTACTAAATGGGGCATCTGAAATCAAGATGAATCAAACAAAAGATATTTGAAGCGGAACTGACTTTCAACTGGACAATAAAAATGAATTAATTAGGTTTTCCGCATACAGTCATTTATTTTAATTAGACCAAATTCAAAAACAATATATATAGCCTACAAAACAGCTGTACGTAAACCGCCATGTGTCGATCCCTATCTTGGAACAAATCAGCTTCCACATAGTGCAAGCAATAAATTATATAGTAACTACCCTTGTAGCTTGACATGATTGTATCAACAGGATTTCACGCTGTGCTATTGTTGAATAACTTGCATCAGTATTTAATTAATTGTCTTTTCCTTAATCTGTACAAATCACTTGATTGGCTAGACCTTCCATGATTTCAGTCTTCCGGGCATTAACAGCGGCATAATTTGGCTTTCAGTTTAGCTTTTTCGCAGCCCGCATATCATTAACTTAAAAAGACAGACCAAAACTACTAGAAACAGAAAACCCCTTTAATAATTGGTCTTTACAGCCAGGATTTAGTTTATTCTGTTCACACTTATATCCTCATGATAAGCGTTTATTTCCCGATTCGAATAAATTTTACACCAACATCAAAAAATAAAACACTAAACGCAACAGATCAAAACACAGAAAAGTCGTAGTGGCGGTAATTGGGACCATGTATCCTATTACTGCCACCTATCCACTTAGGCAGATTCCTGTGAAAAGGTCGGTACAATACACAATTCGAGCATTGGGTAGCTTATTCATTTGGTGATGCAAGGGGAGAGCGGGTGTAGCAAAATGAGTAGCAGCATTCTGTATTGGTTTTATTCGCAATCCATGCATAAAAATTCGTCGCTGTAATCAAAATTGAGAGGCAAACAGTTGGGACATGTCCAATTTGGGCACCCACATATTTGACAGCCGACCCACATCATTTGGTCATTTTCCGAATCAGAGTTCCAATTTTTACTGCATATGTGACATTCGTCATTTCCGCTCCAGTCAATTGCTGCTTTTTTCGAATTATTATTTGATGTTGAGATATTTGATGTTGAGGTTGAAAGCTCTAAATCCGATGTTGTTACGCGTTTGCGTCCTGATAAATTTTTTTGGCTTTCTTTATTATTTTGGCTTTCTTTATTATTGAATTTAAAAAATTTGAAATATTAGACTTCAGGCTTTTATAAACTGCAACATCCAGAGGCTGGCAAACATGAGTGGTGTGAGGTACCAATGCCATCAAGATGACATGTTCCCTTTTGGCTGCTTTAATTAAGGCTCCTGAATGATGTGATACGTGGCCGTCTAAAAGTAATAATAGAGGGTTTTCAGCGCTTCTGTCGGCGGGGATGTGTTACAGGAATAATCGCTCGAACCATTTAAGCATAAGTTCGCAATCCATGAAACCAGAGTCCGACTTGGCATATAAAGCATCATTAGGACCATTTTTAGCATAATTTCGGCCAGGAAAACTCTTAGCGAAAATTATGTAGGGTGGAAGAGCATGACCAGCAGCATTCACGGCGCAACTGATGGTACTATGTTCCCGCGATGCAGATTGACGAGAATGAGCATGTCTAACTCGAGCTGGAACGATTAATTTTTTAGCTTCTTTGCTCCAAGTCGACCATAGACTCGTCGCAATTAAAAACGTGTGATGGTTTGCTATGAAAATCGAACGTGTCCATGATTTCTTTAAGTTGTTTAAAATAATCTACAACTTAAGTAAAGTAAGTAGTACTTCTAAATAATCTACAAAATACAATCTCAAATCCTCCACAATTGTGTCAGATACTCTTGCTCGATCGAGCATATCCGGTCGACGGAGTCTAAAATCAAAACGCATTCGCTCTTTTTTTAAATCCCTACCACCACTTCTTACTTGGTCCATCTTGACCGAACAAATTTTTCTTACTACTTCTATGTATACAGTATAGCCCAGGTAAACTTTTTTACAATGTCAATGGTGAGAGGGAAGGCCCTTTTTGCGAGGTACTCTGTGTACTACATTAACGACTCCTCAAAGCCTACTCTTCGCATATTTTTGTCGGAGGCCCAACCCTAGCATTTAGCTTTATTTGAAATTGACTCTGTCACTCAAAGTTTTTCTAAGAATCCCATACTTCTCGGAAGCAGCTTTAATTGATATTTTCCCTCCTTTTACTTCATCAAAAGCATTCTTCATCGCCACACTACCTTTCCAATTCATTCTATTCCCAGAATACCGTGGTTTGACCATCCTGCAGACTAAATCTAGGGTCAATCTTCAAACAAAACAATCTCAATTAACGTACTTCAAATTATCGCACTAGCTGTGCTGTGTGGAACCTATTACCGCCACCCCCTCTAATAAGAAAGAAAATAGAAACCGGGCATAATATTTGGATATAATCGACAGATACTGGATAAGACCTCCTGCGACTAAAAAAATAACTCAGAATAGCCTAATCTTACCTTCCAGTCGACAGCTTTCCCGCCAAACCCCGAAAGTTGGCCGAGCGTAAATGACACACCTTTCCCCTACCCAAACTTTCTTCACCTGTCCTTCGCTATTGACGTCATTTGTCGATATTCATCGTCCGTCAGTGGTAATCCGCGAGATGTCGTGAGCGTTTCAGTATCAGTTTTACTACGCTACGTCATACCGTTTCCGAGATACAGCGGGTTCAACCGAGCATGGTAGTGATCGCTTAGGTGGCGGTAATAGGGTTCCCTACGTACCTATCTTTTTAGGATTCATGTTTTCTGTAACCAATCCCAACTTTCGGTACCTCTCTTTTTAGGATTCATGTTTTCTGTAACCAATCCCTACTTTCGGCCTAAATCCACCCATTGTCACATCTCTTGTCAAATGTGCCACTGATGGTTTGCTCTGTAGCGATGTTGTCCATCTTTGGCTCATGTCTGGAGGATATGAAGACTTCATTTTAAATTTAGCACTCTATTTTACTGTTTACACAAATCCACCCTCACCTTAAACAAAAGAATTTGTGCGACCGATGTAGAATTAAAATTAAACTTTTTTTTTCATTAAAATACCAACTGAGGTAAATGGGCATTTGGGTCACTCAGCCTCATTAACAATTTTGATATAGTCTCAGTCGGTTGGCTACCCAGGACCGAGGTTAGATGTAGTGACTAGTGAGAGAGGCTGGTACCCAAATATCGCTTATACGGCTGGCTCGCCCGCGACTGGTTGCACAGGGCTGGCTACTGAGATGGTTGGCTGTCTCAGCCGGCTGGCTCGCGCGCGGCTGGATAGCTCACACTAGGAAGCTGTTTTTAAATGCAATATTTTAATCGATTCGTATAAATGTTCGATTCAGATGGTTCAAATACATATTTCTGTGTTTCGTTATTATTCGACAATTGTTTTGAGTAAAATTCCAATCCGATATGATGACTTCAACACTTTCCGCCAATTTATTGAAAAAATCGACTGCTTGTTCAAATTTGTTCATAAATTTCTAAAATAGAATCGGATTTGGAAAGATTCGATTCGATTCAAAAATATATGGCTCGCGCTCGTACAGGACGGCCGGCTAATACGATGAGCGTTTAATCAAAGCAACAACGTCTGGTTTGATCACACGGCTAGGATAGAAATGACATATATTTTTTTATATCGTCAACCAAATTTGCTCATTGTACAATTGGTGACCTAATAGGATTAGATATGGATCGTTTTGAAGAAACCATCAACCAGCTTTAATAAACAGAATGAGAATGTTACAAAGGAAATCAATCATAAAACAAAATTTTGGAGTTTTGTCTATTCCAAATGAAGATAAAAACAAAAGTTAAATCCAACGAATTACTACTTTCATCATGACATCATTTGGTCGTTCAAATCCTTCGGAATCTCCTCTATTTCACAAATATCCAATACTAGATTTTAAATTACGCTTGAAGATCTACTGATTTCAATTGTCTTTTGTGACATTTGAAGCCAGCACTTCGGATTCTGCTACAAATTACTTCTCGAGGATTTGTCTACCTTCATAAATTCGCCACTTTGAGGCAAAAATAATGGAACAAACTATGAAACATTATTGATAAAAATTTTGATGTGGTTCTGAGCGTTTTAATAAACAATCAAGGTAGGCAGTTCGCTTCTCCACTGGAGACGTCATAAGAACCGGAAAGGAAGGGGCGAGAGATGCGAGCTATCTCTACTCTCCCCCCTCTTTGAAAAGTAGTCGACTCAGTTGTAAAAACATTCAAATTTAGTCACATTTCGCAAAAGCGCCCCCAGAGCGCATTTGATTGAAGTTTGCTGTATCTATAGCTCTTTATTTAAATTTGAACTTAAAACTTCAAGATTAGCATTGAGGAACATGCATTTTTAATGTGACGAATATATTTTTGTGTATTTAAAGATCGTTGGACCCCTCTTCCCAGTATTCAGCTTTGAGAAGTAAGAATCGCAAAAGCCCAAGTTTGATGGATATACTGGATAAACAAAAAATGGTGGTTTCTATAAAGTTGATATCATGCGTAAAATGAGGTACTTTGAATTAACTTCATTTTGTCAACCCTTGACCCCTGATTGCCCGCAGGCGTGCCGCGCAAACCATCAGGCTAGTTAACCAGATTCTATACATCTGTATTATATCCTACGGTGTACAGGATCAACTTCATCAACTTTTTCAAGTGTAATTGCAAGTTTGGCATGTTAAAGAAAGCATTAGTAGGAACCGACAACTATACCAACAGAACAAGTTCGTGAAATCCAATTGAGTGGTTTACGTTGAAATAAACCAGATGCTTGTCATCACCAAAGTCATATTATCCATGATCGAGTGGAACATATCTAATACATATATGCTCTATGTACGCCGGGGGGGGGGGGGGGGGGGGGGGGGGGGGGGGGGGGGGGGGGGGCCCAATAAGAGTAATAAAATTATTTCAGGCACGGTTCGGCAACTGCAGTTTAGATATCGATATTTCGTACTATAAGAAAGTTATTCGTTCATGCAAAATTGCAATTTAAATTTTTGCCTACACGATCAAAAATATTTTATTCACCCGTGTTTTGATAAGAATATGGATGGCCTGCTGAGGCCGACATCACGGTGGCACTCGACACTGACAATAATACTACTTCTGTTATTCTAGCATACTGTAAACTTTTATTGAATAAGTGCGCAAAGGTGTGTAAAGATGCCGAAATTTTACCATGAATTTGAGGAGGTTTTGGGAACAGGCGATGGAAAACGTGTATGTTTACAGATTGGAGCTCCGGGTCCTCATTGTTTACGCGAAGTGGCAAAAATCATGAAGGTAAGTAATAAAACATGTCTATATTGTTACGATAATTTTCTTAAATTAAAATAAAATAAATAAATAATAGATATAAACAGCGTTAAGCACGCATTATCATGGCGCGTATCGAATTTTCGTATTTTTGCGATATTCGATTAATTTGAACCGATCGATAACGGCAAATAACGCCGAAAACCTTGTATATGTTTCATTTTTTAGGAAGCGACAAATCAACATTTTAGTGATTTAACACCAAGACATGAAGAAATACTTCAATACGGATGTGGTGGAGGAAATTATGATTTGAAGGAAGAATTAGTGAAATTTTTGACGGGAATATATCGAAATCCAGTTGGCATGTGGGAGCAAGTTACATTGCAAAAACGCGATGAAAATCGCTACACTTTTGGCTTGGCAATAATTTTACTTGGTCATATTGGATTGAAACTATAAAATTGACATGTACTGCAACAAAAATGTAACAAAATCACCGTTTTTTTAGCCAAATAGGGAATGTTGATGAAACGCACTGCGAAGGCCAATAATTGGCATAAATCCCATCGACATGGTCTTTTTTTAACTTTGGAATTATGCAATTACATCAAATGACCAGTAAATTTACTGTAATTTTGTTACATTGTGGCCGAATATGGGTCATGGATGCAGGTCGTTGATAAGATTTATTTATATCAGCATTTGTGCATACCGAGCTATACATTTCTTGATTTTATAATGTAATGCGAATTGTAAAAACGGGACTATGTGTGTGCTATTGTACACCGTAACTGTAAAGCGAATTTACTCCTCACTGTGACAAATGCGCAGTAAATTTACTGTTCATTTCCATCAATTTCGTATATCATAAATTAAAAAATCTTGTTGATGAGATGAATACAAAGTATGAGCTGCTGAGGGACGCGGTGCATTTCATCAACAGTCCATAATTGAAAAAAGGGCGACTTTGTAGCTTTATTTTATTATCACCTAGTAAAATAACTGTCAAAGAACGATAATTTTACTGCAATGTTATTACAGTGATTTTCGAGAGTACTTTTCACCAGGTGTTATTGAAAAACTACAATATCTGATTTTTTGCATTGGATCAGCAACTATATGCCGTTGATAGAACGCGCCACCGAGGTACGGTCCATCAACGGCAGCCCATACTTTGCTTAAATCTCATCAACAAGAGGTTTTAAACTTTAAAAATTGACAATTACTGCGAACGATCAGTAGAATAAATGTAATGATTCAAGGATTTCCGAAATAATTCTCCGAATAGGATACATATTCCCCATTGTTTGGTTTTATCCAACCCTATTTCTAATCTAAGGTTTCCTGAGAGTACACTATAAATATTTCCTATATACCGTTTATGAAAAGTTTGTCTCCCTCTCACTTTGGTATTATGGAAAAAAGAAATGTCTAAACTTTGCCTTCTTTTATCCAAATTCCCTTCTATTTTGTTCTGCAGGGATGACATATTCGTTAACAATGGTGCCAGCCAAGGAATTGCAAATATTTTGTATCATTATTTTCAACGAGGAGAAACCTTGTTTGTGGAAGATCCAACATATTGGAATCTGAAAGGTAGTCTGAATACGGTCGATTCTTCGTTTCGGGTTAGTATCATTTAATACTAACGTATCAGCTTAAATTTTTCCAATTATTATTAATATCTCAATCCGAAAAATTATATTGCAAGCATGTATCACAGATGGACCGCGTCTCGTCGGATCGACCCATCAGTTGTTCTTACTCGACAAAACATGCTATGCGGGGGATAATATCATAGCAATTTAGATCCGTTTGGAATGTTTTCTGCTTGGAGGCCATGCAGTTGCAGGTACCACATCTTGTTGTAACTCTTTGCTATTACGTGGTTGTTAATTAGTTTCTTTTAGTTACTGCTTCTGACCTTGCTCGGAGTGAAATCAATTGAATAAAATATAATTTGAGAATGTATAAGCATGTACGTATGAATAGCTTCGTTGATCCAAACACATTGTTGCGCACATTGTTGCGCATCCGTAGAAAGTAGAAACGCGTTTGGAAGGCGTAATCCATCCACGGATTTCAATCTCTGTTTCAAATAAAAAGTATTTTATGGCTGGCCCATTTGTATTTAACCCTCGATATGAGAAATTTATATAATAAGATATATTATTTAAACCACACAAAATATATTTTTCTTTGAAATGTTTGCTTATGAAAAAGATACAATAAAAACTAATATGGCGTGGATTGAAGTCATTGAAGCAACACCAAACTTTGCATGATAAAAAATTGTGGGACCAAGTTATATCACTTGAGTATTTTGAAAAAGAAAGAAAAGGCGTTTCTCACTTTAATGAAATTTATAGTCAAAATCACGAAACCTCTATTCTAAAGAAAGTATATTTCAATTTTGGCAGTTATATATGAGTCAAGTATTGACATTGGAGTACTGTAATAAAATCATTTTCAGTGATGTATTTTGTCAATTCGGCGCACCAAATTTTTGAAAAGTCAACCTTCCCTCTCTTTCACCCGAAGATTTTAGATTTTACCAATATACTAGAAAATTTTTCGCCCGTCTTTGGCGCAAAATATCGTTTTCTATACGTGTACACTGTTTTTCCCTCCCAATAACGAATTTTCACAAGAAAAGAAATCAAAAATTTCCTCCCACCTTCGAGGCGCAACTTAGTGCCCAAATATAAGCAATTTTGTACCAATATTTTTTGAGTTCTTTCCAAGATGCTAGACCAACTGCTGTCATTTTTTATTCAACAAAAATAAACTCTGTCTTGCTTATTTTTTGATAAAATGATAACCTTGACAGAAACTTAGAAACTCCTACCGCATGCCCTGTTTATGATGTTGACTTTTTACGAAACAATGATTTGTAGTCATGAAATTTTTGTTACAGATGACAGCAGTCGGCATCGGGATAGATAAAGACGGACTAAAATTAGATTTGTTGGAAGAAAAGTTGAAGACTCTCAAAACACCGGATGTTTCAGAAAGATTTCCATATAAAGCAGCTTTATACATTGTACCAATTCATCAGAACCCAACTGGATGTATTTTGTCGCAAGGTATATTATAAATAGTATCATGCTAATTATTTACCCTTACCTTTTTATTTATTGATTATTTCTGTTTTATTTTAGCCAAATTCTATTGAACCACGAATATGCAAATAATTTGGAGCTCACCCTCACCCTGAAAGATAATATGATTCCTAATCAAATTATATTTTGTCAAATAAGCACCACAGGTTTTATTATTTTACTCCCCACTTTCACTAATTTCTCTAGCTCTCATCCTGATTTTGTTGTTTTTCTACTTCACATAATGGAGTAATATCTTCAATATGTCCATTAGCATTTAAATACAGAGATATGCGATTAGACACTTCAGCTCTGGTAAACTGAACTTCATAAACTTCAATTATTTTACAGAACGGTGTATTGAGTTGATAAAATTGGCGCGAAAATATGACTTGTTAATCATATCTGATGAAGTTTATAGCGTGTTGACGTATTCTGCACCCGAGTGTGACGATCCGACAAAAGCAAAACCTCCGACAAGACTTTACTGGCTCGACAAGAAAACTGATCCAGATTACAAGGGTAAGGTTTGAGACCACATTATTTTTTTTGGTTGTTTTTATGTATCTTTGTGGTCGTTTATAAACTAATGTTTAATTAACGTCCAAGCAAATGACTCCCGACTGGATTTCATTTAAGAACCAGAAAAAGTATCCACGACATGGCCCTTATATGAACCACGTGTCCACCAAGGCCTAACGTGTTTGAAACTGCCGTCACCTTGGAATTCTAAATCAAATACCTCGCTTATAGTTCACTGTGACTGTCGGCGAATTTTACTGTAGGAGAATGATAGTCTACACTGGGACTGCAGGAGAATGATAGTCATTAATTATTTGCAATTGAAAGTTGCAATTGAAACTACGTAACTCAAATGCCAGAAATGAATAATTTTCTTTGGAAATAACTGAGTAAACTAGATTATAGCCTACTATACACAAATTCGGTATGAACAATAACAAAGTTTTTACAGGTAACGTTGTAACAGTCTCATCATTATCCAAATCCGTTGCGCCAGGATTGCGACTTGGTTGGTTTGAAGTTTCAAGGAAAATGTATCAAGATTTTATGGAGTGTTTTATTACCGACAGTGGTAGTTCTTGGAATGCTTATACTAGTGGAATTGTTGCAAAGGGATTTCAACTCGGCTTGATTCAAGAACAGATCAAAAGAATTAGAACAAGATATTGGGTATGTGTGCGAAGACTACTTTCAATTATTCATTTATTATCGAAGACCCAAAAATTTTTAAAAACTGTGACAATAACTTGAAATCATAGAAATTATAGAAAGTCAACAGCTTTGTCAAAATCTAACTATAAGTTGCGTAATATGATATGAAGTCGAACATAATCATTACCTCATATAAACATTTGATAAAAGAATGAATTTATAAAATTCCTCTACCCATTCCACTAACAGAGAAGAGGACGACAAATTGACTTTAATGTTGAATCTACGTATGATAATCAAACAACTTTTTTATTTGTATTTGGGACAAAAATATATCACAAAAGCATCAAGCATGAAATTGTGCATTGTTCTACGAAGACATATTTACATTAAAGCGAAAATTTATTTTATAAATTACACAATTCAGTTTTCCAGCCCTATGCCCCCATCTCTCTCTCTCTCTCTCTCTCTCTCTCTCTCTCTCTCTCTCTATTGCAGCTGGATAGCTATTTCCGTGGTTGTTTCATTTTACAAAAGCCATTAACAAATTGATTCCTTGTAGGATCTTTTCAACCGTGTTCACACATTAGTGAATGAACGATTAGGGAAGTACGGTGTATATTGCAATCTACCAAAAGGTGGAGTTTTTATGTGGATCACTTTGCCTCAAGGTTTCTCTACTACTGAATTGCAAGAAATATGTATCGATGAACTGACATTTATTCCTGGAAAAAGGTTAGCTGTGTATTCATTATCTGCATTCTTATTGCACGGAAACAGAAAAAATGAATAAGTATTATACATAAGTATATAGGGTTAGGAAACCTCATAAAGGGGAGGTCAGAATGTGTAACAATTTAGTGATCAAATTATGGCGTCATGTTGGGCACTTTAGGCAAAAGCGTTGGCTTAAAACCAATTTTCTTTGTAAATCTGAAGTAAAAAGTTTCTTTGCGACTAGACAAAAATACATTTTCTAATTTACTTCTTTAAAAGTCAATGCATATTATTTTAACCGCGCCCCTCGCCTCAATACACTCGTGAACATAATATACTCTACCAAATATTCTGCTAAGATCAAAATATCGTCTGCACAGCACCAGTAGGGTAGTAAATATAACCCTGAATGTCCCTGATGGCAATTACCCAGTTTTGCCCGATGTTTTTGCGCGAGTCAACAATATTTTGCTTTATCTCCAGGTTCATATTCTAGAGAAATTATGGAATACCCGATAGACTTCCAAGCCGAATAATAAGTTCGTTTGAAAGAGTTATCATTTTGCGTGTCCAAAATTCCTCATTTGATATTTCATTTTTACAAGAATCGTTCGAAAGAAACAATAATAGCAATTTCAATAAATATATTAAAAACCGAAATACCTCATATTTTCTTTTGAAAATCCTGTCTTATATTATTTTTCAGATGCTCAATGTCAAAATCGCATGATAATTGTCTACGGATTTGTGTTGCTTTTTACGATGTTGATGTATTGTTTCCAGCTGTTTCAAAATTGTGTGATTATATAGAAAAATTCGTGACTTCAAAAATTGAATAGACTTAACAAGATAGAAAATAAACGTAGTTGGAATTTAGTTGTATGGTGGTATACCTTTCGTTTTCTAAGCGACCAGTGTATCTCTCATATATGATGGGAACATTGGAAGCGATCGACCATAGATAGATTCAATAAAATTTAATAGGAAGCGTATTTTTTCCGAAATACCTCATATTTTCTTTTGAAAATTCCATCTTATATTTTTTTTTCAGCTGCTCAATGTCAAAATCGCATGATTATTGTCTACGGATTTGTGTTGCTTTTTACGATGTTGATGTATTTTTTCCAGCAGTTGCAAAAATGTGTGATTTTTTTGTCACTGACAAATAAGGTAAATTGAAATATTTATACGAACCATAATGCGCGCCGAAGGCTAGCAAAATATTACGGGTTTATTTTATTTACAAAATATCAGCTGAAATCGTAGTCTAATGGTATAATTTCGCCGCAAAACAATGACAAAGGGTCGCGCCGAATGTGCGAAGAAAAATTAACATATTCGCAATTTCTTGGAAAATTTTGTTGACTTAGCCTCCCTCATTATTAGCTATTGTGGGGGACAATTCGGAGTATCCGAATAAATCGTGCATCGGTCATAAAAACAAAACCCCACATTTTCATTGCCACATTTTAAAGTTACAAATTTGCATAAGTGAAATGCAGGGATTTATCTAAAATAGATGGTCATCCATGAAATCAATTCTCCTTTTTTACATGTGTTCTTTTGTATTATAACTTGTATCATTTTGATTGGTTGATGTGTTGGTGATCAGACGCTTGCAGCGATACTCGTTTTTAAAGCCTTTTTGGTTTTGTCTTGTTTCCCAATGCTTCCTCTAGTGTTTATATTTGTTGTTGTTTATATTTGTCTTTTTGTGCGGATATCGAAATAAACTCTATCTATCTAAGTGGAATTATATTTCAATGACAAAATACAACAAAAAACGTTTTCAATTTCTGTCAAATTTATTTATGTGCTTATCGACGAAGTGTGGATTGAAAGTGCATTGTTAATACCAGTCTGTTGTCATGATATTGATACACATATTTGAATGACCAGTAAAAAATAGCTACTCCATTTCATTACCGCAGATCCATCGAAAATTCACGCAGAAACATATTGCCTGTTATGTTTTATCATTGTGTATATTTAAGCAATCAAACATCTAGAAAAAGCAATACATAGTGCAAAAGAACATTACTAACTAAAATATGCAATATGGAAATTTTTGAACATTCAAGCATCGTATTGATAAATTCGGCGAAGGAAAAAAATAATTTCGCAATACATGTCGATTGTAAAATCCACTTCATCCTGTCACACATTTTTTGCTTCTTATTTCCAATATAAACGGTATAAATGAATTAGATTTAGATTAGTTAAACATTTTGCTAAGCAACTCAATCAAATTCCATTCAGTCAAGCACAAGCCACGGATGAACCGTGTCCAAGTGACACGATCGATCAGTGACCCATACTGAATAAAACATGTTTGATCAAACTAGTTGTGAGTGGGAAAAGTCACAGAATGACCGCACTTACAGAGTGCGATCCATCAATGACTTACGTTTGACAACATTGACTCGTTGAAATCATTACGAAGCAATAAAAAGAAAATCAATCAATTTCAAGGTTTGTTTGTAAATTGAAGTTGTCGAAGATCTTTTCCGAGTTTTGTGATGTCGCGTTCAACTTGAGCCAACACCCCGTGGTTCATCTGAATAATAATGTAGAAGGAATATTGATATTGGATGTAGGAAATAAGTAGAGAGGAAAGGGGAAAAATTGGGTTGGTTGACATATCCCGCAGTCAGAATTTTCGTGCTCAATTTTCGTGCTCGATTTGTTATGTATATGTCACAGATGGATCGCAACATGAAAGCGCGGTACATGTTTGACATATCCTTCATGAGATAAAATTTATGATGGAAATATTAGACATTGCGGGCGTGTGCAGGTAATAATAATATTTTAGACACATCTATAAGACAAGCCAATACAGACACTTAAAGTTCTACTATAAAAATATTCTTCACAAAAAAGCATAATTTAAGTCGCCATTCTTGTTCTGAAAATATCCTATGATATGCCCCTGAAGGAATACAAGCTTGGAAATACTAGTAGATCGGTAAAGGGGCCGATCTTTACTTGTATATATCTGGGCTCTCCTCCCCGACAAGGCAACGTATACAGAAAGAGCATTTTAAGCGATGGTATTTATATAAAATTGGCGAATATATTATAAACCTCGATACCCGATAACACACTCTCGCTCAAAAATGTCTGACCAGGCGTTGACTTACCTCTCTGATGTGTTTTACTGGTGGCTGCCGAGGTGTATCCATCACGTCGACGTCTGCAGTACCTTTGCTCTCATCGACGGTTGCGATGGGATCATCTGAAATAATCAAGTCAGAGATGACGCTAAATTTGTTCGTGCTCGATTTGTTATGTATATGTCACAGATGGATCGCAACATGAAAGCGCGGTACATGTTTGACATATCCTTCATGAGATAAAATTTATGATGGAAATATTAGATAAAAACTTGGTCAAGTTTTATAAATTTTAGAACTAGGTGAAGTATTCCTCGATATTCTAGCTTCACTTTCAAAGCTAGATAGATAAATGAAGTAGGTAATAGCCGTTTGGATGCATTTGATGCATTTATTAAATGCTTGTGTACCGTATGATTTCTGGTTCACGAAATAATAAACTCCCTGTTTCTCTGAAGGTTGAAATCTTCGGATAGCCTTTTTATAATGAAAAGATTTACGCATTTTTTACATTAGGTCCCTAGTTTTTTAGTTCTCTGAACTAGCCACCTAGTTGAAAATCTACGCGTTTTACCTAGCGAATATACTAGGTAAAACTTCAAATAAAAAATTCGGTGAAATTTAAAGTAATTAAATCAGATAACACTACTGCAGATACTGTAAAATTGCGGAACATTTTAATAGCGTAATACAGCGGTAGCTATGAATGCTATGTGATTAGGGCTGGGCAATTCGATTCGGCGTTTCGAAGCACATTTTATTCGAATCAATGAAATCAGTGAAATGTTCCTAGGAACAAAACATATTCGATTTTGGTCACATTTGACCAAAATTGATTATATTTTGTCGTTAAAATATGAAAATTATTGCTCTTGGTGTGAATTGAAAATACACTACAAACTATAAATCTGCATTTTCACGAAGGAGTAAAGTTGTAATTGTAATAATGGGATATTCTTTATTTACATAAAATTTATGATTCGGTCCGAAAAAATTATTCGAATCAGATTCGAATTTCAAATGATTCGGTTTTTGCCCAGCCTTATATGGGTGATGGATTATTTTTACGGAGTTTTTTTATGTATCTCCAAACACGTTGATTCTTGAGAAACAACTTTTCAAAAAAGTTTCTTTCCGAGTGTAATATTTGTATGGCCCCGGCAACATAACTACAAATCGGATGTAACCTGTTCACCGACGGTATACGATCTAACGTGTCGTCGTAATCTTCTCAGTCCCAACAGTTAAAAACAGGTAAATTTTAGCAAGCTTATCCCACTTATGGATTGTGCTGCATGACACGATATATCTATATCTCATGTTTGACGGACAATATTTTCCGGCTGGGATACAAAGTTAGGTAGTAGGGAGATGAGGATAACAGAGATAGTATTCAAGCCACACTTCATACAAAATGCAAAAATCGATTACATGAAATCCAGATGCTCAATACTTGTTGAGAAAAATTATGATCCGCCGATTCCCCGTAGAATAAACAGCGTGAACTAAATTGACGCACTACAATAAGATAAGTAAATTATTACAGCATTTTCATCTAGTAGTTCAGGACGAGCAATACCAGTAACATGCCAAGTGAAAGTTTTTGTTACATCTTGTTAAACTCATTTAACTGAACCACCCTGAAGAACGCCCTATACCAGCAAGCACTACACACCTATTATCGTTGGAGATTCCGGTTTTACAGGCCCTACTAAAGTTAGTGCACTCTTAATTTTGAAGCTGGGTATGGATTAACGAGCTGGACTTACCGGGTCTCGATCTAGTCAAACTGCGATGCCGACGTGTTAACCACTAGACCAATTTATAGTTTAGACATTTTCATAGAATTTCTATGTCAACAAGTACTAAATTGCGTAACCAAAACTAAATAAAGCAGCAAAGAAATCATATGAATAATATCTGAAAAATAACATTAATTCTAGGACAAAAGTTAAAGCCCGTTAATTTCGATATATAAATCGTTCATGGCATCATATTGCACGCGGGTTGCGCCAGGTGTGAGAACATGTCACCACACGGACTAATCCCTAGCCGGACTTTGCTATATCTTGAATATATCTCTATGGCACTCATTCATAACGTAACAAACTGAATTAGAAAATGCAAAGTTGAATTAGGTTGAAATATATACGGACTGATATTTTGGATTAACTAAAGATAATAGTTTCAATTATGCTGAAAATGACAAATGATCGATAAAATTTAAGTTGTATTAAGTGTGAAATGAGCCTGCTTGAATTCGCATTATTTCTGTTAGGCTTTGGCCACTGATAGCCCGCGCCTTGCGGCGCGAACCATCAGTAGTCAAGACTTTTTAAAACTAAAATCATGCAACTTGAATGTACTTATTGATGTGGGTAAAGATTGAGTTTCGTAAATTATTCATAAATATCAACAAGCTCAATATTTGTGGTGACCGCTTCGGTAAAATACCTTTGACGTAGTGACTCGTAGTCAATACTCGTAATGGTAAAATTGCGAATGAAAAAGGTCACTTAAACCAACAATGTTTTGATGATTGAAATCACACCAATTTACTTAATACATAAAAAACTATAATCGTTGTTCTGGTTTAAGGTTTCAGAAATATATCAACAACACAGATGAAAAGCTGCTTAATATTAAAATAACCCGTTAATTAGAACTTCCTTACGCTTTTACCGATTGTGCTAACAGGATGAGTTAACAGTTCTGTGTAAAATGTTTTATGGTGCATTTACTGGTTTGTATCTTGTACAACCTTTTGTCGTATTTTGAATGTGGCTTTTCAAAAATTTCAAAATAATTCATTAAATATTCTCAGTTTGTATCATCCCACATTTTAATATTTATGAAACTAACCTTCTGTTGTCGTATCCTTGGCGGGACGTGGTTTCGATTTGTTTTCTTTTTCCAGTCGATCAACGTCAAGATCATTTCTCTTCGGCTTTGTCAACTGCTTATCGTCAAATTCACCTGCGACCATATTTAGAATTGATTGAAGGAGCCATTTTGCTGCTGCTTCGTTCTTATCGCCATACGACATTTTTCTTCCATTGTTGCCGCCGGTCATTTTGTGAGAGAATCCGTTTTCACGCAGACGTTCCTCGCGCATTTCATTGCGTAGGAATCGAAGGGGAATCACCAAGAAGTCATCGTCGATACTGTCTCGACTTGATGGATTTGGTTCTTCCAAAACACCGATTCCATCATCGTCTACGATGAACTTTCCATCTTGAAATAATTCGACTTCCAGACCTTTGTTTGGATATTTGTTAGTGTCGGCTAACTTTTCATTATCAGTGTTAAATTCTGAGTCAAAATCTGGAGTTTTTGAATAACCTGCAGCGTTGCTTTTGTTATCTTCTGGGTGCGATGTTGCCTTCTTTTCTGATTCCATAGCAAGAAGAGCTGAAAATTAGATTCAAAATATACAAATGTTAAGTGTGATTTAGAGAGGTTCAAAACATTGCCATATGCACGTGAATCAATGTTGAATTGCGCCGCCGAAGTGCTGCCACAGTACGAGTGGGCCAAAAAAATCGTTCGAATTCGAATAAAATTCGAATAATTTTTTTGAATCCAATCGAATCAATAATTCCATATAAATAGCAAATGTTCAGCTTTCTCACTATAATTTCCCCAATATCAAAACCAAGAAATTTATAACTACGAATTCACCAATATTTATAAATTTAACTGTTAAAATCAATATACCATCATTTTACACATTTTCCATATACAAATAAATTTGTCCAAAATTTTATCGTGGAAATAGGATAATTCCACGTTATTTTACAAAGTGCTTCGAATCATCTGTACTTAGTAGCTCCGAATAATCGAATAGTAACGCCGAAATTCAAAGTACACACTCGAAGATGTCATTTTTGATATTAGTACAAAGCTGGTGGAACAGAAATAGATATTGTTGGACGACATCTGGCATTTTTACGCATTTATCTTACTGCCGCCTTATTAAATCATTCATGAGGTATTATACTGCTTCATTGTAATGCAAATGTCGAATGGTGTTCCTAATCAGAAATTTATTTTTGATAAGAATTAGCTACAGATGGACCGCGTCTGAGCGACGCGATCCATCAGTGGCCCATACTTAACATGGCATGTTTCAAGTTTAACAAACTTCTGGGGGCCGTTGTTGTAACTTTTGTCGTGCAACGAATGCACAAGCATTACTATCAGAAATTTAACTTTTCGAAAATGAAACACGACTATACAGCGCTATGTACATTAGTGGCCCATATTCCACTAAACGTAAGTCGAAAAGGCGAAAAAAGCGTAAGCAAAAAGGTTCTTTGTCATTAAAGGTATCGGTATCCTTGTCATTACAGGGTATACATCTGTGATGTCTAGTTTATGAAAAAAAAATATTATTCTGCGTTACGTATTGGGCTGGGCAAGCCAAAATCATTTGGAATTCGAATATGATTTGGATTATTTTTTCGAATCGGATCAAATCACTATCTCCATATAAATAACAAATATCCCATTACGAATCAGTAACATTATCACAAAGAGATTTGGAGGCAATGTATTATCTATTCGCACTCCATATCTCCATTTAAACGACAAAATAAATAATAACAAAATATATTCGACCAAAATTGATCGCTTTTGTCCTTAAAGATATAAAGTCCACTTCATTTAGCAAAATTATGTTCTTATGAACGATTCACAAATGATACGAATAAACTAGTCTAGTCATGATCGTGGTATGTGCTTTATTCTCGTATGACATTTATTTTATCAAATTCTTCCTGACTTACATCGACAATTGATAGATTTACTGGCTTAGAACAAACTTTGGCAAGAAAAAACATATATATAAATTTACAATCACCTGAATCATCACTTCGAGAATTGAATTCTTCCAAATCTTCTTCTGGTTGAGAACGTTTTTCTGCGAGTAAATTTTCAGCCTGATCTATTTCATCGTTCATGTTTTGATAATTCTCTTCTTTCTGAGCAATTTCTTTCAATTCTTTACGCAAGTCAACATCATCAATTTGTTCTTCTTTATTCTTTGCTGAAAATAAAAGAAAAAGTGTCATCGAGTATGCCTAACCGGTAGTACTTTAATCTAGTCTCAGTGATATCTGATTTACCTACTTTTACATTTTATATTTAAGGTTCTACTTTGTAAATTTACTTGATAAAATAGATAAACGTACCGAATTTCCAACCTGCTACATGATTTGAAAAACTAGCTATTGTATTTTATTTCTGTTTTGCCTTTCAGAAATTTGATCTGTTCAAGCACGAGTACAGCCCAGTTTGCTCAGTCGTTAAAGGCCCAAGTCCTAGATCTTCGAATCACGTGTGGTTTTTTTTATTTATTGAAATTCACTCTGATCAAGGCCGGAAGCAGTGCCTAAAAGGAACCAACCAACGGCCATATAATAGCAAAGGGCTGCTTCAAGATGTAGTAGCAGCAAGTGCACTCTAAGCGTAACTGAACCGATATGGTAAAGTGCAGTGAGCGGTCTTATCGGCGCGATCCTTCAGTGACTCATACTTGACAAAGGCTGATTTGACAAAAAAAATTTCGATTGGGAGTATGTCTATCATTTGTTTACCAAATATAACAAATTCAAACCGGAGATAGAGCGGTATTTCCAACCCAGTAGTTCAAGAAAGTCATTCTCTGCGCGCAGTAGTTAATTAGAAAAACGAATACCTAAAATATGACTTGTTGAATTCCCACCTGCGTTCTTTGTCATACTTCTTAAAATCTGACGACATTCCTCACTGACCGGGCCTTCCGTGTTTGAAACTATGATTTGTATAGCTTGTATGGTGCAATCACGTGCCTGAAATTTAAAAAAATGGTTATTTACATTCAATATTAGGATTTCGCCAACGTAAAGGACAGTTTGGCTATTTCAGTTATCATCAAAACGCCTTACCACACGTAACGCTGGGAAAACCGACTCCCTAGAATTTCTGTATCCTACACCTGATAATCAATGCAATTTTTTCTAGTTATATTTTATCAATATATAGGTGGGTATAGTGGACGGGCGCCATCTGTGGCTCTGGTGCACCGTTCTGTAACAGCGAGTAGTTGTCCAGTTGTGAATCCGCTAAGCGTTTTGTGATTTAATTTTGGATCAAATTGAGGTAGTAATCGATATAGTATTTCAGTCAAACATTGAAATCAAAACCATTGTGTCTTAGGATGGAGAGCCAGTACTAAAGATATGGGGAATGAACTATTATTTCCGACAAAAATCGATTTTAAAAGGCCATGGTCTGCTTATATATTGACTTTTTTTAACAAAATAAACTACCTTTTATATCCACTTCATCACAAATTTATATTTTGTCAAGCATGAATCATTGCTGGACCGCGCCTCTTAGGCCGGATCCATGAATGACTCATACTTAATAGGACATGCGTCAGCCAAAAAACGATAAAAAATAGTTTTATTTTCATGTTTCGTGTCATATATAAATAAGAAAATTGAACATTCCAAACCAAGATAAAATAACATTTTCCCTCAAAGGTCACAAACTTCGAATTAGCACAACAGAAGCAAGTTTGTTTTAATATATTATACAATTATTTCAAAATATTGCAAGAATTTTTCATCAGCAATAATCCGAATTTTTTTTGTTTATTACGTACCTTAACACCACAGTCTGTGTTTTTAAATTTTGTCTCGCAAGAACGAAAAGACTATTGCTATTTAGATCTTTCTAATATACGCATAATTTGTTGTCGTGGTGGCGTTTTTGCTCTTTCGCTATTAAGAGGAATTTACGATCCAATTCATTTCGAAAAAAATCATGCGAATCAGATTCGAATTCCAAATAATTTGGTTTTGCCCGACCATACATTTGTATCCCTTGTTTTGGCTACATACTTATAGAACAGTATTTCCACAAACATGCCATATAAACTTGTATAATATGATTGGATATTGAATAGCAATTTAATTAGTTTGTATATGCAATATATGCTGGTTCATATTTCTTGAAATAAAATTTGGATCAATGACTAGAAGCTTTTTCTCTTTGATATCTTTATAATTGGCGTATTGTAGAATTTTGCGCGCGATAAAACATTGTTCGACATCTTTCAAATTTAAAAACAAAAATGAAAATATTTTTTGTAGTATTTCAAGTTTAATAAAAGAGCATATACTAAAAACAATGGACAGTTTGATTTTAAATGTACTGTTCGTCAGTCAATCGAGTTCAACAGTGTGAGTATGCATTTCTTATCGATTCATTTTCAGAAATGTACTTTGCGCGATGTATCACACTACCTTTTGAAAATTATTTTAATAAATAATATGTAGCTTTATATATAAAGAATGATGTTTAATTTTATAGATTGACAGTTTTATTGATGTCTTATCTCAAAAATAATAGCTTTAATTAGGGTTAAGACGCTTAGTTTGGTTTAAGCGTCTTCATCGTTTTGCCTTAGGAAAGTTTAGATTCCCTTTGTTATATATTAACATCAGGATTTTATATCGCAATCATATATTTAATTTTGTCAAACATGGGTCACTAACGGCCTGCGCCTTGATGGCGCAATTCATTAGTAACCCATGCTTAACAAAACAAGCTTTGGTCCAAAATTCCTGACTGCGACAGGTCGTAAATAAGATTCCGTTACCTTATCTCTTGTTTTATCTTGATCTGGAGATTCTTCAACATCATCATCCAGTTGTGCAGTAATAACAGGCTGTGGCGTCGATGTTGTTGATTCATTCGCGTTTGATGTTTCTTTTCCTGATGATTCTGTTTCTGGGACTGGACTACCGTGCGATAAAGCTGCTAGAAAATAAAATAAATAAACACTTACCATAATATATTACCGAAAATATGTAATTAAGAATTAATCAAGTGAAAATATGAACAAAAAGGGCCTTTCGTAGAACATTCGTACATATCACAGACGTTAAGATTGAGCGCAGTTAGGGTAACACCACCTTTTCGATAAGCCCTAGTATATATTCCATATCAACATGTAATTTAAGACAATGTTGGAAAAATAGGGAAAAATTTAATCGATATTTGTCCGAGAGTGAGTTAGACATAACTATGTGACGCTCGCCTAATGAAATGAAATTTCGAGGTTTGGTTAAATCTGAGAAATCTAAGAAAATCTAATTCAACATTACTTTTTAATCTGTGTCTCAGCTGGAACTTTCTGAAATTTCTTAAAATTTTCGATAGGAAAATACTATACCAAACAGTATTTCTTTTGCTCAAATAAATTTCGATATTTAGACGTGTATTTATGTTTGGCGATATTTTTAGGCGTTTTATTTGTAAGCAACAATTTTAATACGAATAGGAAACAAACAAAAACGAACACTTACCTGCAAGACATGCTACGTAGATAAAAACAACGTACAGGTGTCTATTTACTTCAAACCTCATGACAAAAATTCAGGAAGAAATTTATAATAAAAATATTGCAATTTTTGTAAATCGACGATTTAGGTAGAAAATCTAAATTTATTCGATCGAAATGAAAAATAGGATTTTTAAAAGCATAGAAGGTTAATACAGATGCAGCTAATTCTGTTCGAGCTACCTGAAACGTCTGTAGGGATCTGTTGCCACAACGACTTATTTACATGTACTCGACTGTCTATATGTATCACCTTCTTCGGACGTCCAACTAAATAATTTATGAGTGTTCACTGATCGTGTTCGGTGTTCAATGTTTAATTTGGTTCTGTATTTACTGAATTTTTTTCCGCGTGGAATCTCAAATCAATCTGTCGTTAAACAACGCTGTCACTCATTGACAAAATTTACTACCATGACATATGATTTATCAAGTATAAAACATCTAAAGGTAAAAATTGCATATCCAAATTAGGTTCATTAGTCGGAAATACGAATATTCTGTGGAAGCGTTTCGTTTTATTTGAATATGTAAGCTTTGAGTTGTAGATGGCAACGCTTCTACCGATGATAAAACAATAATGTCATAATACCGTTTTATATATATTAAAACTTCCTAATGTTGAATTAAAAATAACCGCAATGCTTTTGTGATTTTTTGTCGAATATGGGTTTCCACTGCACCGCGCCTCAAGTCGATTGGATAACCCAAATGCTAATTTATCAATGAGGTCCATTCTGCTGAAAAAAACATTGCCCAGTGAGAGTAGTCGATTCTACTGAGGAAAGCACTATATCACGACCCAGTTGTCCTGCAGCAGCTTGTTTCACAAATAGCTAAAAACACATAAGGTATATTTACATGCTGTCGGCCCCATGAAACTGATAAGTTCAATCCTTTTCTAATTTTATTTTGTTGAGCATGCACCATAGAAGGACCGCAACTCATCGACGCGTTTGATTGGTGATCCATATCTAACAAGCTTGCGCTGAAATTTTCTGATTGGGAAATCGTCTATTCTTTGTTGGCCTATACTTACAAATGTTTGGACGAATCAAATTTATTGACTGATAAAACTGAATAAGCCAGTCCAAAATAATATTTTATAGCCACTCATTTTGAGTGATTCGCACTGAGAAAGAGCCTTCAAAACGAAATAAAAACGATAATGGAACATGAAATATTTTCGACATCATCCATAAAATTTTCTTTGAACGGGCAGTCTGACGCAATGTATCCATAGATCGATGTCCGAAAGCTATATTTGTGTTTATTTATGTTGTGCCGTGTATCTGTTCTCTATAATTACCTCTTTATTTATTCATGACAGATTACCAATTGACCAATGATATTGGCGTTCTTTGACGTAAAGTATTTACGTACGTCGTGCGTGATAAGCTTAACAACAAATGGTGGTAATGGTATAATTTGAGAAAAGCATTCATCATTGAACGATATGTTATTAGTAAATTAGTAGAAAATAGAAGCAAATTAAAAATATACTCAAAACAGATGTTGGTCCTAGTGGCAATTATCCTGTATGGCTGACTGTACCCTAGGTTCAACTTTGCGTCCAATTTCAAAAATTTATTTCTGACAACCTTGGTCCAAACAGTAATTAATTTCCTGGAAAATACCATATTGCAAAAAGTCGTCAAATATAAGGCAAGAAAATATGATTATCTTACCTCAACGCGAAAGAGAGAAAAAGTATATTTTCGTATTTAGGAAACAATGATTCCAAATTAATCAATAACTACCTGACTGATTCATTTCGCGATGAAGATCAGCATCTTTCAGTCATTAGGGTATTCTTACGATCGATGCGCAAAATCCATATCTATAACCATTTTATGAAAGTATGATTACTTCGATATGGGCTGTAGGTTGTACGCGCCGAATTATACAGTTCTTCTGTGGCTCATGCTTCGGTGAAAATGCTATATTAGAATAAATTGGTAATTAGACGTTTGACTATATATGTATTTGCCCTAATGAGTTTTTCGTTGACAGTGTTTGCACTGAAGCGGGCTCTCAAATCAATACAGACAATTTTCTACATATACCCAATAAAAAAATCCTATTTTGTCAAGCATGAGCCACTGATAAACCGCGCCTGAACGGCGTGATTCGTCAGTGGCCCAAACTCGCCCATGCTTCTATTTCGAATAAGTTTCAACACTATTAAAATAGTAAAATATTATCGCGGCGGAGAAAAATATTGTTGAAAATGTCATTATTAAATTAGCATCGAGTGATTGCACTCAGATATATCTTCCTAAAATATGTTAGTAAAACGAAAGGTGAAATATTATAATGATTATAAAATATTAAATGATTTGTCTTGGAATTTGAAGTCTTTTATTTTTAACGATTTTTTACGCAGGTTATGTAATCAGTCAAAAATTCTTACAGACAAAGCGATATAAATGTTGTGAGTCCATTTTTTTACTCATCAAATTTTCATTCCTGCGCTCCACCTCCAAACGCTTGTTTTAAAAGAGATCTTACTTCAGTTGCACAATCCAATAAAGACAGCCAAATCGGAAATTTTATGTTGTCAAGCGGGAGTCACGGTGACTCATGCTTGACAAAACATGCCTTGACGAAAATTTTCTGATTGGCATAGTACTTTTAAAACATCAATTAGGATAAAGCAAAAGTTCATTCCGAGGTGAGTATATCTTGATTATAAATCAACTTGAACTATTCTCTTAAAATTCTCAACTCAAAAAACGAACGTAATTTCTTTAATGTATCGGACAAGTATGGCTCGATGATCTATAGTCACTACATGTGGGTGTAACAACTTGGGTAAGCTCGCCGAACCATAAAAGTCATATCTTTGCAACAACTAACCCCATTCGGATATAAGTGACCACTAGGACTGGTCTTACCCAGAGAGATCAACTCAATTGAGTCGCTGCAAAAAAATATTTAGCTTCGCAAGTATATATAAAATATCGTGTCGTAGTTTTTCATAGAATCAAGTATTTTAGAATTCCGTATAGGTATTGAAATTTCATTCATCAATTGTAATTCACTCTGGGTGAGGCTGTAATTAGCCCATGAAAGCAACCACTGATATGGCCAAGATCAAAACGAAATGAGGGACCGCGAATTAAACAATAACTTGCCATTGTACCATAACAATATCGTCACGTCGATCAAAACTTCCGGAGACAACAGGTGCATTACTTTCCTAACGTGGATTAACTAGTTAATTAATGTTGTATTACAAAAAGCATTATCAATATTTCATTTCAGTGCGTGCGCAACGAATATCTCCTGCATACGTTACAGATGGATCGCGCCGTCCATCTGTCGAACATATTGGATAAAATAAAATCTATTTTAAAACGGAACAATTTCACGAAAATTTTAACCAGCACTAATTAGGCTGACTAAGATCGAGTCTAGTATGTGAATACATTGTTCCGTAACGAAGAAATGTTATATATCTCAATTTATTCTTAAATTCACATATATTATTATTTGATCTAGACCCATTAGCTTCCTATATATATATACATATATCCGACAAATCAGCAATTGAATAATATCGCAGCCTATCTTTACACTTGATGGACTTGTGAATGCCAATTTTGGAAATGAGATTCGAATTGATTCGAATATCATGCTCTGTGATTCGGTTTTATTCGACAAAGGTTTTGGCTGACATTTTCCTCAAAGATATTGCATATTCTTAAATATTTTAAAATATTTTAAATATTTTTTCTCATTAAGCTTTGGACTGTAATCGTATTTGGAAGATTTAATTGGAAATGATGATTCGTTATTCGATTTAAAAATAAATGTATTTAAATATATCAACCGTGGTTACATAATCTTTGAATAATTTTATCCATTTGAATGTTTATCCTCATTTTGGATTTACATAAATGCTGTCACAAATCCATTGACGTCAAATCCATCAGTTTTTTATTTTTTATTTATAATAATCATGCATGTAATATAAACAATGACGTAATAACATTTTCAAAAACAAAAAGAAATCATCCACTCTACATTTATTATACTACAGTAAATAATCATATTTTAATTCGCAGTCGCGACAATAAACTTAAATGAATCCCTGCGCGCCGCAAATCTTTCAAATTATATTTGAGACTAAACTAAATTTGAAGATTTTACCAGAAAAACAATAGCCGCAAAACAATCTTCTTCTGAATAATATTAAATAACAAACGTTTTTGTTTATTGAGGTTTGTCCTAGTTTGAACATTTTTAGTATTATCGTTTGAACACTTATCGGTATTTTTAAACGCTATTATAACAATGTTAAAAGAATCCACTATCCACATATTGGATATCTTAAAATATACATATGTCTGTAACCAAAGCCAGCATCTTCCTAAATATAGCTTTTTTGGCTCAAAGAATACTGTTGCCTGGTAGCTATTTTAATATCACAAAGCCATAACTTTTTAATATTTGTATTATATTTACCAACAAATTTAATCAATCTTCTAGTCCGATTCCAATTTTTTTTAAGTATGGTTTTATATTTAATAACAGACACGTCCGATTTGTCGTTGTTAACTGTGCACAAGGGAGATGAAGGTATCAAATAAAATGCTGATAACTTGAAATTCTTCTTCAAATACATATTACGCAAGCAATTCTGACAAGTAAGTATTTTTATGATTTTATTGGGTTTCGTAGAAATATTTATTTCTAATTGAATATTTCTATGAAATGTCCTGTAAATTACCTTGTTTTATACTTTGACGAATCAAGCACCAGTTAAACTAGCCCGTACTGTTTTTGTCACCCATGATATACTGTAAAACAAAGGAATCTCACCTTGTAGCTGTCGCTTTTCAAATGCCTATTCTTGCGAAATCTATTACAAAGGGATCTAAAGTCTAGATACCTTGCTAGATACCATCACGATAGATGAACTTTTTAAAATGCTAGAGCAAAGCTATAAAACGCCGTTATATTGATGCCAAACTTCCGCCATGGATTTATGTATATTGATATTGTTTCTAATCTGAAATTTGAAGTAGCATACGTTCACTTCCTTCTTATTCCCTGTTCAGTGAAAAATTGTTTATAAAAACCTATAAAAATATGAATATTCCTTTATAAGGCTTTTTGGTTAAGAAGAAACGACGTCTGTTTGATGAAACGATGGCATATCGATCGATATTATCGATTTGTTTACAGATTTATAACATTCATTATTGTACGCAATCAATACAAATCATTTCTTACATTCTCAATCGTCACTCTTGAAATATTTAAGATGCTAAAAGAAAGAATGATGTTGAAAAATGCCAGCCGGCGGAAAAGTAAAAATCTCTTACGGCGATAAAAATGCTGTGGGTGAGGATTAGACATGGCACATTGTTCACTTTTCGAGAAAATGCAGTTTTAGGTTAAAAATAAATTTGGCCGCGAACAATGTCGTGAATGGTCGAATGTATTTGTATAAAGTTATTATGTTTTTTATTTTTAAATTTTGAGTATTGGACATACTCCTAATCAATCCGATTCTATTTTATGAAAATCCGAGGTAAAATGGCCGTATGTACCAAACTGTATAATAAAAAAAGGACTTGGCTGAAATAAGAAGCCCCATTTTTATTTATTGATGCTGTACTTCCATTCGGCTGCTCTTTAACAATATACGAATTCATTTTTGTCGAAAATATCCACTGAGGCATTGGAGTGCATGTACAAGCTCTATGCTACAACATCGTCGTGTAGAAGTGGCGTATTTATGGGAGGGCGTGGTTTCATGCCCCTCTTGTCGAGCACGAAATGCAGTTCGAAAATGCAGTTTTGAATTTAACCTTTCAAGTGGAAACCCTATACAAAGATTGTAACACTGTAAATTTTATTTTTTAATTTCACGAGGCAAAAATTTTATGTTAATTGATGTTCAACCCAAAGATTTCCGTAACAAAACAAATAAGGCTTCCCTGTCGCTTATACATACGGGCAATTCGGGGGTGATTCGAATAATTTATGCTTCGAATCGATTCGAGGCATAAATTATTCGAATTGCCCCCGAATTGGTTATAGGAACAAAGAATGTAAAATAAAGTTGATTTATAACATTTTAGCGATAAAGACGTGGGCATATTCTAAATTTATTAATGAACTGAAGGTTGTGCGTTAGTTTATGACACATTGCCTCCAATAGTTATCATTAGTAAACTGATAGTTGTAGACGCCTTGATTTTTATTTATATAATGAGGGTAAATTGTGAATGCAAAAATGGGAGAATAGCTATTTAAATAAAATTAGTGATTCGATCCGATATGAAAAAAACATTCGAGCCGATTCGAGTTCCAAATGCTTCGGTTTTGCCCAAACTTACTCATGCACTCTGGCAATGTGGAGAATCTGGAGCAACCGCCTCCTTACCCCTGCCATCGACACACTGGGAAAAAATGGTCAGCCAACCAAAAATTTTCCTTTTTTCGATCCATATTAGGTCTGATTTGAAATATTATACGAAAGTTGCACACATTACATCAGATGCTAATTTAAAAGCTGGCACAACTAATTCTCATGTCAAATCACTGTTCTTCTTGTCGAGGCTGCCTCTCATACCCAATTTGGTTCCAGTGACACCTAACTATTTGGTTATAGCAGTGTAAGAAACATTGGTTAAAGACATTGCATCTCATAGCACCGCTGGACATACGCCCTCACGGATGAATAATTTTGGACATAAGGCTATATGAGTCTCAGAATGAAGGGGAATCACCTACCTCAAAAAAGACGATATTTTGACACAAGATAGATCCTTAGAAATAATTGCGAAAGAAACAATAAAACTAGTTTTGGCATTTTTGGACTTAACGCCATTACGGTTCTCAACCCCTTTGTCAAATGTGAGTCGCCGATGGAAGACGCCGACGAGGTTCGGTCCGTCTGTGGCTCATGATAAACAAAAAAATTTACGATTGGAAATTATAACGCATTATATAGAAACTAACGCCAACTTTTAAACAAAGACCTAAACTAGTAGAAGATGTAGTACCAGCAACTGCACTCCAAATGGAAATCATTCCAAACTGAAATAAACTGCTATGGTTGAGTGCAGTGGGTGGTATTTTCCGTTGGCAATAGTAAAACCATTTTCTTTAGTTGCCCTGTTTTAGTATTATGAGATCACAGTTACAGATGCATTTTTTTTGAGAAATAAACTAACCTAGCTTGATTTTAGCACACTGGTCATACTTCCATTCCGCTTTCTACACGCTCTATTTTTTGTCATAGATCAAACATTCGAAGAAGTGGGGGGCAGATATCGCTTACTGCACTTCAGCATGATGGTTTAGTTCTGTATGGGATGTTTTCAGCTTGGAGTGCAGTTGCTGGCACTTCATCTTGCAGATGCTCTTTGTCATCTAAGTGGCCGGTTAGTTGGCTCATTTCAGGCGTTCCTTTCTGCCTTTTTTTTGAGCGAAATTCTATATAAGGAAAAAAAACCGTTAGTTCAATTCCTGCATTTCACATAGCTCTTTACGCACTAGTGGTACAGGAAACTTTTCAAGTACGATATGTATCTTGTACGCTTGATCTGAGCGCATTTTAATGAAAAAATAAAATAAATAAATTCGAATTTCTCGGCCCGCTATGGATATAACGTATAGGCGAGGTGTGCTCTGTCAACAACCAGTAATCGGCATATATTTCATTAATAAACTGTTTCCCTATTTTGGAAATATACAATTACTGCAAATAAAACTCAAACTTACTGTACTTTACCTTGGTATAGTAATACATATACGTCTCCATAACTTGAATGGCCAAGTAATCAAAATTTTTGGGAATTTAAAATGGCATTTCCTTGTGGAAAAATTTTCCTACCCTTTTCCTCCTTTTCTTCGCCTCCACTGGTATTACATACGTCAGTGGTTTTTCTGTTTAAAATAGGTAATCTGATTATACCTTCATATCTGTCGATCTCCAGACGTTTGAAAATGATGTCAATGCCCTTGCTATGTCAAGAATAAATGCTGAGATATATTAATGAAAAGGTTGTTGTTGACTCAACGTTTCCACAGTGAGGGAATAAAATGCTAAATCAATTGTTGCTGCTTCTACTTTAGTTTTTTCAAAGAAGAGAGGAGGTAGTAAATAATTTATGTCGATATAATGCCATATTGCCAAATTTTCATGTGAGGATACTCATTCTCTTCCGGTGTCTATATGACTGTCATTCTGCCAGTCAATCAGCCACGCACGACATTCGTTGCTCGCGTTTCGATCTCATCGATCGTTGGTGACGCACTTTTTGGAAACATCATTACATTTAAAAGCGATAAAAACTTCATAAAGGTAAATGAAGCTTATATTTCGCTCCGCTTCAGTCGTAAATTATATTTTTGTCAAGCATGGGCCACAGATGGACCGCGCCTCGGCGGCACGATCCATCAGTGACCCACACTTATCAAAACATATGTAGAGGGGAATTTGCTAGTAGGGGTCCTGCTGCTGTTTTAATACCATAATACACATTAAGTCGTCTTACCGATCCATTGCGTTTCGTTTCGGGTAAAAAAAATTAAAGAAATACGCGACTGCATTGTTTTTCGTTTGTGGTATTCACATGCCTACAAAGCACAAACAACCGCAACGAAACGAGCACCCTCCGCTCTGCTCTAATGGTTGCATTGGAAAACGTAAGGGAATTCAAAAAGGGCATTGCGCAATCGTAAATTAGACTGGAAAGACTTGGATTAAAAACAAATGTGGATTACGGCCATTACCCCGGTGCTAATTTGCTGCCCCGGTGCTACAGAGTCAGTTTCAACTTGCAAGCGTCGGCATATTCGAAAACTGCAACTTTCGTTCAAAGTTGTTGTCGATGTGTCGCAAATCAAATAGTATAATTGTTCATCTTATACCCGGCTATCTTTCTCCTAGTCTAATGCATCATTTTTGAACATACAGGTTTTAAGCCTTGTTGAAGATACGACGACTAGCAGAAAAGCTCTCAGATGACCCGGAAATATTACATTTAAAATTTCCCATTCGATTTTTCCAATTACTCACAGTTGCTAGTAACCGCCATCTTGCGATTTTCATAACCTCGTTATATTAAACTAAAAACCTTTGACGATTTTGCTATTTCCTGAAATGAGAGCCTATGTTTAACTTTTTAAAATGCCGTTCTATACCCTTTCCACTGCAAACAAATAAATAGAATATGTACAATATACCAATGTCTCCGCATACATTGCAGTCGACCCTTCTGTCGAAAAGGCGATGTAAATAAAGACATCATATTACAGAGTTATCAGGAAAGCAACATAAACCTTAAGTGAAGTGTAAAACGTGCTAGAGATTTAAGATTAAAAGATCGCTTGATTAACATTATTACAACGCACACATGATGTAGATGTAGATGAAAAAAAAAATAGAGAAACAAAACTAGAAAATAAAGTGGCATGTAATATTGCTGGCCATCGTGCTGTGTCTTGATCAAAAATCGAGCTGTCTCTCTGGTTTGAAACAAAACATTGCGCCAACGACTACGCGTGTTGTTAATTAATGTGTGATGTCTAAATGTGTGAGTGCTTTGTAAATTTAATATGAGCGTATGCTATATTCACTAACAAAATCTCGACTGGAAGCAGAATATAAAAGAAACCAACTTACGGCCCCCTAATGACAATAAGGTACTGTAAAACATAGAGCCAGCAACTGCACTCTTAAATGAAAAACACTTCACTGAATTGCTATAGTAACGTGCAGCGAGGGGTATCTGCCCCGGGCCATAGTAAAACCAGTCACCGCTCTTTATCTCCTTTTAGTCGCAGATATATTGAGTATGAGTCACTGATGGATCGCGCCTCGCAGGCACGGTACATTTATGACTCATACTTGACAAAATATATTATTATATTGCTGGGGATGTGGGGAAAAATCCGCTAGGATGGATTTTTTATTTCAAGCAGACCTCAGATTCGTTTTTGTACCACCAACTGCTAATATCTTCATATGTTCTTGATGTTGTTACGTGATCTCTATTGCGTAATTTTCTACAAAGATGGTAGAGCCCGAATCGTTTAATTTCGTACAAATTGGACTTCATTGGAGTTTCTATATCCCAATTTTGAAAATAATTTGATACGTCAGTTTTTGCGTATTGGCTACCGAAATTGAATCCGTACCTAGGTATCACATGGGTTCCAGACTGCTTCCACCAATCAAAATATTTCATATACGCTGTGTCGTTCGAATCTAAATATTTCAAGTATTGTGCAAACTTTTCCTTATTTTCGAAATCCTCGTAGTGTATAAAGGATCCCTTAGGCAAAATCTTTTCCGTGTCTTCTTTTGTAGGTCCGTAGATAACAGGAACGGTTCCTGAGACCAAACTGTTGTACAGCGATTTCTCTGTTAAGTAGTCACGGCAATGATAAGAATTTTCGAATGCAAAATAGAATTTGTACTCTGAAATTGTTTCAAATAACCTGTTCAAATCAGCAGGTATCTCACGGTTAACACATTTCCCGAATCTGTCAACAGCCAGAAGACCTGAAATGAGAGAGGAAACTTTTATACGATTTTTTTAACACTTCCCAACCAAATCGGAAAACTATTTTTACAGATCCTTATTCGACGGGGGTGTTCAACAGTGATTCAGACTTGGCAAAATCTTTTTCTATCATAGCTTGTTTTGTGAAGCACCACGCACTCAAAAGAGTTCATGTTGTTTGATTTTTCATCTTAGACAATTATAGTCAATGATATTTGAGGATTTACCCGATTTTTCCTAAAAAATCAGTTTTATTTCCCAAATAAGTTTGAAATACCGAGATTTTGACATTTTTGACTTTTAGTTTGCCGATTTCGAAGTAAAATAGACCGTATATTCGTTCCCTTGTGTCTGCCCCAAAAATAGTTATAATATCGAGTGGCTTATTGACAAAAGGGCTCCAAAAATTGAAATATTTTCGTGATCAAAGTATGACATCATAACAGGCGGCGCCGGCAACATATCACCCGCTATCGCCGTGAATACGCTAGTGTGGCATCTGTTTGATATTTCTGTTTTGTCATATGCGATGAAATTTGTAGTGTAGTGATGAATATCACTACTCGATGAAATTTGTAAATGCGTGTTTATAAATTTACACACCTTCTTCAGTGAGACCATCCACTAGTTTCATTCTGCGGGTGGCACCAGAGAGAGTGTTACAATCACTGACAACCCATGATATAAACTTGGTTTTTTTTTTCATCAACATATTCAGCTGCTCACGAAATTTTTCATTAGTTATTGCAAGCTTGTCAACAAGTGCCCTGTCCTTCATTTCTTTTTTTCTAAATGAAAAAGCAACTACGTCTAATTACATAAGACAAGATGTAATGTAAATCAACACAAGTGCGCAATAAAATGATTGATATTCACAATCAGAAATTTAGTTTGCATGATTTACAGATGGACCGCGTCTTGGCTAGGAACAAGCGGAATCGAAAAATTTCCGACTGGGTTGGTATATTTCACACATGTTTTGTTGAACATGTTGGCATCGCGGGTCGAAGATCCCGCGTTCGAGTTCCGGCTCGTTAATCCATGCCAACCACTCGACCCGGGGTGTTCCAGCAATTCTAATCATGTTCGTCTATGAGTCGCCGCTGGTACATGGCCTTGGGCAGTGTGATCCACTACAAGAAATGGCTATAAAAAAAATTCAAAGCCCTTTCCTACAAGGCTGTTTTACGTACGAACTATACACGACAAAACACGTGTATTCAACCTGCATTTCTACTCAACAAGTGAAAGAATCGACAAAGTCACCTGTCAAATTTGTAGAGAATGTAATCCATGCTTGATACTGGAGCAAATGTTGCCAGGACATCTGAATCTCGACGAAAAGTCATCGTCCAATTGAAATAATTTTTAAAATCGTTCAATTTATGGCGAAAGTAATTTTGCACGACATGAGGGGACTCGTGTGACCACCACACAAATGCTTGATTCGGCGACCTGTATTTGATGGTTAAATCGTGTAAACTGATCATTGTTAGTTAAAGTTTAATGAAACGGGTAAAAACATCTAGAAATACCGAGGAAGAAAATTTGTTGTTAAGCGCAGTTCAAGCGTTAAGCAGAGCCATTGCAGTGAATGAACAGATATTGGGTATCTTGGAGAGATGACTTGGTTGGGTGCACCTAACCACATCTATTTACTTCGGATATTTTTCGACAGTAGGTCCTAATGCTTCAGTGGTTTCTAAGGATATTTACGCGATGTCTTCAAAACCTTACTTAACTTGAATCAATTTGTAAACATATCTACATCATTTTTCTCCGATCGAAAGCCGATCTCAATCACTAAAGCATGGTAATTTATTTTATTGAAAGGTTCGATTTGGTTTCATTGAAATTTGCTTTAGGCAAAACTGGAAGCAGCGCCTAAGAGGAACCAACTAACGCCCCGCTCAAGTGACAAAGAACTATAGCAAAGGTATGTAGCAGCGACTGCATTTCAAGCTGGGCAATTCGATTCGGTGATTCTCATCGATTCGAAGCACAATTAATTCGAATCAATAGTTCATAGGAACAAAAACAAAAATTTTTGCCAAATGAACTCGGAAAATACACGTTAAACTAATTTTTTTTCATTTTCACAATGGAGACAACTTGTAATACTAGAAATGGGAGAAAAAAATGGTTATTCACATGGAATTCGAGATTCGATCCCATACGAAAAAAATATTCAAATCATATTCGAATCCTAAATAATTCGGTTTGCCTAGCATTTAGTGGAAAGCATCCCAAAGAAGACGTGACCAATGTGCAGTGGTAGGACAGGGTGATCCACTCTAAGAAGTGGTTATAATAAATAATAATAAATCTCACGATGATAAAACCACTTCTTTGTTTTCTTTCAGTTGCTTCTCACGGCGCGAAGAAAATACATTAGAGAAATTCTGAAGTATCAAATATTACGCCATGTCTTTATTTCAACAGTGAAGCTGTATGTTGGTACATCATTAATCATTTACGAGGCCTTGGGAATTCGTGTTTGATATTATGAAGAAAAAAAATTCTCAATCGCAAATATTTTGACTAAGTATGTTTTGGTGAAGTATGAGTCACTGATAGATCGTGCCGCTTATATGAGGCTCATGCTTGATAAAATATAAACTCTAATTGGCATGACCAAATATTGGAGGAAAATTTCCGCTAATCGAGTTGTTTGTTCTTGAATTTTGAGCGAATTTTGAGCGCCATCGTTTCGCATTCTTTCCTGGATTCGAAAAATTTGTGCATGGAATCGGTTCAAATCGTAGAATTGAACTGTCCAGTCCCATATACGATATTCCATTGGTATGTATAAGTATAGTTACCTCTTTTTTGGATCAGGGAGATCGGTGGATACACAAGATTTCATAAAGAATATTAAAGCATCACTGTTCGTGTATTCTTTTCTATCCAAGGTAAAATCACAGCCACCGTCTCCATTGGGTAAGTCCGCGAGTATCCAGCTGTACTTGACGTATGGCTTGGCCCACACGAGTATTTTTGGTCTGTATATTTTGTCAGCAGCTGACGTCGACACGTTGGCAACGCCGCTTGAGAATTTGGTCACTTTTGATGACACTGCAATAAATTTAATTTAGTTACTTGAAAACTTCCTTTTTCGAAAAAAAATAATGTTTTGTCGAGTATGAGACATTGATAGGTCGCGGCGTCGAGATGTGGGCTTGTGATTGACAGAATAAAAACAAGACGTTATTAACAAAACAATGAAAAAAAACACTAATGTAATATCTTTAATACAAGAGCATTTTGTTTGATGAGTCAGCAATACATTTTATAATTTTAAGGATATTGTCTACTATTTTTGTCCAGGTTAGAGGTTTATATCTAAGGAAAAAAGCGAATTAGTATCACCGAAATATTTTGTATGAAAATATAATAAAAAATAAAACAAAACTGCAAAATGAAAAAAGTAGGTAAACTAAAAACGACATCGAAATGCAAATTAAGTTAAAATATTATTAAAAAAGTCCAGTTGACCTTGTTGTTATTGACACCAATAGTGGTGTCAAATTCATACAAAAGTGCCAATTTCATCTATCATACTTATTTCATTTTACCGAGAATACGTTTTCCAAGTTTTAAAAATGTCTTCTTCGCCCAGTTTCAACGTTTACCTGGGTTTCTGTTTGAAGTTTGAACTAGAATATTTTGTACGTAGGATAGGGGATATCTATGTCTTATTTTCAACTCGGTACTGCGTAAAACTCAGAAAATTCCTGTTGAAAAGCCAAGTATCTAGTAATGACAATGAAGAAAAGTGTATAGTTTATAGGTTTATTTAAGCAAACTACTTCCTAAGATACCTAGTAACACTTTACCTACATTGCTTACAGTAGGATAGGTAAACGTACCGGAATAGTAACAAAAATCCAGTAAGGTATTGAAGTATGAATAACACTATAAAAAGATGCCTGTGGACAATTGAAATTAACGTCCAACTGATCGCGGACAAATTATGAACCGCGACTAAGCATATCCCGAAACAACTTAACATAATTGACAAAGCAATCAGATATATTATTTCGTCAAGTATGTGCCATGGATAGTTCGCACATAGACTTCTACTTGACAAAACATGTTTCAATAGTTTTTTCTGACTATAAATTATGCTATGGGAAACTAGAAGTCAACATGAACATAAATATGGTTAAAACAAATGTGTTTGGTACGTTCAATATATTGAGTTGACCAGTGGCCCCACACCTTTATATTTACCATATCTCCCAATAAACTTGTCGATGGGACCATCGCGGATCACATAGAACATAGATACTAGGCAAAATACTAGGCAGAGAATTAGACACAACTTGATTGTTCTTTTATATATCCACATTTTATTCAACTGATGTGAAGTTTCTGTTGTTACATAATGCTGAAAAAGTTGAAACTCTTTAAAATAAACGAAAATATACCATAAACTTATATCTCTGATATATTCAACCTACTGCATTTTTCGACAAATGGAGACCAAGAATATTGGAAAGAAGTATTTTAAATGTATTTTTTAGATAATCATGCGCCTTGGGCGGCGTGGTCCAACGACGGCCCTTACTTGGAATGAATTTAACCAGCAAGACGGTTTCCAAGTTTAAAAATGATAAAATTACTGCAAATAAACGGTAAATTTTCTGTACTTTTGTTTAGTTTGAGTGTAAGTGATGTGCACTGTAACAAAAGTACAGTATTTCTAAAGGTAAAAAACGCCATGTTGATGAGACTTATTCCAATTATGGGCTGTTGATGTGCCGCACCTTCGCGGTGAGTTCCAACAAAACCCCATATTTGGCCAAAAAAAAAGGAAAATTTGAAAGTTTTTTCAATGCCGCCAAGTAAAATTACTGTCGAAGACCAGTGGTTTTGTTGCCTTTTTTACAGCATTGGTTAGATTATTATATATTATTGTCTGTTAACTGTCAAGGCTTGGCTTCATGCGGAACGAAGTAACGAAGGCATCATTTCTGTAAAAATAATTGGCAGGAAATTATTTCCAAATAAAACCCACTTTAATCAAGATTGGAAACCAACTTAAGCGTAACTTAAAAACTCAAGAAAACAACTGCTTATATGGTTAGGACCTACTACAAACATATGCAGCACCTGCAGTCTGCCTGCGTCTGTCTGCAGTCCGTCTGTCTTAGCCAAATTTGACGCCCTAAAAATTACTCCCACCGTTCTACTGTCATGTGATAAAGCTTTGATAGCTCGACAGGAAATTAATGTGGACTTTTGAATCTAGCACATGCCGATTTAGCAAAATCTGACACTCTAAAGAGTACCCCATTACTGAGATATTTCAGTAATTGGAGGGCTAATACCGATCCACTGCAGTATTGCAGGGCTTGGATAGCTTGGTAAAGGATGCACATTTTAAGACGTCCAGCTTGCTGCTTTTGAAGGTGTGATATCCTAAAACTCCGTCCATACTACAGAGACTACTACCACACTAATGAGACTACTACTGATCAACTCGAGTGAAAACATCAGTCCATTGTAGGATTGTGGATATCCGAATAGGAAATTCCTCTAATCTCAGTATTGTGGAATAGATTGTAAGATATATTAATAGAATAAATCGGGATGGAATCCAAAAATATTCAACTTCTAACGGGTATTGGCAAAATCTTTAATAGCAAGATTTTATAAAATATCGTTTTTTGTTTTTTATGGACGATTCAAGATTGATTCGTATAAACTGTGCTTCGAGTCGATATGAATCACACAAACAAATTGCCGACCCTTACACGCAGTGCAAATTTCTTGCAAATCTGATTTTTAGATTTATTTAACAGACTTCCGGAAAGGAAAATTTGAAAGTTTTTTCAATGCCGCCAAGTAAAATTACTGTCGAAGACCAGTGGTTTTGTTGCCTTTTTTACAGCATTGGTTAGATTATTATATATTATTGTCTGTTAACTGTCAAGGCTTGGCTTCATGCGGAACGAAGTAACGAAGGCATCATTTCTGTAAAAATAATTGGCAGGAAATTATTTCCAAATAAAACCCACTTTAATCAAGATTGGAAACCAACTTAAGCGTAACTTAAAAACTCAAGAAACCAACTACTTATATGGTTAGGACCTACTACAAACATATGCAGCACCTGCAGTCTGCCTGCGTCTGTCTGCAGTCCGTCTGTCTTAGCCAAATTTGACGCCCTAAAAATTACTCCCACCGTTCTACTGTCATGTGATAAAGCTTTGATAGCTCGACAGGAAATTAATGTGGACTTTTAAACCTAGCACATGCCGATTTAGCAAAATCTGACACTCTAAAGAGTACCCCATTACTGAGATATTTCAGTAATTGGAGGGCTAATACCGATCCACTGCAGTATTGCAGGGCTTGGATAGCTTGGTAAAGGATGCACATTTTAAGACGTCCAGCTTGCTGCTTTTGAAGGTGTGATATCCTAAAACTCCGTCCATACTACAGAGACTACTACCACACTAATGAGACTACTACTGATCAACTCGAGTGAAAACATCAGTCCATTGTAGGATTGTGGATATCCGAATAGGAAATTCCTCTAATCTCAGTATTGTCGCATAGATTGTAAGATATATTAATAGAATAAATCGGGATGAAATCCAAAAATATTCAACTTCTAACGGGTATTGGCAAAATCTTTAATAGCAAGATTTTATAAAATATCGTTTTTTGTTTTTTATGGACGATTCAAGATTGATTCGTATAAACTGTGCTTCGAGTCGATATGAATCACACAAACAAATTGCCGACCCTTACACGCAGTGCAAATTTCTTGCAAATCTGATTTTTAGATTTATTTAACAGACTTCCGTATGAATTGATATCTGCCTCAGTTCCGACATATTCTCATAAGCAAATGTACAAACTTGCAGTCAACTTTAATTTTGGAGGCAGATGGCTGTAATTTCTATGTCTACGTCGATGCTTGCAAACTAGTGTTGGCAATTTCGGAAGAAATTACCGAGTTTTTCAAAAATACTTTTAACTAGTTTAATTAATACCTGACTTACCAAGTTTTAACTTTTTCCGAGTTTTCTGTTTGAAATTTTACCTAGTAAATTCATCAGGTTAAATAGATAAATTTACCTAATTTAAAAAAAAATACCAGATTCAAAAACTTAGGTACCTTGTATATCGAACTAGATAAATCATCTATATAAATATTACTAAATTCGGCCAAGCACATCATGCGGGACCCCCGTTCCCCACAAAAAATAAAATAAAGGGGCGCCAAACAGACACACTCACTCGCACTACAAGTTGAAACACAAGCGAAAAAGAAAATGGACTGTACTAGAGTTAAAATAGAAATTAAATGAAAGCCCCCCCCCCCCCCCCCCCAAAAAAAAAAAAAAAAACATTGTTAAAAGGATGAGAATTGCCTTCCATGATAGACAATGCTGTTTTTGCCAAATTTCTTGAGCCAAATAAAATACACCGTAAGAGTGGCAAATTCTCACATGCATTACTTGATTTATTGTCCGAGACATCCAAATTACAATACTGATTCGACTTTTTATTGTTACTGATATGAATTATTATAATGATTTCGTTTGGTATTTTGTTGAGATACAGCCATCGTAACGTAGATTGATTAAAAAACATTTACAATATGATACAGTGGTTTGAGAACAATAATTCCAGATGCTATTTTTTGCAATATTGGACATAACGAATAATCATAATATTTTAATAATGCCATGGGCATATTTTAAGGAGTTGGATAATTTTGAACACTGATGTTAAAAACCATTTTGGCCAGATTTGGAATATTCAAACGTGGATAGTATTTATTCAAGATAGTTTGAGTTTTAAATGCCATCATGGATCGAATTTGGCATATTTTATTAACATGGATATTACTGATCAAAAGCTATGGCCAAATCGTTATTTTTTACATATGGACCGGAAATATTTGTTCAACGGTGGTGAATTGATGATTTTGCAATAAAACTAAGATTCAGGACATCGTTTTGATTGGGGTATAAAGTTCCTGGATGTTGTAAGCAATGCGTTCATTTTATTTTGGAGATAGCAGCACCTGGTGATGAGGAATGAGATTTTCTCATCTGCACCTGCAAAACAACAAAAACCCTAGGTAGTAAACTGTTTCCTAAAAAGTTTTATGAGAAATTTATGGAACTTAGAATTCTTTCATCCTATACCAAGTAGACTATTGATCATATATGGATTTGGATTGTAATTTAAAAACCATAATCGTGGGGTCACTGCTGTGATTGCTTATGTAATGATCTTGTTTTGCTTAACCTCCAATCACAGATTTTCAGGATGAATCAAGAAGCATTCATTACTGTCAATCTGAGGTAAAAACATACCTATTTACAAATAAACACAGCAATCATCAAGACAAAACAGAAAACAAAAAACACATGACCATGCATAAATGAGTAGTCGTGCTCAACTGCACGCCAGCAATGCATTGTTGGGCCAGGAGCATAAATCTCGGTATCATACACATATAGAAATAACACGCATATTTCTCTTAATAAATTACTGTCCTATTACATTTCAACTAGAGCAAACATTAAAATGGGAGATCAGCCATGGCTCGACTGAGATCCCAATAAAGGATGTCATACATCCAGGACCATGATTTTGCTCAATCCAACCAAGTCACACCTCACATTAAAAACAAAACTATTTATAATGTTGTAAAATAAAAATGTTCTGTAAGTGTCGAGATTAATCTTCATTTTCCTAATAGTGGTTCTAGTTTTAAAACTGTGTCGACCTATCTCTTACCAATATAATCGCATACCCACGTATTGTTCTCAGTTTTTTGAGTAATAAATCACATATGCGGGGCTTTGGTCACCTGAAGTCAGGGCATATTTTCCTGGCAAACAGTATTGTTTCTGTAAATCTTCCTTCTAGTTAAAAAAATCTATCTCGACATTATTTTAAAGCTTTATTTTTGCATGACCATATAGACCATCAAAACGGAATATCGAAATAAATAATATTTTTTGTTTCTCTAAGCAAGGTTGTAAGCAGCGTCCAAATGGAACTAACTGACGGTCAGCTATATGACAAAGAGCTACAGCAAATATCGTAGCGCTACCGACTGCACTCTGAGACTGAGGGGATAACATCACAAAAAGTATTATAATAATGCAGTGAGTGGTATCTGCCTTGAGCGATGATTGAAACATATAATTCTTATATATTTGTTTTAGTCGCTGTTTGCTACACATAATCGATAATAATCATTTATTTATTATTTAGAGCATTTATTTTCAGCCGCAGTTCAAATGTTGCTCTGGGTGGATGAGTAAAATGTCCACAAAAACTATTTTAAGATTATACAGCCTGCGCATTGTGCGCAGGCGTGGTTGGAATGGATTTTTTTGCCCTTATCTGAGCTCAACAGTGATTGATGAATATCTTACAGTCTATTCTGGTCTTCTATTCTGGTCTATTTGAACCACCGAATTAAATTGCACAGTCCCAATGCGTAATCTCCACGCTCAGTGTTCTGATATAGTCTTGTGTTGATAATCACGTGTCCACTAGTTGATAGTAACGTGCAAACCCGAGAAACTTGCATTCGCCTTACTGATATAATACGCTCATACAGGCGGAATTTTACTTGCAGCAAGAAAGATTCTGACACACGATGGATTTTGACACAATGGACTAGTAATAACAAGTTTTTACTTAAACTGGGTAAAGTAAAACGAATTTACCAGAAAACTCGGTGAAGTACTACTGGGTAACCTAGTTTCATTTCCTAAACTAGGTTGTACCAACACTGTAAATCATAAAGGTGGGATTTTTAACCCAAAAATGAGGTTAAAAAGTTCCACCTTTTCGAGGCGAAGTTTCCAATGCAACCACCGGTGGTTCTTATTTCCAAACCCTTCCCAGTGGGTGGGATGGTTCCTTCCAACCTAAGAGGTGGCTATTTCGAAGGGGAAAAAATTACTAGGCACTCTGGTGGGTTAATAACGCATAGGAAGAAACCCCATCCCCACCCATTTGAAACACGAAGCACTCATAGTTTTCTATATATTACTTTTTAAAGAACCATATTAACAAACTTTGCCAATACGAAAACAACGTTAAAAGTGAACAATTAAAAAACGTACTGTCCGTCCAATTGTACCAACGATATTGCACTGGAAAAGTGTTTCTGATGACAAAAATCAAAAATGTATAACTTACAGATAATATTTAGAAATTTTATTTAAGTTCAACAATTTTTTGTAGAAATGTATTTATTTATTATGAGACTATGCTTGTATTAATCGTTTCGAAAAAATCACTCAATTCGATCTCGAAATCACGAGATATTTAGATTTTGCCCAAACTCAAATATCATATAAAAATTGCTCCAGTACATGGTTTAGTTACACACAAAAAGCTTGTTTTATAAGAATCTTCGGCAATTTACTTTCTGTGCAACCAAGTATTTCTACCAAAACACTTCTACAAAAAAAAATCTCGCAACCAAGAATTTTTACCAGAGACACTTCTGGAATCATAATATAACTCATTGCATTTTGGATAGCCCTACTATCCAAAGTGGTTTTCGTGCAGGGGCAAAAATGACGTCTAACTATTTTCAAAATACTGGATGATCTTTTATTTAAAACTTTATTTGAAAATAAGGTCTTATACAACCTATGTGCGGTAATATAAAAAGCCATATTTTATTATATTTTTTTAATTTAAATATTTTTAACTAATAATCATTAACTAATAACCATACTAAACACGAATAAGTATGAGATTTAAATGCCCACAATACATAAATTAGAACGATTTCGCTTATTTCAGTTTAGGTAAAACCTCAACGCCCGACTCGGAATTGGTAACTGCGCGAGAGGTCGTGGTTCGCCATATGTTTAAGCCGTACTCTCGGCTTTGCTCTCCAGCTGGATGCAAAATGTTATAATATATTTATACTTCCTTACATCTGGCAATCGACGTAAGCCAACACTGGCGTAGCTAGAGTGCAAACGAGGTAAACTACACTGTAATAAATATTCCGTAAAATCGCTGGGAATCGGGCTGCGTTTTCGGACCAGTGATTTTCTTTACTGTTGCTCGCCCCGTAATTTTTTTGCCATATCGAAAAACGAGAGAAAAGTTCTCTCGTTTTCATTCTCAATGGAACGTCTGACTGCATTGCTTTTTTCTCTTTTTGCCGACTCCGCAATACGCATGCGCAATGAGATCACGTGCTAGTTTCTTTGTTCTCGAGTTCGCCTTGGATTCGAACCACTTGGGTTAACAAGAGCTGGATAAATGGTGGTTCTGCGAAGTCGTTCGGCTAGTTTGTTTATTCGTTTTAAACTGTATCGTTGATACGTACTGAGTTGCTTGCAAATACCATTAATTATGACTGTTATACAACTTTTCACGAGCAGAGTACCATACAGTACTGAGCAGTGCAGAGTAAGCAATACGACTCAAACTCAGAACTTAACGCTGTAACAGGTTAGCATCAGTTTTCGGGTCTCATGAAGTTTAGTTCTATATATCCGATTATCATAAAAATTTATCAAGTTGCAAGCGACTCATCCTAACCCGGGAGCCAATGCCAGATGCTTGCAGCATTGGCGCCCCCATGGCCTAGGATGAGAATAGTCTATTCTGTATTCTGCCAGTTTTTATTTTGATGACATTCAGGAATATGGTACCACTCGACCCCAGTTTGCTGTACTCACCGGTACCCTACCGTATCGCACTGCCTAGCGTCGAACGTCGTAAAGTTCAGAGTCTTTGGTGTAAGGAAGTTCAGTACCGGTACTATACCGTATTCTGTATTCCCGAGTTTCATCTAAATTGTACTCAGTACTGTGTAGCTGCGGGTTGGGAGGATTTGTTCCGAACATGAAAATTTTTTATTATCAGAAATCTAAGACTAGTTCGAAGCTGCTACCTCACATTGGACTGTACTCTGTTGTCAATATGGCCTCGACAATGTACAAAGTACTGACATTTGATGAATTATTGGATTATCACCAAATTTGTATGTATAAATTTGTAGTGATTGGTGGTTCATGGTTTGCTCTCAAACTTCTTATATAACTATTTGTAGATATTAGCATAATGTAAAGAAACTAAGCAGTCAGCGTTAGTGCAAGTATTTTAAGAGCTTTCTCCAGCATACCTGATTTGAGCAGTGTTTTATGTGCTTTACCTAATTTCACTTTAAGGTCTAGCAACCTTGCACATAAAACAATCATTTTCAACCTTTTTTATTCACGATTCATTTTTATTCAGTTATATGATGTAGTTACCAGTCTTTTTGCTATCTTGACTGGGTGAAAAGATAACTTTTATTGTTAACATAAAATTTGGGGCAACACCAAAAAGCGGGAAACGGGAATGACGGGAACAACGGGAAATGTCGAATACTAAAAAGCGGGAAACGGGAATGTCGGGAAACGCACTAAAATGAGGGAATGACTGGAGATACTTCAAAATGTAGGGATGAGGAGAATTATACAAAAATGCGAACGGGAACAGGGATAAATGCAATAAAATGGAGAATTACGGGAAACACTCTAAAATGCGGGAAAGACGGGAGATACCCTAAAATGCGGGAATTAGATACCCTAAAATGCGGGAATTACTTCAAATGTGGCGTTGACGAGAATTATACCAAAATGCGAACGGGAACAGGTATAAATGCAATAAAATGGGGAATTACGGGAAACACCCTAAAATGCGGGAATGACGGGAGATACCCTGAAATTCAGGAAATATTCTAAAATGTGAACGGGGACAAGGATAATAGCATCAAAACGAGGGAATAGCGGGAACAGCACTAAAATGCAGGAATGACGGGAAATACACTAAAACGCCGGTATGACGGGAATCACAATAAATCACGGGAATGACGGGAAACACACCAAAATGCGGGAATGACAGGAAATACACTAAAACGCCGGAATGACGGGATACACAATAAATGACCGAAAACGCACTAAAATGTCGGAATGACGGGAAACACACTAAAATACGGGAAATATTCCAAAAAGTGGGGATAACGGGAATTATGAAACAAAATGCGGAAGGGGGACAAGGATGAATGCATCAAAATTAGGGAAATACGGGAAACACACTAAAATGAGGAATTACGAGGAACACACCAAAATGAGCGAATTACGAGAAACAAACTTAAATGCGGAAACAACGTGAGATACCTTGAAATGTGGGAATTACGGGAAATACTTTAAAATGTCGGGATGGAGAGAATTGAACTAAAATACGAACGGGAACAGGGATAAACGCACTAAAATGAGGGAATCACGGGAAACAAACTAACATGCCGAAATATTGGAGATACCAATGACCCAAGCATGATCATCGACCATGGTTAATTCTCGATCATGCTTGTTCAATCACTGCTTTCCCGTTCACAAGATACCATCGCATTGTGTCTGTACACAACAGAAGCAGCACAGCAGGAAGGCGCCAGAGACGTGCTCATCAATTGTAAATTAATACAGACTTCCCGAATCCAACCGTTTTTATGAATTATGTCTGACATTGATGCTCCAGGAATCCTTTATTATGACCTCAAAGATTATTTGTTTTTTTGCTTGCTTAATTATTCATCATTCATGGTATGCGAATTCCCATTGACTTGTCTTTCGTTATGTGATTTTTTCCTCCTAATTTATTTATTCCCTCCCCTCCTATTATTACCCCCCATGAAAAAAACTTTATTGTACAGTGTTCATGCAACCTCCCAGGCTCAATCTATTCGATAATTATGGGTCATCGACGAATCAAGCCACCAGTCACAGGATTCATCTATGATCCATAACCAAACTCCTAATTATTATTATTTTTTTTAATATGTTATTAAGACTCCACCCTTTTGACCAAAGACCCCCAGACCTACACCCTAAAATAAATTAGCTTTAAGGCCCTATACCAATTTTCCCACAACTGTCCGCCCGCAAACTATTCCACTCACCCTTTTTCCCCGACACATTCACTGTACAGCTAGCTTTTCGTAGTAGTCTCACCAACACTGGAAAGGCTGGTACAGATATAACCAGTGAAGTCCCAGAACATATGTATGTAGCCCTTATATATTTATTCGTTGTCCGTCCTTGTTATGCTATTAATAGTTCTGTAGCCTCTAAATATATACATATATATATGTTGTCCGTTGTTTTTTGATTTGTTTGATTACAGGGTCTATGCCGCACACTGTGTTTTAGGCTCATGCGGTCTTTTACATACTCCCTGACCTTTTATATAAGAATGTATATTTTTTACTGTTATCGTGCATGCTAAAAGACAAAATAAATACACACATACATACCCTAAAATGCGGAAATAAAGGGAAACACACTAAAATGCCGGAACTGTGTGAACAGACAAACTATAACTAGAAAATTTATTATTTTTTTTTTTAATTTTTTTTTTGTTTTTTTCAAAAAAATAGAATTTTTCATAAAATTACAAAAAAGGTGAAAACGATGGGCCACCATATAAGTGTTTATATTGCAACAAAGCAGTCAATTCTACTTCGTCGCATTAATGCCAGGTAAATTCAGAAAATACGAGAAAAAATATTTTCAACTTTTCCGCTAATCACATTGCAAACAATAAACATTTATTGCAAAAAAGATGGGCTCATTGTTTTCATACATATTTTTTCCCTTTACAAAGAAAATCGATTTATGGATCCTTTACTAGACGCACCCGTGCTATCAACTATGAATTTAAATACCAATACTAAAACTGTTACACAGTACTACGAAGGCTTTCGCCTGGCCATGATAAACACTGTCATCACTGGATCTTCCATGAGTACTCCTGTATTTTCTAAGAGATGTCTTACGGCACACAGACTTCTGGACCGAGATTCTAGCTGACAAACAAAGTTATGCAAAAATCTAATTTCACCTTTCATGATATTAAATCAGGCCATGCATACTACCGCTATAATCCGAATAAATCACATCGACACCATGGACTGGTGTATCAGTATCAAATCCTTTCTTTACACTATTTTCGTCCTGGTCAATGATATATGTATGAGTCATGAATGGGACAGTCAAGGTTTGGTGTCTTGAGTTTATATTTTGTTCATTCAGCTTCGGACTGTGTCAAATCAGTATGAAAGACCATCTTTATATTCTTTTTGATTTACCCAATGGTCTATGTATGGGCCATACATGGGACAGACAAGATATGGTGTCTTGAAAATATTTTTGACTTGTTTATCTCAGAATTTTGTCAAATCAGTGTCAAAGCCCATCTTTACACTCTTTTTGATCTATCTAGTGATATATGTATGGGTCATACGTGGGACAGAATAGGTATGGTCTCTTGAAAATATTTCTGGGTTATTCAACTCACGAATGTGCCGAATCAGTAACAAATCCCATCTCTGTACCTCTTTTTGATCTATCCAATGATATATGGGAGGCCCATGTAAGGGACAGACAAAGTATGGAGTCTTAAAATTATGTTTGAATGATTCATACTAGGGCTGTGTCAAATGATCAGTAAAGCCCATCTTTACAATCTTTTTTGTCTATTCAATGATATATACATGTGCCATGCATGGAACAGACAAGGTATGGTGTTTTGAAATTATATTTGGTTCATTCAACTCAGGACTGTGTCGAATCAACACGAAAGACCATATTTGCATTCTCTTTGATCTATTCAATGATATAGGTATGGGCCATGCCTGTGGCAGACGAGGCATGGTGTTTATATACTTTATTTGAGTTATTCATCCCAGGACTATGCCAAATCAGTATATAAACCTATCTTTACACTCTTTTTGATCTACCCAATGGTATGCGTATAGGCCATGCATGGAACAGACAAGATTTGCTGTCTTGAGATTATTTTCGGTTCATTCCTTTCCGGAATGTGTCAAATCAGTATGAAAGTCCATCTTTACACTGTTTCAGATCTACCCAATGATATATGTATGGGCCATACCAGGATGCTGACATAATGAAATTATAGAAAAGTTTTAAGTGGATTAATCAAGTATAGAATAACTATTACCCATCGCCATAAGTTCTTCATTGACTCTTTGACTATGATTTCACACATGATTCACATTCCGAAAGCTTGTCCCGCAAAAGCCTTATGCATTTAATTATCATTACTATCAGAACTGCATTTTGGTGGAAAATCAAGATCCCGGAACAAAGAGACTTGAAAGCTTATATTGAAAATTTGAAATAAAGAGTTTCCATCCACACAGACCTTTGGACTAAGATTTTAGATCTCTAGATCAGGTAGCTTTGATGCTAGAGCCATCTAGTATAATAATAATAATAAAAAAACGTAGAATTTGAATAAGACTTCCGCTGTCGCGAAAACCCTAATAATAACTGGGATGGTCTTCTGAACCTATTTTTGGGTTATCTATCTCACAACAGTGCCAAATCAATATCAAATCTCAATTCTACACTTTTCTTGATCTCGCAAATCGCAACGATGATCTTGCAAATCGCAACGAATTTTCCAGCCTGGTACATCATGGTGAATATAGTAACTCTTACAATTATACAGTCTAAAATTATCGACGAGAGTGTTTTAAAGAAGACATTTTAAGCGAAATACAGCGTTATCAGTACGGATGAATTAGTAAGCATAATTATCTACTGCCATAATACTGAAACATTGAGTTTCGAGAATGTTTTTCCAATGGCAACTATAATTCAATTTTACATTATAAAAAATAAAATAGCTCAACTCCCTTAGCTCTCATCTTTTTCACTTTAATAAAATTTTGAATCTAGATTCCTCAGTATATGAACTATCGACTTTTTGGCAATACGTTGTTGGTGATATATATATATATATATATATATATATATATATATATATATATATATAGACTAAACACTATTCATGATCACTCACTTAATCTGAACCACCTACACAAAACAAACGTCATGGTCGAGGTCGAATACGGCTGTTGGAAATGAAAACAAATAACGTCTTCAGTTTGTAACCACAAAATTCTTCTCACGCGAATAAAAGTGGGTATCGATGAGTAGACGCCCAGTTGGTACTGATAAGAACTTATCCTGAACGCTTAAGAAAGAAAAACTATTTGAAAGAAAGAAAAAACGATATAATGCAAGAAAACGCTGAAGATATCGGCGTACCATATAAGGTAGCTTTGATTAAAAAATCATGACATCACCAGGCCATATGAGTTCATATAATTATATCATAGACGATACAATTGGCGAATTATGTCGTTGGTCATTAAAACCAGTTATGAGTACCTAATAAAACTTTTAGAATCCAAATTAGCCACCAATTTCTGAGCGGTACGTACCCAATGGAATATAGTATATTGCAGCGGGCGGTTTTAAGAAATAACAGTGTGCTCGCCAGCACAGTCCGATAGACTGCGCAACCTATAAAACGCTTTCAGAAGACTCCTGCGTGCTGCAAAAACCACACAATAAGGTTCGTCGAGGATGATGCAAATGTATTGAAACGGCAACAACGGCAACAGATAACATTAACATATTGACTGAAACAAACGCCGGACGACCCTGCCACCGCCAAGGCGGCGGGACGGAAAGAGAACGTCGCTTACCAGCAACGTGGTAATATCTCAAGTCGTGACCTTTGAACCTTCAACCGCTATATGGCTCAACTTAGTAAGAATGGACCGGAATATAGAAAAGCGTCACTGTAAAATAACTCAAGACAGTAAGGAATATACCAAAATATATCCAGTACCGTCACAATATACTTTGTTATGAGTCTGCAATAGATCGTGACGTCCTTGTGGTCCAATTGCTCATGCTGGACAAAATACAATCTATATTTTACTAAAGACAAGCAAATCCCACACTTTGAGGCAAAATTACTCTCTGGGATAAAATGCCAAAATCTTCGCATTTTGACAGTGATTTCAATCAGGAATATTATTGTAGCATCGACTTCGTCCAATTATGCGTATTTGATAGAATGCACTTGCCTAATTTCAAGAATGTAGATAAAATGAACAGTCCACAAATTATAATTTAAAAAATCAGAATTTAATATTATTTTTCTCAGAAGTTCACTCGAAGCAAGATTTGGGAGTAGAACCAACCAACTGAAACTACTCGTATAGCAAAATGTATGCCTAATGGAAAACATATCAGTAAAAACTTGATCCACTTTTACAAAAGTGTTCCAATCGAAAAATAGGTTGGGCCCAATCGACAGCTCCGATGAGACACGGTCCATATGTAGCACATATTTGTCAAAAAATAATTTCTGACTGGGTTGGAAACCATGCAACCCATCTGCATTTGGTAGACGACGCATGGTGTTTATATATTATATTTGAGTTATTGATAGCGCTTTTGCAAAGTATTAACAAAGTCTTAGCGAACAACGAGCCAGTACAAAATTCAGTACCAGCAACTGCACTCTATGCGGAAAGCTTCTTAAAAAGTAACTAACCGGTATAAAATACGAGCGTGATATCTGCTTTGACCGGCGGGAAAATCATCTACGATGTCTTTTTTAAGTTGCAGTAAATACGTTAGGGCTATTTTAGACCTTCTCGTGTATGAAAAAACTTGACCGTTGTTCTTGGATGTACATTTGAATATTATTATAAAGATTGATAATATTATAAAATTATTATTCGCACATTTTGAAATATTTCCCGCATCTTAGATCTCCCGTCATTCCTGCATTTTAATGTTTCCCATAATTCCAGCAATTTTAGTGCATTTTTCCCAGTCCCTGTTCGCATTTTTGTATAATTTCCGTCATCCCCACATTTTAAAATATTTCCCACATTTTAGGGTAGCACCCGTCATTCCCGCATTTTAATGTGTTTCCCGTAATTCTCTCATTTAAGTGCATTTATTCCTGTTCCCGTTTACATTTCCGTATAATTCCCGTCATCCCCACATTTTAGAATATTTCCAGCATTTTAGGGTATCTCCCGCCGCTGCCGCAATTTAGTTTGTTTCCCGTAATCCCCGCATTTTATGGTATTTCCCGTCATTCTCGCATTTTAGTGTGTTTCCCGTCATTCCCTCATTTTAGTGTGTTTCCGGCATTCCCGCATTTCAGTGCATTCATCTCTGTTGCCGTTTACATTTTGTATAGTTTCTGTCATCCCCACATTTCAAAATATTTCCCGCATTTTCGAGTAGCATCCGTCATTCCCGCATTTTAATGTGTTTTCCGGAATTTCCATATTTGAGTGTATTTATCACTGTTATAATGTGGTTATAAGTGGTCCAAAGACCCTTTTTTTGACGCAATAATGCATAGACTTGAACAATTTTAGACGGTGTATCACAAAATGCCGGTATCACAGCAAACCAATATTGCGAAAAATAACGCGATACGTTTTCAGAAAACTTTATACCGGTATTACTTACCGTCATACCAATATGTCGCCCAGCTCTAGATTTGATTCAACCTTAAATTTATATTTATCAAATTTATATTTACATTTTTCAGGACAGTGTTGGTTTACAAGAAAAAATGTTCTCAATCCAACCAGCCCCGATTATTCTTGTTGTTGGTGAGTTTTCACTGTTTTGAAAATTTATGTTTAGTCTTTATTAAAAGAAGTGGCAAAGATATGGGATGGTATTCAATTTTTGAAAATAGGAAAGTCGTAGGTTCATTTCTCATTTTATAAAACTGTTTTATAAAACGCATAATGGCAAGTGGTATAAAAGGCCACATCTTTTTATGAAACTTTGTGGTGGAGCAATACTTGTGAAGCATGTGGTTGTCAAGGAATCATTTTTAAGATGGCCAGCCATTTACCATGATTATATATTAGATGGGAGTAAATTTCGGCCTGGTATTGTTGTCAGTCATTGATTCGATTTGTGTTTGTTTTTATATTTCCTATTAATCTGGTCAAGACCCGTATATTGCTCTTTTTTGTAAGTGACAGTCTTATGTCTGTTTTTACAGGTGGTAGTCTTATTTCAGCAACAAACTTTTCTGTTTCGATTGAAGGAAATATAGCAATGAGATGCACAGAATTTTTCACTGCGCTGGTTTATGCTTTCTGCTCATTTTATGTTTTTGGCATGAAGTACCCTGATGGGTCTCTCTTGACCTACGAATTTATACAGAGGTGGGTACTAAAGTATGTTATTAATTATTCCTAATTCTTCACATTGCCCCCAGGCCACACTCGAGACGTCTTGACAAAATAACTCGACTCTCATGTGACTTGACAAAACGCAAATTGACTCTTGACTTAATAGGAATTTAGCCAGAGTCTGCAACACGTGTGACTCGAGACTATAAATTTAAACTTTAGTAAGACTTGCACCTCTAAGTGAATTGACTTCTTCCCAACAATGATCCCATATTAAATCATTATTTATAAGATGTTACATGCGGTCTTTGAAATTGTGCCAACATATTTCCCATTTAGTGAAAGAGGTCAATAGAAGTCTTTACGCATGATGATTATATTGCTTTTTAGATACTTTGCTGGAATAAATACCTCCGGTGTTAGAAGTTCAAAAAAATTGAAGTATGGTTCGCATCCAAAAGTGATGAAACTCAGTCAACTTGTTGAATCAGTTTGAAGACTATTGAGACTACTATTAAAACGAACTTCTGCTACAATTCAATTTGGATCAGTACTGAAATTGGGTGATTGATCAGTATTTGAAATTGAGGTAATTTTTAGCCCTGCGTGTACGGGCTTTAGAATAGTCCTAACGTATTTCCTGCGTGTCATAAGAGGCGACTAAAAGGAAGCAAAGAAGTGGTAGATGGTTTACCATTGCCCAGGTCAAATACCAGTCACTGCACTTCAACATAGTTGTTCAGTTCAGTTTGGGATGTTTTCCATTTAGAATGCAGTTGCTGGTACCACATTTTTTTAGTAGCTCTTTACTATTAAACGCAGTGCCTCAAGACATTCGTGCTTTTAGCCTTATTTTCACCAAATTGTACTTTTCTGGTATTTTCTTTACTGAGCTATGATTTTAAATAATTCGTTTGTAACTTTGTGATATTATTCTGCATTATACCTCTTGGAATCATCATATTAGTAATAGCAATTGTGTTAGTGTTACTTTAGAATAGTTTAATGTTCCATTGATACCATATTGTTAGCCTTCATTATATTGTACAGTTCTCTATTGTAAATAATGATATTCAGTGTTAGGATAAGTGTAGGCCATCTTTTTCTTATTTTTCCCCTATCTATCTCTTATCACGCACCAGATAAAAGGAAAAAATCTCACTTACCATGTGTGTTTTTGGTTATGAATATAATAAATAGCTCCAATCAAATTTGTAACTATTAGATTTTTTTTACTCGTGTCCTTGTAATTTTTTTTTGTTTTTATTACAATGGATTCATGTATTTTTCAAGTATTTAATTAGGTAAAGTAATCCAATCCCAAAATTGTGATTAGACCCATTATACCGTTCCATGAAAATTACCTGCTATTAACTTTATCCTAACCTTCCTATAGGAAAGTTATATAACTTTCCTTTTGACTGTGATTTTTACTATTTCTACACTGTTTTTTGCATGTTCACATATTGATTTAATTTCAAGTTTGCATTGGAAAAATTCGTCTATTTTTAATTTGCATTTATCTTTAAGGTGTCGCATGATAGCGCAATACTGTGGATTGTTTATGAAATTTGAGTGCCTTTTACGCCATTTACACTGTACTTATACTGTGATTGTATATGCAGATTTCATTCTTTCATTTAAGCTGTTTTTCCATTTCAATAAACTTTCGTTTTAAAAAATATTACTGTGCTTTATTCAGTGATTTTCATTTTAAAGCAGATGAATTTACTGTGGCAGTATATGTATTTTTACTGGGGTTTTGCCGTTTTTTTGGTGCCTGGGATTTTCCAGTAATTTTACAGGTGTTCCGTCGTTAAATTTACTGTATCTTACCGGCAAAATCACTTGCTTCCAAACAGTATTTTCACTCCATTACTAGCAGTAAAATCACCAGTAAAAACGCTGGTGAAAAATCGGTAAAAATACTCTCCAATAACCAGTCAAATCACTTGACAAGACTAGTAAATTTACTTTTATGTACCAGTAAAAATACTGACCGACTGAGTAAATTTCATGGTTGTCTAGGAGTAAAATTACTATCATTGTTTGTAATTTTACTGTAAGATTTTGTAGAATTGCCGACTTTTGAAGGGTAATTTTACTGTGCTTTGACCAGTGATTATTACTGGTATTTCACCGTTTTTTTGGTGCCAGGTCAAATACCAGTAAAAAATGTTTACAGTGTAGGTAATCGTCGTTTTGCCGCATTTAAGACCTTTTTAATAGATTCGAAGCTTTGAATCAACGAAATGTCTATTTCAAAAATATTTTTACAGTGCATATATAATTCACCTAGTTTTTCATACTGGGTACCTACTTTTTTGAACCATGCTCCCAGTCGATTTTCTTAAGTACCTAATTAAATATTAGGTAAATTTGCCGATTTTAACTAGTAAATTAAATTGATAAAAATTCACCGAAGAACTCGGTAAAAGATGAACTAATAAATTAGTTATCCGAGAAACTAGGTAAAAGTACTTTGAAAAGAAACTTGGTATACTAGGTAAACTCGGTACTTTACTTAGAATTGCCAACACTACAACGATATCAAAATCATCCCACGATATATTCAGCAAAATTTTTACTTTTTTTAAATCTTTTTGAATGATCACAAGCGAACAGAGAACCAGAACATTTAAATAAAAAATATTCTTCTATACAAAATAATAAATATTCTGCTCTCCCACAGAGATCAAGCTTAGGACCTATCTGTTTTTGATGTGTGATAAACGATCTTCCAGGCGAAATTGTTTGTGATCTGATACTTTATGATACAACCGTATAGCTACTTATGCGTTGATGAAAAATGCTGGTACTGACTTCTTGAAGGTATTTGATAGGGGCAATGAGTCGCAGATATCCCCCGATTAGGTTAGGTTAAATAAAGATTTTCACAGTTAATCATTATATAAAGCCGTTTTCAACTCTGATTTCACTGCCTGGTACTACTTTTGGTGAATCTCCAAATTTTCGAATTGTTGATCTTGTCATTTCTAAAAACTTGTAATAAATTTGTAATTGCAATCAATGTTATTGTAATAAATACATTTCGTCCATTTCTGAAAAAGCTTTAACGAAATTTAGGTCCATGTATCGCGATCTGCGGTGTCTTCCTCTGGATATCATATCGCATTTGTACAAGTCCTTAATCCGCCGCTGCATCTGCATGGAGTATTGCAGTCACATTTGGGCTTGTCCCTTCTCGGTGAGCTCAACGCGCTGGATAGGATTCAGAAACATTTAATGATCGGGAATTCTCGCTCGAAATTAGGAATTCTCGTTGAAATTGGGAATTAGGAATTCTTACAATAAAAAGTTCTCCATACCTTGCTTTCAGTAAATTTCGGTAAAAAATTGCATGTGAAATTTTGTTCCAAAAATATTTGGTTACAATCGACTGTACTACGAACACACTCTAATAGCACAAGTAAAATCATCAATATTGTATGTTTTAATCTCCTTTTGAAGTAACAAGATTACATTCGGATTTTGAAAAATTATTTTATTGTAATCGGCACCTCCCTATACAAATTTACGCAGTAAATTTAATGATTAACCAAATTTTCGAATAATTACTTTGGAAAAAATTTTCAGGTGCTTCAAGAAACTAGGTCCATATTTAAAGCAATTATGCAAAGCATCAATTCAAATACACGCATTGGCGATTCATTTTACAAATGTATTAAGTATGACCAAGTAGTCGTTATACTTCAAGTAGTTCACAAAAAAATCAAGTTGCCATCACTAGTTGGTACTCTGTGTCACTCTGTTAATCGTTGTATATTTCCAGATATCTTACTTGTAATCTTTTAATGGAATGTTAGAAGATTGATTATTTGTTGTTAAGTAGTTTTCTGATACTACATTGTGATTTTGGGTTACGACTTGGTAAATGCAAATGGAACGAAAATACGTACCCACGGGATGCAAGAATTGCCAGAATTTTCATTATCTTTTGAAACAAAAGAAATATTCAATGCTTCCTATAAACGCATACAGACGCAAAAAATAAATCATTGCCTTTCTTTTGCCATGCCCACACTAACTGTCCTTACTAAAATAGTATAATCATTTATTACTCAATTTATTGAAGAGCATTAATTCCCAATCATAAATTTGATCTAATCACTTAAGGTGCGTTTACACAGGAAGCGGCGCGGTACGGCGCCGTTCGCCGCCGCGCACGTATGCCGTTTACACTGGACGCGACAGTTTTGGTTCCCTCACCAAGAAACGCGAACTAGCCGAACTTCTGTACGCCTGTGAGCGACAGACGCGACGGTATATTTGCTAAATTTAAGTGACATATTTCGATACTAAAGGTGATACCAATAAAGATATCGCATTACATAGTTATCTGAAAAGCAATAAAAAACAAAGATATTATTATATTATTATTTATATAGCCCCAACTTCCGTTTTTTGATGATAATCAAGTTGCTTATTTAAAACATGGTCTTTAACTTCATCAGGCGAAATGATGATATGAATACATGTAAGTTTAAGTTAAAACGTTAGATACTATCCAGGATACGGTAGCTTGCGATTCCCAAACGTTAACTTAAAAACTCACCTGAAACCTGCAACAATGCACCAATTTTATTCCAATTATTCGATTTAACATTTAAATCGCGGTAATGAGGTCGAGACATATCATAAAGGCATGGTCTCGACCAGACTTCGTTGATCAAAAGACATGTCACCGTCACACTTCTATCCCGCGTGCTTGAAAAGTCAGATCAAGGGCATCACGTTCACTTAGCGCCGCGCGGCAAAATCGCGACACTATCGAAAGGTGAGCGGCGCGCGCTAGATGTAAACGCTCACATTTGATATAATGGGGAGCGAAATTAGGCGGATGGCCCCCCGCGCCGCACCCTGATGGATCTCGCCGACGAGAGCTGTACAGCTTTGACTCAGGCTGGACAAAATAAAATTTCTGATTGAATTAGTCCCTATTTAAATGCTATGATCCATACATAAAGAACAAAACTGCTTTTAGGTACTTGCATTCACGTAAAAATGACATAAACCAACACACTCTAGGTTCATCCAACGTGGGTATACATAGGACAGGATTTGTCAGGGTGAACTGGCTAAAATCCTTAAGTAAAAGAAGTAAAATACTTGCGTCCGTGCCTTGCCCATTGTGCTTTGAATTTTTATATACGTATACTTCCAATGTGAGACAAATACCGAAATAATCAATTATTTTGTGTTGCGGACTAGCGGAATGAAAGATATATATATATGTTTCTTTTTTTGAAAAAAATATTGCGTGGAATAATATTTTATCGCTATATATTATTTTAACATAATTTGGTCCTTGTAATGTCCCTGTAAAGTATGTCTGACCGATTGGTTTTACTGTTTATTCGATCTATTCAATTAGCATAGCTTGCAAGATGAGTGTCACACGCCCAATAAAACCTATTTGGTCGAGCAAAATATCGAAGAAAATAAGGTAAATACTTTTGTACTTGTGTTTTTGTTAACCTTGAGTCACACGTGGATGGAGTTGTCATGCATAGGGTCTAACAACATAATATTTCTGCTTGGGTAAGACTTTGTCGAATCATATCAAATCGGATTTGTACGAGCTTTAAAACAGTCCTAATGCATTTCCTGCGTGTCGTAAAAAAGCAAAGTAGTGGTAGGTGGTTCTACCATCGCGCAGATACCACTGTACTTTACCGTAGCGGTTCAGTTCCGTATGGAATGTTTTCCGTTCAAAATAAATCTTTTCGTATCTCGTTGCTATTGGGTTGCCGCTCAGAGAGAATTTCAATAATAAAAAAAAACATTATTAAATAGAATATTCAAATCGATTCGGGTGATTCGAATACCAATTAATTAGGTGAATTGATATGACTGATATGATGATTAATCGTTCTCTAATCTGACTGGATTGATAAGAGTTTTCTTTCAATTTATTGATTCAATATTGATTCGGTATGTTGCTCTTTATATCTTCGCATTATTTTAAAAATAAAATTATATTCGGATCAGAATTATTTGATTCAGAATTATCTGTTTTCTAATTTGATCCGATCAAATTGGTCCGATTTGATATTTGAAAGCATATGGAATTAGCCCAATACCTACCAACATAGCAAAGTTTATCTCTTTTTTTATTTCCCTATCCTGCCACTAAGAATGTAGAAATGTAACTACTACATTTTAATAACCTTTTTCACAGGTTTGCTAAAGAATAGTCTCAAGTTCTCTATAGGAAGATTCCAGAGATATGGAGGCACTATGAACCACTAAAAGGAATAGTTGATGAAAAACTATAGTCATTAGTAGGAAACCCTCTAAGAGAATATGACTGCTGAAGTACTCGTAATCAAGCTTTGAATTACTTCTTGAAATGTTTGCTCTCACAACGATTAATCAACTACCATTTTCTTATCTTGATGCCTATAAGTATGGTCGTAGTTCCCGGTCTCGATACGAGAATTTCGGTCTCTACCCGTTGATTTGAATAACATCGAAAGAACGATTTCACAAAAGTCGTATTGGATTACTCGTAATCAAGCATTGAATTACTTTTTGAAATGTTTGCTCTCACAACCATTAATCAACTACCATATTCTTATGTTGATACCTATAGTCGTAGTTCCCGGCCTCGATGCGAGAATTTCGATTTCTATCCGTTGATTTGAATAGCATCGAAAGAAAGATGTCACAAAAGTCGTATTGGAAGGATACTAACAAAGCTCTACCTTGGCGGTGCGATACATCAGTGACTCATGTTGGGCAAAGTACAGGTTTCTCCAGTATTCCAGAGAATGGGGCAGTCCATCAACCTTGTACTTATCTAAAAATCATGAACAATTTATTTATATTCCAATCCCAATACAAAACATGTACAAAACGCAGTGACCCATACTTAATAAAACGTGTCAAAAATTATGTTAATGGGACAACGACTTATTTGTGTCCTGCGAAAGTTTGTACTCTTTCAACCACAAACGCTTAAAATAAGTGGAACTTGCATGATAACAGTTTCGAATGGCAGATATAAATAAAGGAGTGAGAGATGTGGTAAAAACATTGCTAAATTAGGTACTTCATATTATATGATCTTCTATAAGCAAATATTATTCTCCACATCAAGTAAGAGCAATTTCTCATATTGGATGAGTGTGTTTCCAAACCTCATCAAATTCAACTCGGTTTCAAATCACTTTTTTTCAATAATGGCATGTCCGAAAATCTGTTAATAAAATACCTCAAAAAATATACTCAAAGTAGAATTTTATGAATTCAAGATCAAATCTGCCTTGAGACTTCGATCAATTTCGCCTTATGTTATCTTGGTTTTAAAAATACATTGAAGCGTAACCAGAGCTGGGTAAAAACGAACCATTTGGAATTCCAATCGGATTAGAATATATTTTCAAATCAGATAGAATCACTAATTCTAAGTGAATAGCAAGTTTTTACATTCACAATTTACTCCCATTATCAAAGTCCAGGAGTCTACGAATTCACTAATAATGAGTTGTGGACATAATGCTCCATCAACTAATGCATAATCTTACAGTTGACAAATAAATTTCCCCAAGTTTTTATCGATGAAATATATAAAATGAACTTAGTTTTAACTTTTGTTCAGTATGGCCGATTCGCGTGGACTTCGAATCATTCGTACTTCAAATCGAATCGAATTACCGCATCGAAATGTCCAGATCTAGCAAATAAATTCTGCGGTTCAAATCGATTGGAGCCGCAAATTTTTAGGATCAATCGGTCATCCGCGTAATAATTTGACAACGTGAAGTTATCATATCCCAAAGACAATATTCAACAAATTATTTTAAATTTGAGGCTTAATTATTAGTTCCTAGAATTGAAATTTTTTTGACTTTTTCTATCCTAATAATAAATTTCTGGCCACAAATTTTTGGTAAATGAGGACAAGTTGTAGTTCCGGATATTTGCTGATTATTTAAATTTACGAATTATATACAATTCGAAAAAATTATCCGAATCAGATCCGAATTGTAAATAATTAGGTTTCGCTAACACAAAATTCGAAATCGCGTTAACATGAGATTTAAGCTAAGTATGAACTGTTGATGGATCGCCCCTTGGCGGTGCGTTTTGAAAAGTTGCTTTTGAAGTTTCAATTTATTATCAACAATCAAAATAACTGTTAGAAAGCAGCAATTTTACTGCATTTTTATTACAGTGATATGAATAATTAATCAACAGGAGCATCGTTCGCCCACAAAGACCTGTTTCACCGATTCTGTAGTAATGACAACCCAGTATTCATTTTAACTAAATAGATTATATCGGAATTACTACAAAACCAGTAATAGGTAACCGTTTTCAATCTAGGAAATAAGTGTATCATAGAATGAAAATTCATAGGTTTTACCTAGTAAATAACCCAGGCAAAACTTCAAAAAATAAAATAAGGAAAAAGATGAACTTGGTTGTAGATTTCAGTCAGATATCTAAGAAACTGAGAAAAGTATTTCAAATTGAACTAAGTCAATCAGCTATATTAGATAACCTGTACTATAGATAATCCGATACTTTTTATTAGAAATGCCAACACTACAGCCCTGATTAACAAACATCTCTGTGTCTGTGTTGATAAGAAAAAGGTTTCAAAGATTTTTTCTCTTTAAGACGCTATGTTACATGTTATTTTCTGTGAGCTAATAAATTCCAATAAGAATTCACACTCTATGTCTAGGAAGAGAAGTTTTCATATTTTTCAACAAAATATAACATTTTTTGTTCATGTAAACGATTCACTATCGATTCGAATTGTTTTTGCTTCGGATCGATTCGAATCACCGACATAAATTGCCCAGCCTTAATAGTAACCAAGTGCTTGCCTAAAATAGGTAAAGTGAAAATAAAACAAGTTTACCACAAAACTAGTCAAAGTATTACTAAGTAACTCAATATCGCTTTCAACATTGAACGGTACCTTGTTTTAAACTTTTTCATTAAAACTTTGCGCTAAGTCGAGATCAGCACCCGAAAAGAACCGACTGGCGATCACTAATATGGCCAAAGAGATATACAATCGGCCGCGATCGGAAAAGTTTTGTCTAAGTAATTTTTATCAGGCATTTATTACAGTCAATATCATCTGTGGCTCATGCCTGGCAAAATGAAACATTTGAGTGGGGCCACTGCACCAATAAGCGCTATATGGCAATTACAGCGAGCGTTTTGTACCCTGTTCGATGATGAAACAAAGGCGGCGTGGTAGCTTCGTTTTTGTTTCTTTTCACGAAACGCAAAAAACATCAAGGGGCCTTTCAAAGCTGGCACACTACGGTTTCCCTCTTCAATCTCTGAATTGCCATTGGTCCAGTGGTCTTCGAACGAAACATATATTCTTACGCCGCATATAGTTTTTCAATTATATCAATGTGACTAAAAATGTCATTCAGTATCCTCTACCACATTTCACGTTAGGTGACACAATTAGATTCTTGAAAATATAAAAACACACTCCTGAGGACCTTACTTTGATATTAAAACCGAAAGTTCCAAACTTCATATCCTACCGTGTTACAAGTAAATTTCAACAAGAGATACTACATCATTAAATCATCTACAAAAAGTATCGATCCCCGAATATGTTTATATTTTACAATGAGAATCGAACATCCTTTTCTCTATTAATGTTTAACATAATGTATACAATATTATTCAATATTTATGAGGAACCACTAAAGAAGATACTAAATAAAGGTTTCCGTTTGTCTGAAAAGTATTTTTACAACCCATTTTATTTTAACACCGCAAGTATTTTCATACAGCGTATTTGATGAATTACATTTATATTAAAATCTGCTTCCTATAAACGCATACATACGCAAAAAATAAATCTTTGCCTTTCGGTACCGATGTCATGTCCATATTAACTGTCCTTACTAAAATAGTATACTCATTTATTACTCAATTTATTGAGGTGCGTTAATTCCCACATGAATCACTGATGGAACGCGCCGACAAGATGCGGACCAACTGTGATTCAGGCTAAACACAATAAAATCCCTGATTGGGTTAGTTTCTATTTAAATGCTATGATTCATACATAAAGAACAAAACTGCTTTTAGGTATTTGCATTCACGTAAAAACAGGATTTGTCATGGTAAAATGGCTAAAATCCTCAAGTAAAAGAATTAAAACCTATGCGTCCTTGCCGATTGTGCAAACATGAGATAAATACCGAAATAAGCAATTATTTTGTGTTGCGGACCAGCGCGATGGAATAGATATATATATGTATAGATATTTATATGTAAATAATATGGCGTTCAATAATATTTTACAAGGTTGCCATGCTTGGTAGCTATATATTATTTTAACATAATTCGGTCTTTGTAATGTCCCTGTGAAGTATGTTTTACTGTATATTCAACCCATTCAAATATCATTTTCTATTGTTTAACATGCAAGATGACCAGATGAAACATATGCAATTGTAGAGAGATGGATTGTATGGAGACATTTTTGTTTAAAAGTTAAGGCAACAATACACGTAAAGTTGTCTTACCAATTCATATAACAAAACAAAAACGTCGTAACATATATCTACACAGCATCGCGTTAATAATATCCGTATGCTAGCGAAGCATAAATTTACGCATTAAAACGAGCATTTCCTTAGGTGCCATAGCAAAACCATACACTTGTGTTTAAAAACGTTAAGAAATGCGTGCACTGCATTGTGCGGCATATAACAAAAGGTTGAAAAACGCATTCTAGTCAAACTTGTCTTTCGGCCTTCATTATTAAATTATCCCGTCTAGATCTGTGACTATAGGCCTGGGCAAAACCGAATTATTGAGAATACGATTCTGATTCGAATAATTTCTTTGAATCTGAATGAATGGCCAACTCCGCAAATGCTTTCCCATATTATCCTACTAAATTCGGGAAATACATAACCACGAATTAACAAATATTTTATAGATACAGAGTATTAAAGCTGATGGGCCATCATTTCACACACCATCTTTCAGGACAAAAATAAATTTGGCCCTAATTTTATTACGAAATAATAAAATTGCACTTTATTACACAAATTCTAATTCCTAATGGCCGGTTCACAACTGATTCGAATCATCTGCGCTTCGAATAAATTTAAATCACCGAATCGAAATGCTCAGTCCTATCTATGACAAATGTTTAGAGTGTTGCCACTTCAAGATATCGTTATTATTTTCGAATTAAATATTAAATAACATCATTTCGATTCTCATTTCGTTTAAGATCGAATTAGATCAATTGAGAATGCTTCTATTATCACATTTTCAAAAATGGCATGTCCGAAAATCTGTTAGCAAAATAACTCTACTTAAAGTAGGATTTTATAAATTCGAAATCAAATCTGTCTTAAGACTTCGATCAATTTCGCCTTATGTTATCTTGGTTTTAAAAATATATTGAAGCGTAACTAGAGCTGGGTGAAAACGAACCATTTGGAATTCGAATCGGATTCGGATATATTTTCAAATCAGATAGAATCACTAATTCTAAGTGAAAAGCAAGTTGCTACATTCAGAATTTACTCCCATTATTAAAATCCAGGAGTATTTGACTTTGAATTCACTAATAATGAGTTGTGGACATAATGTCCCATCAACTAAGGCATAAGCTTTCAGGTAAGAAATGAATTTCCCTAAGTTTTTATCGATAAAATATATAAAAATGCGCTTAGCTTTCTTGTGCCCCTATGGCTGATTCGCTTGGGATTCGAATCATTGGTAGTTCATCGTATCGGAAGGCCCAGACCTAGCAAATGAATTTTCTTGGTTCGAATTGATTCGAAGCGCAAATTCTTTGGATCAGTCGTCAATCGGTCATGGGCATAATAATTTGTAAATGAAGTGAAGTTGTCATATCTCAAAGAAAAAACTTCAACACATTATTTTAAATTTGGTTCTGAATTATTTGATCCTATAGCGATGAGATGTTAATTGAAAGTTTTTAGACTTTGTTTTATCCTTATAATAAATTTCTGGCTACAAACTTTTGATAAATGATTTTGATAAATGAGGGCAAGTTGTAGTTTGAGATATTTGCTATTTATTTAAATTTACTGATTCTATTCAATTCGAAAAAATTATCCGAATTGTAAATAATTAAGTTTCGCTAACACAAAATCCGAAATCTCGTTTACATGAGATTTGCACTAAGTATGAACTGTTGATGGATCGCCCCTTGGCCGTGAGTTTTATCAACAGTCTATAATTGACCTGAAAAGTCGCTTTTGGAGTTTTAATTTAATCTCACCAATCAAAATACCTGTAGAAATCAGCGATTTCATTGTATTTTTATTACAGTGATATATATATTTAATCAACAGGAGCATCATTCGCCCACAAAGATCTGTCTTGCCTGTTCTGTAGTGATAACAAGCCAGTATTTATTTAAACTATATAGAGTATATTCGAATTGCCACAAAACCATTAATAGGTAACCGTTTTCAATCTAGAAAATAAGTGTATCGTAGAATAAAAATCCATAGGCTTTAACAAGTAAATTAACCAGGCAAACAGGCAAGGGTAATCTTGGTTGCAGATATCAGTCAGATATCTAAGAAACTGAGTAAAAGTATTTGAAAATAAACTAAATCAATTAACTATATTAGATAACCTGTACCCTAGACAATCTGATACCTTTTATTAAAAATGCGAACACTACAGCCTTGCTTAACAAACATCCCTGTGTCTAATTTTGTTTTTTTAAAAAAAACAAATTCAAACCATTTCATGTAACAAAAACAAAAACGGCGTAACACATCTTTACAGCATTGCCTCAATAATATTCGTATGCCAGCGAAGTACACAATTTTAGGCGATGAAACGAGTATTTCCGTAGGTACCATAGCAAACCATACACTTGTGCTGAAAAACTTTAAGCAATGCGTGCAATGCGTATTTCGGCCTTCAGTATTATATTATCCCGTCTAGATCTGTAACTATAGGTCTTGGCAAAACCGAATCATTCAGAATACGATTCTGATTCGAATAATTTCTTCGAATCGGAATGAACGGCAAATTCCGTAAATTCTTTCCCATGATTATCCAACTAAATTCGGGAAATGCATAACCACGAATTCACAAATATTTTATAGATACAGAGTATTAAAGCTAATGTGCCATCATTTCACACACCATCTTTCAGGACAAAAATAAATTTGGTTCTAATTTTATTACGGAATAATAAAATTGCACTATGGCTCATGTTTATAGTGATACCACTTCAAGATATCTTTATTATTTTCGAATCAAATATGGAATAACATCATTTCGAATCTCACTTCGTTTCAGAACTAATTGGATGAATTGACGAATGTTTCTTTTATTATGGTCCCGGAAAAAAATTCATTATGTCAGGCATTAGCCACAGATGGATCTCGCCTCGTAGGCGCAATCCATCAGTGTCACGCGCTCAACGAAATAAATATTTGGTCAAAGCAAAATATCGAAGGAAATAATGGAAATAATTTTGCACCGGTGTTTTTGTTAACTTTGAGTCCCATATGGATGGAGTTGCATTGCCTAGGATCTAACAAAATAATATTTCTGCTTGGGTAAGACTTTGTCGAACCATATCAAATCAGATTTGTAACGACTTTAGAATAGTCCTATGAGGCAACTAAAAAAACAAAGAAGTGGTAGATGGTTCTATCATCACCCAAGGCAGATACCACTCACTGCACTTCACCATGCGGTTCAGTTCCGTTTGGGATGTTTTCCGTTTAAAGTGCAGTTGCTGCTATTACATCTTTTAGTAGCTCTTTGCTATTAGGTTGCTGTTAGTCTGTTCCGTCTAGGGCCTCTAGGCACTGCTTCAGGCCTTGCTCGCAGTGAATTTCAATAATGAAAAAATCATTTTTTAATTGAAGATTCAAATCGATTTGGGTGATTCGAATACCGATTATTTCTGTGAATTGATATAATTCGAAATAATTATTCTCTAATTTAAATCTGACTGGATTGATCAGAATTTCAATGATTCAATATCGTTTCGATATGTTTTTACGTATCTTTGCATTAATTTTTAAAATAAAATTATATTCGAATTAGAATGATTGGATTTAAGATGACCTGTTTTCTAATTTGATCCGATCACATTGGTCCGATTGGATATTTGAAAACATTTGAAAGTAGCTCTCTACCTACCAACATAGCGTTGCTGCATAATTTCTAGAGTTTATCTTTTTTTAATTTCTCTACCGTGCAACTGAAGAATGTAGATATGTAACTACTACATTCTAACAACCTCTTTCACCAGTTTGCTCAAGAATAGCCCCAAGTTCTCTTTAGCAAAATTCTTGAGATAGAAGTAATCACTCTGAACCACTAAAAAAAATGGTGGATTGGAAACTACAGTCTTAAGTAGGAAACACCTTAAGAGAATAGGACTGCTGAAGTACTCGTTATCAAGCTTTTATCTTTTGCCATGTTTGCTCTCGCAACGATCAAACAACTACCATGTTCTTATGTTGATGCTTGAAAGTCTAGTCTCGGTTCACGGCCTCGATACGAAAGTCTCGGTTTCTACCGGTTTATTTGAATAACGGGCAACTGAAGATTGTAGATATGTAACTACTCCATTTTAACAACCTCTTTCACAAGTTTGCTCAAGAATAGCCTCAAGTTCTCTTTCTACCCGTTTTCTCGGTTTCTACCCGTTTATTTGAATAACATGGAAATGACGATTTCAAAAAAGTAGTATCGGACGAATCCTAACAACGCCCTGCTTTGAAACTTAATTCAAATCTGTGCAAATTCATGCAAGGATCTTTTTTCTATAAAACAAGTCATTAATGCATGGACCGCACCTCAGCGGTGCGATCCATCAGTGACTCATGTTGGGCAAAGTACCGTTTTCTCCAGTATTCCGGAGGATGGGGCAGTCCATCAATCTTAAACTTATCTGAAAATAATGAACAATTTATTCATATTCTAATCCCGGAATCACGGAAATAATCAATTATTTTGTGTTGCGGACCAGCGCGATGGAATAGATATACATATGTATAGACATATATATGTAAATAATATGGCGTTCAATAATATTTTACAAGGTTGCCATGCTTGGTAGCTATATATTATTTTAACATAATTCGGTCTTTGTAATGTCCCTGTGAAGTATGTTTTACTGTATATTCAACCCATTCAAATATCATTTTCTATTGTTTAACATGCAAGATGACCAGATGAAACATATGCAATTGTAGAGAGATGGATTGTATGGAGACATTTTTGTTTAAAAGTTAAGGCAACAATACACGTAAAGTTGTCTTACCAATTCATATAACAAAACAAAAACGTCGTAATATATATCTACACAGCATCGCGTTAATAATATCCGTATGCTAGCGAAGCATAAATTTACGCATTAAAACGAGCATTTCCTTAGGTGCCATAGCAAAACCATACACTTGTGTTTAAAAACGTTAAGAAATGCGTGCACTGCATTGTGCGGCATATAACAAAAGGTTGAAAAACGCATTCTAGTCAAACTTGTCTTTCGGCCTTCATTATTAAATTATCCCGTCTAGATCTGTGACTATAGGTCTGGGCAAAACCTAATTATTGAGAATACGATTCTGATTCGAATAATTTCTTTGAATCTGAATGAATGGCCAACTCCGCAAATGCTTTCCCATATTATCCTACTAAATTCGGGAAATACATAACCACGAATTAACAAATATTTTATAGATACAGAGTATTAAAGCTGATGGGCCATCATTTCACGCACCATCTTTCAGGACAAAAATAAATTTGGCCCTAATTTTATTACGAAATAATAAAATTGCACTTTATTACACAAATTCTAATTCCTAATGGCCGGTTCACAACTGATTCGAATCATCTGCGCTTCGAATAAATTTAAATCACCGAATCGAAATGCTCAGTCCTATCTATGACAAATGTTTAGAGTGTTGCCACTTCAAGATATCGTTATTATTTTCGAATTAAATATTAAATAACATCATTTCGATTCTCATTTCGTTTAAGATCGAATTAGATCAATTGAGAATGCTTCTATTATCACATTTTCAAAAATGGCATGTCCGAAAATCTGTTAGCAAAATAACTCTACTTAAAGTAGGATTTTATAAATTCGAAATCAAATCTGTCTTAAGACTTCGATCAATTTCGCCTTATGTTATCTTGGTTTTAAAAATACATTGAAGCGTAACTAGAGCTGGGTGAAAACGAACCATTTGGAATTCGAATCGGATTCGGATATATTTTCAAATCAGATAGAATCACTAATTCTAAGTGAAAAGCAAGTTGCTACATTCAGAATTTACTCCCATTATTAAAATCCAGGAGTATTTGACTTTGAATTCACTAATAATGAGTTGTGGACATAATGTCCCATCAACTAAGGCATAAGCTTTCAGGTAAGAAATGAATTTCCCTAAGTTTTTATCGATAAAATATATAAAATGCGCTTAGCTTTCTTGTGCCCCTATGGCTGATTCGCTTGGGATTCGAATCATTGGTAGTTCATCGTATCGGAAGGCCCAGACCTAGCAAATGAATTTTCTTGGTTCGAATTGATTCGAAGCGCAAATTCTTTGGATCAGTCGTCAATCGGTCATGGGCATAATAATTTGTAAATGAAGTGAAGTTGTCATATCTCAAAGAAAAAACTTCAACACATTATTTTAAATTTGGTTCTGAATTATTTGATCCTATAGCGATGAGATGTTAATTGAAAGTTTTTAGACTTTGTTTTATCCTTATAATAAATTTCTGGCTACAAACTTTTGATAAATGAGGGCAAGTTGTAGTAGGAGATATTTGCTATTTATTTAAATTTACTGATTCTATTCAATTCGAAAAAATTATCCGAATTGTAAATAATTAAGTTTCGCTAACACAAAATCCGAAATCTCGTTTACATGAGATTTGCACTAAGTATGAACTGTTGATGGATCGCCCCTTGGCCGTGAGTTTTATCAACAGTCTATAATTGACCTGAAAAGTCGCTTTTGGAGTTTTAATTTAATCTCACCAATCAAAATACCTGTAGAAATCAGCGATTTCATTGTATTTTTATTACAGTGGTATATATATTTAATCAACAGGAGCATCATTCGCCCACAAAGATCTGTCTTGCCTGTTCTGTAGTGATAACAAGCCAGTATTTATTTAAACTATATAGAGTATATTCGAATTGCCACAAAACCATTAATAGGTAACCGTTTTCAATCTAGAAAATAAGTGTATCGTAGAATAAAAATCCATAGGCTTTAACAAGTAAATTAACCAGGCAAACAGGCAAGGGTAATCTTGGTTGCAGATATCAGTCAGATATCTAAGAAACTGAGTAAAAGTATTTGAAAATAAACTAAATCAATTAACTATATTAGATAACCTGTACCCTAGACAATCTAATACCTTTTATTAAAAAAATACGAACACTACAGCCTTGCTTAACAAACATCCCTGTGTCTAATTTTGTTTTTTTAAAAAAACAAATTCAAACCATTTCATGTAACAAAAACAAAAACGGCGTAACACATCTTTACAGCATTGCCTCAATAATATTCGTATGCCAGCGAAGTACACAATTTTAGGCGATGAAACGAGTATTTCCGTAGGTACCATAGCAAACCATACACTTGTGCTGAAAAACTTTAAGCAATGCGTGCAATGCGTATTTCGGCCTTCAGTATTATATTATCCCGTCTAGATCTGTAACTATAGGTCTTGACAAAACCGAATCATTCAGAATACGATTCTGATTCGAATAATTTCTTCGAATCGGAATGAACGGCAAATTCCGTAAATTCTTTCCCATGATTATCCAACTAAATTCGGGAAATGCATAACCACGAATTCACAAATATTTTATAGATACAGAGTATTAAAGCTAATGTGCCATCATTTCACACACCATCTTTCAGGACAAAAATAAATTTGGTTCTAATTTTATTACGGAATAATAAAATTGCACTATGGCTCATGTTTATAGTGATACCACTTCAAGATATCTTTATTATTTTCGAATCAAATATGGAATAACATCATTTCGAATCTCACTTCGTTTCAGAACTAATTGGATGAATTGACGAATGTTTCTTTTATTATGGTCCCGGAAAAAAATTCATTATGTCAGGCATTAGCCACAGATGGATCTCGCCTCGTAGGCGCAATCCATCAGTGTCACGCGCTCAACGAAATAAATATTTGGTCAAAGCAAAATATCGAAGGAAATAATGGAAATAATTTTGCACCGGTGTTTTTGTTAACTTTGAGTCCCATATGGATGGAGTTGCATTGCCTAGGATCTAACAAAATAATATTTCTGCTTGGGTAAGACTTTGTCGAACCATATCAAATCAGATTTGTAACGACTTTAGAATAGTCCTATGAGGCAACTAAAAAACAAAGAAGTGGTAGATGGTTCTATCATCTCCCAAGGCAGATACCACTCACTGCACTTAACCATGCGGTTCAGTTCCGTTTGGGATGTTTTCCGTTTAAATTGCAGTTGCTGCTATTACATCTTTTAGTAGCTCTTTGCTATTAGGTTGCTGTTAGTCTGTTCCGTCTAGGGCCTCTAGGCACTGCTTCAGGCCTTGCTCGAAGTGAATTTCAATAATGAAAAAATCATGTTTTAATTGAAGATTCAAATCGATTTGGGTGATTCGAATACCGATTATCTCTGTGAATTGATATAATTCGAAATATTTATTCTCTAATTTAAATCTGACTGGATTGATCAGAATTTCAATGATTCAATATCGTTTCGATATGTTTTTACGTATCTTTGCATTAATTTTTAAAATAAAATTATATTCGAATTAGAATGATTGGATTTAAGATGACCTGTTTTCTAATTTGATCCGATCACATTGGTCCGATTGGATATTTGAAAACATTTGAAAGTAGCTCTCTACCTACCAACATAGCGTTGCTGCATAATTTCTAGAGTTTATCTTTTTTTAATTTCTCTACCGTGCAACTGAAGAATGTAGATATGTAACTACTACATTCTAACAACCTCTTTCACCAGTTTGCTCAAGAATAGCCCCAAGTTCTCTTTAGCAAAATTCTTGAGATAGAAGTAATCACTCTGAACCACTAAAAAAAAATGGTGGATTGGAAACTACAGTCATAAGTAGGAAACACCTTAAGAGAATAGGACTGCTGAAGTACTCGTTATCAAGCTTTTATCTTTTGCCATGTTTGCTCTCGCAACGATCAAACAACTACCATGTTCTTATGTTGATGCTTGAAAGTCTAGTCTCGGTTCACGGCCTCGATACGAAAGTCTCGGTTTCTACCGGTTTATTTGAATAACGGGCAACTGAAGATTGTAGATATGTAACTACTCCATTTTAACAACCTCTTTCACAAGTTTGCTCAAGAATAGCCTCAAGTTCTCTTTCTACCCGTTTTCTCGGTTTCTACCCGTTTATTTGAATAACATGGAAATTACGATTTCAAAAAAGTAGTATTGGACGAATCCTAACAACGCTCTACTTTGGAACTTAATTCAAATCTGTGCAAATTTATGCAAGGATCTTTTTTCTATAAAACAAGTCATTCAATCTTAAACTTATCTAAAAATAATGAACAAATTATTTATATTCTAATCCCAATACGAAACACTATTTAGTCAGGCATGTGCCACAGATAGAACGCGCAGTGACCCTTGACCAAACGATTCAAAAATTATGTTAATGGGACAACGACTTATTTGTGTCCTGCGAAAGTTTGTATTTTTCCAACCACAAACATCTAAAATAATTGAAACGTGCATGATAACATATTAACCAGGCAAGCAGGCAAAGGTATTCTTGGTTGTAGATATCAGTCAGATATCCAAGAAACTAAGTAAAAGTATTTCAAAATAAACTAAGTCAATTAGTTATATTAGATAACCTGTACCTTAGACAATCTGATACCTTTTATTAAAAATGCCAACACTACAGACCTGCTTAACAAACATCCCTGTGTCTAATTTTGTTTTTTAAAAGGGTTTCAGGTATTTTATCCACCAACTTCGCAACTAATTGAATTATTATGAGCATGTGGAATATGTTTATTAAGTAAAATGCAGACTCCTATGAATTACGATAGATATTCAATTCTATTCAATTGAATAGCATATTTGTATGTGAATAGAATTTCCTATTCCTATTCTTCAAAGAAAACTCGTAAATCATTTGCCTTTGACTTTACGTAACTTTCGTTTTAAATGTGTTTGTTTTCAGGTGAGGTTGTCAAGTAACCCGGTAACTAACGCAAACATCGGGTCGTAGCCAGTCAAATTATCTGCGGAATTATGATTGGTCCCTATTCAGAAACTTTATTTTGTCGAGCACGAGCCACAGTTGGATCGCGCTCATCGACGCAATGCATCAGTGACTCGTACTTAACAAAAGAAACTTCGCAGTAGATGACGCAAGTGACTACCCAGAAGAAACAAATAGCAAGTTACACTCATCAAAACATGTTCTGCCAGATTTTTTTTTGGAAAAAAATTATCTGAAAAGCGGTCGTTTTCGAAAGACTCACACACTGATGGATTACGCCACAATATATCAGTACACCTGTGGCCCATGCTTGATTAAATAATTTCTTTTTTTATTGCGTTCACGAAATTCATCGAAACGAATTCTATTTCAACTGGTGAAAATTGCGCACATGACTCGACTCGACTTTCTTTTTTCAATGACTGATTCGACTCAAGTCGTCTAAACAAAATAACTCGATTTGACAAAATGCAAATCGACTAGACTCTGGACTTAGTAAGAATTTAGTCCGTTTTGAAGCCACTTTGTCTACTGTGGCGTGACGCATCCATCAGAGAAAATAACGCGGCTCTCAGGATGACGTGAAATCCATGTTCGTCTGCCCAGCAATATTGATTCTATATGGCCACTTATATAGTGATAAATATCAAATTAATTTGTTATTGCTGTTGAATAGATTTACAAAGAGTAAATTTTATAGTCTCAAGTCAATTCGAGTCATGCATTTACGAATTGCAAGTTGAAAAAACTCGATCCGCATGTCGCCTATTCTTCGACACTACTAGACTTGGGACTAGAAATGAAGTGACTAGTTACCTACACTCATTCCACCGATGTTCATTTTATGGCTCGCGAATCCCAAACTATTTTTTTTTTCTACTTTATCACCTTCTTCATCTACTCTTTCTCTATACTTGATTCTAATTGCACAATAGGGTGGAGCGAAAATGGACAATTTTTTTTATTTTCAAATGCAGGATGTGGGAAAATTGCCTTCACCACCATCCATCATATAGCCGATATATTACGATCATTGAAGGAGTTTTAGACCGCCCCCCGTAGCACTTGGGCTTAATGTCGGACTCAAATATCGATAATTTTTAACGGCTTTTGTTAATCTTGCCTTTGTATACGATGATGCGACCTACTGTGGAAGCGCCTTTCAAGCGTCTGTGTTGAGCGAGACAAACAGTATGAAGCTTGCGAAGATTTATCTTTCTGAATCTACCATTAAAACACGCGTCGATGAGCTCGCACAGGATATTGAGTGCCCAGTTCTAGAAAAGATTTACACATAACCTTATTTCGAAATTCAGTGTGACGAGACAACTGATGTTGCCCAATTGTCTCAGGTGTTAGTCTATGTTCGATTTGTCGGATCTAATTCAATTGAAGAAGAAATGCTGCAAACCCCTAGAAGCGACTAACTAAAGCAGAAGATGTATTTAAAGTTGTAGCCACATTTTTTGACAACGATGATTTGAAATGGGAGAAACATGTGGGTGTTTGCACTGACGGTGCCCCGGCAATGATTGGATCACGACGTGGATTTATTTCCAGGATAAAGCAAAAAAAGTCCCAATACGGATGGTTCTCACTGAGTGATATACCGAGAGTCTCCAGGACTCTACCTGCTGCAATGAAAGATTATCCTGTTATAATCATACGATCCGTCAACTTCGTCGAAACAAGTGCTGTCAATACAAGATTGTTTACCAAGCTATGTCAAGACATCCAGCCATGAAAATCTACTGTTTCAAGCGTTCGTTCGGTGCAATCAAAAGGTAACATCCTAGCTCGAGTGTATGAAATGTGAGACGAACTAAAGCTATTTCTAAAAACTCATGGGGAGAAGGATGTACTTCTGTCATTCACATCAGAGAAGTTTCAGCTGGAGTTTGCCTACATTTTCGAAGGCTTTAATAATTTAAATATGCTTCTGCAGGGCAAGAATACCAACCGCATCAAAGACTATGATGCCATCCATGCTTTCATAGCAAAACTTGGGCTGTGGCGTCGTCGGGATCAAAAAGGGAAACGCATTTCTCAACCTTGATACAGTTCACTGTTTTAAAGCAATGCCACTAACTGAGTTCTGGGGGAAATATATGCACGTTTACAAGATTGTGGGTGATGTGGCTATATGCACACTTCTTCTATTTTCATCCACTTACTTGTGCGAAAAGGGTTTTTTTACCCTCATGAACATAACGACAAAACTAGAAACAAACTTGAGTGTGAAGTCGATCTGAGATGGGAATTATCTGCTACTAATCCACGAACTAAACATTTGGTATCCAAAAAACAGTTACATCTTTCGCATTAATGCAACTTACCTGGGAATAAATTGTTGTTCTGCTTAATGTTTTTTCGATTTTGTAACAAGGAGGGGCGCGAGTTTTGTTAGAATTGTAATAAGGGGGCGCATCTCAAAAAGTTTAAGAACCACTGGCTTAGTGTATTAACAATTTTTGAAGTGGAAACGCAGAAAACGAATAAAACTCATTTTACTATTGCAAATAAAATATTTATTGATGGCGTTATATCAATCATAAATGCTTGCACAAAAATGTGGTGTGTTGAAAATGAGTCAAAATGCCTCATGTTTACCTCTAAGGCTTACGGCTTAACATTTATCTAGATGGTTGTTCGGTTTTTGTCGATGAAACGAAAAACCCTTTAGCGAGTAAATTTGCGTCTTGTAAATATAGCTCTAGCAATTATGGAAAGAATTTACCCAATCGACAAAATACTCTTGGTCAACGAAGTCGTAATATAATTTCCCCACTTTTCTTATTTTCATTCATGTTGGCTTAACAAGATTGCCCAAAACGAATGTTTGAAAACGTTCGATAAAAAGCATATTCGAAATAGTAGAAATATTCACTATTAGGCATTCGATTTTGATATAGCATCATTGAGCACAAGAAATTGTAAATTATACTCATGTTTTTTCTAGATTGCGTAGTTTCTCCGATAAAAATTTGTAATACTGTTTTCATCAACAAGTAGCCGATTTTATCCATCGTGAATAATTCAATTTTTCCTATTTAAGATATATTGTCGAAATTTTTTCGAAATAGTGAAATAGTCTGTTTTGGACATCGCTGGTGTCAATATTAGGAGCAAAACTTAATCAAATTGCTATCAGCAGATCGAGTCAAAACTGTTTGACAAAGTGAGTCATTTTCCCATACTAATCTATTTTTTGTATATGCTGATTAATATGAGGTTTATCTATTAATTGTACGTCATTTGCTGTTTTAACAGACATATGCCTGGCCTCTGCGCCTGTTTTTTGTGGTTTTCATGATTACAAAGCTCAGTTTAATGCTGTTTTGAATTACCATGCGGTATACTCGCAATATATATATATATATATATTGGTTCAGGTAAAACCTATCCTACTTAACCAAATAACTCTTTGAGAGGAGAGGGGACCAATTAAAGAGCATACGGTCACTTCAGGACTCCCAATCAGTTATGTAAGTGTCTATAAGTTACAATATTAAACTGATATTACTTTTAATGTACTTGCATAAATGGTGAATAAATTAAACATCTCTGTCTGTAATATTAGCGAGAGCAAAATATTGGGTTATTATCTATGGGCCATAAATGACAAAGTATACATTTTCGACACATACTACAATGAAGTTTTTTTTTAATTATTTTAAATTCTCTTCAAAATGACACAAAAATTTTCAAAATCGAAGGGATCACCATATGACACCTAGTCACGTGACCGAATAAAACGGTTCAAATATGCATTTCATCCAGGGCCGGGGAAGACCTTTACTAAAATTCACAAGAATTGCAATCCGCCAATTCACTAACCAAAATGTGTTGTGTTACATCTATTATATTCTATTTAATTTTCGCTTATATGACAGTTGGTTGTAATATTGCTAAAGTTTTATCAATCATTCTGGACATAAGTACATACTCACAATATTTGTGTTTTTAAGTTTTTTTAAAGGCAAATATAATCCCCGGTTCAACACATTTAATATACTGATCGAGCTACAATTAAACAATTGGATAAAAGGGAACTGACTTTGGGCTGGAATATTATTATCCTGCATTTTACCTGCTAAGACATCCGAAGAACATTCTGTAATCTGAAATACATGTTAAAATATTGTAAGTGCCTCTACAGTAGCTAAACCTCTCGGGGTTATCCGTATGAAGCCTGCCTGCTTGTATTGAACAGACGGGCTGCCTTTTATCGGTCCTAGAAAACATTTCAAGCTGTAGCCATTCATCAATTTAGAATGCAGCGGTACTACATCTTGTAGAAGCTCTCTACTATAAAGTGGCCGTTGGTACGTTCCTTTCCGAGACTGCTTCCGGTCTTGTTCTTGAATTTTGATAAAATAAAATATTACCCGGTCCTATAGTCTCGTATCATGTAGGCAAGGGCCCATATTCTCGCACCTTGAAAGCAGTCACACCAATTTGTCAAATTTTAGAATCACCATCACTGACAGATCTCACCACCGAGTAGTGGTCTGTCTATTCGTGCTTGTGTTATTACTTTGATTAGTGGTTTTGCGCCAATATATTTATTTCCTGTAGTTTATCGTATTGTGCTGTCACTGGTCATTGTTATCCGCCCCATATTTGTTTTTGTATGCAATTATTGTGAATTAGTTAGTGGGTTTAATAGTTTTAGAGCTAGCGTTCGCGCGTATGCTCATTTAGGGCGTGTTTTTAAACCTCGTCCTCGCCTGATCTTCCTTGAGTGTAAATCTAAGCACAGAATGAGAAAAAAACCAATGGAAGTAGAAGTAGCTAATGATAATAAAACAAAAAGGATACGAGATGAAGACCCAACTAGTAGTATACAGGAAAAACAAGCATCAGAAGTTGCAATAGTGTAAGTTGCAAAAAGTCGCTGTGACTTGTAACAAGTGTCAGTTTGTAAGTAGAATATCAAAACAGCGAAATGAATTTGTGTGTTGCCATCGTAGTACGAAATATTGTGTGGGAAACCATGTTTTGGAAATAAATATAAATGTAAATAGCAACAATTTTTGAAAAAAGAGGGAATATGATACTTTGTTCCACATGTGGCAAACGTACGATTTATTTAACAGGCAGTAAAGAATTGACGCATATGCATTAAGATGATAACACGGTAGAATGTAATGAATAAATGACGTGGTCGGAATCGGCACACCTAGAAGATGCCAGAATAATGTATGGGAATATTTCAATATTCAATTCAATGTGATAGGTAAGAAAACCTCACTTAACAACGGAATTTTGTGTGTGATTGTGATCGATTATTTTCGGGATCCCTGAGCAAAATGGTAGTTACAATAGCAACTATCAATTGTAGAGGATTGGGAGACTACAGGAAGAGAATATTTTTTTCCAGTTTTTGAGATTGCAAAATATTATAAAATAGTATTTTTTCAAGAAACGCACTGAACTAATGAAGTGATGGAAAATATTACAGAATGAATGGAAACAGGATATGATAGTAGCAAATTTTTCATAGCAAATGTTGTTGTAGCCATATTGATATCGTCCAAGTTAAACTATTAAATCAAGAAGAAAATATTTGATCAGCAAGGAAGATATATTGTATTGCAGATGAAAATGAACAATAAAGATGTTATACTGGTAAATATATGTGGACCAAGTCAAGATGACCTAAATATAGTTTAGATATAAATGACAATATTGAATTATGCGAAGCAGCAGAAATAATAATTGGAGGTGATTTCAACACGGTAATGAACAATGAGGAGGATAAATTGAGTGGAAGAATATAACATGGAATACAGAAATGCAGGGCTTATTAAAAATTATATTGCTGAGGATATAGGCATGTTGACGTTTTTTGAGAACTAAATCCAAAGCGTAGAGAGTTCACAAGAACACAGAATAATCCAAAAGTATCATCTCGAATTTTCTTGATTAGGAAAAACTGTTAGGAAAAACCAACATAAACCTAGTTTTAAATCAGATCACAGTATTGCAGTATAATTTATGAGGGTGGAGAGATAAATAGTCCTGAAGAAATTACAAAAAGATCAGCAGAGTTTTATGGAATCCTTTTCACTCCAAGAAATGAACCAAGTGTGGATAAAATACAAAATTATTTATCAATGATACAGAATTAGTGATTAACAGAAGATGAAATACGATCATGTGATCATGTGAAGAGTTAATTAGGATCAATGGATGTACTAAAATTACGTGAAATGAAAAATAATAAAGTCCAGGTACACGTGGATTTACTGTAGAATAATTTATGATTTATGAAGATTTAAACTTTAAATTTTGAAGTTAATTTTCATCTTAAATTTAAAAGGAATTAATGTTGCAATCATTCAACTTTTCATTATTTGTTGGGAAAATGTGTAAATCTCAATCAATAGGAAATATTAAGATGTTGTCAGAAAGGGAAAATGTCCAAAGTATTTGAATAATTACAGGTCCATAAGGTTATTGAATGTGGATTAGAAAATTTCATCGAAATGTTTAACAAATAGACTTCAAAAACTTATAATTTGATTCTCCTATTTAAGGTATATTCTCGAAATAGTGAAGGAGTCTGTTTTGGACATCGCTGGTGTCAATATTTGGAGCAAAACTTAATCAAATTACTATCAGATCGAGTCAAAACAGCCAAAAATATTTGACTAAGTATATTGATTCATTTTCCCCATACTAATCTATTTTGTCTATATGCTCATTGACATGAGGTTAATGTATTAATTGTACATCATTTTCTGTTTTAACAGACACATACCTGGCCTCTACAACTGTTTATTGTGGTTTTCATGATGACAAAGCCAATTAAATGCTGTTTTGAATTACCTTGTTAATTTCGCATGTGGTATACTCGCAATATATATATATATATATTTGGATCAGGCAAAACCAATCCTACTTAACCAAATAACTCTTTGAGAGGGGGAGGGGGCCGATTAAAGAGAATAGGGTCACTTCAAGACTTCCAATCAGTTATGTAAGTATGAATTTGGATAATGAAGAAGCAAGTGAGTTCAAGCATTCCAACAAATTGGCGAACTGTTGAAATATTCACATATTCAAATATTGGAAATATTAACAAGTATTGGAAAAGTTAGTAAATATTGCTATCGAACACTTATCGTGAAAAAATTGACGACACCTGAAAAAAAAAGTTAAGGCTTGGGGATTGGATATTGATAAAAATATGTCCGATTGGTATTCACTATATGAGAAAGTGTATTTTTCTACGATTGAAACAAGGTATCTCTCGTTTGATGTAAAATTTGCCTTGAGAGTGCTGCCAAAAAAAGTACTATTGTATAAAATGCATAAAGTGAAAAATCATAAATGTCCTTTTTGTGATAATAAGTTGGAAACTGTATATCAACTTTTTTCATCTGTTATTATGTTCAAGAATTCTGGGAAGATGTCAGTAGTTGGATATGTTACAAGTATGAACTAAGCATTAATTTATCGAATTAAAAAATGCTTTTGGGGGTGTAAAGAAATTGGGGTATATTCCCGTGTTTTCCCGATTTATTCCGGTTTTCTCTTATTGTAGGACTGCCAGTTGATATTTCAGTGTTCAGTTAATGCCGATATATATATATATATATATATATATATATATGTTAAGAAACTGTATGTCGTCCGTTTTCGACTGCCAGTTAGTGATCTATAGTCTCTAATATGCCAATTTCTACTTGTGTCTAAATGGTGATTAGCCCTTTCTGTAGCCTAATGTCAGATGCGTTGATCTTTTGTTATTCATGTGTATTTTTTTGTTATTTTTTTTTTTTTTTTTGAGTATTTGGTTGTATAAAGTTTCAGCCGCGTGGTAACGTGACGCAAGCCCTGCACACATGAAACGTCAAAAGTTGCTCGAGTTGTACGGCTCTTTTAACCAATCGGTGTTATTTAAGATTATCTCTGGTTGCCAATGCAGCATAAATGCAAATTTAGTAAAATATACGCAAAAGTTTGAATAATTCAGGCATCCTGGACGGGTTCCACTACCGATACAATATTACACGAATGCATTTAAAGAAAAACAGAAATACCGTACCAGCGTATAAAATCATTACAATATTTGTACTGGAGCTTCTTCATCTACTGCAATAAGCAGAACAGAGTTACATTGTTCCTGGTTTTTATTTCTACGAAATTTGTATCATATTCATCATTAACATGATTCCAGACAAATTTAATTATTCATGACAGCTTTGTCAGTCGTTTCTGTTACGATCACAACCCCTCCGTGCAATATATCACCAAGGTCAAGCAAACTTCCATTAGAGACAGATATCACGTCCAAACTGCTATATCCAAGCTCTAAATCACCAATTTCCTGATTCTCGGGGAGCGTTGCATCCGACAAAGCTAAAACATTTTCAACCTGCACGTCATGACGCAAAAACACGAAACATCGGCGCTTTTTCCGTTGACGCGATTAGTGTGGATGGTTAAGTTTGACGCAGGGATAGACGTACGTCGTGTTTTGACGCTTGACGCATTCTGTTTGCAGAGCCCTTAACACGTCACCTCTTCGAAGTATTCATTCCGCCTGACGTCACCAATGACCAAAGAGGCTGTTCTCCGCTATTGACGAGCTTCCCAGTTCCGGAATTTCTCGACTGCTGTTCAGTTTCTGAGTGAGTGATTGTGGTTTACTCGATTTAATAACCTGGTTATCGACATATTTTTATCTCTTTATTGGGGTCTCATGAAGTTCCGTACCACATATCCGATTATCATCAAAATTTCTCATGCTGCAAGCGCCGCATCCAAACCCGGGAGACAGGATCATAAAATTTTGCAAATGAAAATGTGCCATTACGGAATTGAGCCACATCTTTGAAATTAATGCACTTCTACCTCAACAAGCGACAACAATACCCGAATACATTCTGTATTGAAATTGTTGACTGTAGATCATACCTGCAGAAGGGTGCGGTATTTAACCTACTGCCTATGCTGTATGGTGTCCCACACTGCAATCACTTGGTTCACTCACTTGGACTCACTTGGTTCACTTTTTATCATTTAATGTTATATAAATGAGCTTCCTGTCGCTAGATCCCTTGTTTCTACTTTATTCGCAGATGATACTGCGCTTGTCGATTCTGCTGATAATCTACGCGATCTTGAGAAATACCAAGATAAAAATCAGATTCACACATGCTGCATGTACTGCCCTACTGCTGTATCAGTAATGCAGTATTGGATAGCTGATTAATGGTGTAGCTTTGGGAAAATCCTTTGAGTTACGCATTAGGCAAATTAGCTCTATATCTCTGAGGAGCACTTATATAAGAGTGTTCTGATAGACACCTCACCGGTGCATGATGTTTGGCGTGAGCATTGCCTATGACTTCCTCCACCAACCATGTCCATGCACTGGAAAAATAAGTGGAAATATTAAACCAAGACCTTCGCCCAGATTTGTAACTGGTGCAGGGTGTCTCCAAAATGGATTTTTATCCTATCCTTACTAAGTGAGTGCTTTTTACCTTTCTAAATGTGGGTCTTTTTTTTTTTTGGTGAACCCATTGTCGAGCGGGGTTGATAAGGTTAGAGCGGCCTAGTTTATCACTATTTTTAATGGTATTTCCTTTAGATTTTGGAAGGGAGAGACAGGCCTAGGCCTCCCTTCAACAGTGCAAGCATTCGTCGTCCATTGCAGAGTGTGGACATGTCTGATCTGCTGTAGTGCTGAATGTTTTGTTTTTGTGTTTATTTTCAAAAGTTAAGGACCTGTCACAGTTCCAAATATAAACACGCAGTGTATCAATCGGTTAAGCAGTCGCCGCGAGGGGATGTCTCTTGTCTGCTGGCTGATAACGAAAAACACAGGACGACATGAATTTGGACGGTAGGGTAAACCTTATTGATACAGTTAAAATTAAGCATTTGGAAAATGAAACTATTAGACTGTACCTATTTAAAAACAAAAGATAACAAAGCTGAACTGTATGTATGCACCAAAATTAAGAACAAGCTTTGAGGTTACAAAACTGAAAAAGCACAGCAGACAGAGAAGCAAAGCACAGAGAAGATTGCCTATGAAGTGTGCAACTTGAAGCCAAATATTTTGTGTTTGCGCAATTTGTATTAGATTATGTGCATATATTTGCTGAAAAATACCTGCAAAAAGTATGATAAGCCACATTCAGCACATTGTGTTTTCATATTTGTTTACAATTGAAAATGTTTAGATTATTTGCCCAGGTCCATGTTACCTATTATTCTCACATACTATGGATTGCCTTTTTGTTTAAATTGAATCCCAAGCCCAAATGTAAAATTTGAGAATTTTGGAAATGTGTTTGTTGGTAGGTCAGCGCATCGTTGTATATGTGTCTGAAGATTGAGTGATTGCCACCAGGGATATTCATAATGATTCTAATTCATAAACCGGTGATGTGTAAACGAGGTTTTATTTTTTGGTAAATGTATATGTGTGTCTTTCTCATTTTTGTGAAGCATTATATATATCGTTAAAATAAATTGATTGAGTGGAGATAGTGTCTCCAATATAGGCCAAGTTTTTGCACATCTTTGGCGTTCAATCACATATGGTATAGAATATTTTAGTGTTCTTCCCCAAATGATGTATGTTTCCAGAGAAAAGGCGTTAGGCTATATTGCGTTCGCTACGAGTCTGGAATGGAAAAAGAAGTAAAATAGGATAAGCAAATGTGAGCAAATTAAAAATATTTTCATTTCAGAGAAGTCAAAGCATGAGGAGCACTAATATTAAGCTTGAATATTTCTATCACTATTATCAAACGTCGCCAATTCATCGGTACCGTATTTCCGATTATCATAAATATTTCCCATGTTGGAAGATACTCCCCATCGTGTAGCTCTATTTATGTCACATTTAATAAAAAATAGTATTCGAATTGTATCATCAAGCAATTCTGACCTGTTTTGGGCAAAGAGATGGTTTGCCATGTGGAAAAGCCTCTTGGCTTAAGTCAAATTACGTGCCAATCACCACTAATACCAATCCCCCATTTTGGATTGTATTTTTCTCATAGGATATTCTAATGATTATATGTATGATTGACTCAACTATTGTTTATGATGGTACCAACTGTATATATGACAGCATAATAACATTGACTGTTATTACTACATTAAATTTTATAGAGTGATAATGCATATTAATTTCATAGACCGTACCAATGATTTCAAAAATGCAATAAAGGATGTTAGAAAGGGTGAGAATCTCCTGGATACATCTATACCTTCTAAACCGTCTCTAAATTTGATTGACAAAAAGGGAAGAAAATCTGAATTCAATAGAAAAGCCAATGACATTGTACAATCTATATCTAAACTGAGAGATTTTTTGCTTAAGCATCGTAATGAGTATATCAACTCTAACCAAGCTCTGGGATTACCTTCACAGTCAATGAGTGACTATGAAAGAGATAAAATTGATGAAGAAGCTCAGAACATCATTAAAAAATGTAATGAAGCTATTGTGTCAATGCAACAAAGCATTGAGCAAGATCACATTGCAGAACAACTCTTCACCCACAGACAGCTTGTACTCGCTTCAATTCAAAGTCATCTTAAATCAGTTTGTAAAATATACAGTGAACAACGAGCAATTCGTGTTAAATTGGTGGTTGATAAAAAGCGTATTTCTAGATTGCATAACCCAGACTCTCATAAAAAGAATTTGCTGTGTTCTTCAACCAACAATTCTGGGAAAGCTGAAGAAGATAAACAGCCCACGGTAATTTTTCAAAACAAATATAAGTTTGACGAAAGCGATGATGATGAACTGTCAGAAAGCGAAGCCGCTGCATTAGAACAAGAAAATACGTTATTGTTTAATGACATGAACAGTATGGTCGATGAAGTTCGTGCAATTGAAGGGAAAGTTGTTGAAATTGCGCGTTTGCAGGAAATCTTTAGTGAACAAGTTCTAAAACAGGAAGGAGATATTGAAATAATTTCAGAAAAGGTCGTTGAAAGTACTGAAAACATTAAAGGTGGCAATGAGGAGCTTCGTGAAGCCATTAAGAACAATGCTGGATTTAGAGTTTGGATTTTATTTTTCCTAGTGATGTGTTCATTTTCACTTTTATTTCTTGAATGGTATAGTTAATTTTGAGCAATCATGCATTTGTTATTGGAATTTTAGCTCCTAAATTGGACATTGTAAAGTGCAGTGGTGCAACCACCAATATCTTTGCGAGTTTTTGGGGTAAAAAGGGTGAAAATAAACAAAAAATAATAATTTGTCGAACTTGTAAAACTCAAAACAAGTACACATTGAATGCGATTTCTCTTTCTGCAACATATAATCATCCTAAGCCTGGTAATCTTGGCAGATTTGAAACGACTACAAAGCACATCGAATTTCACTGAAACATAGAACTTCATCACAGTTTCTGATTATATTCATCGGTGATTCATTCAGTATATTCAAAGCTGAAGCATATTCGAATCTAAGGCTGGCAAGCCTGCTTTATCCCTGTTTCTATCACAATTTCTTTTGGCGTAGCATTCTTAACTTGAAATATTTAGTCTGTTAGAAAAGAAAAAATCAGCAGAATCATCAATGTCCTTCTTGCTTTTAACTACCTTTCATTTATTTCTCTATCTGTATTGTCTAATTTTTGAGTATGATGCATGGGCCTGTGAACGAAGTCAACCCAGCGGGTGACATAAATATAATAATATATAGATATACATACATACATGTCATAGTATATGGTTACATATTGTTAACTAAGAGATTAGAAGGTTTATTTCGCATTGGCCAGTAGTGATAATTTAATTGAAAGTTTTAGATTACTAAAGTCTCACAGGATCTTGTTGTCATTTCCAAATCTTGTTTTCAATGCTCCACACTGTCCAGTCGACAGTCTTGGTGGGTGCAATTGAATATGTCTGCAATAATCCGTGGGTGAATTCTACTGGGTGTGATACCACGACCCATTTATCACAACAAGGGTCCTACAATATGCCTTGGATAATTTGAATTACCAGCGCAGTGTTCACCAATCCGTCGAGATTTTACCCATTTTTCGCGTGGCGAGTTACTTTTTCGTCGATTTTAAGATTCCCGTTTGCCCACGGTCTTAAGATTTCATTTTTATTTTGGAGGGTTTTTGGCTTGTCGTATTTTTCTGTGCGTGGACTTCTGTGCGTGCGTGGTTGGTGGAGGCCGTAAGCAGCGCTTACTTGAACCACCGTGCACCGGCTAGGCGTCCAGCGGGCCCTCTCATATAAAATCGTTATCCATCACGGGGTTCAAACTCTAGCCATAGCGATCAAAGATGCGTGGCTATTCCCAACGCTTTTACCGATTGAGCTAACTGGGCAACCTCCACCACCAAGCCTAAAATACTTTTATTATATTGGCATCTTCCAAATTTATAGCTTACTTCCATAACTTAAGCACCAGGCACACATAAAACCTGCTACGACGCATATCCAGATGTAAGATATTCAAGTAATTTTTGAATCCCTTCTGAGGACGGTATAACAATTTCTAACCTTTCTATTTCTTCCGTTCCCCAACCCGGTAAGAGATCTGTTTCCAAAGAGCCTTTAAAACCACCAGTGATAGATATAAAATATCATTTTTCAAATTTTGCAAAATGTGTGTATGCGAATGAATTGATAAATAAATAAGGAAATCTCAATCCTAATAAATAAAAAGAATGCAATGTGTATATTAAAATTTTACGATACCAGCGTGTAAATGTTGTTGGTGACGTAAAAATAATATATTCTAGAATGAAATAAAAAAGCTGCACCAAATTACTCTTTAATACACCAGCTTTAAATACATAGCTCAATTCATATGAATTGGGAATTTATTAATTTATAGCGCAAGCGTGTCAGTATTACCCGTTAAACTGTACACCACCCCTCGAACTATGATCGAGTAGACACAAATATTTACAATTACGTCACAAACGTAACAAAATCATCCATTTTGTCTATAATTTTACTGATTTTACTAATTTTGATATTTTAGTCACCCGAAGTGCTTTACTGAAAAACCAACATCTATATGGGATATACCTTTTATAGGCACTTCAATAAACCCATCGAGGGCTCATATTATATACAACAACTATTAGGCGCTGAACTTGGTTACTGTGCAAGTGTTTCAGTTGCCGATGCTTTACCGAATGAGCACTCCCATGGAACGTCGCCTTCATGGACTATCGACTGAGGGGATCACCACGGCCGATATTCGAAACTTCGCTCTCCCAAAGATATTGTCCACCTTCAGACCGGTTGATGTTTCAGAGTTCCAAAGCTTGGAATGGCCAAGCAGCTAAACGACAAGTTGCATGATTCTTTGTTATACCCAAATGCCTCGTGTACCCTTATCCACAATGGTAGGCAGTGCGGTTCAATAAATAGTATAAAACAGCCACTCGGAAGATCATCAAATGTATAATTTCATCATTTTTTGAAAATAAATCTCTTTGATTCCTTCTCAATGTGCATAATAACAGGCCTGTCTCGACTTGGAATAAACCGCTACGTTTGTGTCAATTAATCTTCCGCGGACACTTGGAGCAGCTTTTGTAGAATGATGTTCATATTTCCTGTAAGAAATGAGTCATTATTTATTTCACAAGCGCCGTAAATATGCGCGATATCTGTGTTCCATTCTTGTGTGTAAAGTTCAGATCAACGTAACTGTTTTATCAGTTTAATATCACAATCAAAAATTTTATTTCGTCAAGAATGACAAGACACGTATGGACTGTAACTCATTGGCGCTATCCATTAGTTTGTCATGCTTAACAAAACCCTCTTGCACAACATTTTTCCGTACTGGGTAGAAATGTGTTTTGCTCTTGTCAAGACGAGGTCTATGTGTAAGATGCTCGGCATTTTGAGGAGGAAGAAGAATTAAAAATATTATTACTACAAAAAGGTTATTATCAATGTTGAGAGAGAAATTACAATATTCCAGTCAGAACAATTACGTGACAGCAAGTTTTGTCTAGTTTGTGCTGCAGATGGATCGCGCCGTTCAGCAGATTCATCTGCGGTTAAATCTTGACGAATATAAATTCCTGATAAGGAACCATGCAAATGTAGGCATCAGCTTGGTTTGCTACATTTGCTCATACATGACAAGCAAAAACTGCAAAATAGTCAAAAAAAAGATTTCTCTGTCACCAAAATGTTGACGTTCAGCACTCCAACCTAATTATCAGCGAATATTAGAACATGTAAAGAGCAACTTACGAATCGTTTGACTTTTCTTTTTGAAATGTACGAAAGGAATATAAAATACAAGTCCCGACAAGACATATATAACAGCAAATAAATAATGAATTTTAGGTTCGTCGATGATTGGAGCAAGAACAAGACACACAGCAGCTATGCAAACGATTATTGGAATTATAATAGGAACCTGGAAACAAAAAAAGTATCATTTCACTGTTGTAGCAATGATTCATGTTCGTTTGTTTATTCACCAAAGTATTTATGCAGAACTTATATACTGGTATTTTGTTTGTCATTACTTCGTCCTTATGGCTTCAAACAGAAACAAAGTCATTCCTGAATTTGGATGGCAGCTGATTTCTATAAAAATTTATTGACCAATATGTTGTGGAACTTGTGACCCTTTATTTACTTTATATTATGTATGTGTGTATATATAAGTAAAATTGATACTTTTAACAACTAAGCCTAAGGTCTTTTGCACCAAGCCAATGTATTCAAAACTAGTCAAATATATATAGTTATTTTAATCAGGAGAACGTATTCAATAGTTCGGGGAGACTATCATACATAAGAGATCTCTAGCCACCTTGCTCTGGTCAAATTATGTTTATTCTGCGCAAGTTCAGTATGTAAAGCTGCCTTCGAGTTTGTTGAGAATGTTTAAATTCACTTTTCCGATTGACCTTTTCAATTCAATTAAGATATGCATTTTTGCCTTACCTTTACAGGTCTTTCCCGATCTGGCTGCTTGATTCGAAAATATATCAAAGCAGCACAAGTTCCACCGTGAAACATCCACATACAAAAACTAAAATAGTCAACCAAAGTATCAAAATCATTTGGTATAATCATGATGATGGCAAGCAATCCCTGTAAATGATAGGTAATATAAATTAGAGATCAATTGTCTAACTGTGGAAAATATCCCAAACAGAACTGAAGAGCTAATATACAGTGACTCATATCTGCCCTAGGGAACGGTAAAACCATCTACCACTCTTTAAAAAAAAGTACTATTGAATCAATAGAAGAACTGCTTGTTGATGTTAGCGCATTATCGCGAATTTAGTATATTATTTATATTTTGTGATGTTTCTATTTTTAAGCAAAATGTTGTTTAATTGCGATTTTATCTAATTTATTTATTTTTATTCAAACGAGTATTCGTGCCTTCAGGCTGTAAGTGGAATTGTATTGATAAACGACTCATGAAAACTTACGTTTAGCAGAACAGCCGGTGCCGGCGTGAGTCGTTTGATGTGGATCATAGATAAAACTTGATTGAATTGGCCTTCTCTCGATGCCGTGTAAGCTATTCTACCAGCAGTAAAACAAGATCCCAGACAAGTTCCAAACACAGACCACGTGACTGCCAATGGAATAATCCAAGCCATTACACCCAGAACACGCGCACCAAATAGCTGAAAATGTTGATGAATTTAATCAGAAAATATTTTCCTTCTAGATTTTTGCTTCCAGCCTTGCTCAGAGCAGATTTCAAAACGATAAATCATTTTAATAACTGATGGATTGCAACGTTAAAATGCGGTCCATCAGTGACTCATGCTTTAAAAAAAAAAATCCGGCTTGGTTTCAACCAACTAATCTTGATGACTATTGTTTTGCAGATTTTAAAGCCTTAAATTTGCGCTTCAAAACATCTCCACTGCTTCGCCAGGTGATTTATCCTCGCACTAGACCAAGGATAGACAAAATAAAACTTTCAATTGATGAAGACACAAGTCATAAAATGAGGTTGCGGACAAAAACGGGTAATTTTGTCCACTTCACTAATAAATAAAATTTTATTTCCAAAGAAAAACCCTTGATGCTTAAGAGGTGTATCCTTGTATAACCTTTAGTTTGAATGGCAATGTCAATCATATATTTCAGGACGATTAGGAGGGAGGGGAGGGCGGTTTTTGAAATTATAATAAGCTGATGAAACCATCAATAATATATTGAGGCTCATTTCCTAATATAAGCAAAATAGAAATGTTACCGTTCCCACTGCGGGAGAATTGAGTAGTTGTATCCTGGACATTGCGGTCATATAAGCGACATTTGTCATCAGATATAGTCCCGTTACTAACACCATGGCTGTCACAATAGCTCTTGGTAAGTTTACATAAGGATTCTAAAGTAGATAAGTAGGAACTAGAGTCAAAAAGTTTGAAGCATTATTAAATACTGTTTTGTCTATCAAGAACCACAGATGAATCGCGCCGATGAGGCGCGTTCCACATCATGTCCGATGTTACAAAATGATGCAATCATGAATAGTCTGCCGGCTTGTAATATTGTCTGTTCAACTGGCGTCGTAAAGGGCAAATTTGACAAAGTTTTGAAATTGATATATCGTTTTTAAATTTATTTATGCAACGATGGATATATATTCAATATACAAAATAATCATATTAATACTATTATTTTTAAAACAGTTTTTTCTGAATCAAAAACAAGTTGGCAAAAAATAATGTTCATATCATTAAAAAATGGTAACAAATTTTACTAAACACATTTAAAACAGAAAGCTACAAAAGTCAAACTTCCGTTTGAAACAGCTTCCATAATAATGTTTTAAATACATGCTGTACCTTTAATTCCTCAATTATATAATTCAATTGATTCCATCCATCATAGGCCCAGAGCCCCTGATAAAACGCAAGAGCAACTTCTCGAATTCCCGGATCTTCTCCTTCAAATGCTTTTTCTAAATGCTCGGTATGACCTGCGAAATAAAGTTTTGTATTTTCGAAAACTCAGAACAATTTAACATATGGATGGGTTTGACAAAGAGTACAGAAACGTAGTTCATAGTATTGAACAATAGTATTGTTTAATGAAGTCAATTTCTAAGAACATGAACGTCAGCGTACAAAAACTGTACTTGACATGGCGAAATCCGGTCCGCGGTAAAATAAAGTTTGTTTATGGTACTGCTTATCCTATTTGAAGAGTAATGAAACTGTTGTCTATCGTCATAATATTTTAACAGCATGTTATCACAAAAGATAACGGCATAATGAAGTTGATGAAACTGTTAAAAGTACTTGTCCTATCGCAGGTTGAAGCTCAGTATAATATAGTTTGTCGAAAGGAGCCTAGGTGATGCGATCGATTCTATAGACTCCTGTCAAAGTATTTTAACTGATATTTAAGATTACGAAGATTTGAATATCTATCCATGTTATTCTTGATATTAGATGATTTTTACTTCCAGATCATTAAGAAAATAAAATCTTCACAATTCGAAATATACGCGTATACTGGAAGTTTTGAAATATTTTTTACTTTTTATTTTTCCATAAAACGGTGGCCATAAATGGATATCGCGTTCTTAAACTGTACTGCATTTGGCTAAATTTTTATCTTTCCATTCTATCAACCTTCCACCTAAAGGTATCAGTATTTCGAAAATGGCGACCTTTTACATTTATCTAAGTATAGTCCTAGTGGTGGTTGTAAGCAGACTTTTATTTCATATTCTTGAAAATTAAATTATAATATATAAATTATATATATAAGTAAGATGTGGAATAGATGATGATATCTGTGACTTTCATACACTATTGCGTGCTGCAGGCAGTGGAAGTTTATTTCGTTCGTAGAGCAGCCCCATCCAACAAAACATATTATTTGGATTCAATCTCAATTTGATGCGGTTTAGATTCGTATGAAATGAACTTGGCTTAAGGCCCATATACTGGTTTAATATCATTTGTAGATTTTGATATATAAATGGTTGTTATTTAGTTCCTTAAAACGCTGAAACAAACCTTTCTTGAATATTACCAAAATAAAATCGTGAAATCAAAAACAATTTCCTGTTGAGTAACTTTTGAGAAAGTGTGCTGACTTGAGAGAGTGTGCTTAATTATGAAAATATGAATTTATATGTATGTGGAATATATGTGTGTTTGTACCTACCCTGAGCCAACATAATAATCCCTCCGACAATAATGATCAACAAACTGAGAATTTTTCCTACACTAAACACAGTTAAGAATCTTGTTGATAATTTCACACTGTAACAATTGATAAATACTACCACGCCAATAACTACTGCAGCAATGAGTTTCATTGCAATTTCTGGAGGTGAGTCACAGCCTGTAAAATATAAGGAACGGTAAAAAGGTTTCCCAATTATGAAGTGATTAATACTTAACAAAACATGTGTGTAGCAACATTTTCTTATCGGGTTGGTCCCAAAATATCGTGTTTGCGATTTCCTGGCAATCAACTTAGCTCATTTCTTTGATATTTGACAAATAGAAAATATTATTTATCGAAAAAGGATAGGTCATCGCAATTGAGCGATATATCAATATTGCAATTTTATTGGGGTGTTGAAAATGGCCACATGTATAAATCATGCACACAAATCGCACACAGAGCAAAATTACACAAGTGCAAATTGTATTTCGTGGAAGAGAGGAGTATAAATAACTACGTTTTCAAAGCTACTGTCATATGTTTGAGGTATCTGTATTGGAATATATATTAAAAACGAGACATCGGTATCGGCACTAATTTTATGAATCTGATTAATAGTATCAGAAAATATAATTACATGAATTCAAAATTTCATCCTTCCGCAACATTGATATTAATAGTGATGCCAGTGTTAAGATATTACACCCCAATCAGAAACTTAATTTTGTCAACCATGAGGCATAGACGAATCGCGCCTCGTCATCGCGATCCATCAGTGACTCGTGCCTAACAAAAACATGTGTGGACAGGAATATTCCTGACTGGAATGTAACAAATAAATTTTTCGAGTCACTCATCTGAATTTGTTATCTTAAGCACCTCCTTATATCAGTATTCAATTACAACAATACACTAGTGAGGGTTTAATAGCGTTTTACCTATTGAATAAATTCATAACATGTAGGGAAATTGTTGCTGAATGATGTTGCCAATGTGCGTATGAAGGATTTTAACATACAAGACTGCTAATGTATGCCTTGGTCAGTGTCATATACTCAAGCGAGTGATTGCAAAAAAGCACATTTCAAAATGCAAAATTTATCGGCAATTTGAAGAAAAATCTGTACAAATTCCAGTAAATTCAAAGTTGGAGATTGCGTTTAGGGGACGTATAAATCGTAGCAATTATCACAATAATTTTTTAATAATGATTTAAAGTTGACACAATTCTTTCCTATACAGATGCCCCAACAGAACAAATCTAGTAGGCTTACTTTTCTTGGTTTCTAAAGCAAAATCTTGCAATAAAAACTGACATTAGCACTCTGCAGATAATATGAACAAATACTGTTTTATGTAATTTACCTGTAAACATTGGAGAAAGAAAATATTTTGAAAATGTAAGTCCTAATATTGCAAGTGAAGAAGGTTTTAAAATAGTTGTTGAGGTCCAAGCAAATAGATAAGCAGGAATCGGACCGAATGCTTCCAACAAAATAGGATATTCCCCACCGGATTTCGGAATCATTGTTCCTACTTCAGCATATGAAAGAGCACCAAATGTAGCCAAAATTCCGCATGCCAACCATACCTGAAATTCAGAGTTGGAATTTGAAGAAAATTGATTATATATATATATAATTGATTAAAGTGATAACGAGATATGCTTAAATATCGGAAATATGCTAATAATATCATAGAACTGTTTTCTTCCCTTTTCCCAGGCAGAAAAATTGATCTAGATACATTTTGGTTAGTATGGGTTGCCGAGGCGGGTTCTATCTGTGACTCATGCTTGAAAAATAAAATTCTTGATTGAGTTCCCTCCAATCCATCCGAAAATTTATACAATACGCAAGATGAATCTCTAAACAGGATAAATAGCGTTGATTGCATACTGCGAAATAAAGTTCATTTCATTTGTGCCCATATTATATGTTTTGTAAGCCACGTGGAAAACTGATCGTTGCTTAAGTATTAGGTGGCAGATAGTCGTGCACACTGCACATGATACCCACGAGGTGCATAATGACGTCCCGCCTTTAATTCGCATTCGCTCAATTACGTTTGTAATCCATTTTTTATTGATTTTAGCTACCTGGGAAACGACGAATACAAAAAATATGACCTAAACCTATACTAACCAGCAGACCGCTTCCAACCGATCCCATGAATCGAAAGACACCTTTTGGAGAAACAAATATTCCGGAGCCGATCATGGTAGAAACAATTAGACTTACACCACCAACAAAGCCAACTTCCCGTTTTAACCTTAAGTCATCAGCTGAAAAATGAATTATATATTTGCAGTTAGAATATCAGTCTATACTGTTGACTACCTTGGAATGTAACCATTTCTATAAATAGTATAAAGGAGTAAATACGAGATTTGAATATATTTGATTTGCTAAATGTGTGATATAAGGTTCATAAAATCAATCATAAATTTTTTGTTCATGAATTAGTTTTATTAAAATATAGGACTGAAAAATAGCCAGCACACTAAACATCCAAATGGGCCTATCGGAGAAAAAGGATTGCCCATGGATTGGATTATCCATTTAGAAATCAACTCAACATTTTTAATCAAATGGCATCATTGAATTTGCAAAACTTTATTTAATGAAACGAGAAATACAAGCAATGGGAGAATACCGTATGAATTTTACTCAAACATATATCAAGCATTTAAGAAAGTATTTGACTCTTGAAATATGGGATAATATACTATGTATTTATATGGAATTCATGTAAATAAACAAACCTTCTTTTTCAGATTTCTTCACTTCCTTACTCTTTTTTATTCTGTAAAATATATAATTAATTATTTCATGGAATAACAAATGTTATTCAATTTTTCTACAACTTCATATATAAATATTGATGCAAAATTACTATTTGGAAACGAAATTTCAATATTTCCATTCTACTATATGTTCTGATAGCACACCGTGATTGTAAATAACCGATTTCATTTTATTAGGGTCGCGACTTACATAAGGGCATTTTGGGAGCTATGTCTTTTTGTTTATTTTCTGGCAATTAGTTTTTCATCAGATTCATGTGGGAGCCGTGTAGTTGCCCTAACGTATTTCCTGCCTGTCGTAAGAGGCGTCTAAAAAGAAATAAAGAGAGTGGTAGATGGTTTGATTAACGCCCAATAAAAACACCATTTGCACTTTATCATAACAAAAAATACTTCAAGAAAATGAATCGACTTTAATTTTATGAAAATGAGCAAATATATATTTCTGGTAATATTTCGTACCGGTGTTGGTATTTTATCATGATGCTGAGAAAGGTACGTCACACAAAGCATAAACCCAGAAAAATGATTTGACCGACTGAAGATTATTTGGACATTTCTGACTTCATTATTTACGTTCATATTGTAGGTGTGCCGGAAAAGCCGAAAATCTTTCTACATAGTTGAGAGCATGATATATAGCCTTTCTCTCTACGAGTCCCTCCCCAATACCACACACACCTACCTCAGCCGATGCAGGAGGCTCTTTTTACTCTCCGTTGTTGCATTTAATGACTCAGAAGAATCATCACTTGCATCCATGGGGTATTTGTTTTCCATTGTTTTTAAGTTAAGTTTATAATAGTTAACTGCAGAAGGAATAAAATACGAATATTACGAGCTAAATCATGATCTGGCGGTTATCTCAGTCAGTCATGTTTTATATTAAGGTTGAGCCACTGATGGATCGCACCGACGAGGTGCAGCCCGTCTGTGCCTCACGCTTGACAAAACAAAATTTCTGAGGTTGGGCAGATTAAGTGGATTCAGGCCTTGTTGGAGACAAAATCGATTGATACGATTGACAATAAAACGATTGACATTTTATCATTTATGTCCAGGATAGATACTGCTGTTTGGGCTTGCGGTGACGTTGCTGGCTTCCACTTTATGAAGCTTTTCGCAACTCAGTAGTGGCTGGTTGATTTCGTTCAGACGTTGCGTGATACCTCGTTTTGAGTGGAAACTGAAATAACAAATGTCTACTTACAACCTCGTTATAGTTCAAGGAATTCACTTCTGTCCAATACTCAAATCATTCGGTTAATAATGATTCGAGACCGCCTACGCTTATTCACGGAACAGAGATTCCAATTCAACTCCAATGTATGGTTTTCGTAAGCTCGTGCCTGATTTTTGCATTTCATTCTATAGATTTGTCTATTGACAGTGAAGTACATAAAACAATTTTACATGCGGTGCGTATCACATTGCCGTAATACTAAATGAATCTGCTTGAATATAGCTGGACCCTGTTTTCTATTTAAATTAGCCCAACCTACTGACAAAATTAGTTTCCAGGCTACCGAACTTATTTTAAACACGGCGGAAAGTGGAAATGGAAAAATATTGGTATTGATTGAAGTCGACAATATTGGTGGAAAAATGCAATCGGAAGCCTTATTTTATCATGCATGTGCAACAGATGGATGGCAGCAAAATGACAAATTCCATTAGCGACTCATGCTCAAATTTGCGACCCGGATATTATCCGTTGACAGGTCGTTAAAATTATTCTTCGTTATTATTAATGAACACGTTAGCTCAAAATAAATAGTTTGTCAATTTAAAACGTTCGTTGTTATCAAAACATACAAACTTTTATTTAAAAATAATACGCTTATAGAATTATGTCCACCCATCGCATTTACCGTCAATGTTCTTGGGATGAGATAGGGTTTACTAAAAATATTTGGTAACCAACCAACCGTAGATCAAAACAAAATGACAGTGGCAAATTTGCCAAACTAAATGCCTATACTTGTATCGGATTTTACCTTGAAACATATTAGCAAATTATTTTAAATCATATATATCGGATTTGTATCAAAAAACGTGTGAACAAGAGGACCCGGAACAGTCGACAGAACTGGTTACTTGGCTAGGTAGCATCGACAAAGGAAGAAATTTGGAAATGAAAAAGAAATTTATTTTTGCCAGTATTTCTGAAGCGTAAACTTGACACAAAATCAGAGTGAAAATAGACCACGAAAATATAGTCTGATACCAAATTATATTTGTAGCAATATTAGTCGTAAATTTCATGGATTACATACAACAACAACCTATGGGTGTATGGACCTCCTACAAATTAACAGTATTAAAAAAGCCCAAAGAGATTTTATGAAACCAATCTCACAACCATGAACAGGTCTGCTACGGAGAACCTTGTAATTATGCTATAATTAGTATATATTCTGTATTAGCAGAACAACAACCCAGTTATTAACTGTAATCTTATCTTTAATAACAGACGATGAAAATAGGTATGTAATTTACAACATTCACAAACTGTTTGTAGCATCGCTTTGCAGGCCAACAATGCAAGATTGGAGAGGAATTTGAATTTTTTTAAGACATAGTCACCGAAAGATCGCGTCTATGCAGCGCAACCCATCATTGACTCGTACTTGCAAAAACATGTTTCGGAAATATTTTCTAATTGACGAGTCACCTTCGATTGAAAATTTCTGAGGATTAATCCAAAATGGAGTATTGACTAGTTATGAGTGCTTCTGCTGTATCTCTAGTTGGTATAATATACATTTAAGAAAGTTCATTATGATAGCTCCATAATTGTAGAACCATCGTATAGTTTTGATTTGGTTTCACGAATACGATAACATATCCTAACAGTAACGCATCTATTTTTGTAATCCATCTTAAACTGAACTGAAGACATTTTCATCATTAAAATCTATCAATTAACATTTTCATTACGTGATTCAAAATATGTTGGCCCTGAACGTGTCACAAAAGGAAACATTTCACTACTTAACCAAGCCAATTCAATTTTAGCAAAATATTCTCTCAATTTTACTGAACTTTCCTTAAACTCGACCTATTGTTACCTATTTTGTTTTCTCCTTCAGCGATTTTTATATTAAATAAACTATATTGTATAAGCTCCCGCTGTATAAGCGCAGACATGCGCGTACGCCTTCAGTTTACCTACGTATTTTCTGCTTGTTGATTGCGTCAGCTAGTTTGTTCCTTTATGTTACGGTAGACGACGTTCATTCATGGGTGATTTGAATAATAGAAACGAAGGCTAGTCGAGCATGTTTCGTTACTATTGATAAAAAAAACATTTTTAATCATCACACGTACATTCAAAGGGGTTAAATATGAACTTTTTGATTCAAATTGGAAGAAGCGCTCTAATGCGACCAACTAGCGATAATTGATATGGAAAGTAGCTGTATAGAATGAAATCGTTCATTTCTCGAGAGTAGTGTCAATAAATGTAGCAACGTCTCCGAGTGCCAGGCCTAATAACCCAAGTCCATCTCTTAACTCAGTGCGCAATAACTTGGTTAGTTTTGGGCCGGAAGCAGCTGTCTTTCTAAAAAGCCATAGTCCTACTCAGACATACAAGACTTTTGGCAGAAGAAAATCAACTTGAAATGACTGAATGTTACAACCGCACAAAGTTCAAAAGTTTCCTCATACATCTTCTTACACGAAATAACACAATGACATCCAGTTTACCAACTCAGAAAAATTATTTTGTTAGACATGAATCACAGAAGGATTGCGCCATCCATCTGTCAACCCGTGGCCCACACTTAACAAATGGTAATTGCGAAATTTTCTGCATTACTCCCATTATTTCTCCGAATTCACGCGGCGGTGTGCTGAAATGCAAAAAATATTATCTTTTTTAAATACCACGATTGAAATCGATAATATTGCAGGAAATTGAAATCGGAAGCCTTATTTCATCAAGCATGTCCAACAGATGGATGACAGCAAGACAGCAAAATCCAATAGCGACTCATGCATAACAAAACATCTGAACAAGGAAAAAATTTGCGACCGGGACATTATCCGTTGACAGGTCGTTGAAATTATTTTTCGTTGTTATTAAGGAGCAAGTTCACTCAAAATAGTCTGTAAAATTAAAACTTTCACGGTTATTAAAACATACATTGTTAAAAAAATATTTCAAAGTAGAGCTAGTTTATAACCGGTATCAATTTTTTTATTTAAAGGAAATTCACCTATAAAATTATGTCCGCCCTTCGCATTCACCGCCAATGTTCTTGGGATGAGGTCGGGTTGACTAAAGATATTTGGTAACCAACCAACCAACCGTAGATCAAAACAAAATGGCAGTTGCAAATTTGCTAAACTAAATGACCAAAATGTCTATACTTGTACCGGATCTAACCTTGAAACATATTAGCAAAATATATTAAATCATATGTATCGTATTTGTATAAAAAAACTTGTGAACAGGAGGGCCCGGAACAGTTGAAAGAACAGGATGACAGAACTGGGTGCTGGGCTAGGAGGGACCGACAAAGACAAAAATTTGGAAATGAAAAAGAAAATTGATTTTATTGCCAGTATTTTTCAAGTGTAAATTTGACGCAAAATCAGACCTCCTACAACTTATCAGTATTAAAAAAACACAAAGGGATTTCATGAAACCAAACTCACAACCATGAAATGGAAATAAATACAACACGCAGACAGGTCTGCTACAGAGAACCTTGTACTTACACTATGTATTAGTATGTATTCTGTATTAGAAGAACAATAACACAGTTATTAACTGTAATCTTATCTTTAATAACAGACGATGAAAATAGGTATGTAATTTAAAACATCCTCAAAATTTTTGTAGCATCGCTTTGCAGGCCAATAATGCAAGATTGGGGAGAAATTTTTAACAGACTTTTTTTAAAGAAAGAGTCGCCGATAGATCGCGCCTACACAGCGCAACCCATCATTAACTCGTACTTGCCAAAACACGTTTAGGAAATATTTTCTGATCGACGATTCAGCTTCGAATAAAAATACCTGAAAGTTAAGTCAAGATGAAGTTATTAACTGGTTACGAGTGCTTCAGTTGTATCTCTAGTTGGTATGATATTCAGTTAAGATAGATCATTCTGACATCTTCATATTTGTAGAAACATTGTATAGTCTTGATTTGGTTTCACGAATATGATAACATATACTAACAGTAACTCATCTATTTTTGTAATCCATCTTAAAGTGAACGGAAGTCTGACATTCTCATTATTAAAATCTATGAATTAACATTATCATTGCGTTATTCAAAACTAGTTGGCCCTAAACGTGCCACAAAACGAAACATTTCACTACTTAGCCAAACCAATTCAATTTTAGCATATTCTATCAATTTAGAACTATACTTTCCATGACCTCGACCTATTGTAAAATACCTGCTCCTCACCTTCAGCGATTTTCATATTAATGAAATTATATTGTATAAGCTCCTGCTATATAAGCGCAGACATTCGCGGATTCGCTCACACGCCTCCCATTTACCCACGTATTTTCTGCGTGATGATTGCGTCAGCTAATTTCTTTATGTTACGATAGACGTCGTTCATTCATAAGTGGTTTGAATAATAGAAACAAGTGCTAGTCGAGTAAGTTTCGTTACTATTATTTAAGAAACATTTTTAATCATCACACGTACATTCAAAGGGGTTAAATATGAACTTTTTAATTTAAATTCGCTTTAAACAAGGTTGGAAGAAGCACTATAATGGGACCAACTAGTGATATGTAAAGTAGCTGCATAGAATGAAATCGTTTATTTCTTGTAGTATTGTCAATAAATGCAGAAACGTCTCCGAGTGCCCGTGTGCTCGGGCTATTAACCCAGCTAAGTCCATCGCTTAACTCAGTGCGTAATTACTTGGTTAGCCTCGGGCCGGAAGCGGCTGTCTCTATAAAAACCCATAGTCCGACTCAGACATACAAAATGACAGAATTTAACAACCGGACAAAGTTCAAAAGTTCCCTCATACATGTTCTCACATAAAATAACACAATGGCACCCAGTTTACCAATTCAGAAATAATATTTTGTTAGACAAATGAATCGCAGATGGATCGAGCCTTCCATCTGTCCACCAGTGGCCCACGCTTAACAAAAGGTAATTGCGAAATTTTCTGCATTACTCTTATTTTTCTCCAAATTCAGCGCGGTTTCAAATGCTTTACATAATATCCTCTTAACTCACTCTCAACGTGAAAATTGTGAACAATTACGAAAATGACGATACTGGACTGCCCAAGGCGATTCATGCTAGAATCATTTTAGTAAAGGTTAACATGAAACTAGTCAACCAAGTAAAATGTCACTGACGTGTTTAGTCTGCTCTCGTGTTTAGTACAATCCTATTAGTATGTTAGGACCGTATTTACGAAATTATACTTTATCGCTATCAGAAATTTTATATTGTCAAGCTTGTGCCACAGATGAACAGCTTCTCATCGACGCAATTCATCAGTGGCACATGTTTATCAAATGGGCGTAACTGGAGAATTTTTAAATGAGCTCCATGCGTGCTCTTTGCTTCCAAGTGTCGGCCGATGATGATTCACGACATCCAAATCAATTAGCTTCTTTGTCAGTTATACGCTTCCTGCGCTAGAATAACTAGCTCGTGTTGCTTTAGGTACGTCAAAATACATTCTGTCGTATACTTAAAAGGACTGTCGAGACCATCGAGTCAAGGGATTTAAAGCCTGTCGTATTTTAAAAATGATATAGTTCTGAACACTTTCAACTTCAATCGTGCGTGTTGCCTCAAGGTGCCTATTATAGCTGAAAGTGACTGACTTTATTTTGTAGCGCGCTCAAACACAATTCTTATTACGCATGACCCATTTAGTCTTCCTTACCCATTTAAAAATTTCGGCATGCTGAATTTCGATAGACTGATTCACTCAAATGAATGACGGTTAAATATAAATTTTATCAGCATTTTCCTACAATTACTCTTTGCTCATCGCATTTTTTATGCTTCAGGTTGATTAAGTCCTAGAAAGGACCAGATAGAAAGAAAGTGTATTTCCACAAAATATACCAAGGAAGTACAGGCATTATTAAAATATGTTAGTTATGATACCACCTCTAGTCACCCAAATTTACATACCGAAATTCTCCAAGATTTCAACTGTGTGTCATCGTTAAATCTTTCTTCTGATAGTAAATGACACAGATAAAATTTAAAGGTCTGGTGATAATTTGTCCGAATAATCAATGACGTTCATATTGACTCATTTAGAAAAATACAGTCATGGTTAATACTAGCCGAGGTGATTTTAAATAGCTACCTGGCGACGTTATGAACAGCGCTAATTAAATAAAAACGCCCATTATATTAGTTGCTTATTTTATATTTGCACCATATTTTGGCTAATCAGTTGTCAGTGATGGTTCCCCGCTCAGTAAATGTTGTTCGTGTAAGTTTTGCTAAGCATGAGTCACTGATGGATCGCGCCAACGAGGTGTGAGCTATCTGTAACTCATGTTTGTCAAAATCAATTTTCGATTGGGTCGCACCGCTCGAAAGCAAGATAAAATGTCATAGGTAGTATATTCTTTTCTACTTGTCTTCATGAGCCAATATTTACCGCATGAAAAAGTGACACAACGCGTACGTCGCCAAGATCGGATATTTTACATTAGTCATTGAAGCGTGAATCAGCAGTTTAATTTCAAAGAATTGAGAACATATATATTGTTCTGTCTCAGTATTGTATGACTTTCTGTTTGTTTCGTAGGAGGTATTCTTGATTCTGGAATACTCAAAGCGAGCGACCGCAACGTAACATAACGATGACTCGACACATTTGCATTCATAAATCTGCGAAGTATTTCATCTCAAATGAAGAGAAAGTTCCTGTCGCGTTCTGTGCGGATTTCTACTCATATACTTACAAACAATAAATAGCATGTCTTTTCCATTTTCCACATGGTTGGTTATCGGACACAATGTTAATATTACGATCGTTTAGCACATAGTAGATATAGGGGTAATAAATCATATTCTTTCATTCATGTTGCTTTTCTGTATATATTTAAGATAATACTTTTTGAATTGAAGAGATACTACAAGATTTTGGAGTTTAATATTTTCGGAATAAGCCGAATTTCCACGCACCCTCAATTTTAATATGGCACTTGATTGTTAGCATCTTCAAAATAACAAATTTGGCCAATTGGCCACATCTAAATATGGTTGCGAGCCTAAATATGGCGTCGAGCGGTGGTTTTTGTTTGTTACAATGTTAAACTCATTTTTTGTCTCCAGTATTTGACAGCTACCGTTGATGGCTAGCAAAGCGTGATAGGCCAAGTATTACATTTGCGCAGCGTATTTAGGCACCATGCCCCCTCGTCGACCAAAAAATATTGCAGAATGGTCTTTTACGTGTTTTGAATTGCAGGAAATCTCAAAATCACTCTTGGTTAGCCTATTTTAAGCCCTGAAAATATATATTTTTGTGTGCGGCGTACATTACGGTGTAATAGTTTTACCCGGAAAAAAAAATAAATTTGCCCCCTCCCCCTTCTTAAAGTTCTGAATACACCACTGCACGCATCTAATTTCGTCCAAAATATTTTACACGTGCAATAAGGTTGCTTCACTTATAATATTAACATATGTTCTGAAGCATCGAATTCAAAAAATATTCACAGGTCTTAACACAGATCGATAACATTTGATTTACAATATTCCACTATTTCCGCTGGACTCGCCACCATTGACATTCGACTATATCTAATAATACATTCAGTATGCCCTCATAATTTGCACATAAAAGCTCTATACAAATAAAATTGTATTTTTTCTGGATTTAGATGGAAATGCAGGGATTTTGGATGTAACATATCAACCCGGAAATTAAAGACATATAACAAAACATATTATAACCTTTTCTTTGTACTAACAAACACAGAATGAAATTTGCCCATATCTGTTCCAATTCCCCTGGTCTGTGGCTCAGGACAATTTTACTGTTGCCAGAGTAATAAAGTTGATCGCCTCAAAATAGGCGTCTGGTCTCCAAAGTCTGTCTCATTGACGTAATGTTGCTTCATTCACTCCGTTTATTCGATATATATTTCAATGACATCTATCTATTCGTCGGAACTTTCCACTCTTGCCTAACCCAAGGAACCTACGCAAAAAGTTTTTTTTACGAACAACCGGACTATGGAACTCAAACCAAAGCAGTAAATAACGAATACTCAATTACAATTTCAACGCACAAACCTATGCTAGTAGCTCTTGGTGCTTCATTAGTTTCACGGATATACACTCAATACATTGAAACCTTACATTGAAAGCCTTTATAGCATTTCTCGACTTGGCTTAGCGAAGGTAACCATAAGACATCCTTATCACAATATCATTCGACAAATGGTATCATTTTGCGCTGCCAATTTGCCAAGTTTATGTATAACTGTGTATATTGAACACTAAATAAAAAATTTGAGATCTAAATAAGACAACCAAACATAAAAAAATACTTAAAACCAATTTTATAACAATTTCTCAAAAGAATATCTACCCACAAAGTTACTTTAGGAACGAGGCAGTGTAGTCTTCTTGGTCACTCCAATGAAAGAGATAGTGAGCACAAGCTCTATGTCGTGCTTGAAAGTCGCAATTTACTAAAATAGGCGTTAACCCACTCTAATTTATCTGTATCACATTAAAAATGCGGGATAAAATTCTCAAAATCAAATCTTATTTGATCAAGAGACCAAGTTGAAAACAGCCCGTGATGACTTAATATAATATTGATATATCATGTTGAGTTGTTCAAACATTTTAAATAGCTAAGCCCTTATCACCCTGTTTCAGTTTTAGATGCGTTTCACTTATAAATATTGGCATGTTTGAAATACAAATATTGTTAATAAATAAGCAGTTTAGTTTTATATATTTTGAAAAATATATAAGAAACGTGCTAAAATCCACGCTTTCAGCACACAAATCGTTTTTTCATTAGAATGGAAATGCATGTATGTGCATACTACTCGACATTACAAAATAATTGCCACATTTCTCAAAATAATATGATTTTGCTTATTTAGTGCGGCAAGTATTTTTCTCATGCATATACTCACAAGTGAATTCACATTTTTCAAATTTCGTGCAGGAGTAAGGTTGTTATCCCTTTTTACAGGGTAATGAAGCTCATGAATATTTTATCACGTGTTTAACAGTCATATCTTTTTCTTTAGGCAGAATGAATTTTTGCATGTGCTTTCAGGTTTGAGAACTTTCAAAACGCTTTCCGCATATTTGGTATGAAAACAATTTTTCTTCTGTATGAGTTTGCTTGTGAATCACTAAAGAAGTCTTCAGCTTGAATGTCTTTCCACATTGTTCGCAAGTATATGGGCTTTCGTCTCTGTGGGTTGACATGCATTTTCAGGCTACGGGATGTGACCAAACACTTTCCACATATTTGGCAAAAATAAGGTTTTTCTCTAGTATGCAGTCGCTTATGTGAAACAAATGGGGTTTCTCTCATGTATGAGTTCCCTTGTGTTTGAATAACTTTCCACATTGTTCTCAAGTATATGGTCTTTCATCTGTGTGTATTCCCTTATGCATTTTTGGGGCTCTGGATATTTTAAAACGCTTTCCACATATATGACACAAAAACGGGATTTCTTCTGTATGAACTTGCTCGTGAATCACTAAAGTAGTATTGAGCTTGAACGACTTTCCACATAGTTCGCGAGTACATGGTCTTATATCTGTGTGTGTTCCCATATGTAATTTTCAGGCTCCTAGATAGATTAAAACACTTTCCAGATATATAAAAAAGAAACGGTGTTTCTTCTGTATGAATCTGCTTGAGAATCACTAAAATAGCCTTGAGCTTAAATGACTTTCCACATTGTTCGCAAGTATATGGCCTTTGATCTTTGTGTGTTTCAAATTCATCTTCAGGCTACTGGATTGGACCAAACACTCCACATATTTGCCATTTTGATGCATAAGATTGCGTAAAGTTGCTTTCTTGGCAAAAGCTTTATCGCATGTGAGACACGGATGCGACTTCTCTTCCTCGTGAATTTCCTTGTGCGCCAGTAACTCATTATTGCATCTGAATGACCTTCCATGGTGCTTGGTATATGGTTCTTCCTCAGGCCAATAAAATAAGATGAAAAAACAACTAAGCGCAATGAAAAACTTAATAAGGCAGTTCGGGCTGCGCAAACTCTAACAAACACAATCGAGAAATATATGTTGGCGGTAGGCAATTTCATATTATAAGAACTGGAAAAAGAAAATCGATTTATTTTTATTTAATCTGGTTTGCCGATGTTTCGAAAGTCCGTCCATTCAGAAAAGCTTCTTCAAGGTAGAATAAAAGGCTACTCTATATAAATCAATGAGAAGACTTCTGAAACCTATCAGTAACAATACGATGAAGGATCAGCGGGATAAGGATGACACTCAATAAACAAATGTTTAAACTAAAGAAATAGATAAACTGAAACTATTGGAATATGCGGTTTTTCGTTACCATTAATAGTCAGTAATATTGTCTTCTTGTGAATATGGTGCGATTTCAAGTCTAATCTTGAAATTTTCGACGAGGAAACATGAATACTTGTCAATTTTTGCGCGATGTGCATTGAATTTATGGGCAAAACGTTAGGAATAGAGGTCTTGAGCTAGGTATCTCTGATCCTCCTGGCTGAGGTTTGAATACCGTAAGGGATGGTTACATACTCCGCACCGGCGCACAGTGGTTCACTTAAGCTTCCTTCACAGTTCTCTCCGTCTATGATGTACATGTACAGGGAAAATGAGCAAAAAGTCTGGCCTGGACATTTACCCCAATTGAAGCTGGTGTCAGCACGATCGATCATGCTTCGTCAACATAAAAATGAAATTCTATTTCAAAAGAAAGATCACTCCGGAAAAGTCATGTTTATTTCAAAGGGATATGGCTCTCTATATGCCTATATATATTTCAATTTGTTAGATTATCGAAGGGGGGGAAGCATAAGAAATAAAAGCTGAGTTTCGCCAAAATTGTTGGCCTTTTTGTTGAGAAGATACAACATTATAAGGGCAAAACGACAACACTATGTATGCTTAATACGTGATTACGTGCCGTGCGGAAACCATTTAATGAAAGTTGTTTGCTCTAAGCTGTTTATCAATTTTTAAAACTTTATGATTTGCTACAATTTGAAGTTAGTTTATTTTTAGTGGTGATAGCAGCAATGATACTGATTCGATGGCGTTCACATCCTCCGTAACCCCCTCCAAATCAATATATATATATCCCCGTTCACATTTTTTATGGAATAGGTTAAAATAATCTCGACTGTAACTTTGTACGAGAAGTCGGTTAAGCTGTATTCTCAGTTTACCTTTCCCCGAAGGTTAAAAATGAAATAATATCCTGTCATGTTTAACGCTTTCTCATCCTTGACTCCTTTTACAATACGATATGGCTGATTGCATAACCGCTACATTTATGGTAACAACAATTTCTGGTCCTGGCTCCGGCGATCTGGCTACGCGGTACGTGCAGTTTGCAGTACAGAGTACTGAGTATGGGGAATTGGAGACAGCATTTTGTTTAATGGAGGTGAATGTAGACAATCCATTTGAAGAAGTTTATTCAAGTGCAAACTGAAGGCAGCAATTACATATCTGAATGCTATAAACAAGCTTAGTGCCACAGTAGACAAAAATTCAAACACTAACTTACGGTACCGTATCATACTAGAAAAGTTAGTGACATTGTAAAACAATAACTTTTAACTATGCTCTGTGCTACCACAGATCCCAATCTTGCTCATTAATGTTATTGGTAGTTATATTTGTTAATTACAAAACTTAAGAACTTACGTCTATAATTATGAAAACTATTGATTGTGAAGAAACAGGAAAGGATGGTTGATGAGTGCTGGTATTCAGGTGACCAAAAATATGCCAACCTCTAACCATCTGCTACTCTCTCTGAATAGCTCAGAGCTTAGTGTTACAGTAGGGAAAAAATTAAAACACTGGCAGATAGCAATGGGCTAAGTTGATGACTTTGTTAAACATAAAACTTAAGTTAAATCTATAAATATTATTGATGGCCTGTAGAGAGAGGATGGCAGATGAGTGGTTCGTGATTGGGAAAAATGCCAACCTCAAATCATTCTGCATTTATGGTTCTCTGCACTTTTGCATGATATTAAATTTTTAATACATAATGGAGTATTAAAAATAATATACCACAACACATCCCATATTGTGTGATATGGGATTAACTTATATTTTTTTAATTGTGCTTTTCTTTTTTTCATGCTTAATTAAATTTGACTATGCTCAAATAATAATAATAATAACTTGAAAACATCTCAATGGAATATACATGTCAACAAACGTGGAAATATCAATTGTATCGTTGGTATCTAAATTATGTTTACTTTTGCTATTTTTTTTTATTGTTCTTGGACGTGTCAAATTTAATTTGGCATGATTTTATTACAAATAAATAAAAAAAGCGATCTGGCTACGCCTATCTGCTTACAAATTATATACACAGGTTCAAGTTCTGAATTCATTGTGAAGTCAGTTAAAAAATTGGACTATTTTTATTAGGCGATTTAGAACAAAACAAAAATGGCAGATGATGTAAGAAGAGGTGGAGAAGACGAAGACCGTGGTCCAGGTAAAATGAGCCCAAACTCTTAAGAATACCACAATCATTTTTTGGGTAACATTAGGCTATCATGAAGTTTAATATCAGTACAGGTTCCATATTTTCGGTTAGCATAAAAATTTGTCATGTTGGAGCCTACTCAATCTAACCTTTGGTACAATCCAGTTTCAATTTTGCTTACATTCGGGAATACCATATTATACTTCATTAGAATGCTAGACCCATTCGTTGAGTAACTAGGATTTACTGAGTTGGGTCACAATTTTAACTCATTTTAAATCTGTGCAAAGAAAGTCACATTTGACAGGAAAAAATGAAAAAGTTTTGCAGTACTGGTGACATCTGGTTCAGATGATATAATTCTGTTAAGAAGATTTTTGTTTCTACAGCTCCAGATCAGTAATAATTTAGATTAGATTTGTCTTCAGCAATTCATTCCAGTATTTTGATGTGTCGACTGGTTACCTAATTTGTACCCAAAAAAGTGGCATCGTTTAAGTTAGTAGGGATATGGCTAATTCAGAATATTTATACTATTCTGGAATTGTTCAGAACAGTAAGATTGAACACAGAATACCAAATCCTATTCCTAAATGTCATTATTCGGCATTAACCTGGCTCGCTCAGTGCTGTATGATGTCACTTGCTATACGCGTTTGGTGGGATTAATTTGTTGTCATTTTCAATAATAAAGCTACTTCCAATCACACATTTACTCAAACTCACGGTTTTACAATTTTTCCGACTGTGCTCAGGTACTTTCTGCGTGCAATCAGAAAATGATAATTTGCAATAGAATCATATTATCCAATTCAAATATACATTTTAGATTCAGATACTTTGATATCCGAAATCTCTATTTTGAATTACTCATCCCTGAAAGTCCCTAACGTGAGTTATTTCATATCTTTCATGAAATGAAGTAAGTTTAAAACTGAACCACTTTTCGAGTCGGTGGAAATTGAAGAGAACCCAGAGAAGCAGATATATTTTAAAATTTGACCGCAGCCAAATTTTAAATGCTTATTATGGATGGGATCACTACTATGTCTTGAAGTGCTGCAACTCTCTGTTTCTTGCTCTATCCTAAACAGCTAGATGAATAATTTTCAAGTGATGTTATATTTTGGTCTCCTTTTTCCTTATTATTTAGATTATCTTAATTTTTTGTATTTGACAGTTAAACATTTTCCATGCGCCTGTTTGGGTGTTGCTAATTTGATGACGTTTTTGTCTTTTGTAACTGTCTTCAAATCATTATATATACCAGTAAAGACTACCCTTTTATGTTATGTAATAAAAAACTTGACTCAAAACAGCAGCAAAATAATGGGTTACAACCTATCAGTTTCAAGAGGTAGGGATAGTCCCCTTCAAGATTTAAAATTTTCTCTGTGCCCAGCGCATATGGCAAACTCTCAAAACACTTGCAATTTATTTCAATAATATATGTCTCGCACAAACCCCAATTTTTTTTAAGCTAAAAGAAATCGAAAGGTTTGTTTGAAAAGAATTTCTTAATTAGTAAAAGGAGTTGTAAAACAAGTTGATGTGAACAGATTCTAAATATTTTCATTTCAGAAAATTCCAAGCATGAAAAGCATTAACATTAACCTAGATTATTTTATCAAAGTCTTGCCGGTAACTTAAATATATAATATTACATTTCAAATTAGTTTCGCCTTTGAAGCTAGTGTTTCTTCTATTAGTCTTCATCCTCTTGTCCATAGTATATATCTTACATATGTACATTATCCAGTCTGAAAATCTGTTTTGTCAAGCATAAGTCAAAAATGAACCGTGCCTTTGTGACGCTATCCATCAGTGACAAACTCCTAACAAATGTTTGATCAATATTTTACCAACTGGGTAATGCTTATGATTGATTAGTCAATGTTTTGGTTCATTGCCCATAGCCAATGGTATATGTGTTCCATAACTTTTGTATCATAATTTGTCAATAGTACGATAAGTTACTGGTAATATTCTGTATGGTTTTTTTTCTAGGTGCCTCATATCAAGTGTTTGAAGTGATGTCCGATTTATTAGACAAACTCAAGTTAATGAATTTTGAAGAAAATTTCATGCGACCAAATAATATGAAACCATTAACAAGGTGAGGGGGATCAATTTTGTTACAGATTTTCAGTAAATTAAAAAAAAAATTGCATAAATATGATTTTATGCTTTCACAAACACCAAGTAAAATAGTACTCCTGATCAGAAATTTTATTTTGCTAAGCGTGAGCTACAGATGGACCGTGTCTAAGGGCCACGTTCCACCTGTGACTCGTATTTAACAAAACATGTTTAGTTAAATTATTTCTGACTGGGCTGGGTCATAGTTGTTCAAAAATTCACTTTGCCGTAGAATATGCCTACCTGAATCTGTAGTTTAAAATAGAACAGAAAGAATGTAATCTGACTTACAGCATAGTTCGTATGATTTGACTCAACATTTACTTTTCAACTTTTTAACTAAATCCTCGTTTTCAGACATTACTTTGCGATTCCTACTAATCCCGGGGAACAATTTCATGCATTCACTTCTCTTTCGGCTTGGCTTCTTAATGTCATTGGCCGTCCATTTGATATGCCTCAAGAGTTTGATGACCCTAACGCAACTATATCGAGTATATTGGAAGAAGTTAAACGATTGGTATGTATATTGTTGTATATATAACGGTTGTATTTAGGAAATTATATCTGCTCTGACAGCATAATGTTTTTCAGGGTGTTGCGGTAGATTTTCCACCTTCAAAATTAAAGCAAGGATGTGGAGAATATGTTTGTTATATTCTCGATCGTCTGACAGAGGAAGCATTAAGATCAAGTAACTTTCAGTGGGGAAAGTAAGAACTTGCTTATTCCATGAATTTCAAAGTATAAACATTTTTTTTATTTTCAGAGTGAGCCTGGCCTGACAATAATTTTTGAAATTTCAACTTCGAGTTGCAACACACCGCTGAATTGGAAAAATTACAATTTTGCATTGCTGTACTCAAAAAGACAATACACATAAATTATTCTCCGTTCAATTGAACAGATAATAGTAACTACCGTACTGAGTTATGTGTATGTTTGTTTGATATCACAATTGTGCACTTCATAATTTGAAACATAAATTATCAACTTTATAATAAGTGATTTTATTATTGAAGTTTAGAATAATAGCATATATGCCTTAAACATTTGCATTTATATGTGAATTTTTTGTTATTCATTTTGTGTAAACTTTTTCTTTAAAATTTAATTATTCAGCCCATCATATCCAGAAGAAGCGCAAGAAGAAGAAGTGATTCATGAAGAAGATGCTGCCGAATTGAAGTTGAATAAAGTAGAGGATGACATTCCGATAGTGGGAAATAATGATGTATCTGATGAAGAAGATGACACTCATTTTATGGATCTAAAAGCTGCCAGCAAAATTGTGAGTGTATATTGTATGTAGGAAATTACCAACTTATTTACCAGTATATTATTGTCAGGAATGTATTATTGTATTTTTTCATATTCTGAGGGCAAGGGTTATCTTCATAGTTTAATTCAAACTTAATTGGAAATTTACTACATAAGAGTAATAATGTTTCAACATTTTAGATAAACGAAACTGGACTATATTTTGCCCATTTTGTCGCAAAGCAAGCTGTTGGTACCTTGTCTCTCAATCTAGTTAAATGTTCGTACCTTTTTTACATATTAGGAAAGCAAACAGGCCGAAATTCTGCAATCTACTACGAATGCTGATGAATGGAAATTGGAAGTTGAAAGAGTCGCACCATTTTTGAAAGGTTTGATATTCAACTTTGAAGTTTTGCTCTTTACCATGGTGTTTTAGATCTATATGGGAGGTTTTCTGCTTGGGGTGCAGTTGCTGGCATTTTATTTATCTTGTAGTAGCTGTCTGTCATCGCAGCGGCCATTAGTTGGCTTCTTTTAGGTGACACTTTCGACCTTGCTGGGAGTTGACTTTTATAAAAAAAAATTATTATATGAATAATTTATAAATATTTGAAATGCAATTGTAATATTGGTATTTTAAAATGTCAGACTGGCTGCTGTTGTGCTATTCAGACACCCCAACCCCATCAAAAATCTAATTTTGCCAAGCATAAGACACAGATGGTCCTTTTCCCGGTGGCACAATCCATCGTTGACCTATACCTGATACTTGTCAAAACTTATTTCGACAAAGGTACTATCAGAAGATCATTTAAAATCCAGTATTTAATGTTAAATTATTAACACTTCTATGAAATACTCCACTTTTCAAATATATGAGTATCGACTTTTATACCCTGTATTATAGTGACAGTCAGAACAGACAACAAAGACTGGAGAACTCACGTTGATCAAATGCATCAGCATAAAGTTGGAATTGAATCGTCTTTAGTGGAAACGAAGGTTTGTCATAGGTTTTTCAAAATAAAACAAAAACATACTTGTTGCATTGCAGTACTGAATACTGATGGTCAAGAAGCTTTATTCAAGGAAATATTACCTCGGTTGCAAAAGAATTATATTGTTGTTGTTTCTTCATCTTAATGTTTGATGTAATGTTTTATTGTCTTACAGTCTGTTTAAATGCCTCAAAATAATCAACACTGCTATGCAAAGGCAGTGGTGATGAATTTGAAGCACTTTGATTCATTTGAGGAAAAAGCCAGTATCCAATGAAATAACAGTAGAGTTCACGACGTAACGATTCAACGGTAACCGAGTTTTGGACACCCAAAGGAAACGAGGGTGATTTTTCTTATTAACAGGCTATTTTGCTTCTTGATTTTCATCTTATTTGTTTTTAGTCTCATCTTGATAAACTTCACGATGAAATCGGTAGAACGTTGGAAAAAATTTCAAGTCGAGAAAAGTACATTAACAATCAGCTTGAACATCTAGTGCAACAATATAGAACAGCACAAGATCAATTGGCGCAGGTAATTAGCATGATGCCATTCTGAAGTGATAATCAGTGTATACAAATCACTGATTTACCTGTCCTTGGAGTACTGTTACCAGATTTGGACCTGGTTTCAAAAGTCTCTCTGCAGTTCTACATTGTAGAAACAAAATTTTATGATAGATGTGTTTTCCATGAACTATCAGACAATAGCACTCTCTGCAACAGTTTTCTGGGTTGCTTGTCTAAACTAACATATTGTAGGAACTTCATGAAAACATTGAGATAGTATTTCTTTGTTTTAGTCCTTTATAACATGATGCCTATGAAATCCCGTCAAGCAAACTTATTAAAATAAAAAACTCATGAAACAGTTGGATTTCCGAAGACTCTGTTGGAACATCTGCTTCCAAGTTGTTACTACTACAGAAATCCCTTCTCACATTTAAATTTTTGAAATTTTCATACATTAGACAAAAGAGAAATATAGACAAGGAAGTGGGGGAGTAACTCAACATTCCAGAACATTAGCTGAAGTTACTGAAGAATTGGAAAAAGTTAAACACGAAATGGAAGATAGAGGAAGTAGTATGACTGATGGAGGTATGTAGGATTTCATTTTCATCCTGTGGGAGAGAAAAGCCGAGAAGACAGCTTTTAACCATATGGTGGACCATGACCTCTCGTGTAGAGACCAGGTTTGAATCAGGGTTTTTGGCTTGAAATTTTAATCATCTATCCTGCGCATGGACATGGTTGGTGGAGGAAGCCATAAGGAGCGCTTACTTGAACCATCGTGCACGGGCTAGGTATCCAGCAGACCTCTTGCATATAATCATTCCTCAATGAGATTGGAACCCAGGACGTTAGTGAAGAGCAGCTCGAAGCAAACTCCAAACGCTTTTCCAATTGAGCTAACCTGGTGGCACCCGTAATGTATGAGCGACTTCATTATATATATATATATATTAAGTACTGTCTTTATGTTGCAAGAAGTGGTCCCATTGCTATTAAGTTGGCCGGGCTGTATTTTTTCTGCCCTATAGATGCAGGTTATAAACTTGTCCTAATGGCATGCATTGTATGTGTGTTGGTGATTATGTTCGAATAATTATGCTTGGCCCAGCGGAATCCGTTAAATCTGTTCTTGTATGTTTCATTATTACAACCGTGGTTAAGTTTCTCTGTTTGTCATTATTTAGGGAAGGAATAACCTCAATGTCGCATGAATTTCAAAACAGGTGTGCTTTATGAATGCTAGGCTTTTGCAGGGTGGTATGGTCTTGCTTTCCTTCAGTTGTCTGAAATTTTCATGTCATTTTCTTTGCATTTATCAAAAGCCTCAAGACTTTGGTGAAATTCTATTACTGCTGCATTTCAAAGAGAAATTGGAATTCAACTTCAATTTTCTCATAATTTATGATATTTGTACAGCTCCACTTGTCAGGATCAAGCAATCCCTCAACAGGTTGAAAACAGAATCTACACAAATGGATATTAGGATTGGTGTAATAGAACATATTTTAATGCAGGTTAGTGCATGTAGAATAGTCAATACTTCTTCAATTTGTATCACTGTCTAGTGTAAATGCGGGCTTGCAAAATCATTTCAATTTGCTTGGTGCCAAAATTTTTCAATATATATTATAATAATAGGCTTGAAAGAATCTAGCTAAATAAGCCCCAATGAATCCATCTCTCACCTCCAAAATTTAATTACGCCTTTATAAAGTTTAACAAGAGTTTGCAATTCTTTTTTATCCTTTCCATCCTGCAAACACCACTAGGGTGGCAGAACCTTGGTCGACCTGACAAAGCTTCAAAACCATCAACACTGTTATTTCACCCCTACCGATAAACCAAACATATCATTACTTTCAGGCAAGAATGAGAGACAAAACTATAATGCACAGTAATATGAACTTACCAGTGAATCACACAGATGGAACAACCACAGAATATAATTCATTCGGAAAAATGTACTGAAAGCTGCTTATAATTATGTAAATAATTTCAACGTATATCGATTGCAACACTGATATATTTTTCTAGACATGATTCTTTGTTGTAAAATATAATGTATAAAAGTGCAATTTTATGTGTGTTTCCTTTGAAAATGAATTAGGATCGGAAAAGGTCATTGTTTGCCTCTAATAACGTTTCTTTGAATAGCTTATAGCCTAGTGAGGTATATATAGATATGCCTATCCGAATGGTGACAGAAGATGAATCTTACACCTATTGTTCTGTGTCAGGCACAAGCCATCAAGAACACATTTCTATCTTGCCAGAGAAGAATATAAAGCAACAATTTTATGGACAAGTTAAAAAATTCGCGTAGTCTATAGAATGATTTTTGCTTCATTGACTAGATTCTAATAGAAGAATCCTTCACAAAAACATGGAGATTATGAGGAATAATGCTATTTGTATGAAATTCAAGGATGTTTTTAAATACAGCAAGGTAAATAGAGTGTCGTACCGCAGTATTGCAAAAAAAAGAATAACAGTTGATTCGATATTGCAAAAGTATACAAGAAAGAACAGGCACTTGGTTTCTCAGTGTGAAAGACTGCATTGAATACATGCTTATAGATTTGTTTCAGATATTCAAAATCATTTTTTAATTTTGCATGAAATAGATTTGGGATCACATCCTTCGTATTCCTGTAAGTATGGATAGTCTAGATTTCCAATATTTTTATCAACATCTGTATGTCCAAGTGACGGTGGTCCAGTGTCTCGTATACAAACACAGTATGCATCTTTAACGCCAACTGGTTTCAGCATCCGTGGGACTCCAGCCCAGTCTCTCTTGATCCCGCCACTGCATAATATGCAAAGAGTAGTTTGTTTATATATCAACTATACTATTCACCAAATCACAATTAGTTTTCACAACAAATAAATAACTGAATGCCTGGATGGAGTTGTACTTCACGTAACAATTTTCTAAATTATTCATTTCAACGGGTAGAGCTATGCTACATTAATGATGTAGATCATGAAATTCTTAAGGTCTGAAAAGATTGATAAAATTCTGCTCCCTAAACATCAAATAACTAATTATTACCTCATTTTTGAGCACCAAACTCTGGCACCAGTTTGTTGCGTCCATTCTGAGTTACACCTGGGAAACATTTTTTCATGCTCTTCTTTTTTATTTTTCAATTGTCTGGCTTCTTCCATTTTTGCATGAGCTTCTTTCAATGCTTCTGTTGGCTCACCATTCTTGTCATAGAAGTTTCCAATTACTTTACCTAGTTTGGGGAAGAAATTTGTGTCAAGCGCAAGCTATAATTCTTTTTGCACTATTGAAGTCGTTCTTTGCAAGTCTGGAAGCAGCGCCAAAAGGAAGCAACTAATGACCACTGGTATAGCAAAGAGAATGAAGCATCAGCAACAAGTGGAAAACATTCCACACAAAACTGAACAATTATAATGAAGCGCAGCAAGTGGTTTCTGTTCTTGGTGATAGTAAAACCATCCACTTCTTATCTCCCTAAAACAGGGACGACAAATTTTTGACTTGAATAGTTCACATATGAGAATCTAATACGAAAAAAAAACAGAGTGAGCCACATTATTTCATGATATATCTGCATCCATGGGAAAAGGGCTCAGGAAAAAGTTTTTTAGAAAAAAAATTTTCTGGCCTATGAGAAACTAATCGTAGACCGACAATACGAAGCTTTTGGTTTAACACATTCAAATAGCCAAATCAAGACGAATACTGGTACTCATTTTTATAAAATCAATGTGTGAATACGAAAACTCATGCGGTTTTGTTACAGTTCTCAAAACTACAACAAGTGGTTCACAGAAATGCAGCGGGTCATGACACAGTTAATGGTTCTCCACACTATTCCAGACTTGTATTAATAACATGCAAAAAATAGATTCCATCCAATTAGAGCAAATTAAGTTTTGTAGTACTGATCACTTATTGAGTTATTTAAGAAGGTATGACAAATATTTGGATCAGGTAATAGCAAGAGTCGCCGAAATGAATACAAAATGTTAAACTTCCAAAAAGGAATGAATGTTTAAAAAAGCTATAAATGACACTTTCAAAACTGAAGTCTTACCAACATATGTGTAATCTTTGTCATAAAACTCAATCCAATTCTCATATTCTCCGAAATGCTCTGCACTTACTCCAGTTAGATCATCTGTGAGACCTTTTTCCGTAAAATCCCCAGAACTGTAGGCTTTAGTTCCATCCCGGCCTAAAAAAATATATATCCATTGCTGGAGATTAAATTTAAATCATATTTTGAAAGATACAAAATGGATTTCTGTTATCCAGAGCATGTTGCATAATGCACAACAGAATTCGCACGAGTCACAATTGACCTGAAACACTGACACTCTGGCAAAACACACCAAGAATATTAATTGAAAAACCACACAAATGGACGAGTGTGCCAAATAAATTAGAAGTTAACATTCAAATATAAATTATATATAAAAATCAATATGTATAAGAATAAATTCAGACAAGGTGGTACTGGTATTCAATTCAAAGTTTCCCCAAGCCCATCGGAAATGTTATTTAAGTTGGATAAAGCACCACAAATTGTGATCAGTAGGTGGAGCTGACCTCGACCATTCGATGACTCTCTCTCTCTCTATATATATATATATATATATATATATTATGGCAGTACAAAATTATGGCAGTACAAAACGATTTTTACCTGCAAAGAATTCGTATCCACCTCCAGGTTTGTAAAAATTTGCTCCTTTTGAAACATCGTAAACCCTCCCCATTATCGCAAGGTATAACCCTTTGCTATTCTCTCCACCACGATAATGTTCCCATAGTTCTTCTTTCGTAAACAATCGCTCTTTTGTTGTTTTAGTTTTCGTAGGTTTTTCCTTTTTAGTTGAGCTTTTCGCAGATGATTTTTGATCATTGCCAATGGCTTGTTTTTCTTGCCTATTGAAAGAATTGATAACTTTTCTATACAAATCAAAAATATATCTCTTCACCAACTCGAATTCTTCTCCATAATCTCTGATTAAATACCCGATTGCGATGCCTAACGCAAGAACAAATATTACTGACTTCAAACCCATAACGAATGCGCAAATTTTCGCCAACCACAGAAAACGAAAATGAACGAGATTTCAAAATCGGCAGGGATTGAGGAAATTGCCGCGTCACCACACGCAACGCCCAAGGTCTATACTTACAACGAATGATTTTTGTTATGTATGGGCCATGCAAGAACCGAGTCAAGCTCTCGGCGAATGCATGATGTTTCTGGATTTTAACCTTAGAATCGATCAAGGGAAAATTGAATATTTTTTGTGACCTGACCAGGTTGAACATTCACTGTACATAGATATTAGCACATCCAGCATATTGATTTAATTTATTTGACACCTATATTTTCCGACTTCGTCTGCACACGGTCCTTCACGTAAGCACTGCTTATGACTCCCTCCACCTAACAGGTCCAGGCACAGAAAAATGAGAAATATGATAGGGCAAAATAATTCACCCCAATTTGGGAATGGTACCTGCACTAGAGGCCGTAATTCGCCGCACGATTAAGGTGTATTCCCGGGTTTCCTCTTCCGCAAGATAAAAATAAAATCATACACTAGTGCCGGTACAAGTGACACATTCGGGGAGGCTAGCATCAACAGACCCATGCGATAAAAACATTCGGTGCGCTGAAAACTTGCTTTAACGCACCAACAAGCGTGCAAGAGCGAGTATATCTAAATGGGAGGGTTGAAACTGAATGCCATATGCGCTCTAAATGTGCAAGTGTCGATTTAGGATAATGTACCTATATAATAAAATGGAGGAGTACAAATTTAACTAAAATATGAGCAAAAGTGCGAGTGTAGATTTAGCTAAACGTATACATGCAGCTTTAGCTAAATGTGCAATTTGTGGTTAACTTAACGTATATTTAGTAAATGCGCTTGTCTGCGGCTGGAGCTAGATTTTTATTGTGTAAGATGGTGTTCGGCCGGAACGGGCCACAAGCGAAGCTATAATACAACAGATTTAAATAAAATGCGCAAGTGCTATTTTGGAACCAACAACATTTACGCAAATGTGATAGTGTATATTAAGCAAATGTCCGATGCTGAGGTTAAAATGCAGCGGTTGCGTGTCAATATTATTTTGTACGTTCGTCGCCCAGCGTACAAGTGCGGATTGAAATTAAATGTGCAGGTACTCTATTGGCATAAATGTGACACTGCATATTTATGAAGTGTCCGAATAAATGGGTTAAAATACAGTAAATATTTTTTAACGTTTGGCGTCCCTTAACCAACGCAGAATTAAGTTAAATAAACAAAGCCCAACACAGCGTTGTTGTGTCGGTGTGAACAAGCCATGATAAAATCAGCATTTCTGAAAAAATGTATTATTTTTGGATGAAGAAGATATTTTTGTTCATTTTCGACAAATAATATAGAAGTATTGTGCTGTGTGTGATGGCCAAACAGTGGCACAACCGGGGGTGACTGGGGCACGTGCCCTGCGCCAATTCTTTCAAATACTCGCCAATTACCGAAACCACGAGCGCATCACAGAACAGCTTTAAAACTTTGTAAATCCTGGTCACGCCGCTGATTTCAGTGCTAATGCAGCCTTTCTGTGATACATTCAGAACAAACCATAAGATTAAAAAATGAGTTTGAGCAGACCGTTCTACAATAGTTTAATATTTGAAGATGGGTTTAACCAGTTTTGATCACTTTAACTATATTTTTTAAACAACTTTTTTTAATTAGATATATTACTCCTCTTCCTGAGATTTGCATCACGTGTGCACGTATAATGGACTTTTACCCAATACTCATTGTAACAGTGTCACAATGCACTAAAATAAACCCATGCATGTTTACCTATTTGTGATTTCACAACTAAAAGGTTAATCAATCAAATGAAATCCAACAAGATAAGCTAACTGGATTTCCTCATTAAAATTCCATGCAACGAGGAAAATGAGAGCTTACCCGCTTTAGATGCATAACGGAATTCCACCCAGTGGTAATGCTACAATGGGACTATTACTGAAACAAAAATGTTGTTAAAGTCATCATTTTTGGCTGTAATTCAATCGGTAGTATTAATATCAAATTATTAAATTAACTTTTTCAGCTTCAGGTGTTGATGGAACACACTACTAGAGGAACGGCGTCGTCGATCCATCCAATTGTCGTCATGGCGGTTTCGATTTTTGTAATATCAATAGTGCAAACAAACGGCAAATCGACTGTACTTTTGTTGCAGCGTAGGCATATACGCATATATATGTGTGGGAAGATTATGCAAGAGAAATTGCTGGACACCTTTCCACCGTACGGTGGTTCAACCGACCTGGTATCTGCACGAAAGGTATTTGACGCCCATAAAGCTACAAGCCGTTTTCTCAGCTTTCCTCTCCCTTAAGAGAAAAATGAAATCCTGTCCTATTCAAAAAGGTGCCTTTCAATGAGATTGTACCCACTAAAATAACACTATGTGAAATTCCGTCCATTAAAATTACATCAATCGAGATACCTCCAAAGTTTTAGGCAGCCCACATACAGGAGCAATATTTCTGCATGGACATAGGAAAGGATTTCATTTTTATCCTGCGGGGGAGAAAAGCCGAACCTATTTTTTCAATAAACAGTAATAACACCCCACCTTTTTGACCTCCCACCCAATAATTAATTTAGCTTTTAACTGTAACTGAATGGCCACCACTCAGCCCTATACTAATTTCCCACTCCCACCCGCGCCCAAACTATTCTACCCAGCCCCGGGTATTTTTACCTGGCACATTCTTTGGTGCTATCTATACAGCTCGTCCCAGTCGTCTCATCAACCCTGGAAAGGCCGGTATAGATATCACTAGTCAAATACCAACATATTTCTGATGCAATATATTTACAATGAAATATTTTCACATGGAATGATGTAACAAGCAAAATTGCATGGAATATATTGTTATGGCACTGCACAGAAAAAACGCTGTACTACAAGCTGGTATCGGTAGTGTGAAGTTTTTTAATTTTATTTCGCAATGTTTTAAAAAGACTAGAACACATGCACCACGAAAGAAAAGCTGTGTGTGTTCAGACACAAACTTGGTCCATGGTGCAAAAAGTTTTATGGAAGTAGTTTCCGGATTGACTAAACTACTATATCATGCGCTCCATTCTCTTGGAAGTGTTATTTCGTCCGTTCAAAACATCATCCCATGTTCTGAGGTGCGGGGCGAAGGGTGCTGGTATCGGCAAGTCCAACTATACAACACGGGAATTCGCTTGTCCTAGTGCCGGGAGTTTTAAATATCCGGGGGATTTATTTGTCAATCCGCTTCAGATCTCCATACGAAAGAATGTTATTATTATGAAAAAGGGACCTGCATCATCATAGACAAAATACCGTATAGTGTTTCTGGTACGGTATAGCAGGCTACTTCCGTACTATGGTGTACTCCATTACTTCTCAACCACATTGTAGGAAACAGTGAAGTTCAATAAACTATAACTGCAAACACATAAGTTTCCCGTCCAAAATGATCAAGAAACTCCAAATCGTTCGGGAAGTTTATCAAAATACATATTATGATTGTGTGTACGTTGTTTGATTCTCCGAATTATGGAACTCATCACCTAGACTTTACTCATACGCTAGATCACCTATTAAATATATACAGCGTTGCCGCTCCCCCCTTCAAGGCGGCTACCGGCACGGAGACCGTATGGTCATTTCCTGTTCACTATTGCAAAACTATTTGCAATTCTTACTCACTGCTATGTTTTTTTAATTATCATTATTTTTTTGTTATTATGAGTTACACATATGTTTAATTTTTTGCTGAGTGACAAATAAAAGGATTTTGATTTGATTGATTGAAGCACATGGTCAATCCAATGATGCAAAATAAGCAAATTGAAAGTGTATACCTGTGACTTACTGCAAAACCTGGCGTTTGTCAAAGAAAATGAACATAGTAGTTGCATTATCATTCAAACAAGATTATGGTCAAAATTAATCACGAAATCCAGTATACGAAAATCGCACGATGCGTCATTTTTGAAACGTTGTCGGTGAAATCCGAACAATCCGGAAATCGAAATTGGTCTCGTGACTGGCATGTGAGTAAGCATTGATGCGTGTCAATGCAGCTTTTCTTCAACTTTTCCGGAGATCGATTTGTTTTTGTCCACTGGGCTGTGAATGCTCGCTCCGTTTAAAGAATGAAAATATTTACTTTATTCCGTTGCGTATGTTGAGCAAATATCATTTGAATTTCAGATATTTTGCATTTACATAGCTAGTCATAGGTTATATCTAATTTGGCCAAATCCTTCCATATTACCGACCTTTGCCAGTTCAGAGTTTGTAATTCACTGTCAGCTGGTTTCGGACTCACAGCTCTTAGAACACACAGGATTACCTCTTTCCAGGTTTTTGATGAACCCACATCTTCTGAGAGTTCGCCGATTCTTAACTGCACAACCGACCCCTCTCTCTGTCTCTTGACCTGTTGACGTTTCTGTGTTGAACATACCCAAACCTCAACCGTGAACATGGATTTTGATAAGCTTCCCAAAATCAAAGATGTTGAAAAAGAAGGCATGCTCGGAAAAGTTTTTGGAGTTTCTGGTCCAGGTGAATTTTTTCTTTAGTTCCAGCGTGAGTGATATTCTGTATTATCTGTTGTATTGGACTTTCGCTTTCAAACTTGTGTTTATAAATATCTTTCAGGGATGAAGATTCTTTATTAATCCTCCTACATTCTTGTATTTACGTGACTCTCTGCAACACTGATGGTTTTAGAATACTTTCATATATGATACGTCTTGTTCAACCATGATTTGAGTGAATTTTTGTATAAAAGTATTATTACGTTTTATCATGACATTACTGCATATAATGTTATATATAATATATATATTTCTGCTTGGCAGTATGACATTAAACTATACACTATATTATAGTGTATAGTTTAATGTCATACTGCCAAGCAGAAAATCCAGACATTTCTTAGTTTTGTATACCATATATACAGTATAATTATCTGTTTTAGGTCTTAGAATTGATCATTTTTTCAATTCGCCAATTTTCTGTTTTCTTGAACTGAAAGGTTTTATTGGTCAGTTGTTTTAATTGTGTGTTGTGTAATTTCAACACAATGCTAAGACTGAAAAAAATTGTGATATAACATTATATACTTCTCCGGCGCAAGATTTGATTTTTAGCTATGAAATTTTGATTTCAACTCTGGTGAGTGAATTTCATTATGAAAAATTTGAAAAAATACATATTTACTTACTTCACATTTCAGTCGTAATTGCTCAGCACATGTCTGGTTCTGCTATGTATGAACTTGTTAGAGTTGGAAGAGCTGAACTTGTTGGTGAAATTATCAGGCTTGATGGTGATAGAGCAACTATTCAAGTCTATGAAGATACGTGTAAGTTTGCTTTTTGTTTTTAACTCTCACAAAGAGATATTTTGAGAGATTTTCTGGTTCAATAACTTCACTGATAGCTGTCCCACTGAAGAGTTTGCCAGAAATGTAAGATTCTGGGTATATAACTTGCAATAAAAAGTAAATAAGATTCATCATTTACAATGTTTATAGGACTGATAGCATTAGAAACTTGTGTACCGATTTTCGAGAAGCTGCGACACTCAAATAGTGAAATTCAAGGCAGATTTTGTCTTGTTGTATTAGCTAGAATATTAAGAACAAATAAGAGTCGTCTGTTAAAAAGTGTCAATTTAATGAGCAGTACTATTGTTTGTAGTTTTTGGCTCGTCTTGCTAGCTACAATATTAACTTTTACCTTTCCTTTGTGATATTTGAATTAGTGGTCCTGTGCTCATCATTTTCGTATCATATGCTTAATATCTCTAATTTTAACACCACTTAACCCATGACTTTGTCATATTTGCAAAGGTAAAGAAAAGCTTATTCTCTTTCTTCCGCTCTGTGATTGGTTTTAACATTTTATTTTTCAGCTGGTGTAACTGTTGGAGATCCTGTACTACGAACTGGAAAACCTTTATCAGTTGAACTTGGTCCTGGAATATTAGGTAATTAAAGATGTGTGAGACGTGTACATTGATTAAAACTGAATAAAGCGAACAAATGAACAAATATTTGAGCCCATCAATACCAATATATAAATATTTAATGCAAAAGTCTCAAATGTGAAGTTATATAATTATTTACCTTGGTGTATCCACACTTGTTTGGTTTTTGTAGTTCTGTAGTTCTCTCCATTCTTATCAGTAATATTTTTTGATTTGAGTATGTTTTATTATATTCATTGTGGCTGTCGGATTTTATGCACAATGATTTAATTTAAAATATTTGATACCTGTATTTTCAAATATTTCGAATAGAGCCCGACCGATATTGAACCGATGTTATTCTATCTTATTGTTGTTGTTTTTTTGTTTTTTTTTTATAGCCACTTTTTTGAGTGGGTCACCCTGTCCAAGGCCCTGTAACAGCGGCCACTTATAGGCGGACAGGGTTACAATTACTGGAAAGATATCTTTTCCTGTTCGACTTAGCCTACCCAAGTTATTACACCCTGGTTGAGTGGTGGGCATGGATAAGCGAGCTGGACTCGCCGGGGTTCGAACCCGTGGTTTTCAACCTGCGATGCCAACATGTTCAACCACTAAGCCATCGCGCCCACAATCAAAGTACTGCTGTACAGTTGGCTGTTTAGCACTTACACTCTCCGATTGCATTTTATATGAAGGTTATTTACCAAAATTAAAAAACCATTTATTACCAAAAACCTTGTAGTGTTATGATACATTCCTAGGCGCCGCCTTACTGTCTTTAGCTGTGCCACCCAAATACTTTCATACGCAAGCATGCAAAATCTGCTGCAATGCCAGTCACGCCTAAGGTGCTAGTATAAAAGCATAGTGCGTAAGAAAACAACAAGTGTATGTGTGCACACAAGGATGCATGCGACTCCGAGAATCAAGAAACAGAGGACGTGGAATTCTAACGCCAGATTAAAACATTGTGTTCTTATGTATTGCACAAGCAAATATTAGAAGAGATTGAAACGCGATTGCTCTCAGTTTCTGAGCAAGAAACAAGGACGCATGTTTGTAACAAAGAAACCGCCGTCGTGCTTTTGAACGCTGTGGTACGGTGATCTGTGGCTGAAATCATTGCACGATTTTTGCTCAGAAACACATCCCAACCCGTTTTTAAAAAAATGTCCGATAAATATCGGCTCAGCCTGGTACCGATATTAATAAAATGCCTTAAAATGAGGCCCTAATTTTGAATTAATTTATTGTACAAAAAATTTAAGTTTAGAAATTAGGTGCCAGTATATTTTGGTATTTTCGGCAAATCGAAATTTTCAGCTTCGTTTTAAAGGAATGTTTTTGGAATATTCCAACAATGTTTCAAAATTCACTTCATGGATTACATTTCAATTAATATTGTATTCCTTGATGCTTCAGTTTTTTTTTTGTCTTGTTCATAATTAATGTGTTCAAGAAATGTTGACCTTTTGTTTCCGCCTTGTTCAGGAAATATTTATGATGGAATTCAGCGACCCTTGCGAGATATCAAGGATTTAACCAATTCTATCTACATTCCAAGAGGTGTAAACGCAACCGCACTTGATCGTAAAGCTAGGTGGGAATTTGTTCCTCTAAAAAATATTCAAGTGAGTAGAATTGCTCATTCATTTTGATCAATTACTTTCATCTTTTACGTGAAATCTTTATTGAAAACATGTAAATAGCAATGTAAAAAGAAGTTAATTTCCAGAATTTTTTATTGTGATTGCTATATATGCTTTGTTTTTACGCACTATATGTGAATACCAGTACCCTAATGTGGTGTTTGAAGATGATGCTAGATAGAGCATGCTACTCAGGCACTTATTGAAGAAATGCTTTCAATATGAGAAATTAAACCAGAAAAATCGTGAACTACTCTTGCTCGGTGACATCAACAACACACAAGCATGAGAGTATTTCAATGTAATATTACTGAAATATACCACAACATGTTAAGAGTTCCTTCATAGTCTAGTTCACTTTTGCTAAATATCAATCATCCCATTCGGGTAAATATTATTTACATACATTTTGTTATGTGTGAGACACTGACGGATCTTGACGGTCCATCTGTGGTTCATGCCTAACATAATAAGATTCATCTTTATTATGTACATGTATATGGTAGCTAAATCTGTTGGTTATTCTCGATCTCATCTAGTATTTTAAGTTCTGGTGCCAGGAAGCTTTATTGATTTATCAAATCAATACTTTAACTTTTCAAATATTCGACAACTTCATCAGTCAACTCTCTTATTTTGCAATTCAGGTTGGCAGTCATATAACTGGAGGAGATGTTTACGCAACTGTGGTTGAAAATTCACTTTTGCAACAACGATTAATGTTACCCCCAAAATCTCATGGGAAAGTCACATACATTGCTGAACCTGGAGAATATGATGTTACGGTTGGATTTTTATGTTATTGAATACTGTAATGGTTGCGAACTGTTAGTGAAACTTGAATTTTGTATACCTTGTTGGTCTTGCTTTTCAAAAAAAATTTCAATTGGATTATCCATAACTCTTGCAATTGTAATGTATTTTTTCTTTAAAATACATCTTATGTAAGATCTGTGTGTTTTTTAACTCCGTGTAGTAGAAGTCATGTTAAGATTCATCTATGTATGTGTTCTACTTACACAAAGCTAGGGTTATCCTTATAATGTAGGTCACAGTATTCAAAATTCCCTGTACAGGTAAATTAACATTTGAACATTTCATATCAATGAAATTGCTGATATTTGACTATAATTCACCTATTTTGCAGCAAAGTCATGATTCATGTCAAATTTTACAAGATGGAATTTGGCATACATCATGGTTTCACAGCAAAACAAATCCATTTAAGAATAATTGAAGTAAACACATTTAATTGGAATTCTGGAATAAATGACTATTCTGATAACTGCATCTTTACACACATCCACTTTTTTCTAAATTAAATGATAAATCCTTCAAATAAAAACGATGTTTTTTTTTTTTTAATTGTATGATATTACCATATATCAGGATGTGGTATTAGAAGTTGATTTTGACGGCAAAACATCTCAATATCAAATGATGCAAGTGTGGCCTGTACGTCAACCTAGACCTGTTGCTGAAAAACTTCCCGCCAATTATCCACTGCTCACAGGACAAAGAGTATTAGATGCCTTATTTCCGTAAGTTGGTTTTTATCATTTGAACACTGCTGTGTTTGTGTGGCATTCAATGTTAGTAAATATTTAAAAATATATACATTGGATTACCAAGCATGTTGCTTGGTCTATTAAGTGTTTAAGTGTATGTTCAGAACCATTATTCATTAAATAATAACGGATTGATATCGACTGAATATCATTTTAAATTGAAATATCAGACTTTATACTCATGCTCACGAAACATTGTGTGTAGCAAAGCTAACAGATTAATTTACTTTTCTGCCTTGTATAATTTTCTATATCAATATTTAGATGTGTACAAGGAGGAACCACGGCAATTCCTGGTGCTTTTGGGTGTGGTAAAACAGTCATTTCACAATCTTTGTCAAAGTTTTCAAACAGCGATGTTATTGTCTATGTTGGATGTGGAGAGAGAGGAAACGAAATGTCTGAAGTATTGAGAGATTTTCCTGAAGTAAGTACCAATGCCAATAATATTGACTAAAGATTCCCAAGGCCAATCTGGAAAGTCAAGGGATAACAAAATACTGTATACTGAAAAGATTTGATAGAAGTTGGGCAGTGATACGCGTTTTTTTTAGAATGCTTGATATAATTGGCCATTTAAGTACTTGTCTCTATATTGGTAGATTGTAAAATAGGTTGTTAGGGTGATTTCATCGTTATATCAATCAGTTCCCACTCCCCATCCTGCGAGAGACTTCTTATCCCAGCTTTCAGTCAGAAATCTTTTCCAGGCGGCTTTTGTCATGTATGGGTCACTCACTCAATAGATCGCATCGCCGAGATGCGGTCTATGTATGGGTTATTCCTTGACAAAATAAAATTTCTGATAAGGAGTCAGTCTTTAAAAATTCCTGCATCTATTTTTGTAAATAAATTATATCGATTCAAATTGTTTATAATATTGAGTACCAATAGTATTCTTCAAATGTATTAAAGTCTTCAAATGCGAACATGAAATTACGAGGAAGATGGTCCAGTTCATTGATAATTTAATACCTGGTTGAGTAGTTGAACAGAGCAAAACACTGAATACCATAGCTCTTTCAGCATGTAAAATATTCATTCGTACTCTTGATCATTTTGTAAACATATGTCTGAAATCAATATCAAATAATATCCCATAATATTGCAATACGAGCCTGACTTCCTCTTCTCTTATCAATCATTCAGCATATTGGTAATCTTCTACAAGGCATGTGTTTTCCAAATATAATTTATGATTTTGTTGCTCAATGGCCAATATATTCCAAAAACAAAAATTTGATCATCTAGAAGCGAAGAATGTAGAAGTCATGATGAATGTTGAGTATAAGCCTACGTCATACAATTTAAAATAAATTATGATTTTACCACATTGCCAAGTTTTTTTAACATTCATTATACATGGTTACATAATTTTTTAAATGCATTTAAACTAAATCTGTACTTCTATTTTTGCAGCTCACTGTAGAGGTTGGTGGTAAAACAGAATCAATTATGAAACGTACTACGCTTGTTGCAAATACATCAAACATGCCTGTCGCTGCTCGAGAATCATCTATATATACTGGTCAGTTATACTTCTGGTCTTGTTCTTTTGTAGGAAACTAATTAACTCTTCTGTCGTAGCTTCATTGGCATTTTAACTGACTTATTATTGAAATAGTCCCCTCCTTTGTTGACTTTCGAGAATAGAAGGGAATATATTTTCAAGCATGGAATTATCCTTGCACGTAATCGCTCTTGAGCACTTACGTAATTACGTAAAAATCCTGAGACGTGTTTGCGACAATAGTCCCGATTCAAGTATAGATGTTCTCTGTCTGGCATGCAATATTAGATTATAATTAATATCTAAGAGTGTTATACGCGCAATTAGCCAACTAATCAACTTTATATTAATGCCTTTTTTGTGTTTGTGACAAATTGCGGAGGCAGTGAGATATTTCTCAGTAGAAAATTGATACCAGTATCGACTCTATTCTTGACTCTTAATTTCTCATCGTGCTCTAGTAAATATGATTCTGTAATCCATGACTATCGTTGAACCGCGTTCTATTCACTTATCTCTTACAAAAATTAGCTGTAACTGATGCCTCAAGGACCCCAGACGAAGGTCGTAAGTGAAAAATTTCCTAGGAAATTGATATTAAGTTTGAACCATAACCCTACTATTTCTTTGAACTTGTTTCTAACCTTTTATTTTACTTTGCATATCATTTGCCCTCAAATGTAGGCTTTTCCTAACCGTAAACCTCTAGTTTCCAGAAACAGTAATTCGGCAAAGTGGAAGCCGGAGCAAATTTTTGTTTAAGATGATCCACTCAAAATGAGAGATTTTTCAGCCAAGTATGGGCTGTTGATGGACGCACCGCTAAGGTACGTCCATTAACAGTTCATACTTGGTATTCATCTCATCAACAAGACGGTTTTTACTTTTGGAACTATGAAATTACTAAAATATGACCAGTAATTTAACATAAGATTCAAACATCGGGAAACTTAACATTTTTGTTTTTCTAGGTATCACCTTATCAGAATATTTTAGAGATATGGGATATAATGTTGCAATGATGGCTGATTCAACATCCAGGTACCCTAATAGGTTTTTATTAAACCTAAGCTCAAAAAAGAGTTTTATATCGTAGTAGAGATTAGACAAGTCCACTAACTGATTCGAATCAGTTACTATGTTGCTAAGACACCCATTGAAATAATTTATCAAAGAATTAAATTTACTGTGTGTTTTCAAAATAAAAATTTATGATAAATCTTCTGCTTCCGAAAATAGTTATTCTTGCTCAATAAATCATCATAATATTAAACAGAAAAATTTATGCCTATACCTGAAAACAAAATACTTTTCATAAACTTGAAGCAATAGACTTTTTTAAGTAACATAAATTTCTTGAAAAGATCAAAATTAATCTTATCAGTACCGGTAATCAATATTTGAATTTTAATTTTCTGTTAATATTTGATATAGTAAAATATGGTATTTGAATCTGGTGATCTTGCATTTTTATATTATTTTTTATCAAATTAACAAACATTAACAGCTAAATCTTTTTATATAAAGATGGGCTGAGGCACTCCGTGAAATTTCTGGTCGATTAGCTGAAATGCCGGCGGATTCTGGTTATCCAGCATATCTTGGTGCAAGACTCGCATCCTTTTATGAGAGAGCTGGTAGAGTAAAATGTATCGGAAATCCAGGAAGAGAAGGAAGTGTATCTATTGTAGGAGCGTGAGTATTTTCTATTTTCTTGTGTTATACACTTTTCAGAGGGAAATAAAAGTCTCTCGCCTTGTTGAAGTTGTCACAAATAGGCAGAATTTTACTCTGGCGATATACTTCTATTTGGATGCATCGTATTTGTTTGACCCTACTCTAAACCTCTATATTTCCAGAATGCAGTGTATGCAAGAATATTTTTAGTTTTAAATTGGATTGGAACTTTTCAAAGTGTTTTTCAGAAATTCTGGGGTTAATATATTGTGAAGCAAAATTCTGTTTAACCCTGTGTTCTCTGTTCAACAAAATGTACAAAATTTCTTTATGACTTTTCTGCTCGGATCCAACAGCAGAATTTAGTCTGGTATTCAGGATTTTGTTCTGATATGCTAGGCTATTGCGTTATTTCAGATTGCCGCCCAGCAAGCATTTCAACAAATACTGTCATTATAGTTACATGTTCAAAATCTGACTAATCAATTCATTCTTGTAAATGACCCTCAATATTATGTTTCAGTGTATCACCTCCTGGTGGTGATTTCTCAGATCCAGTAACATCAGCCACTCTTGGTATCGTTCAAGTATTTTGGGGTCTTGATAAGAAACTAGCTCAAAGAAAACATTTTCCATCAGTTAACTGGTTGATCAGTTATTCAAAATATGTCAGGTAATTAATTTCTGTTTAACTTTCTGTTCGTCAGTTTTATTTTTAATTAAAAAAACTAGGGATGTTCTGATATGCCAGTTTTGATAATTTTTATGCGTATCCCAAAGGATATTGCATTTCATAGATGAAAAGTTAGTTTAATTCAAGTGGTATCCGATAAACATAGAAAAGAGATAAATACAGAAAAAAAATGTCTGTTAAATAAACCTGTCCATAATGTTTTATGCTTAGAATCTTAAAAAAAGTATCAGTTTTGGTTGTAGACTAGTACTAAAGCCTTATTGCATTGAAACTGCCCAAATCTTCTGTGTGTGCATTCGGCAGACAACTTTTTATCATTTATTCTGGATCATAGATCAAAAATGGCTTTCATATTGGAAAAGGTTTAGTTTTCAATAATTTCCAATTGAAAAAAATGTTCAAGGTTTGTGTATTATGCAATTATATTATTTCTAGAGCTTTGGAAGAATTTTATGAAAAGAATTTCCCTGATTTTGTTCAACTTCGTATGAAATCAAAGAAAATCTTACAAGAAGAAGAAGATTTATCTGAAATTGTGCAACTTGTCGGAAAGGTTCGTATTGTTGTCATTTGCAACAGGATGACATAATCTTGTTTTCCTCCAACTTCACGCCATTGTACTATAGCGGTTGAGTATTATTAGAAATGAAACATTCCATTAGGATTTCGTTGATGATTTGGGCAACATTTTTCTTACTGGAAGTGTAGGAAATGTCTATGTAGGACATTTGGGGAGGGATATTAGTCAAGCATGAACCACTGATAGACCGGGCCTATTGGTAATGTAATCAGTCATTGATTCATGCTTAACAAAACAAAGTACATTTGGTTTTTTGTTAATGATCCCTTTTAGCTTGATACTGAGATGTGTGATTAGTCTGTTTGTGAACTGTGTAACAAGTTTTTGTGAACTTATTATAATCCATTCAATCTTTTTAAACAGAGTTCACTGGCAGAGACTGACAAAATCACACTTGAAGTTGCAAAATTATTGAAGGATGACTTTTTACAACAGAATGGATTTTCATCGTATGACAGGTAATGTGGACTAACTATTCATTTTTCGTGGATTCATTTCAGTTAAATGCAATGATATGGCGGCAAGTTCAGTAACGATGAAGTAAAGTCGTATGTTTTTATTTCTATAACTTCGTCGTTCGAGGCATTGTTTGATGATGCCCAATCTTCGTCCAATGAAGCACTGCTGATATAAATTTTGTCTGCATGTGACTCAGGAATTTTATTTTATCAAGCATGAATCATAGATAGATTGCATCTCATTGATCCATCGCTGACGAATTGTTAACAAAACATGCCTTGGCAATTATGTTATAATTTCTATTGAGAAATACGCGAGTTTCATTCAAAAATAATAAATCTTGTTTTATGCATTTATAGATATTGTCCATTCTACAAAACTGTTGGTATAATGAGGAATATAATAGCGTTTTATGAAATGGCAAAACACAGCGTCGAATCCACTGCTCAATCTGACAACAAGATAACCTGGGCGGTTATTAGGGAGAGTCTTGGCGATGTTATGTATCGTCTTACATCCATGAAGTTCAAAGATCCAGTAAAAGATGGTGAAGCAAACATCAAGAAGGATTATGAACAGTTACACGACGATATGCAAACTGCTTTTAGGAACTTGGAAGATTAAAGCTTTGTTTTTTGTCTTAAGTTAAATCTCCTCATTCCTTATAATCAAAAAGAAAGGTACTAGGCAACAACAGAAAATGATGAAATTCCAGTAAAATAATGGCCAATGCAGTGAATGCGATCTCATTATGTTCTTGTCCATTTTGATTTAATTTCAATACAGTGTTGTTTTCTAGTCCATCCTTGGTATAGTATAAGTCTGTTGTTGTTAAGTCAAGTTACTGACCTATGTAGAATGTTCATGTCCAAAAGAAAAAAACATCTAAACTGCTGATTTGAATTATTCCAAATGAATTTGTTTTGCACTAAATTCATAACACTGTACGTCTCAATATGATAAACCAGAACTCATTCACTGAGAATATTATGCTTGATAGTCCTGAAATTTATAAAAAAAAAAATTGGATTGCGATGAAATTTATATAGTTTAGAGGAATAAATTCTTGAATAATTTAACTGATCTTTGGCTTAAATTGATATTCTTGTTTGGTGACTATTTGAAATCAATTTAATGCATAGAAGCAGCAACGCTATATGCATTCTGAATTTAACGCAGTAAAATTTGTCGTGTGTCATCTTCTGCTAAAAAAACCAGAAGCAGTTATATCTAATTGCTTTCTTCAAGTACGGATATGCCGGTAGTTGATTTACTTGGGCATTCACGGTTACCAGTTATTTTTTCTTTACTCCGATGGTACATTTTGTCGAATGTTGTAACAGGGATATTATTCTTCTGTGCATTGTGTCGCAAAGTTCCAGTTTGATTTTTCTGTTTTCCTAAATTGATTATGACAAACAAGACACCTCCTTGTATGAAGGACGTATTTACATTTGCAATATTTTTGGCAGCAGAATCATGATACATAACGAATTTTGCTGCATGAAATTTGTTATATATCATGATTGTTACCTGAAACAAAACAGATTGGGGCATTTAAAAACTGATTTTATATGTTAGGCATCCCTGTTCAAAAGATGATCTGTCATGTTAATAAGTTCACTTTCAAATCATAATAATGCATTAATTCTTCAACATTGTCTTATATTGTAGCATTCCACAAATAAGAAAGAATGCTTTTATTTCGTATTCCAGATCTTACCAGTGTGAGATTTGGATGTTAGTTCCATTAAAGAAGTCTCATAAAGATTGAAATCCTAACACAAATTTTTTGTCAAGCATGTGCCACAGATGATCCGCGTCTATTCGACGCGACCCATCAGTGACACATACTCAACAAAAGATGCTTTCCTGATGATTTTCCAGTTGGAATGGCTGGTTGTTGCATCTCTCATACTATGTTCAATCAAGGGTCGATGTCGATTATTCCATATTGTACATATTTCTGCTTTGAAGTACTAAAATTATTTTATCCAATCCCATGCTGTGTGGTAGAAACTTTCTCTGAGCAAAGCAAAAGAAAACAAGTCCAATAAAGCATGGATAAAGTATGTATTCGTTGATCAGGTCCAAATCATTCTGTTACTGTGCAATATATCAACTGTTTATAGACTATTACCTAGGTTGTTGCTGTAAACCTATATGGCAGATGACTGCACCACAAAAGTTGAGATCGTTCTGTTAAACATACCTCGGTAACGTTTTGTGTATGCTTTCAGTTTTTAAGAAGTGTATCATGTCGAGTTTAAATCGTGAAATAGGGATCTTGTGTGCGAATTGTCAGGTTCTGTCACCTAACCTTTATATTTATATTGTTTTGTCGTGATATTATATATTACTATATTGCTCAATCAAGAATGAAGTGGTTTGTTTCATAAATTAGCATGCGCGGGAAAGGTTGGGCTTTTCGTTCCTTTATTTGAAAGTATCGTTGGAGGGATCTCCGCTGTTTATGGGTACGACTCGTTAAGGAAGAAGGTAAATTGACGGTATGCATCTCCCAGTCATTTTTCCAAGCACAACCGAATTCTTCCTGAAAACGTACTCTAATGATGGTTTGGTAGTGAGACGCCGGGGAAAACTAATCCAAAATGCTACAATCTGCTCTTGACGGCACCATCGCTGTGTGAACAAGTCCTCTTTTCGGAAGACTAATATCCACTGGAATTTGTTATATTATCGTAACGGGTACATAGCATATTTTGTCGGCTTTATGGATTCCTGTTCGATAGTCAGTGGGCGCGATGGCCTAGTGGTTAAACATGTTGGCATCGCAAGTTGAAGATCCAGGATTCAAATCCAGCTTGTTAGACTAAGCCGAACAACTAGATCATGTCTTTCCAACAATCCTAACCAGGTCCGCCTGTAAATGGCCGCTGGTACGAGGCCTTGGTCAGGGTGATCCACTCCAGGAAGTGGTTATCCTCTGGTGTTATGTGATAGGGCGATGCCTCAAATCTTCAGGTTGGCGACGTTTTGGAAAATGTAACAATGATAAGAGATGAGATCCGTGTACTGGCAAAACACTACTTGGCGGTAGAAAATTGAAATACTGAGCTCGTCATTAGTAAAATAAACTAAGAAGGTATTCAAAGATATAAGTTTTATTATTGCGTGAGACAGAGAGAAATGTTAATTCATGTTTTTATCCTATTTTTCGGTCCGTCGCTAGACCACCAGAAGATTTTGTAAATATTGCGTAAGTCGTTTTGATGTTTGAGACGCTTTTTGTATTGCCTCATTTATTAGCAATGCCAATCCGTTGCTTCAACCACGTTGCTTCTCTTGCATCATTCGATATTAGTTGCAATTTTTTTACTCCACTAGAAATAAAAGATATCATTTCCCCCCCCCGAAAACACGGGTCGTTTCAAATGCTAGATTCTCGAAAAGGTATCGGTCTATTAGTGAACAGTACTTCTGAAGCTTACGACTTTCGGCTGCATTAGACTCCGAACCCGCAGCAATGATCGACTGGATGACATTGCTCAACGCCAATGTGTTCACACATTCTAACGTCCCGTGTTAGGCACTTGCCTTCACTGTATGGAAACAACGTAAGTCCATCCGGCCGCAACCATCACCTCTATCCACTCCGGTTGGCTCAAGAACAACTACATATCCGAAATTCTGCAAAGAACGTTTAATGATGTCGTTTAGAGCTGCGTGGCGGCTGTGTCGGCCTTTGCTCAGTCGGCATGAAAGTCCGCGAAGGCCTCGTTGGTCAACTGTTTTGCCACAGCGGCATGCATGAGCTTCACAAATCACAGCGCCCACGCGCAATGCAATTCCGATTTTAAGTTCTCTCGGTGTGAACTGGAGTTCTCAGACCTGAAGTGGAATCGGAATGGCGCCAAACTATGCACCGCTTTCTGGTTGCATTGCTACCAAAAGTTTGGCTCGATCTGTTTGATTTGATTGACTTAAAATGTTTTGAAATCTGTAATCACAAAAGATATGGTCCCATTGTTGTTGTCTTTCTTTAGCTGATTTTAAAGGACAATAATTTTGTCAAATTTGTTGCGCCAACCTGTCCCCGTGCGTACTAAGGCATCATCAGACATCAGATGTCCGTGTTTTGGTGACAGGTAGATTTCATCAGAAAGATCCTTTGTAGCATAGAGAGAAGAAAGATAATATGGTAAAGCAGTATTTTCAGCGCAACGTATACCACCCATTTCTACAGGAAGCTTTGCCTGATCCAATCATTCTCTTCAAATTTAACAGAGCCGTTCAATAACTCTTTCCAACTCTTTGATTTTTTCCAGGTATGGCTCCTAGAATTGTCGTTTGTAAAACTGATGAACCTAGAAGAGTGAGATAATGTGGGTCTAATAATTTTACCCCGTGTGATATTTGCTCAATATCATGCAATATATTTTGTTTATTTTGGTACTCACTTCGCGGTACGACTTCACATTTGAATAAATTCATGTTTGACCGAACAAAGTCAAAACTGGTATAGTTTTGGTTAAATTTTTCATCACATCATTGAAATCTGGTATATAGCGTTAGTTGTGAAAATCCGATTCGAATCCATATCGCGCTTTACCGCCACCTCGCAGATAAAATCCCAATGCTCATCTTATTCATAATATAATAATATGAATTAATTTTGTGGGCTGTTTTTAGTAAATACCTCATGCATTTTCGATGAGTATGCAATCCTGCAACTTTCCGTGAAAATTGTTGTCCTACTTGATTGAAAACAACTTTTTTTATATGTTTATGTGCTATGATTAAGTTTCACAGTTTTACTGGAGAGCACTTTATCTCTTTTTACATCACGGGAGTTAGGTGGAACCTGTCCTCAAGCTAATCTATGAACAGTCCTTACTTAGCAAAAGTCGAAATGAACGTCTTTCGTCATAACTTCAGTATTGCTATACTGTGTTATATTACTAATTTTACCATTTTCGTCGTGAATTCATCGCTACGGGCTGCTGTTCCCAATGGCCATTGTGAACAATATCAATATTTCATAACAAATTCGTAGTCTGTGGGTAAAGAACGTCTGCTCTATAATTGCAAAGCATTATTTCACAAAAACCCGTATGATATTTCAACAAAATTTTACACCCGGAAATAGACGTAACAACAAAAACAAAAATAGTCATTTGTACTCGCGTGGACTGACGAGTGATAGCAATAACAGATGGGGAGTGAAAACATTTACAAATCATTTCCTGGTTTTAATTATTTTAAGTTTCAATTTTTCAGTAAGTGTTGTTATTATATAAATAACAAATTTATCGACAGTTTTAAGAAATGATAGTTTTGCTCATTTTTGTGAAAGGATCAGTATGATATGATATGTTATTAATTAATGTTTATTAAAATTGTGAAAAGGCAGAAAATTATCAATTTCTTGAGAATTTTTTGGTGTAGGAAAGAATGGTTGAAAAGCGTTTACTGAAACAGTGGTCTGCAATCACCGGTTTGTAGCCATGTGTCAATCCGTGAGGATGTTTTTACCATGTCAGGAAACTGTTTATTTTGTTAAGCTGTTAAGTATGAGTCTGGTCGACGCGATCCATCATTCTTATCTCTACATGTAATGCCATAGGTTATCTAAAATTGTCCCTAAAAGGTATTGGATATCAAACTAGGTGATTTATCCTAACCTTTTTTCAAAATTGGCATGTGGATTTGATTTTGAGCGGCCAAAGTGTATCACAAGCCAATCAATAAACATGAAATATACTGATTTATAAAGGCGGAAATGGAAAAGTTAGGAATTCCAAAATCCATTTCAATTTTTCCTTGAAAAGTGAAATGATTAGCGGCAAAATCATAAAATTTACGAAATATTTTTTAAAAAACTAAATTAGTTTCTGAAAGCATACTTAGTTATAAGAAAAGTTTTTCAGTGAATGCATTTTACGGAAGACTTGGCCGGGGCGTGAACGTTAGCGAAAATTTTATCAAACGATCATCTTTCGCCTAATAATAATATTAAAAAGTTCCCAAGCAATTAAACCACTTTAATTAACTTGGAGTTAACATGAATTATTCAAATCAATATAACAAAAGACTTTAATCACATACTAGAACTTTATCTTAGATACCATACCCACCTAGTAAAGCCACATTTGTTTTCCTTGTGTGTGTTTACGGTTGTTACCATCAGTTACCGGTTATTGGACAGCGTTTCCTTTCAGATTCAAATTCGAACGTATTTTATTAAGTAGTATCAAAAGGCATGTTTTGTCAAGTATGATCTACAGACGGGCTTCGCTATCGAGGCGCGTTTGATCACTAGACCATACTTAACAAAACAAATTTTCTGATGGTGCAAAGTCAAATTATAATGCTATATTTTCATCAAGAAGTCTGTTGTGTCGATCCGACCTACCATTCCTTATAGTGGTCATTTTGCCACAGAGCGTGTTATTGGGCAATGTACTACGTGGGTAGCAGAATATTAATAAATGAGCGGTCAGTGCAAAGGTTTGTGTCAACTGGTCTATGGATATAGTCGTTATCTTTTCGCGGACGGACCATTGCAAATGACCACTCGTTATGAAAAAGTTGTTTACCTGCTGCAATTCGCAATTTATTTTAACAATATATGTAAAGATCAATTAATTTCTGAGTTTGATTTTTACAGAGGTCTTATTCTTAGGGAAAAATGCTTTGATCAAAAATTGATTTCACCTTCAATGCTCAATGTTTTAGCCAAATCTTCTGAGAACATTGTATGAACATTAGCTTTGACGAAGTGTGGATGAGAGATCAAACGCCTTGACCAAGCGATCTATCCCAATAGAATTTTTTTTGTTCAAACTAGTTTGCGTGACAAAATAAATTTTTTGATTGGGATGGGGTATAGTTAGAAATTATAACGGAAGGAGCCACGTTACGCTTTTTGTAGCAATACTCAATTTATATGGTCAAGTATGTGCTAAGGGATACTAGTTGCATATACTATTTTCGAATCAAATCGAATCGAAACTTTTAATTCTGAATATATCCAAGGACATTCGAAGAGTATCTTAAATTTAATCATACGAATTAAATTAAATCATACGAAAAATTTATAAGCTTAGAATGAAATTTACGCTCGAAATCTTTGTCGAACCAAATGGAATCCGTTAAACGAATATTGAAATAGAATAATATTTATCCAAATCGATTTAAAGCTTGGTTCTGAAAATGATATTCCAACCGACCGTTCCAATTCTTATAAGAGACAATAAATGAACGTCTTCTGGTTGTTTCGCCGTTTATCTGAAATTCTCACTCTACGTCCGAGGCAATTTGACGTAACGCTTAATCAGGAAATGTATTTGGTCAAGCATAAGCCACCGATGGACCGCGCCGTGGCGGCGCGATCCATCAGTGACTCATACTTACCAAAACATTTCTGTACAGAGGATTTCTGAGTAGGAGGTTTAGATAAGATTTGATGATCAACATTTTCCAGACTCGTCGGATGGCTCGCCAGTACAGTGACCGATAGACGCTGCCTTACCTTCCCAAAATATTTTCAGCAACCTTTGGTCAAGTATGGGGAGCTGATTTATCCCGCCATAAATGTGCATTCCGTATGCAGCTCATACGTGGGAGTATTAATAAAACTAAAGTTCGTTTTAGCTTCTGGATATCTCGTCAATTATGTCGCTAATGGAATGTATGGACATGTAGAGTGTCTCTGGCCTTGACTCACAAAATAGCCTTGAAATTATCTTTCAACACTGTAAGAAATTTTGAGGGTGTGGGATGAAAGATAAGGTACGTGTGATAGAAAAAGCACGGAGTAAGAGTTGTGTCACTAAATTTAGTAAGAGAGAATGGCAGAAAAGGTTCAGCATTGTGCTTGGCGCAAGTAGCAAGAAATTTCAACAGCTTAGAAGATCTGAGATATACATTTTCCGTGTCGATTTTACTTGAAATTATTGGGATATTATTTTTTAAAAGGAGCATATATACAATCAATTTTTAGCAGTTTTTAATGTGATACTTTCGATCAAATATTCTAATTTTTAGCAATAGTCAAATACACAGATTATTATACGATTTTTGAGTCTGCAATAATTTCTTTAAAATTTATAAGCGGGTGGTCTCGACATGAAACTAATGTCGGTTTTGTTGTCTTTCTTTGGCCAACATTCTACCAAAAGAACACTTTTTAAGTTTTGCTCTTAACAAGGTAAACAAGCTAACAATTTGGAAAGTCTCACTGATTCAAAATCCGTGTCAATTTGGCAGATTTGAGAAAAAATAGTGTGCCTGAGTTACGAACACAACACCGGATTTATTTTCTTCTCTGGTTCATCATCTGCCCTTACCAATAATTCAGTTTTCATTAATTGGTAACAAAGTCACAAAATTTGTTGATGGTCAAGAAGTGATAAATGATTCTACCATCTCCCAGAGAAGATAGCAATCACTGTTTTTTTATACCGATTCAGTTCTGTTTGGAATGTTTTTCACATTTCTTGGTACCAAATTCTGTAGTAGCTAAGTGCTATAGGCTATAAGTGGCTGTCAGTTGATTTCTTTTAGTTACTGCTTTAGATCTTGAAAAGTCGAATTTACTTTCGTATATGGAATCGAGAATTAGATTAGGAATGACGCATTTCTATAACATGTAGTAAGTATAATAATAAGAAAAAATGCAATTTAACGTGTCGCTTTACTTTGCAGGCAATGTAATCTCATAATGTAATTGAAACTAAAATCGGAAAAAATATTGCGATTTCATGTAATTAAGTTTTAATTGATTTCTAGATTTATAAAATTCACGTTTCGTGTATCGTTTTTACTCATAGTACCATGTCATATTTGCAATAAAATGCAATAAATGTTATTCTCAGTCATAGACGAATAGATAAGTATTGGAAAGTCATGAGATTTCAGGTTCGTCCGATCCTACCCAAATTATTGCACCCTAAGTTGAGCAATGAGTGTGATTTAACGAGCCGCACCTACGGGGAGACAAACCCAAAATCTTTTTACTGTGACGCCAAAGCATTAACCAATCATCGAAATCGCACACCAAAGAAAGTTGGAGTATTTATTATTAAAATTATTATTATTGTTATTAAATTAATTATTATTATTATAACATGAAACACAATGGATCCTACAAGGTAATGTGGTAATGTGGTATTTTTACTCAATTGAAAATCGTTGCCACCACGTTGCTTATTTCAGAATTCAGTCCTTTACTATATTCACCCTCGATTCTATGTCTACTAAAAATTCAATATAAAAGTTTACTACGAGCAGACCGTTTACCTACGTTCGATCACTTTTAATCAATCAAGTATTCTATACCCCGCATTATCGTTTTTAATAAACATACAGGCCGCGTCGACAACTGTCCAAAGTTTATAATTTAGCAAATGTATACCCTCATTCAGTACTGGAATGTTTATCGATTCACCGTAAGCGATGACGGTCGATTTCCAATGCAAAAGAGCTAAAGTTACTTTACTAAACTATTTGGGAAAGAAATGAAGTATGTAGGAACGTGAAAAGGAGTTTGGCAGAAATAGTGACAACGTAAAAAGAGTGTTTACTGTTTTCAGCTGGGGAAATTTGGATTGTGATGAGTTATGACGAATATCTGTTAATGCGGAAAATTAAAATGAGAAATAGAGGAGTAGCATTGTGTTAATCAATTTCTTTTTTAAAGAACCACCGCTGCGGCGATATTCTTCGGTAGTTCGTACTCTTTCCTTATGTACATTTTGTATGTTATGTTAATGTGGAGGGGGATTTCATCTAAAATCGACCTGCGGGAGGTTTCTTTCTGAAAAAGCTTAAGTTACTCGGTTCATATTTTATATTGCTTTTTAAAATTTTTTATTCACAATCAAGAATGATTTTTAAAAAGAAAACAAAAACGTGAAAAAAGCGGGCCTGGTGCTGTAAACTCAAACACGAATCTAAAAATTGTAGGATTCTGCCGTGTTTTGACGAATATTTATAATATGTTTGAAATTATTGCAGATAGAATACAATCTCCTTTTGCGAATCAGATTTTTTATTTTGACAAGTATGGGCCACAGATGGACCGCGTTTCATCCATCAGTGACCCATACTTAACAAAAGACATTTTGATGAAATTTTCCCGATTGGGTATATATAATAGAAGTAGGCTTGGAATGAGATTGTGCTATTAACTAATGTCGACTCATTGCCTTAAATATAATGTCTGTCGTTTAGGGCACGCAGTTTTTAGTTTTCATTTTAATCATGATGCTTCATTTCTTGATGAAATAGTCTTAGGAAAATCTTAAAATGTCTTACTTTGAAAAGGTTTATTTCTTTTTAATAAGCAATAATTAATCCAACCGTTTTCCTCCAATGTCACAAAATTATTTAAATACTGAAAGTGCTTAATCACACCCAATCGAAAATTTGGAGAAAATAAATTTTGTTACGTACACTGTAAAAAAATGCAATAAAATCCCTGGTCTTTGACAGTAAATTGATTTGGCTTTAAAAAAATTCAAAATTTATTTTCTTGGTCAAATATACCGCAAAAGTCCGGCCCATCAACAGCCCATAACTAGCATAAATATCATCAACATGGCGTTTTTTAACTGTGGAAATATGCAATTACTGTAAATGACCGGTAAGTTTGCCGTACTTTTGTTACAGTGTGCATGTCACTGTTGGATAGCGTCGATGAGGCGCGGTTCATCTGTGGCTCATACTTAGCAAAATAAAATTTCGTATTGAACAGAGATTTGAATTGTTGATAACTGTAAGTTGTATAAAATTTGTTGATGGTAATCAGACATTAAGTTAATTGTATTAGCTATTTAGTATAATTAAAATTCAATTATTCTGCCTTTTCAGTTTTTTTATCGTATAAACTTTTGGCATGAAAATTCAGAACAGCAATATTGTTTTAATGAATAATTTACTTTGAATATTACATTCACTGCCCGTAAAATTAGGTTGAAAATGGTCATGGTCATGGAACTACAAAGCTCCACTTGTGAATTTTCTGTTACAATCCGCTACTTGTTTCATATTTTCAAAATTGAGCAAAAGCATTTTGGGGTGCCAATTTTTTATTGGAGATAGCCTAGTGATACATCAATACAGTCCATGACTAACATATTTAAAAAATAATCTTACAAGTTTTGATTCTAACTTAGTTGAACATTCAATTTCTTTAGCATTGTATTATTCCATAAACTTCCGTGAAATAGACAAGGCAGCATCACAATTTGAAATGATCGAAACCCGTTTTGCCTATTGTAAGCCGAAGATGGATCGCTCCGTGAAGTGCGGTTCATCTATGGCTCATGTGGGTCAGAACTTAAATGCTTCTATTAGAATAAAATGCCTGGCATTTTATATGTAACAATATTTGATAGATTTCGAATCACATGGTGTCCGAATATAGTGAATGTACGATCCCATTTTTCCAATATCGTGTATATATACATTATAGCGTTTTATACACATTAACATCACATTTTAAACAATTTTCTATATTCTATTTATTTGGGAAATTGTTTTTCGCTTGACGTTCAATCACGTCAAAATTTTAATTTTTTATCGCAGGCGTGGGTGTGAAATTCCCGTTTTATGTATGACGTTACTCGGTTGAATTTCGGCCCTAATACGAAATTATATTTGTCGAACATAAACCACAAATAGACCGCACCTAAGACGTGCCGTCCATCTGTGGTTCATGTATTACAAACCATATTTCAGCCAGAATTTTGAATTCCCGATGCTAAAATTATCTTGTCGATATATTACAATCTGTTGGTTTAACAAAACGGCCGCGTCGTGGCTTCCAATGTCAACGTTTCAATCGATAGTAATCGCATTTTTCCATACGCCCTCCCTCTCCATTTCTTGATTGCTTTTCCCAATACTTTTCGCCTTTGAAGTGCAATTTGAGAGAAAACATGTAACGTGAACGGCATTTTGTGGTTTTTATAAATATTTTGAAATAGTTGCATTAGATCACAAGCAATGAAAATTTTTTTCACTTGATATATATGGTACAGTTTCGTCGTAGACTTCAAGTTCCACAGTGTAAAAATATATTACTAATGATTATGAGTCGTATTATAGCCTATTCATCTGTATTTTCTTGAAGGTAAAGTGTTAATACACCGCCGAGAGTAACTACTATAAAGTATTTTCCAATTAATATTCTGCCCCTTCTTGCCCCCAAACCACGCATTCTATTATATTGGACTGAGGTAGTGGTCAGTTGTACATAATTCTTTACTTTGTTTCATTTTAGTACTACATTGCAGGTTGTCCAAATCAAATTTAAAAGTAAATGTTTTTTCGAATATTTAATTTTAATATAAGTACCCAAAAAATGGTGCGTTTTTGCTGTCTTTGGCATATTTTTCGTGTATTTTCATCCTTTCTCGCAAAAATTGATTTGAGTACTTCCATTTGTTTATTTTATAAATTGTTTTATCAAATATATTAAATTTAGGTTTTGGCCATATATATTTTCAGGTAAACATGATGCATTTTAAAAGTTATTTTGCCCGTTCTCCATTATAGGCGTGTGACTTGATGTGTTAAGTAGAAGCCGTTTCAAATTTGATGCGAAGAACATGTAAGCAAATTGGGTATATAACTTTATTTAGTTTTAGTTTCGCCAAGGATTGTTTGAGTCTTGCTGAACAAGCTTTAAAACTCTGTGTTTCGAAAGAGGCGAATATACGGAAATGCTAAAGGTAATAAATCGGTAGATGTTAAATTAGGATGAGAAATTAAATGTGAATGAAGAGATTTTAGGCTTGCGCAGAGCAGATACAACTCACTGAATGCTGGCTTTACATTTCATGTAGCTTTTCGACATATTGGAAGTCATTAGATAGAACAGCGGCTACTTGTAACCTGGCTGAGAGTAAATTTTAATATCTCTTCAAATAATACATACTCACCATACATTTTTATTATTTCATTATTCATGATTCGAAGTTGCATTAACATAAAATGCAACGGATTAAAAAAATTATTAGAATTAATCAAAGGTCTAATTGTAGTTTACATACCTTAAGCTTAATAAGTTGAAAAAAGTTCTTTTATGATTAGAAGCTCGCCTCTCCAAAGATTAAGGAACTTCTCACGCATCATTGAGCAATACACATACATCGGCAGATTGTATCAATCGGTGTCAATCTACAACTTATAAAAGCTGTTCAATGGAAAATCCATAATAATCAGAGTACCTTGATCGATCGCTCCACCTGATCGCAATTTACATTGCAGAACAAATTATTATCTGCGCGCGGGCTGGGATTTGGTGACGATTTAAGCGGCCTCTGGAGACGTCAAATCGGCGTGTAGTACGACTCATTTTTGCGCCTGCGTTGTTGAAAATTACAGCATGATTGACGACGTGCAAGTTTTTTTTGGTTTTTGTTGAAGATGCCGATGTTTTGATTATTTTAGTTTGATTTTTAGTTTTTTAGTAAATTGAAAATACCGTGATTTGAATATTGCTCACAGTACAGTATTTTTTAAGTTTGATATTTATTATTCTGAATAGGGATGAGCGTAGCTCCCGAATGCATCTAACAATTGACAACTGACACGGTAACGATTTTTAAGCAGCAGGCTCATGATTTAAGTTAAATTTTACCACAGAAGCTAATCAGATTTTAGAAATATTTTTTTATGAACATAAGGATCTTTGAAGCTTAGTTGTTACCACTATTGAATAGTTCTGCATATTTTAAAAACGTGGCGATTTTAAGTTGGATTCAAACATATTACTCAAATCGATAGAATCTTTGAGAAAGAAGTTTTTTTCTTTAAACAAGACCTACAGATAGGCCAAATTTATGCAATTGATGTATATTAAAAAAAAATGTTTTTAAAGGATTTACTAACACAAACAGAACTTCGGCGGCGCAGACTATTAGTGACCCATACCTAACAAAATATATTTGGATAGGATTTTTGATTGAAATAACTCGATTCGATTCGGAACGCATTGTTCTAAACGCTTAGGTGTCATAAAATGGTCTACGAATTTACCAGCAATTTGTGGTTTTCAAATTCTCGACAGCTCCATCAATAATTTAGTCACCGTCATATGTTAGCGCTTTGTGTTTCGAGCGTTATATATATATATAATATGAACATCAACGAGTAGGACATTACGCTCAGAATTAGCTTGTATTTAACGCAGTTTTTCCGATATTACAGAATAAAATATATTTGAATATTTACGTTTTTATTATCGAGCATAAGCAACAGTAGTTAGATAATGAATAAAATACAGATATTTTCATAGTAATGTTTTTGAATCGGGATATTACCCCCTTGAAGTGTAGAAGTTGTCGCGACCTTTTATCGATAAGTGGTCTTTAGTTGTTTTTTTGAAACTGCTTCCGGCCTCGTTTATGGTCGATTTCAATAATTAAAAAAGTCAGACGGAGAAAGGTCGTAACGCCACCGGTCACTTGGGCGCAAAGAATTATGTGGTCGTTAGAAAAATTCGAGTCTTACTATTTCGCAGAGAATACCCTAGCCATCAAAATATCGGTTGGTCGAGTGTTAAGCGTCTGTTGATTCACCAATCCTACCAGTCCGCGATTGGGACATATTTAGATTGCGATGCTAAAATGGCCGAATATTCCACCAAAACAAAGATATGTTGTAATCAGTAACGTACGCCGGAAAATTGCGAAATCTTTTGACATAAATATATAGTTTTGCATTTAAAATACATTTGCTTAAAATTTCAAATGAAAATCGCTTATTTGATTTGTCCGTTTTTAGGTATTCAAAAATTGTAGGCCAAAGAGTTTCAAGTGCTTGCTCCCCTTATTGCAGTTTTGCCTTCTAGTGTTATAAACGTAAAATCGGATTAAAATCTTTATTTTATTAAATATGAATCACAGATGGACCGCGCCTTGTCGTCGCGATCCATCAGTGACTCATACTTAACAAATATTTTTTAGAATTACAAGTAATATCGTGGCCTTCGTAGCTGATAGTTTAACACAGGGCTAAGCTATCTACACGTTCATGCAACCTTTCACAGAATAAATAAATAATGCAAGGACGATTTCAACAATAGGTGATTGATTGTAGAGTTCTCTTCAAAAAAATATTATGTCTGCAATGGCGAACAGGTCGGATAGGTATATATGAAAATTCACCAAAATTAATAGTAATTTTAGAGTTATTATGTATTTACTTGCATTAGAGATTGTCAAATTAAAATTTTTTGTGTCAGATATTTTGCCGCGGTTGGTTATACCAGGTCGAAACTCGGCTTTTTGTCGACCGTGTCAATACAAATGGACGGCGGGATCTATCAAAGATCAGTGATAAATTAATACTTATTTCAAAATTATTCCTGAACTGTACCTGTACCTGCAATACGATATTGATGACATACGAAACAAGATCGTATTCTAATGCAATACTGCAACTAGGATGGCATTGACTTTTTCCAATGTGCCATTTATTTAAAAATAAATATTTTTAATAATCTAAAGACGTTTCCTATTCATGCGCCGAATAATTTCATCTCGTAACTGTAAAAATGTAGATTAGAGGCGATTTTTGTGAAAGCTTTATCTCATACACGTAAAATGGCTTTGGATAAATTTGGTGTGAGAAATAAATTATGGACTTGTGTTTGTTTCCAATAATCACAATGCTGTCAGAGGCAGTCTTTTTCAGAAATTCAATTTCATCGAGAATGAATGAACACCACTTGGAATTCACAATTAGAGATTGTGTCAGCTTGATGATGCTTTCATTCGGAGAATATTTTGTCAGGGATATTGAAATCTGAATCCAGTAACACAACACCAACATGACTATTTTACAGTGCATATATCAATATTTATTGCAAATTAGTTCCGCACATCTGTCAAGTTCATGCAAAATATAATATCGTAACGAAATAATTGAAAATAATGCCTAGCAGACGATAATAATTATGCGGTTGAATAATACTAACAATAGAATTGCCGGCCTCGTGAATACCGACATAAGGTAATATTGGGGCTCGCTCTGAATGGAACCGACCATTTGCCTCAAACAAGCGCTGTGAGAAGAGATTATTACGTATTACATGGTAGCGAATAAATTGTAAGGGCAGAGAGGAATATTTGTAAGAAATAATTTATTAAATTGCTCGCTATACTATATTGACATTGCAGATGAAAAACAGTCAGAGTTTGAGGCCAGTTGGTCCGCTTGGTGAATCGTTGGACAACGCTAACAACTGTTCTGATAACTTTGGTAGGCTCGATCGAAAAGGACAAAGAAGCCGTTTTTTTACCTTAAAGACGCTGGGAGAATCAAATGAATTACCATGGAAATAAAAAAATAAGATTTAGGAAAGCGTATTGGAATATTCATCAGGTCTTTTAATGCGAGCCTTTAATTTTCTCATCTGATAGCATGTAGCGACAGCTATATCCCAATCAGAAATTTTATTTTTCAAGCATGCGCCACAGATCGAACGCGTCTTATCGACTCGATCTATTAGTGACTCATACTTACCAAAAGATGCTTTGACAAAAAATTTCGGATTGGGATATTTTGGCTGTACAATCTCTCTATCATTATGTTTGTTTTGATGATTGGAAATCTTCTTCACCTCTATGCATAATAGATAATTTAACGACTGACCTCTTTCGTCGTTTGACAAACGATAATATGACAAAGATATTGGAATGATAAATCTGAGGAAAGGCAAGACATAAATTTTGAAGATTGATCATCGAATATTACCAATATGAACTACTGCCAACATAAGTTAAGGGGGGTTATCGCATTTGTACTCAACCTTTTTCTCCGTAAATGTATTGCCTGATGAAGTCTTGTTTTTGAAGCACATGCCACGATTAGACGGCGTCTTGACGGATTGATCAATTAGTTTCTGGCCCATGCTTGGCAAACGTTTTAATAAAAAATCCGATTGAAGAAGACCCACCCTGTTGCTTTCAAAGTCCCGATGCACAGTGTAGCATGCGTTATAGCGTGATTTCTTTGTCCTTAGGAATGATTTGTTTTGTCTGCAACGGACAAAATAATTTTTTTCAAACAACAAGATACAGGTATAAATAATATTAGCTCAAGACAATACATTTTGCGGAGTCTTGTCCCGAGCTTTTACTTTATCCAATAATTAGTGTTTATAGTGTATATAAAGAAAAAAATCGAGATAAACCACTATTTTACGTTCGCCAATCGCCTAACTTATCCTTTACCTTTACAGGTGCTAGAAATCAAAAATATTTACTAGAATCATACACTAAACATACAACTGATTAAACGAGGTATAGTCCTTTCGAGAAATGTCTTGGCATTTTGTAGAGAGATGGCTCCAGAAAGTCAATCAACATTCAACGCTAATAGGAAAATTTTGGATCACATTTCTCATTGTCTTCAGGATAGTGGTTGTATCAAGTGTGGGAGACAGGGTTTATTCGGACGAACAGAGCGAGTTCAAATGCAATACACTACAGGTATGAAGAAAGGTCTTGAAACAGAAAAAATTGGTCCATACATGTATTGTTAAGTATTGGTCAGATATGAATCGCGCCGCTGTGGCGTGATCTGTATGTGGCTCATACTCAACAAAAACGCTATTTTACGCTTGAACCACTGATATACCACTCCTCCTTGGCTTATTTATGTTAGATAATATATTTTGGAACAATATTTTCACATCGGTTTGTCTTGATTTTAGTCCGCCATTTTGTTAATTTACGATTCACGATGAATCGACCACATAGCGCGTGTTTGTTATTCCAATTACGAATTAAGCAATCCATCTGGGGTTAAAATTTGGAACGCAACCTTGAATTGCGAAATTTGGGTGTGAGCAGGGGCATATATTAAAATTGTGTATATGACTTTTGACGTGTACGCAATTTGATGATTGCAAATTTATCGGTTACCACATTGGATTTGTAACCAGTATCGTATTTATCGCGTAGGAACCTATTGTTCGAATGCTATTTTTCTCAGTTGTCTAATCAAAAAAATTAATGCTAAGTTACTCCCGTTAACGATAAAAATGAGAGGGGTATCCAAAAATTGCCGTTTGCTATTTTAATCATGACGTCATATAATTTGATCACCTGAATTTTCCAAATTCAACCCCTCCTTCAAGTTTCCTTGTAAAATAAATTATTATTATTCTGGTGAAATATTTATGAGTGTCGACAATTATACAGAGCTTCTTTCTTCCCATTTTCAGGTAGGGTGTCCTAACGTATGCTTCAATCAATTTTCGCCAATATCCCACATACGTTTTTGGAGCTTCCAGATCATCATGGTCACAACGCCTTCTATTATATTTATGGTATATTCTGCCCATAAAATTAAGAAGAAAACAGCAAAAGAGAAAACTTCAAGTAACAATTCACCTGTATCACCGGTTAGTTTATGATCTTTGTCAACTTCTTTTTGTAGTATTTTAATAGTGATATAGCCGCAAAGGTATGGGGTCAGAAGTATTTCCTTGGTAATCCAAGGAGGCGAAACCTAACCTAAAAAATGCGTTTGGTGAAATACAAACTTTACGAAGTCGGAGATATCGCTCCGTGTCATTGGCGATCTTACCATAAAGTCCTAAACCAAATCAATACCTTTTCTACAGTGAAGCAAGAACCACATATATAGACCCCGCCTCGGCGGCGCGATTCGTTGATGTCCATTGCTAAACAAAATTTTTTTGATAAGGCGCCCTTCGTTTAGTATGCCAGTTTGAAGCATTCACTTATAAAAGACATAAATTTTCCAATAAAATGGTTCGGTAGATGTACAGTGCATAAAATGGATGCATTTGCGATCCGACCTTGACAAATTGATAATTTTCAAATTTTGATTCGAATGGAACGTTATTACTTGGCATTATTAAATTTTTTCAATGCGAGTTTGTACATACTTCATCTCTTTCTATTTAAATACCCAGCAACAGAATTTCTTTTCAATATTGGATTGCATTGTAAAATTTCATGAAATGAAAAATTCCAAATCGCAGAATATATAAACATTAAACAGCAATCTTAAAGATCTATCTGAAGTGAATGACTCGTTAAATTTTGAAAATATGCGGAATTTGTTTCCTATATTTTGTTTTACATATCTATCGCAATCTTGAAGTTAAAGAACATAAAAAGTAGATATTTTCCTTCACATTTTTCTTTATTTTATTTATCGATGAAATATTTTATCAGTCCATTGATCAATTCTATACAGAAATAGATAAAAAATAAACAAACTTGTAAACTAACTCATATCATCACATTTGAAAATTTCAAAATATAAAATTTAAATACAAACACTTTTAAATCCCTTATATCCGCAAATTGAAAACATCAAAACATTTTAAAATTTGAACCATTACAACACATTATATTATGCCATTGTGTCGAACGAGCGATAAAACTTTAGGCACCCGCAATAAAAATTGCTCCACATAGTCAAAATGACATAAATATTTGATGACCAAGGCTTACGAGGACGTGCAGCCAGGTTAAACTCAATATAAGCTTTTTGTGTTTTTGTAATTCCAATTTCAGGTGCACTATTGAAAAGGAAAAAAAGTAGATAGTTTCAATGTAAATCTACAGTTAGTTGAACTAATTTCTAATAATTTATATGCGCAACGCATATAGACTGCTGATGGCGTGAGCCGTCTGGGCGCGGTCAATATGCTCTGTGTGTATACGTGCGTCCGTCTAATATATATTATATCGCCACTTCTTGGAGTGGATCACCCTGCCCAAGGCCCTGTGCTAGCGAAGATTTATAGAAGGGCAGGGTTAGAATTGTTGGACAAATATGATCTGTTCCTCTTCGGCTCAGCCTACCCAAGTTATTACAGCCTGGACTGAGTGGTGGGCATGGATTAACCAACCGGACTCGCCAGGACTCAAACCCGATATTTTCAACATGTTTAACCACTACTCCACTAGGCCACCGCTCACGAAATATATATCACACAATCTCATACAATGGTAATAGCGTATATGGTACAAACCACACACAGTTATAAAATTACCGTCGCTTTCAAGTAGAAAGTCTTTTTTTATTGCTCTTAAGTCTTAAGTATAATTTCCTCATTTATGCCATATGACCTTCCTGTTTGGGTTGGACTGTCAGTTTACCAACAAACAAATTTGGTATTTTATGTGGTTTGCTCGTTGTATACACTTTCAACAATATAGATAGATATAGCTTGAATAAAATATTTTTAAAATAACGGTATGACGCCTTCAATTTGTCCCTAGTTCGCTTACTACGATTATTACTCACGAATTTTTTGTATTTTTCAAAATATTACAATCATGAAATGGCTAGGATCGTACTTTTAGAGAGTTGTAAATGGGGTAAAATTGCTGAAATTGGAATGAAATACAAGTTTTAATGGCTGATGAGTGGTCGTAACGTCATGGTCACACCACCTCCAACTGGACTTTTTACAATCATTTATCGATAAATCGGTCACATAAGTATACATTGTATGTTTGTTCAAGAAATAATATTAAATTGGGACAATAAATGCAGATCTTTGACAAAATATTTCCAATTGGAGTCATTATGGTCGAATAAAAAGAACGGAATAATCATTATAAGAAAATTATTTTCAATAACTTAATCCTTTTACATATTGAGGATAAACGTCTGTGTTTTCTATTTAACCAACTGCTTTTTAGAATTGTGCTATGAATAATACAGACTGACCTTATATACTGACTTTATTCAATTTCTGTACATTATAAATTACTATAATCTGAAGTAATCCAGTTAAAGTCACAAAACTTCACTTCGAGAAAGTTACATAAGTTCCATTGTCCAATGTAGCATTTTGAATGTTGTATGTATGAAAAATTTATTTATATTAAATTAATTTCCAAACTCAAACCTTTTTTATGAAGTTAGTTATCACTATGGTAACAACACAAAACCGCCAATTTAATGGATCGTACATTACTAAAAATAGATCACAAATATATTTGAATCATACGTTGACCACATAATACTCAAAATGCGCAGTTATATTTGAAAATGGAATAGATTTTTCTTCTGTTCCCAAAGTGTTTTGTGCTAAATTCATTTCAATTAGATAATAATAATCCTAATAACTTGAAGATTATTGATTCACATCTTGTGCAATTCAAGGCCGAATAAAATTGTTGTTGAAGTTACGTTTTTTGGTAAATACTCTATTAGAAATTGCTTTTGTCTAGCATGTGCCAGATATGGACCAGGGACTCATACTTAACAAAACATATTTGGTCAGATTATCTCTGATAGGTTATTTATCATGTTTGCATTATTTTTAATTTATTGCAGTTGTTTTCTTTTTTCCCTTTTTTGTTGTTTAAGAAATTAAAATCAATCATCTATAATATTTTCAATAAACCTTTTCATTATTTTAAAAATACCACAGAAGATTTTTAAAGCAAGGTATCGAATTCTAATGTAGTACTATAAATAATAAACAATAAAATCTGCGTAAAAACACTTTTTTAAAACAACAAAAAAATGAAATCCCAAATCGCCTAAAAATAACAATTTAACAGTGCGTTTCCAACAAAATCTTGGTTGCCAAAACCAAAAAAAATTCAGAAAAATCGATATACGCTTCAAATCTGTTGATTATGATTTTAGCGATGTTTTAGGCATATGGAGCCAACCACGCAAATTTTTAATCAAATTTCATCGTTGAACATCGATTAGCTATAATGATTTTCAATCAAGCATGGGCTATAGATGGACCGCGCCTGTCATGCGCGTTCCATCTATATAGCATACTTGATTGAAATAAAAAAGATTGCGACAAGATGTAATTGCAAAACAAATGTAATTTCACATTTATGATTATTTGTACATGCATGATTGCACATTCCATAGATCGAATCTAATATTTTTTTACAAATTGAATCGATTCCGATTGTATCTGATGCGAATACCCATTTCGGTTATTCGGTATACTTCTACGAAAGTTTTATCCAACGGCTTAATGGGATACGTTGTGATGTAACGTTTTCTTTTGCTCTGTTGGAGCGGACTTAGGATAGTACCAATGTATTTCCTGCTGACTAGAGGTCGACTGCGAAGTGGTCGGTGATACAACCGTCGCCCAGGGCAAATATCATTCATTGTACTTTACTATAAAGGACTCAGTTCTGCTAGTTGATTGCTATACATTAACCATCAAGTTGCCGTCTGTCGGTTTCTTTTAGGTTCTTCTTACAGCCTTGCTTAGCAAGCAAACGGTGGTAGCCGATGAATGATTCCTCGTCGCCTAAAAATGGATTGCCTAAAACAGGATAACAGGATTGATTTTGATTATCTACATGCAAAAACATGCATACATGCAAATCCTATTAAACGTTGTACGTCCTTCAAATTGCTTGTAAAACCAACCAATCCTTTTTTCTTGCACCGGAGGAAAGAGGGTCAAATTTGCATCTAAAAAAACCTACGAATCGATAAACCATCCTAAAAATTTGTTACTAAATTGTGTCAGCACACCGTCAGGGCTTTTAGAGATTGTTGCTATATCGATTTGGCGGTCGACTTTTTAATCAGGCCCAACAGCGCAAAGTAGCGTGGAAAAAATTTAAATTTTGTCGAGCATGGGGCGCAGATGGACCGCGCCTGCTAAGCGCGATCCATCTGCGTTTCATATTTGGGAAAATAACATTGTGGTCAGGGCAGGTACAAGGACGCTTTGGCTGGAAATTGAAGATGCCGCGGGATTACGTGCGGATTTAATCAAAGAGTAGTCTCCACCACAATTCCCCAAGTTGTGGTTTTTTGTAGTCTTACATGTCACCGGTACATTTCAAGCTAGTTTTCGCTTAACTGAAATTTCGGAAATTTCTAGAGCAATTTCGTATTCACTGAAATCTTTCTCTGAAAGTTTTTGCAAAAGATAGAATAATATGTTGAATAGAAGTTTGAAACTTTTTCCCCAAAGAATATAAATTTCATAAGTTGGGCAAACAAGATTTTATTCATATTTTTACACAATTTCCCTCACCACCATCATTTTTTCATATTATATTTTTCGTTTTATATTCCGCACCAGGGATTGAATTGAAATATATTGTACCATTTCGGATACGACCGATATGTTTTGTTTAATGAAAGTTTTAATCAAAGAAAGATTAGGGGAATCCTCAGATAAGTTTTCCTCAGAGCCAAACCACTGCTGGATAATGAAATGAACTAAGTGTTCAAAAAACGAGTTACTCACGTCATACACATTTTATGAAGATAGCGATGAACAATATATTTAAAAAGATTGAAATTAGTTTTCTTCACAAACAGTTTAAAGAAGAGAAGTGTGTTTGTTTTCATATCGCAACGATTTGCTAACTTGTTTTCTAATTCAAAATATGTCAGCGTGCGAATATCACTAGGAAAATTTTAATGAGATAAAACATAAAATTTCAAGTGTTTAATGGTTTCGGCAACGATAATGGGGGAACTAAATAGCATGTTTATTTGTCGATTCACAATGATTAATTGTTTTGCGTAGTTAGCAACTTGAGACTTGAACGAAACCCTGCGATAAAAGCGCATTAAAAAGTACATTAAATATACCGTTCATTTGTAGTAATTGTTAATTCCAATTTTTTAAACCGCTCTGGCGGTTCGCTTCATCCATCAACAGTCCATGATTTACCCAAAAAGTCGATTTTAAGGTTTTATTTTAATATTTCAATGTGAAATTAGGGCTTAAACCGGCGATTTTCATTCTGTTGCGACCCAGTGTTTATAACGTTGACATTGTGGATTAAAGATTTCGGGTCCCTGGATGTAATAGATGATGCTTTTGTCATCGCATATCAATATAATTTGGATTTTCTTTTATTATTTTTCCTGAAGTTTAGATTCTTTAAAAATCTCTTGTTTCACAATGAACAAACAACAATATTTTCCAGAAAATTATTGAATAAGTCAATCAATCATATAAACATTTACTGAAAAGATATGCTTTTTCAAATCACTAGAAAATTCAATACGAATTTAATTTGCGAATCACAAATCAAATCGAATATTCCAGACGTTCATAACTATAATCAAAGATGCCATGTCTATGCCCTGAACAAGCATTTCACTATTGCGTTGCTGAATGAGTAAGTCTTTAGATGCAGTCCATGTACGTTACGTTCTCCAACGATCTTACCAAATCCTTAGGAAATATTAAAAATCCTCTCACGCGTATGGGAAACTCATTACGAAAAATAACGTTTACATGTTGATTGCGCGTGATTAAAACCCTTATTGGATTAAATCGAACAAAATCCACACTTCGGCTTATAGATTAGGTCATTATGTTCTTTTAATCACAGGCAATTTGCACGCAAAGAGAACAAATTACTATTCCGTATGTCGCTCGTTCCAAAGAGACAGTAAATTAAAAATTGATTGTTTTTTATTTGTTATTTCTTCTAAACCCTCTTAGTTCTCACAATTTTTATCGAGTTTGAACTTAGAATAGAAAACTGGAATATTAAAAAAATACATTTTGTCAAGCATGGTCCACAGATGAACCGCGCCTTGACAGCGCGATCCATCAGTGACTCAAGCTTGACAAAAATAAATTATACTTATTGGTGATTTTAGTGGGTTATTGATAAAAATATTATCATCATGCTGTCGATAATTTTAATTATTTCCTTGAATTAGGCAAATTCCCTTAGCGTAATAAGAATTGTACCTTGCTATGGATTCTCTTTGATTCCGTCCTCTTCGACAATAATTTAGCTTAGCTATGTTAAAGTATAACATGAACATTTTAGAAAATTAACAGCACACACTTGGCATAAATATCAGTAACGAGTCGTTTTTTTTTTTCAATTTTGTAAATATACAATACTGTGAATTAACTTAATTAAATTCATACTAATACAATAAGCAACACCTGTTTTGCCAATTTTTTATTTCAATTTCAATTTTCGGTCTATTCATGAAGTATATATTTGAAATGAATTTCAAGCAAAAATGCACTCAAATTCTATTCAAAAACTGTTGATATTTTGCAAAAAATTTCAAATTCAATAATGTGGGCCGAGGCGGCGTAAGTGGATGCCTAACACAACGTCTAATTAAGGAAACGAGTTCGATTCCCATTCCCATGTATGAATTAGATAAAACAGGGAACAAAAGAGGCTTTGAAGGATTATATCCCTGGGCTACTGTATGCCACAGCTTTGGAACGATGCTCGATAAACAAACTGGTTCCTTGTTATTTTCACATGGATGGAATAACAAGACTAAAGACAATGGATAGAATTTCATTATTATTTGTATACTGTGAAGCAGAGTTTATGTGTATATAAATGTGCAAATTTGTAAACAAACACGGGGCATAAACTATGAATGAGTATGTCAATGTTAGCGAATTGTCTGGAATCTGCTAATCATCCATACACAATAAACTATATTTCAAAATTTAATTTCACTTTTCTGGGTAATAATGGCGTCATCGGATTTTAGTTTTTGACAGGTAGCATTCGATTGTACTCTCCATTAGCGAAATTGAATAAGCCGATAAAGAGAAATCTATATAAAACGATCTATAACTATTAGTAAGATTACTATTACATGTCAGATTATCCGGTTAAATATTGCACAAATATCCGGATCTGTGTTAATAATACAAATCGTATTAATAGAGCAAATCGAGATGGAAGTATAGGAATTGATGGTTCTACCATCGCCCAGAAAAAATACAACTTAACAGCATTTTATTAGGATATACTTTTTCAAATCACTGGAAATTCGATATAAAATTAATTTGCGAATCACAAATCGAATCGAATATTCCGGACGTTCATAACTATAATCAAAGATGCCATGTCTATGCCCTGAACACGCATTTCACTATTGCGGTGCTGAATAAGTAAGTCTTTAGATGCAGTCCATCTACGCTACGTTCTCCAACAATCTTACCCAAATCCCTAAGAAATATTTAAAATCCTCTCACGCGTGTAAGGAAATTCATTACGGTGGTTCGAATTTGTTTGGGGTGTGTTGTGGGGGTGCAATGTTGCTCTGCCATTCAATCTTTGTTAGTAAATTTCTTGCTGATGTTGCTTCCAGCGCTGTATACCATGCATTCAAAAGTTGAAAAAAATACCAACTCATTGTTTAACACAAAAATTTGTAAAAAAAGAAAAAGGAAATTGCCGCATTTCTGGTCTTGAATAACCCCCCGACAAATTTGCTCACTTCATTTCCATGACCCAAACTTTTACATCACGCTAATCACTTTACGCCGTGAAGTTTTATACAGAAAAGAAAACGTGAAATTTAGATTCAATTTCCCGAATTAAAACTCAAAAGTTACCGTCTTGATCCGGTTTTAAATCGACCGGTATGATTTTACGGTTGATATTAAAGTTTCCTTTATCGATTCCATAAACGTTTTCGTCATTGAGAGAATCGAAGGATCGTATCCAAATCTGTCGACTTTCGTTATGTAATACCTTAATAGGGACTAAAGCGTTATTCTGCAAGTATGGGTCATAAATGTACCACGTTTCACAAGAGCGTTCTATCTATGATTCGCACTTGCACAGATAAAGTTAATGAGTTTATTTGGAAGCTTTGGTATGGGTTTGGATAACCTCTAACCAGGCATTCAATCGATAGAATACACAACGATATCGACCATACGACCGTTTTGCTTAATGAGTAACAGATTTAGTTCTTTGTCGTTATCGGAAAACTTTTTATGATCGATCGTCGTCGTTTTGGAAAATTAGAATTTGAATGCTTCGCTTTGTTCCTTTTTATAACTGCCAATATTTTTGTTTTAATCTAAGGAAAAGGGAAAATAACGCGCACCCACCACCAACGCCATTTTATCTATTTTTAATGTGAACCCTATGGTTCTATGATCATCATTTTAGCATCATGAGATAACGGGGGTTTAAATCGAACACCGCCAAGCCTAGTCGATAAAGGACTATGTCTATTATTCAGCACGGTCCCTATCGTACCTGGAACCTCTTGTCTTTTCCAAGTTACTAAATTCATATAGATGAGGATTTCGATCCAAACCTCAAATTATATTTGATTTTGTTGCAATAGATCACTCAGAGTAAATTCCTAATTCCAAATCGATTATCTTAGTTTGTCAAGAAATTATCACAGCATACCGCGCCCTGGCGGTATGCTGTTATCTGCCCAGCCCTAAACTCACAGAAATATACGAAAAGTTTCTTGTGCGCACTTGTGAGTTACTGAATCAAATAAAGGGTCAGCCAATGCATTCGGAGAAAACCCTTATTCCGAGAAAAATGTTCAAGAATTGGCATGGAAACTATATAGAAATAAGTTTGAAAGTGAAAAAATCTTTAAACGGTATTACGTTTTTTTTTGACATTTTCCTAGCTCTTTTAGCAGAAAAATCAAAAAACTTTTTATAGAATAACCTATCCATATTTGTTTTTAATAGAACGTCTTTGAAATATATAATTCTTCGGTAAAAAATCCCATTTTTTAATCATTTTGTCCCATAGATTAAAACTTTTTGTGACTCACGGTAAAATCAAATTATCATTTCCCCACTAATTTGATTGTTATACTCAATCAATATTTCAGTTTTATTGGAACATGAATCACAGCTGGGCAGTACATCAACGGCGCGAGCCAGCTGTCCTCAATGGTCAATGAGGAGTTACAACATTTTCTGATTGGATACACCACATCGATTAGAATAATACTTACTTCCTGAGATAACACATATTTTAATAATGGTTTTTCACCTTTGATGTGTAATCGAAAACATTAAAGTTAAATATTAGATATCATATATAGAAATCTCCCATCTTAGCCGGTTAAGTTTATTTTGTTTTGTATGTCAATAATCATGTTTTGTTAAGGATGGATGCTGATGGATCGCGCCTTCGAGGCAACCAAAATTCAGATACTCAATCTGCATAAAGCATTTTTTGCTAAACTACGAACTATTTCTCGCACCGCGTTCGAAAGTAGCAGAGAACCTTTTTTTTAGCGAATCGCTGTGAATTCGAAGGGATTGTTATTGTGTTGTTAGTATGATTCAAAATTCATATAATTGATTAAGTTTTGGGCGCCAGGTCGATGAAAGTTCCAATTTATTATCAGTTTACATGAACCTCTCTGTCAAAATTACATCCAGCAATGATATGAAGATATTTGCAAGAATGGAATATACTTGCCCAATCTACGTAACAAAACTATTTTCCCTTTGAGCTTTTGCATTAGGATTAGATCGATCTCAAAATTTACGCTTGACATAGTTGAATTCCAAAATTTTAAACAATTGAAATACCGTTTTTAACTTTTTAATAACATAATAAATATAATATTACTATAGTAAAATTGCATCGCAAAATTCTAAATTAATAGGCGGTGGACATCCTCAAGCGTTGAAACTATGTTTCAATTTTCGAAGTTAGATAACTTTAAAACAATTTTCAATCTTTTACAGGAGAAAACTCAGAAACCAGAATTAGCTCTGATGGCTTCTCAGTGGAAAAGTTGTCAGAGTGATGAAGATAATACCAAGAAGAAAAATAGGAGACGAAAGTAAGAATTTCGTTCAAGTCCTGTTTATTCATCAGTAAAAATAATAAAAATCCAAGATGCAACATTACCAAAAATGCTAATGAAAGCCTAATTAAGTTTTACGCTATTTTGTGTTTTCACTTTCTCGGATGTATAAACGCAAAACCCGCCGCGCTGTTACGCAAAGACTCAACCACTTTGGATATTTATCTGAAATATCACAGACAATTGGAAAAAGTATTAGTTTTGGTAAAATGCCTTTCGCTATAAAACCCTCAAGTCTAAAATAAATGCAATAATCTTACAACAATTTGCCAACTTTATCGGCTTCTGACCTTGGTTGCGCGATTAATAACTGACTCACAACGTTTTCAGCAAAAAAAAAAAATGATTTCAATTTTAACACCTTCGACAGATCACAATTCAATGAAGCGGGATTAAGTGCTGTAGAACCACAACCTTCTGTGTCTCGGAAATCAAAGAAAAAAGAGATGACAGAGGAAGAAAAGACAGGATTTTCTCAACATTATGCATTGTATACTACATCTGTGCTGTTGAGAACGTTTGTTGAAGTCTTCTTCATATTACTGCAGGTGTGTTTTTGTTTCATTTTTTCCGATAATTTGGGTCAACTGTTGATCTAGGGCGGAGAAAACCGAATCCTTAATCTGATCTGGATGATTTTGTAGATTCAGATCGAATCATTAAATCCATATATGGCAAATATACCATTTTTACTAATACAAATTACCACAATGATGAAAATCAAGATATTTATAGATACGGATTGCTAGTATTAGCATCAACAGATTTAAAGGCAATGTATTTTCAATCAAAACTATATGTCTGAAAGCAAAGAGTTTTATATTTTACGCATTTTGTCGTTGAAATGAAAATCCCTCTTCATTTAGCAAGTTTGTTCTCATGAACTTTCAGTATTGATTCGAATAACCCGTGCTTCGTATCGATCCTAATCACTGAATCAAATTGCCCAGATCCATATACAACAGAGTAAATAGTAAACCATAGAAGCAGAGATACATATCGAAGCTCGTTATTTGAAGACGTGGATCTGGTAATACAGAAATAAATGAGCGTAAAAACCGTTAGCTTAGCTATTGTCAACTCGACTTTATTAAAAAGTTTTTTATATTGCATTCCTTAGCTATATGTACGACTCTTGTTACCGATTTTGAAAAAATTGACTCTTCTGAAAATGAGATTGTGACGATTGCTAATGCGCATCTGATGATAAGTGCTGTAAAAACGTCACAATTTTCTTAGTTAGCGTTTGCATTTCTTTTGTTTCTTATACAAACATTTCATTTTCAGTACAAACTTTTTGGATTTCGCATTCCGGAACTCTACAGATGTGCTGGATTCCCTTGTCCGAATGAAGTCGATTGCTTTGTATCGAGGCCGATGGAAAAAACTATATTTTTATGGTTTATGTTCATAATTGCAATCATTAGTTTTGCATTGAACGTTGCAGAGATTTATTATTTATTTTGGCAGGTGAGTTTCGTGTTAGTATATAGAATAAAAATAACGTCACTGGCGTCACTGACTAAGTCACATTGCAAAGTAACACATTTTTAACTAATATCAAGTTTTTTATTTATTTTCTATCGAGATTATAAAATTTTGATTTTGCTAACACTTTACTTATGTTAAGGTATATATTTCGAACTCTGAGAAGTTTATTTCGTTAAGTATGAGACACTGATGGACCGCCCCTTGTAAGCGCGGTCCATCAGTGGCTCATACTTAGCAATTATGTTTGGTCAAAATTTTGATAACTGTACAGATGAAAGTAGCTACAAATAAACTGGAAAACCAATTTGTTGAGCTATTCTTGTACATATACAAAGCCCTTTTAGAATTACTTGTTGATTGTTTTTGCGGTAATTTTAATCAACTGGTTGCCACATTACGTATCGAATTTTCCTGAATCCGCAGGATTAATTAATTTTCTTATCCGCAAATAGAATAAAATGTGGCAACCGTGAAATCGTTTAAGAAGGCCGAGACCGGGGCAGTCTGAATAAAAAACAATTGAATCAATAAGAGGAAAAATAATGTTTTGCCTCGAAAAGGTGTTTAATTCAGAAAACATGTGTAAACTAGCGTATGTGCCTGGGGGGCACGGTGTATTGGTTTCTCCCTCTTTGCTAACTGAAATAATTAGAGAATGACCTTTCAGGTGTTTTGAAGCTTATCATTTCCCAAATATTTTTATGTGCCTTTGGTGCACAATAGTTGTTATGCTTATCTAGCCAATGTTAGGCCCTGAAATTCCATTTATGACTTCATTATGACGTCAAAATTTAACCATGATTTTTTCCTATTTGCCCCCTCCCCTTTTTTTACGCTTCTGAATGTGCCACTGCATGTGTAATATATTATAAAATTGACTTAGTTTAAACATTTGTAGACGCGTTCCCTGCTGCACAACATTTATCTTGACAGGTGATTCTTCGATAGGAAATATTTAGCGTTTCAACTTTTGTTTTGATGTGCTGGATATTTATTGTATTTTCCTACATTCAGAGTTTTTAATTAACTAAAACCTTGTATTTTATTCAGTATGGATTGCGAAAGACAAGGCAGCAAAGGCAGCGTAGAAAAATGAAAGTATCAATGGTTGATGACATGCACGATATCACAATACACGATGCTGAAATTGTGGACGGTGGAATAGTAGCTCCGCGTATAGCACCGCCCGAATATAGAGGCATTGCAGTCGACGATTACGAACATGGCGATATCATCAGAGAAATTGATTATGTTCGAGAACAGCCACCAATGGCCATGAGCGTTAGTATAGACGATGCAATGATAACGGAACACTTGCAAACTGCTAACCCTAACACAGCTCTTGTAGCAGCTACCGCACCCTCTCGGTACAGAGTACCAGAAATAGTTACTTCCGTTACGTCATTAGACCAGCCTTATGCTAATCTAAAACCTGATAATAAGAAGGGCGGAAGAAATGGAAAGAAAGGGAATGATTACTATGATTATGTATGAATACCATGCCAATATGCAAATTGCTAATGTGGCATTGAGCTGCCGGGCAGCGTCACAGCGCCATCTCGCGTAACTGATGACACGACGCTGATGCTCTTCCTATCGACAAGTTGATGTGCAAAAAACAGAATTGAAAGAGTAAACAATTGTTTCACCATAATAAAATAGAAATGGAAGTACAAATATGAGAACATGAAATACAGATCGCTAGAAATTAAGTAATATAAATGGATGCGCCAACAGTATTTTGATCGAAAAACATACATCGTTAGGCGTATATACATGAACTTTGAGAACAAAATATTGTTTAATTTTATCTCAAAATAACAAGCTATCAACAGGAAAACCGAATTGTGGTTTTTATTTATTTTAAGGCTACTTCGATTTTTGTCTATTCTCGTTTTTTCGAACAATCAAATTCACTGCTTTTTCCTTTGCGCACTTTTCCTTTTGTATATTTTTTCTTTGAGTTTTTTAGTATATCTTTCCTGTTTTTTATCATTGTTATTGGACATGCAAGGACTACGAACCTCTTAATATGATATCCTCAAAATATAGATTAGGTTATTTGAAAAAAACGTTGCTAAGGTACTAAAATCTAAGAAGATCTAATAATTTACTTCAGATAAAGTAGGTTTAAAAATTGAAGCAAAATTGTAAATGATAAAATTTGCAAACAAAATCAAGTGCTCATGGTTGAGAGTTCTTCATACATATCCGTCCATTATTATTTAGGTGAAATGCTTATTCCATGATAAAAAGTTATTTTGTCAAGAATGAGCCGCAGATAGAGCGCACCTAGACGGCACATTCCATCCCGTCACATACTTGACAACATAATTTTGATAAGTTATTTTTTTTTAAAAATTAGGTTTGACTTGTGGATCAACTTTTTTTATTTATTTATTTCTATCACTGTGTTTATGTTGCACTCCTATGTGTTCATTGTCCATTTTTTTAATTTCAGATATTACGTACTTTTGTGTAATTCACTGTTTAATAACGATCAACACGTAAATTTCATTTTCTTTGTATTTCTACTTACTCTTTTAAAAAAAAATTCAAGCCTGTTTTCTTGAGTACGAGCCACTGATTGATCACGCCTCTGAGGCGCGGTTCATATGTGTAGATGGTTTTGCCATTGTCACTTTCTGCACTTTTACATGGAATACTTCGCATGGAATACTTCCCGTTTAGAGTGCGGTTGCTGGTACTACATTTTGTAGTATCCCATTGCTATGTGGTCGTTAATTGGTTCTCTTTCAGCACGGCTTAGGGGGGTCGGAGTGAATTTAAATAAAAAAAGTGCTTTTCAATACCCCCACCTCCGCAGTAATTATCGCATATACCCAACAAAACAAAATAATTTAGTACAAATTTATAATGGAATCAAAGACAATCTTCTGATGAAAGCATTCACATTTATATTTTGAGTTTAAGTAACAATTCACTCTCTTATGTATTAGAAATTGTTTGTTAAAATTAATAATGAATTAACACTTATTTATATTCTACGATATATATTATACAATCATCAGTCATTATTATAAATATATAATTGTGTAATATTCCAATCATATTTAATCATTTACTACGAAAAGTTCCAACCTATTTTATTTTATCTAACTAAACCAAACTGCACTGATAATTATAACTTGGGCCGTCATTTTCAGATACATTTGAATATCGAATCACATCGTGTCGGATCGAACCGTTTCGAATCTGCTTTCTATTTCAAAAATTATTACTAAATTAAAAAAAAAACAGTTTTCTTCTATTTTAAAAAAAAACTAAAATTAGGCAATATTAACAAAAGTTTTCTTCTAATTTATATCGGTGGAAAATTTCGAACTATGATTGAGAAAACCTCAAATTAAGGCAGCATATTAACCCCTAAAAAAATTTCTATAGAATACTCAAAATTACTGGTCTTGAATATTATGTGCGCACTTGCTGAAAAATCGTACCACAGAGGATTGTTCATCTATGTTTCACACTATTAGATTGAGAAAACTTAAAGTCATTTGTCGACTTTAAATAAAAATGAAAATTTTTTGTATTCAAATCATTATAACTCGGATTTGGCCCGAATATTTCTATGTATTCGAATCGATTTATTCAAAGAATCTCGAATCTAAGAGTTTTATCAATTCTTATCGAATAGAATTCCTGATTCCATAAAAATAACAAATATCCCATTTTTACTCTTACTATTATTGTCTCCATTATAGTTAAAAAATTAACAGTTACGAATTCTGAATATTAGCCAAACAGGCTTAAAAGCGATGTATTCTCAATTGTACTCCAGTCCAAGAGCGAAAATTTTCATTTTAACGACAATTTTGGTCAAATTTGGCCAAAACCAATTGCATTTTGTCGTTAAACATTTCACTTCATGTAGTAAGTTTTTGTTCCTATGACTGATTCGACTAATCTGTTCTTCGAATCGATTCGAATCACCGAATCGAATTGCACAGCCATATTTTTATCCCAGTCATAAATTGTATTTTGTCAAGAATGTCCCGCTGATGGTCTTCGTCTTTTCGGTGCGGTATATCAGCGACTCATGCTCAACAAATCATAATCAAATACCATTTGTCCGATTAGAATTTTCAAATCTGACACTTTCAGTTCTACGTTCTATGATTTGCGAATTTTGGTATCATATTATATGGATATAAATTCTCTTTTAAGTTTGTTTTTTTCTCTTTTTATCAGTTGATTTTTCTTTTTTGGTTGTGACGAAGCGTTTCACATTGCGGAATAATAAATGTAGACCTCATAAACTCGAATGAAGTTTTTTTCCATGTCCACAGGATGAGTTTTCAAGCAAACTGTGATAAGGAAGTTACACCATGATCTAACGACAGCTCACAATTAACTTTGGAATGAGTACTATAATACATTTTTCACCTTTTTCAATAATTAATTGTCAACTTTGTTCTCATTCGTACGATGTGAAATTTCATCCTTTTACGTAGACTTCTCTTATCACGACCCTACTCCTGACAGATTCAGAAATAGGAGGAAACAAAAGGTAGTATATTGCAAATTATCAACGACTCGTCTAAACTGAAACTTCCATGTAATGCTGAGGTTTCCCATGCAGTAACTATAATATATATTCATATATATAAAGAAGGAAATCATTTTATTCAGTAAACAAGCAGTCATACAAACAAAAAAAATTCGAGAAATGATGATTTTTATTTTGGCAGTGCTGAAGCGTTTACAAATGAAGTAAGTAAATGTTTTCCATGTACTTGTTTCTCTATATGTCTTGGAATATTTTGCAGAAAGATTGTACTTGTGATTTTCCAAATTATGTTAATCATGTAAACGTCAATATATCAATTTAATTAGTAGGTTTGTGTCGATTGATCGTTTTTGTATATTTTGAGTAATCAGCGATTGCTGTCGTAACCCACATATTCATACCCTAAGGCGTTTATATTAATTACCAGGGTTTCTATCATGCAAATGCATTTCACAGTTCCATTTGAGTCAAGATAGGAATCCTTTGAACAATTTATTTAATGTCTGGTTTTTATGATGTAGACTTATTAATAGTTATATTTAGCGACGTATGTCAGACGAGTCGAGAATGAACCGTTTTTTTTAGCAACGTGGAAGATTCAAAAATAAATCTTTCGTATATGATCCGCATTTAAATTTGCAACACACTTCGATCCTGCAGGTTTATTCTTCTGGAATTCTATAAGTAGTTTACCATGCGGAAAATGAAAGGGGTGATTCTCTCTAGACCGAATATAACTTCATTCAGTTGCTAAAGTAGAAAACAGTCGAAAAGTATGAATAAATAAGAATAGTTGGAAAAATATTTTATGCCGATGAACGACACAATGATACCAAAAATGCAATTATATTTAGTTTAGTCAATTTTAAGTGATTTAGGATCCCAGAATTACCGCGGTTTTCTGAGAAGGCAAGATGCATGGACGGTTTTCAGTTTTTTTTTATACTTATACTTTTATTAGTAAATCATCGTGAACAAGGACGTTGACCCATGAATGAAAAAATTAAATTTCTACAATGGAATCAGCAAAGTCAATTTAGAGGTAAATCGAAAAATGAGTCTTGGATTATTATATCATTTTTTTTCGATTTGTAGAAAGGTTTATACGGCTTAGAAGCTGATATTAATAAAAGAAGGCAGTAAATTCTTCTCCAGTGGTTGAGTATGCACAGATCTACTTTATTGTAATATATTTTTTCAGTATTGAAAGATTACTCTATTCGATTTGTGAGATAGACTAAATTGTTATCAAAGCAATGTTGGACCAATATCTATATTTGTATAATGTTGGTGAAAATATGAGGAATTGCAGTTTGTGTGCTCCTGGAACGAGTGTTTTTGAATTTTGTACAAAAGAAAGCGATACCTTGTGTCGACCATGTCCAAATGAGCATTTTTCTTCGTTTTTCAACAATATGACAAGGTGATTTATTTTGTCTCTGTGGAGGCATGTAGCAATATCAGGAATTAGCGTATAATTTTATATTAATTGAGGGGCCTAAATCAATACATTCTTTTTCATAAAAAGACTTCAGAAATTATAGTTTTTGTTTAAGGTTATGATTTTCACAGTATGGGCCACTCCCCCATGGCTCACTTCAATTTAACGGAACATAATAGAATTTAATAGCTAACTAATGTTTTAATAGCTAACTTCGTTTTGTACCTCTTTTTATCGCTTGTTTCAATAATATCGCATTTGTTTGAATAAATTTCCCTCGGTGGTAAGATACAGCGGTGCGTTTGTCTGACAACAATGATAACGTAGAAGAAGTCCCAATCAGAAATTTTTATTTTATCTAGCATGAAAACGCACTGACCGCGCTTTGTCGGCGTAATCCATCAGTGACTCAAGCTTAGCAAAAGCATGTATACACCAAACATACATGTCAGACAATTTTCGTAGTTACCAAGTTTTGAACTTGGTTTATTAGGTAAAGTGAAGCCTATACATTTTTGACCTCGCACGTCACGTCTCTTGCAACTTATAATAATCTATCTATATATATGAATACACGTTTTTCATTTTAAAAATATTGGAAATCACGTAAATCGATTATTTTCTCAGTTGCACCAAATGTCGTCGATCTTGTTCACCTTCTTTGAGATTAGAAGTTGAGAAAGATTGTGCTCCAAATCATGACAGAATCTGCCGATGCATCAAAGGATATCACATTATTACGAATAGATTTTGTGCAAGACACAGAAAATGTAAACCTGGATTCGGAGTTGAAAGTTTAGGTGAAATCCAATACAGATATTCATTTAATTTTGTTAAGTATAGGCCACTGTTGGACCGCGCCTCGGCGGCGCGATCCATCAGTGACTCATACTTAAAAAAAGAATTGTTACCGGAATATAATATGCCTTGATTGAAACGAGATTTCTGTGTTAGATGTAAACACTATTAACGCAAGAGAAGGTCTCAGAAAGTATTAACTCAAGACAAGAGTTTTCCACAACTTTATCAATAAACGCCACAAGTATGGAAAATATTTTTGATTGTACCTTAATGTAATGTAAATTTGGAATTTGGAGACGTTTTGAAATTTGCATGTACTATATTGAAAATCGTAAAATTGATGTTATAAAGGAAAAAATAATACCTAATGTAAAGTGTAACAATTTATTAGGTAACATTGAAGATATCCTTCATAACAAAGTTCAATTACTGCTGTGAAAGTACACAAGTTTGTAATGATTGGGCTGTTTATTTTGTCCGCGAGTATCTAATACCCAAAGCACTAATTGAAATGGAAAAAAACACTAAAACAGGATGTTGACTACTTTACCGCAGGCACTTCAATGAAGGACACAAAATGTCGAGCTTGTACTGGTGATGAATTCTCTTCATTATACTCACCATACGAGAGATGCCGACAAAGAGCAGATTGTAAAAATGCTGGAAGAATTATCAAACGAGTTGGAACGAGCTCACGGAATAATATTTGTGGTAATTTTTAAGTTCAATCAGCTTTACTTATATTTTAACTTAAGGATGCTGTTTCCGGAGTCAAAATCTAATTCGTTTTGATCCATGTGTGATTTGCTGATTTATTCGAATACCAATTATATGCCACAATATGACTCTAAAGGTTTTGGGAACAAGAATTTTATCAGCATGAACAACATAAAGATTAAACTATTTTTTATATTCAATTTATATTACAGGTCCACCAAAATCAAACATGTCGAGCACAATACCAGGTTTGATTTCAGCGTCGTCTTCAACTCTGGCGAGTACAGTTCTGGCAGTTGACTTTGGTCCTCGACAGGGTAAAATATTGGTACTTTCACATTGGTGAAGGAAGAACCGAGTTTCATTGTAATATCCCGTTTTGAGATGATCAAAACTTACCAACTACAGATTCTGACTTATCGTCCTAATTCAGTTATTGATGTCATTAGTTTTTTCAAATTTAGTATTCTGTTTTCCAAACGCGACAAAAAGAATATGACCCACTTTTATTGGTCGCGAACAACTAGCAGTTTATATCACCAGGAAAACTAATTATTTTGCAGGAGAAGCGACTGTTCCTTGGTTGTGGATGTGTTTGTTTTTCATTGTACTTGTTGTCATGTTGTCGATAATCATAACAATGTGTGTTTGTAAGTTTGGACAATGCACTGCTGTCAAAATTTTCAGGGAGAAACAAAGAGGAACATTAGGTAATATTCCATACTTATTGCATCATATTGCTATATATTGATGTAAAATAATTTTGAGCGGGAGTACTCGCCTTTCGATATTGAGAAAATTTCTATTATATATCCGTTCTATTTTCCTATTATACCAAGGGCCGCCATGACCGACTAGCAGCTATTGAGTGAAAATTTTGTTATGGATTAAGATTTGTAGCGATTGACGTTTTCATATCATTCGTCCAAAATTTTGTGTCAACGGATCGCTGTGTCTCAGTAGTAGATAATCGGCACAACATGTTCTGTTGGGCGTGGGTCACTGATAGATCGCGTCACCAACTAACATCCACTTAATAGCACTACTAGTAGATGTAGTACCAGCAACTGCACTCTGAAAGGAAAATATTTCAAACTGAACTGAACCACTATAATAAAGTGGTAAAGTGACTTGGTATTTGCCCTGTGCGTTGGTGAAACCATCTACCACTTTTTTGCTTCCTTTCAGTCGCCTCTTACGACACGCAGGAAATACGTTATGACTAAAGCCCGTAACTATAGGGCTTGAGATACTTACGAAGTGGTAGATGGTTTTACCATCGCCCAGGGCAGATGCAACTCACTACTTTTTAATATATTGGTTCAATCCTCTCGCGCGGATGGTTTCCACTTCGAATGCAGTTGCTGGTACTTATCTTGGTATACCAGCTCTCTGCCACTTAAGTGACCATTATTTGGGTTCTTTTAGGCTATGCCTCGGACTTGCTTTAAGCGTGTTTCAACAAAAAGACACATCAGAGATCATTTCTGCACTTTCTCACACATTTAACTTTTATAAACTATCCAATTACAGAATTAAGTGAAATATCTCCAATGGCCGAAGAACCAAGTGCTGATTACACTCAAGTATCCAATTTATCGGAATCAGATTTGCATTTAACTGTACGTGATAGTACTCAACATAATGATACTTTATGCACACAAGAGACTAGATTAGCGGCCACATTACCAGCAGGAACAAGATCTCAGAAAAATAGTCAAGGTTTGTAGTATATTCTCGCATGAAAATTCTTTTGAAAATTTCCATGGAAAAGAAAACTTATATCACGGAAAGTAAAATATATAATATTGTTTTATACCAAATGTAACCGTCATGACTGATAAAAAGGAGTTCGAAATATTTCATATAGTTTGTTAATTAAAATGTTTCCGAATAACTCAAGCTTTCAATACTGCCATTTCAAATTTCAGAAAAATGCAGACATATTGAAAAGTGGATTTCGACCTTTTCAAAACGCTATGTTGAAAATTGGAAAATCTGCAAGACATAATTAAATATATATTGCAATAAATGTCAATGTACTGAACGGCTTATTTGGGCATTTATAGCTGCCAACTATAGTTCCATATTTTACAACCTCTGCTCTTCTGATTAAAACTGTCGGTGTTTATGAAATTCAAAGCAGTATTGAAAATAGAGTAACACAACAAATGTATATCAAATTAAAGTCTATACAGAGAGTGCTATTTTTTAAAGATATTACAATTTTTCTAATTTTTTTTTTTTTTTATCAGAAAGCAAAGTTATACTGTCAACAGCAAGCGAACCTCATCTAGTTATGGAGAGATTTGAGAATGATCTTCAACAATTGGTCGACAATAACACTTCGGGTAAGAGCTGAAACGTTATTTCTAGCCCACCAAATAGTGATGACAACCTTATTTTTTCTTAAACTAGGAGATGTAAAACGAATTTACCCTCCAAAACTAGATAAAGTGTTATTAAGAGCTAGGTAAAAGTTAACTAAGTAAACTAGGTACTTTTACCTTGAAGTGCTACACTGCTACCCAATCAGAGTATTATTTTGTTAAACATGGGTTGCAATTAGATCGCACAGTGACTCACACTTAACAGAACAAGTTTGGTAAGTATCTTCCCAATTTGGGTATACCCAATCGGAAATATTATTTGTCAAAAATGAATCACAGATAGACCACGCCTCAGGAGCGATACATCTGGGAATCATACTTCACAAACGTTGATTGGATTAGACTTTTTGTTCGGTCAATTGTTCCAGCCTTCTCGCCAACTCCCGAAAACATATTATAAGGAATAATTATGTAATATTTATATCACCCTCAACATTTTTGCATTTTTATTTAGACTTGTCGCCAGAATTTTTGAATGTTGTCATTAACCACGTTGCCACCAATATCGGTGATGACTTGATACGTTTATTACGTCACCTACCGTTTGGAGAAGATACACCTACTCAAGATCAGCAAACACAAGTTGATAATGCTTTAGTGGCCTTACAGGTGAAAATGTGCCAAATATAGTTATCGTGTTTTATCAGTATATTTTGAATATTATCCACTCAAGAGTACAGTTCCTGGTACTACATTGTAAAAGAACGACATGGTTTACTTATCTGTAAGCGCTGTTTTCGGACTTGAAGTAAATTTTTATCAAGAATCTCGAGTTCAACTTCCCTGGTTTGAATCTAGGTAAGCCTGGTTGATGAATCCGTGTCCGACTACTCAGCCTAGTTATATGGAATACTCATAGTCACACGTATGTTCCCGCACATATATTCGCTATACTAAACGTATTTTTAACATTAATCCTATTTCGAATCCTGGAATATTATATTTGTAATGCATTTCAATCCTCCGGCCTCCTCTCATGTCTTCCCAACAATTCTTTGCGAATTTCTATCTAATAATTTTATCTGAAATTCATTCATCTTCACTTTTACCCTCATTTTAAATTACGTTTCATTCATTATTTCAGGCTTGGTCTATTAACTGTTCTCAACAATCCATCCTACCAAATCTTATCGAAGGATTACACTGGATTGGGAAATATGAACTTGCTAAAGAAATCGAAATGTTGAATCAACATTGATAGTGGTTGATCTCAAAATAACCAGATGTTTTGTACTGTGAAATATTCGTCGTTTGCTCGCAAGATTCATTGATAATGAATTCTACACAAAACACGCATTTACGAGGTCAAAATGAAATGTATTTTGCTAAATATGAGGTACCGACTTTGTTTAGTATGAGCCACTGATGGATAGCTCATCAGTGAGTGACTTATACTAAACAAAACATATTTATGATATACTGTTGGAAGCAAAAAATGGTTTCTGATCGATAGGCTATGTTTGGAGTATATTCGAGTCTGTAACTCGACCAGAGTCACTTGCCAATGGCTTCACTCGTCTCTAGTTATAGTGAGAAAAGCCTAAAACTCAGGCTGTGATTTAATGAGTCACTTGCCAATGGCTTCACTCGTCTCTAGTTATAGTGAGAAAAGCCTAAAACTCAGGCTGTGATTTAATGAAAAGTAGATGAGATTTTATTCTGGGTTTGATATTTATTCGGTCTGAGGATGTATTTGAAAATGTTGAAAAATATCTTTTTTTTCAATTGTTATCGTGTTGTTAAAAATTTATATGTATATATATATATATATATATATGTACTGAATTTCATCAACAATGTGAAAATGTGTTTGTAAAAAACTAACAGAAGTATTATTAAAATCCTAGTTCGTAAACACAATTCAGACTGTACGTGAGTAGAGTACGGAATGAGGTAACTTAGAACTACTGGAGATGGCGTGAGTAGTTCCCAACATTTATTAATGGAAGAGGTAGTTCAAGAATATGTTGAAGAAAATATATTTTGCAGACTGAAGATCTGAACAGAGATGTAACAAGATTATCAATAATTGTATTGAACAGCAGACACACATCATCAAGGCAGGGCATATACACATTATAAGTGCAGCAGAAACACAAACGTTGTAGGTGAAACTGAGGTGTTAAAACATAAAGATAAATAAGAATAGTATGAGCAAACCATACTATTCTTCTTATACTTTATGACTTTTCCTGTATTTATCTGGATACTTCTCATTTCTATGCTATGCTGTTCTTGCACTGCATGTTTTGATAAAGAGGATTCGATTAGGTTTCAGGCGCCATACTATTACAATTGCTACTACACATTATTGTTTCATGTTTCCATTTTTAGCTTGTCTTGATCGGTAAATAAGTTTATAAACTATAACGAAAATACGGCAAAATAGGTGCTTCTGACAGTAATTATACTTAATGAAACTGAGATAAAAAAAATAAAAAAAAAAACACTTTATTGGTCAATTAGGGGCTGTTGGTGGGAGATGTCGCAGAAGTGCGATCCATCAACACATCATACTTGTCATAAATATATATCACCAACCGAGAAGTTTTGGATTTTGGAAATCCACAATTATTGTGAAGAAATGGTAAATTTACTCTACTTTTGACACAGTGTTGATGCAAATTATACTTAAATTACGATAAATTTGAAGAAGATACATTTTTTAAATTTGTTATAGAGATCGTGGTTAAGTTTTTAGTAATCAATCTGTCAAACTACACTGTATATATTTGAGCCGATTTGGATTGATTAATAAAGATGATCAATTTTGTCATATATTGGTACGATAAACAATCAATCATTTGCTGTTTAAAATATATTTTCTATACCATAGACTGCAAAAACGCAGTAATTTCCCTGTTCTCTTACAGTAATTCTATTCATTGATGATAAAACTAACTTGGTTCTGCCAATTGTTACTGTTGGTGAAACTCGCCTCTCGAGGCGCGGTTCATCATCAGCTCATACTTGACTTAAATTTCATCAATGACGCAGTTTATATATTTTCAATTACTGCAATTGAATGGTAAATTCATTGCACTTTTGTCACAGTGTACACGAAGTATTGTGTGACAAGCATGAACTTAAATACTTGAATCTAGTCGAAAAAAACTTTCACAAAATGCCTCTTGTTGAGTAATGAAATGTAACAAAAATGCAGTAAAATTGCCGGTCTTTGACAGTATTTCACGTTGGTCATATTGACATAATACTATAAAATTGACTCTTTCGCCAAATATGGGCCTTGTGAAGGGGCGCATGAATCAACAGCATGAATCTCATCAAGATGTTTTTTTTAACTTTAAAATATGCAATTACTGCAAATACCCAGTAAATTTACTGTACTTCTGTTACAGTGTAGGTATTGCCATTTTATGTGCCATTGAAAATAATTGATTAGCTCTGTATAACAGTGTAATGTAGGATATATTTATTTCTGTTAAACAATTGATGTGCTAAAAGTTCATTATCGAAGAATGAGTTAATCGTTTTAAATTGCTCTCTGATATCCGGGTGTTGTACTAAAATCATCCCACATCACATCCTAAACGAAATCAAACAAATCGGGTTCAGATTATTTTTCAGTCAGATTAAATTGTACTTAAATTGCAAATGTAAATTTAAAACATATTTGTGCATTTGAATTACTTAATTAACTAGCCCAATCTAGCTTCCGTAACTTGGAGAAGCACAACTACATGGATTGGTACGGACACGAGCATTTTAAACTGAATATCAGTAGGTATTCAATCTTGGTTAATTGTTTATTTCAGCATTCAAAAATCGACGCGAATATTTAGTACTTATATTATTTTCATCATATTTTTGAAGTACTGGAAGTTCCTAAATTAGGCAAGTTAAAAACAATTCTATATCGATATTTAAGACTAATATTTTCCCCTCATTTCCTGAACTATCCTTCCGCTATATCGTTTTGAACTGTGACATTGCTTTATTTCAAATTTAAAAATGAAACTCATTCACTCATGAGGATCGCTAAGTTTATCACCCTGAAGCTATTTTCTGTTAAATATAAAAATATATACTTAAGCCCCTAAAATTGTTTTGCTTAATTTTTTTATCTTGCCTAGAGTCGACAGTTTATGCAAATAAATTATTAATTAATCAGTTTTATTCTTTATAAGGGAATATGAAGCGCAAGAATTAATGTAGGAAGGAAGGCATAAATATAATGATGAAAACTTGAAATAAAACCATCTTTATTGATATAATAGTACTAGCAAGCACAGCACACGACAAGCGTCCCCGTTGTATAAAACCAGGGGTGTGACCAGAATCTGAAATTGGGGAAACCAAAACATATTATCAACGAATTGTTACACAACCCAGTCAGAAATGTTTTTGCCACATATTTAGTCAAATAGGTCACTGATGGATCGCGCCGAAATCTAAGGTCCTGCTTGATTTTACGTCAGCGGCTCCTAGTGCCTCAGAGGTGTTGGGGATAGCTTTGTGCTGTTTAATAATTCTTACAGCAAACTTATTTTTATTCTAGAGAAAGTAGTTTATGGTGCATCGTAACAAAAACTATAAGATATCGTCACAATTTCGTAAAACTCAAGCATAAAATAAGACAAAAGCAAGAATCATGCAAGCTGTTAAGCGTACCTATGAGACTTAAAAAAACGCAAGTTGAAAAGATTGCTACCTACGCAAAAGTGTTTTGCAACCTCAAGCATTGAAATTATTGTATAAATTGATTAAAATATAATATGCTGAATACAATCTGGATTTCATAGTTTCCTCTACATTCTTCCGATCATTGGTCCTGGCTCTGATCTAACCAGCGCGCGAGAAAGGGCGTGTATACCGTTGACAACATTTTTGCCATGTTCGCTTTCTCGTATAAGTCAATTGTCTGAAATAAAATGAAGGTATTAAATATATAGGTCGATTTCATGTATTGCAGTCGGAAGACTCCTTAAGCCAAAGCTTTGAGTAGGAGTTTCCTCATTGAAAAATTTTGTTTTGTCTCGTCGACCCGTCGACGCGATCCATCATTGTCACATGCTCAACCAAGTATGTGTTGACAAACACCACATTTCTCCACCCCCGCGTGGGCCTTGAACAATGCACTTCGCGAGTGGCTGCAACTTAGAAAAATACAAAACAGTCACTACAAAGGAGCGTGCCGTTTGTTGGGTATAACATTACTTATTTCTGAGGTACATTCAAGTTACCGGAAAAGATTCCGAAGGGGATGAAAATATCACACTCAAGGCGAATATAATTAACAAATAAAGAAAAGGTCAAATAAATCCATGTCAACCAAACCATCCCATTTAGAGGGAATAAAAGATCTTGTTCTTGATTTGCTTATTTTGAGTGTAATAAATAAATCATGACATATAGTTTAAATTTACCTGAAACATGTCGGTTTTCGGCACACCAACCTGAAAAGTTGCCCCAGAAACTTCCCTATATTTTCCATTTCTTTGAATGCCGACAGGTTCTGATGAATAGATCGTACGATATATAAATATTGGTTTCAAATATTATTAGTTTCAATAATTCCACTGAGAATTCCTCATCAGAATTACAGTAAAAAAGTTATCTTTACACATTAAATCCAGCAGACATTTCTTGTTAAGTATGGATCACTGATGGAACGCGCCAAAGGGAAGTTCATCTGTGATGCATGTTAAACGAATGAGGAATCGCTGATTAGGTAACGTGATGACAGTGTGTATATTACAAGTTTCCGCGGTTAGCTAAATGACTTGCTGAAGAGTACGAGAAGAATCTGGAATAGAGGAATTTGCTTTTACTTATTATACCACTTGATTGTTTTACTGCCTTCTACTTATCGTCCCTGCAAATGAATATTTGTGACCTTTAAAAAACCAAACTAACTTTCTATATCTAGTCTAGTAGCGAATACTATAATTCACTGGGCCAGCAATCGCAAAATTGAGACGGAGTCACAAGACTAAGACACCATCCTTTATCGCAGCAGTTCAATTCTTTTCGAATCGTTTTGAACGAGTTGATCAGGCATCGCATAATATCTAAATTCCAATCTTTCATAATTTGCAACGCGTGTGAAATTTTACTGCCTGTGTATCTTCCCCATATAAAAAAAATTTCCTGGGTAAGAATATATGTGGGTCGAGGGGGAAAACAAGAGTACGGCGAAATCGTTCAGGTAATGTCGAACACTACCAGAATGCTGAATTTGAAGATTCAACTTTATTCATGAAGCAACTATGTCATGCGTCATCCCAATCAGAAGTTTTATCTTGTTAAGTATGGGTCACTGATGAATGCCGACTGACGCGATCGACGCGTGACCCGTATTAACAGTTGCTTCACATGCTTGATGCTTCTACTTTTTAACATATCAGATGGGATCTTGATTTACATGTGCTACTTTAAAGGAAAATTTCGTACAACACATAGTACAAACAATATTTAAACAGTATCAGCTTCTCGTCATCATCACTTTAGATACAGTTCATTCAGTCCTGGTAATTGGATTACCCAATTCGACAAAGGAAAATAGTCGGATTATACATTCACGGAGCATGGGAACTTTTAAGTGCTTTAAAAAGTAGGAAATCTTGAAATATTCCGCGAGCCTTCGGCGCGCATACGATATTGTACTTCGACCTATTTTACGCCAGGCGCGATTTTTGTGTTTATATAATATGAAAAAGCTATTTATCGAAAAAAAAATTTTTCCTGTTGCGCCCGTTATGACGTCATAATTTTACCTCAGAAAATTTTCAAATTTTGGGATCACCGTTTGAAGATTCTAAGTTCGCCACTATTAGTATCTGCAATGTTATATAAATTATGACAGTAAAACTATACTCACGTCAACTCCTGCACCAATGGATTGTTTACCAGTGCGAGCTTCTATCCATTGTACCGCTTCATCTTCTAGTTTGGGGTCATATGTATCTTTCGAAGTGTTAAGTTCGGCAGGGATGCCAAAAGCCGATGGTCTCGATGCCATGATAGCAAATTTAGTTCAAATGCTAAGAAATAGTAATTCGAAATATATCCAATTAGACCATTAAAATGAAACAGGTTCAGTGTTATAAATATTAAGTTACTAAAAATGCTATTTAACTCAATTGTAAATTTGTTGGAGGTACATGATTTGTTAAGCAAGGGTCACTGGTGGATCGTACTTCCTAAGAGCGGTTCATCAGTGGCACATGATTAACAAAGTAAAATTTCTTAATAGGGAAAATCACTAAATTCCCAGAGTTCGAATTCGAATTTGTTTTCAAAATTACAAAAATGAGTAAACGGTGTCCGTTATTTCCTGGATGATTTCCGGTTAGAGTGCAGTTGCTAGCACTATGGCTTGTAGTAGCTCTTAGTAGCGATAAAGTGACGGTTAGTTGATTCCTCTTAGGTACTGCTTCTGGCATTGCTGAGAGCCAATTTCAATACTGTTAAAAAATAGTAATAATAATACAAAAATGTCCTGCACATCGGTGACAAAGTATATCAACGGAACATACTTCAAAAAACGCAAAATATTAAGCCCGCCATACACGTTTGCGTAGGTTGCGTTTTTTTTTTTTTTACGCTGCTGAGGAAACGCTTCGCAAACGATTGTTTACTTTTTCCAACGAAACCGCAACCGAACGCTTTGCGCTCCAAGCTGACGGAGAATGCTCGTTTCGTTGCGTGTTTTAGGCATGTGACTACAATTAACGCAGTATTGCCGTTTTAGTTTTGTTGCCTGAAACGCAATGCATCGATGAGGCTACTTGTAATCTTCAGACTGCAACTATCAAATGGTAGAAAGATCACGACAGAAGCAACTCTCTTGCCTTATGAGTTAACGATAAATCAAACCTGTTGATTTGATTCATTATATAGCGCCAACTGCTCGTAGAAAACGTTTATATTCTATTATCAATATCACCGTTAACAGGTTATCCTTAAATAAAACGAAATCAATTCTTAAATGTTATTTTGCAACTAAATATACAGGTGAACTGTCCAAGTGAACGGACAATAAGTATTCCAAACCTAAATGACCCTAGCATGTATAAAAGTTTATCAGAAATAACATAACCTTCATTCTTGACACTTTTATGAAATGATTAGTCAAATAGTGTACTATGTTGAAAATTATAAATAAAACACGATATGAAAAATGAATAATTTTTAATATTGCGCATTTTTCTTTAACATGTAAAGGTTAAATATTTTCGCGTTTAAAAGTATTATTTTGATAAACAGGTACCGCAGATGGACCGCGGTGACGAAGCGCGGTCCATCTGCGGTACATGCTTGTCAAAACCTTTTTGATGTTCACGTAGTCAATAGTAAAGTTTTTCCCAGTAATTAGTTAATCTGAAACTATTTGGGACATGCTGACATGTATAATATATCACACAGATGCTTGACTGATAATGTGTCACGATGACGATACACTGTCAAACTGATAAATCGGATGCTCACACGCCATTTCAAGAGTTCCATTATTATTAATATAGAATTAGCTTTCCCTGATGGCCTAAATAGTTCGGATTAAAATGAAGAATTACCCGAATTTCAATTAACTTAGGCAGAAATGCAGTACAAAGTAATCGCTGATCTTTGGCAGTAATGCCACTCTTTGACCGTAAATAACACAATCAAAGGGACTCTTTTCTACAGTTATTGTCTTTTTAGCCCAATTTAGCCCAATTGACTCTCGAAGTGTGGCCCATATAAACAGCAAACAATTTGCATAAATCCCATGAATACGACCGTTTTTAACTTTGGATTACTGTTAATGAACACTAAGTTTACCGTAGTTTTTCCCAGTGTACCGTGTCCGACAGCTGAACAAGTTAATAAATAAATATATATCATGTCACAACTATATATATATGGATGTTTTCAGCTTATTTTATGTATTCGCTACATAAATAAAATAATGTTCCTATATTTTAGACAAACGAAAATAATGATACTTCACCCTATTTTATAGCAAAGTCATAATCTATATCATAATTTTAATTTTACAAAGTAAAATTACATTGCGGTAGATGGTGATGATATATTGACAGGGAAGTAGACTTTTGACCTGTGAATCAAGCTTCGTTATATGCCGTGTAATCTGTCGGAAATGATTTATGTAAAATTATTAATAATACCTATAAGAGGCAACCGTTTCCTGCGTACCTCTGACTATATAATATACTGAATAATGTTGGTGACCCGTGTTATAGTTGTGACCTAGTTTTTGTTACAATTATTGTTAAAGTATAAAAGTATCTTCATAAAACTAGGCGAAGTTCTTAACCTAATTCGAATAAAATCAAGTATTTTGAATAAGAACCAGGTCAACTAGGTATTCCATTGTTGATAGCGTATGTTGAGGATTTGGGGTTAGGGTCCCAGCAAGTTCGGCTTGTTAATCCACGCCCAACACTCAAGTAAGGGCAACTTGAGTTGGCTCGGCTGGATCGGAAAGATCATATCTTTCCAACAACACCAAATCTGTTCCCCTTCATTGGAAGTCATTGGAAGACACCAATTGCACAGTCTGTCTTATATGTAGCGCTTGTGGCCAACGGCAAAGGCGACTCGAGAACAACTGAGTAACACCGTGTTTTTAGCGCTGATTTGACACAACTCGAAACGTAAAATTCGTGTGCGCATATTTTTTCAATGGGATTGAATAAGCAGAAAGGTTACATGTTTTATTACAATTTTGACCGATTCCAAAATTTTATTTATAAAACTCCTCGAAACTACATGGTACGAACTATCGCCATATTCTATTATTTATCTTACCAACTCGTGATTTCTGGACGTAAAATTAATTTTGCCAAAACACAAGTAATAGGTAACGGTCGTAATATTGTGGTTACAGTATTATTTACTGTTCATTTCCAAGTAATTGAAATTTTCGAAATGTTTAAACCACTTTGTGTTTAAGATATGTGCTGAATTCATGATGTTGAAGGACACATCATGGCGATGCGTTCCATCAACAGTGCATAACTGAACGAAAAAAATCGGGTTTATAGTTTGGTTTCAATATCTTAACAGTATTTTGATTAACGTGTAGAAACACTTGAATGGCCAATTTCGATTGCTCGATGTTACCGTTATACTACGAAAGCTATTTATGAACTCAAATAAACACCAAAATTATAGATAATACTTAAAAATAATATAGAACATAGGAAATTTAATATTCATTAAATGAATAGTTATAACAGCATTATAAGTCTTTGCTATAAATCGTTGAAAAAACGTAATCGAAATATTTAAATAAAAAAAAGTCTACATATTGGTACCAGAAATATGAAAATTTGCGAGTTTCCCGATTTAAATCTAATAAAGCTTAATGCACCTGGAAGATATCGTGTTTGTTCACGTCAAGTTCGAGTACTGCGTGTACAAACTTTCCTATATTTCCGACTTCTTCAAAGACTACAAGGTTCAGAAAAAAAAAGTTTGTAACATGTAATCTGTGAGTAAGAATTGGAGTGGTGAATGTTGCATTTTTGCTTTTTTAAAAAAATCGACAGGAGTAAGCGTTTATTTGTCTGGAAACAAAGCAATAAGAATCTACAAGGAATGTAGTAAAGCACTGGACGTTCAGTCTAGATGTGAATCTTATTGTATTTTTACAGCAAAACATTTTTGTTTCAATATAATAAGCAAAGAAAAAACGGACATTTTTCTCACAAATATCCACAATACAGGCATCAACCCACGAGGCATTGAAGCCTCATCATCCAGTGTATCATACCTTTTATATTTAGAAATCCAATATGAAAATTTTTGTTCAATAATACTTGTTTAAGTATACAGCTACCGATGGAGGGCACCGCCAAGGTGGGATCGACCTGTAGCTCATACTTAACAAAAATAGATTTGCTGCTTGGTATCAATACTACTCACGGGGCCACTTGCCAGGTCGCAAGTTACTCCTGTAGATAGAGAGTAGATCAGTTAACATTATATAACTCTGTCTTTCAACCACGCGTGTAAATTCTGTTTATTGGAGAAAACGAAGAAACTGAATTAGAATTTATCATGGGTATAAGTAGTGGATTCATTGTATAAAACTTCTTCGAAAGAAAAATTTAGATGGGGATTTACCTATGTATCCAAAGCATAAGCGATTGTCATATTTTGCATAACGTCGTTCAATTTACCTTATGACCTTATTTCGGAATATTTATAAATAGGGATATCTGACCTTCAATGCGAGAAAGGCAAAATTTAAGGAACAGTAACTTCCATCGAATTTAATCGCTTATAAATTTCTTGTAGGTATCGTGCAGGTCCGTCAATTAAGAAGTGGCAGCTTCCTGATAATGGAACAGCCATTTCAGTGATTCTTAAACTATACAAAATCAGGGTAAACTCACCCAATATAAACTATCACCACCACTATTATCGCACCACAGACATTACTTGAATCCATGTAAGTTGCCATCGTTATTGTCATAAACAGATTGCCGAAAGCACACAAAACATGAGCCAAACAACGTAACTGAATGAGGATCAAAACGTTTCGCAAGAAAAATCTGAAAAAAAAAATTTCAAGGATACCATAGGGTGTGTTGATAATTCATCAGATTAGGATAGGCAATGTAGACTTAATCCTAATGGGTAGAATAAGCTTTCAAGCATTGCCCAGCAGTGGATTTTTTACAACTTTTTTCACTCTTTCGATAATGTCCGCCGACTTATCGTCGCGTAATAGATCTGTCACTTTCGTCGTACATTAATGTCCGGGTCTAAGATAGTGGTCAGTGGCGATAAAGAAATCGATTAAAAACAATTCACATCCATTTTATAGATTCCACAACACCAGAAAAACAAGGAGACGATTTAAGATTTTTGTTTAAAAATAATGAAGTTCAATCGAATTCCAAATAATTTAATGCAAAAACGTGCAAAAATATCAAGTACGCATGATATTGAACCCTTGCGTTCGAGTTCACATCCCTGCTATTTGTTCACATTTTTAAAAGATAATTAGTCGAATACTCAGAATCATTTGTTTACATGCTTTGGTTCTACAATTCTTGTTTATTTAAAATACAGTTACGTCCTCTTCCAACTCCAAATCAGTATTTTTTCTTGCGACGTGCGTAAAATCATTGCCATGATCGTCGGCTATTACCGATACCGATTAATTCCATGTCACTACGGAAATATTTTAAAAAGCAGAACGCAATTCCATCCTATCCTAATATTGCACCTTTGAAACAACTTACCCCGAAACTTATACAATGGGAGCCAGCGTAAATACACCGATAGTTGCTGGTGTCACCACGTTTGGATCCAAATCTGACCCCTATCAATATTAGGCCCGAGAAGAAGAGGATGTTGTTCAGACCAGTTGACATAACCTAACAACACAACCAATAAAGTGGTGTCATTTTCAGAATGAATTTTAAAAAATAGCCAGAAACTGAGTTCAATATCAGTATACCTATGACGATTTAGAACTTGTAAGAAATGTTTGTCGTACATTGGTCATGGTTGATAGGATTCGGATTCTAGAATATTCTTAGCCTATGTTGCAATCATTGATTTTCGAATGTTGCCATTTCGTATTGCTCTACATCTACGTTATTGGAGACATTTGGTTCAGAGTATCTTATTTTATATTATGCTAGATGGGGTTTATTTTATTCAATATTATGGTATTTCAATCGAGCATCTAATTGGATTGCAATCTGAGCTATTTATTGTTTGATTATCAAAATGGTATCCATATTTCTGGCAACTGTAATTTCTGACATGCTGCTTTCCATTTGCTGGAAATTTCTCAGTGGCGCGCTGCAGTATCTTCGCTTCTGTCTTTAATTTGGTTTATTGTGAGTAGTTACTGTTATTTATGTTCAATTTGATTTATATTTAGGACTTCTATATGGAGTGAGTCATACCAATAGGTTTAATTGTGTTATCATTAGAATAAACTGTGCTACTGATTTTCATTACTGGATTAAACTTCAGTTTTACAACAAAGGGTGGATGATAACTGTGGTATCGGGCTTGTTTAAGTATTTCTGGTGATAGACACACATTGAATCACTAGATATCGCTCCATTACTCTAATCCCGGTTACTACTACCTGTAGTCGCTGGTAGTGGGAATTTAGCCCTGCTCCTTTCCTACATTTTGGATTTAAACCTAATATTGACTTGTGGATATAAAGTGATAAATTGGAACTAAACATCAAATGGCATCATCTGTTAATACCAGTGACGAAATTATTGGGAATTCGTTCAAGGAAACCTGTGATTTTTATTCGCAATCTGTGGCTGAGCACTGTCAAAAGTTTACTACACTTTTAACTGATGGCAAAAATTGTGTTTTGGTTGTAAAAGTTAAATCTGAATTGGACACTGTTCTAAACGCTTGGTGTGATTTTCTGCAAAATTTTATTTGTTCCGAATCTGGAGCGGTTTCACTAGTTTCGTCTGAAGAGATTGAAACGGCAAAACTACAAATATCTAGAGTTGAAGAAACAAGAAGGCTGTGGGACGTGAAATATCAGAGCTATTTGGAGTCGTGTGTTGCATTAAGTCAAAAATCTAGTAAAGAGTCATCAAAATCTCACCGTTCCACAAAATCAAAGAAATCCCATTCATCCATATCAACATCTTCAAGTGTCACAAAGGCTCGTCTGTTAGAAATAGATGCTGCTGAAAAGGTAGAAGATGCTCAAGCTCATTTGGCTAGATCAAAGCTACAAGCTCAATTCGACAAACAACAAGCTGAATTCAGAAAGCAAGAAGCTGAATTACAACTGCAAATTTCTCTCAGAAGTGCTCAATTGCAAAGAGAAAAGGCACAAGTTATAGCTGCAGCAAGCAGTATAAAATCATCAAGACGAAGTAGTTCTCATCATTCACATGTCACTACACTTTCTACTCCACCTGTACTTCAGGCAAGAGAATATGCAGCAACATCTTTTTCTGCTGATATTCCAGTCACATCACAAAGTATGCAAATGCCCCCTGTTTCAAAGTGTACAAATACTGCTTATCTCCCACCAGTTATTGCTCCCCTGAGTGAACCAATGTTGTCCATGGGCCCGGCAATCCCTGCAGATGCATCAGTTAATCAACCATTTCAGGAACCAAAGTTAATTAGCTCTCCAGTCTCCCCTGTGAAACTGGCAGACACTCGCTTCCCTCGAAGCACAAGTGAAATGCAGCTTGATAACTACACTGCAGATACCGGTATCCATTTAATCAACCCTAATAAAACCAGCTTTTATCAGCGAAGCAGTAGTAATCCTGTACATGCACAATTTTCCAGTTTTTCTAGGAGCGCACCACGGCAAACTTGTACCAAACCTGTGATGTCGGCTATGGGAGGAAATGTAATTCCATCTTACGAATATCCAATGCATAAGTTTTATCGGCCATTCACAAGTGCTAATCCCTCAAATGATGCTGCAAGTAAAGATGATTTATTTGCATTGATGCAAACTGTGCGTCAAGGTTTCACTCTACCCAAGCTTGATCCAATAACTTTTGATGGCAATCCTGAAAATTATCATTCATTCATGCAAGGTTTTGACAACATGATCGACAAACATCCATATCCATCTGATGTCAAGTTAGCTCAACTTGTACAAATGTGCAAGGGGAAAGCGAAGGATGCTATCAAACACTTGGTAGTCATAACTCCAGCAGAAGATGGTTATGAAATGGCAAGGAAAGCGCTTGAATTCAGATTTGGAAATCAAACTTTGGTAATTGAAGCAAATATAAAGCAACTCACTCTCGGTCCACAACTTAGGGCAAATGATGCCGAGGCACTTTATGATCTTGCAGTAAAAAATGAGAAATTGTTTTGTCATACTTTCTCATTGGGGAAAGCAGCACATGCTCGATGCACAGTCATATCTAAGGGATATTTTTGATCGATTGCCATATCACGTTCAAATGGATTATCTGCGTGATGAGTCTTGGAAAAATGGACCAATACCCTCTTATATACATTTACTGGAATATGTTGAAAGAAGGGCTCACCTGAGTAATACTTTCTATGGAAGACTTATGGCAGAACGTTATGTCAAGGGCAAGCAACAAATCAACCCTAGATCACGCTTGGCCAAGACATACACAACAATTAGCTCATCTGGTAGTAATCATGCAAATAGACACAAGGACACTTTTGAAAAATCTTATCAGAATTTACAAATTCAGTGCCTTTGTTGCAGTGATATGCATCCTTTGTATCGCTGCACAAAATTCAAGGATAAAGACACCAAGCAACGAAGAGACTTCGTCAGAGATGCCAAGGCTTGTTTCAACTGTTTACGCATTGGGCACAACGCAAGGGAGTGCAAGTCTGCCCACACATGTCAAGTTTCTAATTGTCGAAAAAAGCATCATACACTTCTACATGATGATGTCCTGTCCTCTCAAACATCACAAAATGTCTCAAATACAAAAAGTAGTGGGTCTAATGGGCCCGGTGTGAGTAATGTGCATGCAAGTTTTATTTCATCTAATGTTGAAAATTATCCTGTACGACTTATGGTCGTTCCAGTCAAAGTCACTGCCAATAATTTTGAATGTTCTTTATTTACATATGCCTTTCTTGATTTTGGCTCTTCCCGGTCATTTTGCACCACTGATCTAGCTAAAAACTTAGGTCTTTCTGGGGATATCGAAGAGTGTACAATCCACACTGCCAATGGTTCAAGACCCCATGTAGGAAATAGTGTGTCCTTTAGAATTTGTGGTGTGAATGAACATGATGATTTATGCGTAAATAATATTTTAACATTTAATGACATCCCAGATTTACAAGATTCTATCCCACATCAAGAAATAGTTCAACGCTATGCACATTTGCATGATTTATCTTTCCCTAGGTTGGAAAGTACAATTGATATATTAATAGGATCCGATGTATTAGGACGGCATCCTATTTCTGCCACTAGAGTTGGTGGAGGAAGGTTCACCTACTGCCTATCATACTGTGTTAGGTTGGGCTTTAGCTGGTCCTGACAAAAATGCTGAAATTATCAATAATGCTGATATTAATTTTCTACAAACAGATACTGCAAGCAAATTTTTAAATGATTCTCCTGTTTGTCACATTTGTGGTCATGATTTTGTTGATTTATATGCTGATCCTTGCACTACAGAGTTTTCGGTTGATGACAGGAAGGCTTTAAGCATTATGTCTGACACGGTGAGGATGGTGAATGGTAGGTATCAAATTGCTTTACCCTGGATATCCGATGAGGTAATTCTCCCTAATAACCGCACTTTGGCGGAAAAGAGATTATTGTATTTAAAGCGAAAATTCTTGAAAGACCCAGATCTTTTTCAGAAATACAAAGGTAAAATACACGAATACATCCAGAATGGCTATGCACAATTTATACCTGAACATGAGTTGCCACACAGTAACAGAACATCATATTTACCACATCACTATACTGGCCAAAAATTTCGTGTAGTGTTTGATTGTTCTGCTGAGTTTCAAGGGACATGTTTGAATAATAATCTAATTCCAGGTCCTTTTAATACCAATACATTGGTTGGTGTTTTAATGCGTTTTCGACAGGAACCTATTGCAGTTGTTTGTGATATTCGACAGATGTTTCACCGGATTTTGGTAAATCCCCCAGATTGTGATTCTATGCGATTTTTATGGTGGCCCAATGATGACTTATCACAGGACCCAGTAGAGTTGAAAATGGTAAGTCATATTTTTGGCTGTCGAAGTTCTCCCTCAGTTGCCACATTTGCGCTTCGTCAAGCTGTTATTGATAACCTATCTAATGCTGACCCTGTCACTCTTGAAACTGTCAACCGTAATTTCTTTGTTGATGATTGTTTGAAAAGTTTACCTTCTGTTGAGCAAATTTTGGAATTGATACCGCAATTACGTAAATTGTTGGGTACATGTGGTTTTCATTTGGCAAAATTTATGAGCAATGATCGGACGGTGTTGAATTCTCTTTCTGAAGAGGATAGAGCTCCATCAATGGTTGACTTCGATATTGAAGGTGGTTCGTCTAGCAAGACCCTTGGCTTGCATTGGCGAGTTCATTCGGATAAATTTGTTATTCGTGTTAATGTTGAACCACGGCCACTAACTAGGAGAGGAATATTGTCAATGGTTAGCCAGATATTCGATCCATTGGGATTTGTTCAACCCTTTATATTGCCTGCTAAGCATATCCTTCGAGATTTGTGTAACGAAGGATATTCATGGGATGACACTATCGCTGGTTCCCTTAGAGAACGATTCGAGGCTTGGATAGAATCGTTACCGAATTTAAATGACTTGTCCATCTCGCGTTGTTTTAAGCCAACTGATTTCACCCCTATTGATACGCAGTTGCATTTGTTTTGTGATGCTAGTAGGACTGGCTTTGGTTGTGCTAGTTATTTGCGTATGGTTGATTATAATGATAATATACATGTTGTTTTTGTCAGAGGCATTTCTCGTGTGACCCCCAAGCAACCCATCACTATCCCGCGTTTGGAATTGGTTTCTGCTGTTGCAGCTGCAGAGCTTGGTCGCTCTATTGTAAGTGAATTGGATTATAAGATTGATAAGGTCTTGTATTGGACAGATTCTACTTCTGTTCTACAGTTTTTGAACAACCGTTCTGAGCGTTTCAAAACATTTGTTGCCAATAGAGTTAATATTATTCATTTGCTGTCTCGGCCTGAACAGTGGTTGCATGTTGGTAGTAAGCAGAATCCTGCTGATATTGCTTCGCGTGGTATCATGCCCAATAAAGTTTCCAAGTCTGCTCTTTGGTTTGATGGTCCTGATTTTTTGCGCAAGGATGAATCATGTTGGCCCTCTTGCCCACCTGATTTTTCAATTCTTAGTGATCCTATTTCGGCTGAGTTGAGAGTTAATTTTTTGTCGACTGATTGTGATCTCAATTCTGGTGAGTGCGATCCTAATTCTGGTGAATCTTCATTCTCCAATATGTTTGTTCGCTATTCCAAATTTGAAAAATTACAAAGAGCTATGGTCTGGTTGGTTCGGTTCAAATCGTATATGAAGTGGAAATACTTACACGGTGCTCAATCTCCTGCATGTGGATTCATATCTGTGGAGGAATTGAAGAATGCAACAATTCAAATAGTCAGGTTGGTTCAGAATGAATCCTTGGCTCTGGAAATAAAGTTTTTTGGTAAAAGCACAAATCCTAGCCCACCTCCTCGTGAAGTTGGACAAAAACGAAGTTTGAAATCTCCATTTGCTAATTCTTTATTGAAATGTGATCCTTTTATACAAGATGGCATTATGCGTATGAGGGGAAGGCTTTCTAAGTCTGATATACCACATGATCAGAAGTATCCAATTATTTTGCCACCTCATCACCATGTAACTAAACTGATCATAGACATGCATCACAGAAATACAGGTCATGCTGGTACACTACACGTTCTTTCATCAACAAGAGAAAGATTTTGGATACTAAGGGGTCAATCGGCAGTTGGAAAGGTTGTACGAGATTGTGTTCGATGCAGAGAAAAATCAGCTCGTGTTGGTGACCAGTGGATGGCAGATCTACCAAGTTGCAGAATTACTGCTGGAGGCAAGCCCTTTCAATCTGTTTTTGTGGATTATTTTGGTCCAATCAAGGTTAAGCTTGGCCGTAATGAATACAAGCGTTACGGATGTCTTTTTACATGCATGGCAACCCGTGCTATACACATTGAAGTAGCAGAATCTCTTGATACGTCTGCATTTTTACAAGCCTTTTTTAGATTCACTGATCGACGTTCTACGCCACTACATGTCTACTCTGACAATGCCACAAATTTTACAAGTGGAGAAAAGGAACTAAGAGAAGGGATCAAAAATTGGAATCAACATGTTATAAACAAATCTTTATCTCAGAAAGAAATTCAATGGCATTTTTCCCCTCCTCTGGCCAGTCATCAATCTGGAGTTGTTGAACGGATGGTTCGTGAAGTGAAGAAGACATTGCGAGCTGTAACTAGTGGAAGAGCTTTCACAGATTATTCTTTGTGGAGTTTCCTTACTGGAGTTGAAGGAATATTGAACGATAGGCCGCTAACACCATTGAGTGATGACCCCAGAGACATGAATGTTTTGACACCAAATTCAATTCTCATTGCAAAACTTGATCCTTCATTACCAACAGATAAGTTCATGAAGTCTGATGAATACAGGCGAACATGGAGGAATTCACAAAGGTTACTGGATATATTTTGGGATAGATGGAAGAAAGAATATTTGCCCATGCTACAACAAAGACAGAAATGGCACAATACACAGAGAAATCTTGAAATTGGTGATTTGGTTTTAATGTTTGATGATAGTTCCCCTCGTGGTCATTGGCCCAAAGCTATTGTTGATCAAACCTTCCCTGATAAACATGGTATTGTGCGCAGAGTGAAAGTACGTACTTCGAATTCTTCATATGTTCGAGATGTTAGGAAGTTGTGTTTGTTAGAGGCAGTACAGTGAGGCACACATACACACACATTTGTACATATGCACTTTATATACCATACATCTACATTGACACATCATACTTGGTCTGGTTATTTTAGAATTAATAGCTGATTTTCTATACCTACTTTACTATACCCTTCTCACCTTACGCTGTGTTACTAAATTCAATTGCCCATTGCCGCCTCGATGTGTCAGAGGTAATGTATTTTATTTATTATTTGATTCTTTTTGTCATTTCCTACGTTTCTTTGTGGTGTTTGTTAAACATTTCTCTTCTCACTATGAAAATCACATAAAATTCATATTTTCTATGATTTTGGGCCCGGTATGTAAGAAATGTTTGTCGTACATTGGTCATGGTTGATAGGATTCGGATTCTAGAATATTCTTAGCCTATGTTGCAATCATTGATTTTCGAATGTTGCCATTTCGTATTGCTCTACATCTACGTTATTGGAGACATTTGGTTCAGAGTATCTTATTTTATATTATGCTAGATGGGGTTTATTTTATTCAATATTATGGTATTTCAATCGAGCATCTAATTGGATTGCAATCTGAGCTATTTATTGTTTGATTATCAAAATGGTATCCATATTTCTGGCAACTGTAATTTCTGACATGCTGCTTTCCATTTGCTGGAAATTTCTCAGTGGCGCGCTGCAGTATCTTCGCTTCTGTCTTTAATTTGGTTTATTGTGAGTAGTTACTGTTATTTATGTTCAATTTGATTTATATTTAGGACTTCTATATGGAGTGAGTCATACCAATAGGTTTAATTGTGTTATCATTAGAATAAACTGTGCTACTGATTTTCATTACTGGATTAAACTTCAGTTTTACAACAAAGGGTGGATGATAACTGTGGTATCGGGCTTGTTTAAGTATTTCTGGTGATAGACACACATTGAATCACTAGATATCGCTCCATTACTCTAATCCCGGTTACTACTACCTGTAGTCGCTGGTAGTGGGAATTTAGCCCTGCTCCTTTCCTACAGAACTGACATCGTAAGTAAGTGGGTCAGGGTCCGGACTGCCAAATGCCAAATATTGGCTCAATTTTTCTTTCGACGTTTAACAACCAAATATATCATTAAAATACTTTTTTCAGCCAAGAATAATTTGCGCTTTTTTGTAAAATGACTCAGTAAATTCTCTCGCGTATTCGCATCATATACTGTAACACCGGCCAGCAGTCGTATAGGAATGGGTTTTGGTATTAATGTGACAATATTAATATATATTATAATTCAAAAATCATTTTTCAGATGTACTTCTTACCGCTATGAACCACGTATAAAGTAAAAAACTAGTCATAAACATGTAGGGAAATATGTGTTGTCTTCGATTTTTATAGTTACTTATTTGAGTGATTCGAGGGTATATATTACAAGTTCGCCATATATATATATTTGTCACGATAGAAGGGTTCAGAATTCTGGAATAATCTTGACCTATTTAACGATCATTGTGAGACATCCAAGTATGTCTGTTTGTTTTGTCCGCTGTACCTCAATTATCATGGTTGACTAATCATGACTAATCCGACTCAGCTCTGCACTTTATTTATAGGCTATCAGCTGATACTGTGAGGCTCGTTCCCGCGCTCTTAGGAAGATTCCCGTGTTTTCCTGATTATTTCCAGTTTTCTCTTATTGTAGGACTGTCAGTTGATATTTCAGTGTTTATTCAATGCCGATATACATTTAGATATGTTAGGAAACTGTATGTTGTCTATTTTCTACTGCTAGTTAGTGATCTTTAGTATCTAATATGCCAATTTCCACTTGTGTGTAAATGATGATTAGCCCTTTCTGTAGCTTAATGTCGGATACGTTGATCTTTTGTTTTTCATGTGTATTTTGATATTAATTTGGAGTATTTGGTTGTATTAAGTTTCAGCTCTAATATTAAAGTGTACCATAAATTAGATAAGACTGTGTGATCCATCTTTTCAACCTGTGATTGGTTTCCATCTCCTCCATCGTCAAGTTGTTCGTAAATTGTATACAAGTGGACCCAAAGACTGTAGACTATCGAACCGGATATATTTGCTTGTGGCTAACCTCAGCGCCCATTTCAGGTACGGCACAATTGCTTTTTTAAAGTTACCATTTTGTGATCCTCTTTATTTTACAGAGTTGGAACCATCTGGTTTTATTAATCTCATCTTATACTATGTTTTGATAGTATTTGTACATTTCATTCAATATTGCTATATTTTAATAGGTTATCACACCAGTTAGTTTGATTTTAATCGAAAATATGTACTGTTTAATTATGAAATATGCATTCGTATTTCTGGCAACGGTGATTTCTACCGTGCTGCGTTCCATTCCATTTGCTAGACTGTAGAAGTTATTCAGCGACTCGTTTGCTTTATCCGCGTTATTTAATTCGCCTAATTGTGAGTAAGGTATTATTATTTATATTCCATTTGATGCATATTTAGGACTTCTGTATGAAGTGTGTCGTACAAATAGATTCAAGTGCGTTATCATTAGAATAAACTGGTGCTGTTGATTTCCACCACTGGATTGAACTTCATCTTGCAGCAAAGGTTGGATAATAATTGTGGTGTTGGGCTTGTTTAAGTATTCTGGTGATGGGCACATAGAATCACAAGATGTAGTTTCATTACTTTAATCCCAGTTAATATTATCAACCTGTAGTCGCTGATAGTGGAAAACTATTCCTGGTCTTTTCCAACAGGCAGGCGATATTGGTAAGATGTGATATTTCCAGTTCGGCCGAGCCTACCCATATTAACACAACCTGTGTCGAGTCGTGGTTACGGATTAACCACCAGGGATTGCCGTCATATTATGAATAGAATTATCTATGCGGACTAAATATTGAAGTCATTGTGTTTGTTGTACCATGAATCGTCTGTACTTAAACTACAGAATAGTTATAGGCCAAAAAAGCTGAAAAATGACAAAACTATGGACAATTTCATTCGATGAAACTCACCCCTGACCATCCTATTCGAATCCCGAACGTGGTTTCACATGAAGGAGTAGTATTAAGGATGGTATTATTAGCTCCCTTAGATGTGATACACAAGTTTCATTTAAGACGACAAGCGTCTGGTAACAAAACAATATATAAAATATATTCATACTACAAAGACATTGATACAAAAACAAACCATAATCCCAACGATACCCAGTGCTGAATCGTCCGATAATAAATGCCTCATAAGACCTTCATATTCCACCATCGACTGCGATGATCGAGTATCCAAGAGCATTACAAATATGTAAAACTCATAGCTTGCTTTCTTGTCAAATATGTCGATATATTGAACAACATTGATCCGACAATTGATCCGAAAACACCTTGTTCTCTATATGCCGGAAGTTCTTTTTAACGGCGTTCTGGCGCGCACCGACTGGCTGTATATCAACTTTAAGGCTAGAACATGTTCGTCTCCTGCAGATAAAAGTGAATAAGTTGTGATTCTTGTGAAGTGGCATCCTTCACCAGCATATATCAATCAAAACATGTACATAAAAATGAAAAGCGAATAAAGATAATAAAAAAAAACTGCTTTTACATCAAAATAGTTGGCATGTGCAACTTCGATTATGCTTCATTTATTCGACCGAAAAGTATTGTTCCATTCGACAATTTTACGCTTCGGCGCAGAAAGCGAGTTGGGGTGAAGGGATGGCGTACGACAACGTGTCTTGCTTGAGAGGAGACTAAATGACGAACTCAAAAGGGTTATGTGATGCAGAAAAGTGCCGACTCAACGTCTCCATCAATATTTAAACAATATACTTTCTTTCTACGTCGTTAACGATGTATGTTCAGTCAGAATAAAGAGGGTATACCGGACGGCCTAGAAAATTGATTATATTCGAAAACTGAGTTTAACATGGGGTGTTGCAGTGAATCTACCATGTTAGACCTAATTCTGAATTTACATTGTTAGTATCTATGGTGAATAACGTATGAATATATATAAAAACATCATTTTCTTTTTTTTCTTAGATGTATGATTATTTTTGTTCTCACGAGAATGGGCAAGATTTTGTAATCAAATCGTCAAATCAAAGGATTTCTACCACATTTAGCTGCTAAATTATACTTTAGGAAAACCGTACCAAGAACATCGCGATATAATCAAGATGTTCAAACCGATAGGACAGAGTAAGGGTCAAGTGTTCACATGCGTCATCTAGGTTTAACAAGTTCTGTTAAGCTAAATTTATAGAAATAAGATTATTGAGTATCACGTCGGAAACGCACGACAAACTATTTCGAAAACAACCAAATTAAATTTATAATGAAAACTTAACAATTTCCTTTTCCTATGACATGCGATTGTATTATCTTATGCCCATATATGATAGGAATTATTTTCTTTTATTATTTTATCAGACCATTTCTAGTGAGGCATGTGTAATCAAGTATGAACAAGTCAATAAGGCGAGACTCATTTTTTTATATATCATCATCTTGCTTCAGGCGAATAACCACGCCTGTATTTGTGTATAAATAAGTTGATTGAGTTGATTTGGTGAATAAAAATACATAAATACTGTCTGGTGATCTAGGTTGCAGCACGTAGTATTTCATCCGAGGTTCGTCGTAGAATTCGAAGGCATAATAAAACAGTGGTGTGGAACAACACAAGAATATTCTTTCTGCATAATCGTTCAACGTAATGCTGAAATACACACCCTATACTGTATATGTAACGTATGAAAGTGACGACTCTGCTAGGATTGCTAGTCGTCGGTTTGAAAGTAATCTCCCTGATAATTAAGTAATATTGAAATAGAACTATAAAATCGTGTCTTCCGACCAATTAATTCCAATTGATAGAACACGCTGCCGATGCTAGATTCACTAACAGTCCATAAAATGGTCAAAATCTTATCAAGGTGTGGTTTGAAATTTTTAAAAATATTATTACTACAAATAAATGGTAAATTTACATTTTTTGTCAATGTGCAGTAACAAGCTACGACCTCTGACCCGGTTATTTCGAAATTTTCTGAAAACGCCACAAATAAGTGATACATAGTTGGAAGTATGTTCTAGCTCTTGGGGTGTATATATTTTCCTAGTGTTTCTTGTATGATTTCGTTTGTGTTTCCAAGAAAAGACATACGAATGAGCCGAAATAAAATATGATATACCACTCTTATTGTGACCATGGGTTATCACGTTAGCATTGCAAGTTGAAGATCTCCGGTTTGTGTCCCAGTGAGTGCGGCTCCGCAATTCATCCCCATCATTCAAACCAGGAATGATAATTAATTGGGTATGCCGAATCGGAAAGATCATATCATTCCAACAGCACTAACCCTTTTCCGCCTATAAGTGACCGGGAGGTTTCGACGGGTTGATCCAATTTAAAAAGTGTGGCTATAAAAAAAAAATAAAAAATGATATGTTATATTATGTGCTTTAGAATGCTGCTTCCGACCTGGACAAAACTTCTGTTCTTTTCACACGCTCCCTTTTTACTCACGAGTCGTAGGTGAAATATCTTTGCATTATGATAAGATTCCAAGGTTTGATACAACCACAAAATTCATGGTGACGGGTACTTATACATCAATACTATAACAATCTACATAAAGCTATGTGGCTGAATTTTGAAGTGCCCGTGATTCAACTTCATAATTAGATTTTCTGACAATCCGTCACGCTCGTTTTCGTCTCACTGCTTTATCTCTGTTTTACTTTCGTACCTGAGTGGAGATACTTGAACTCGACCAACACAAAAAAAAAATTAGGCAAAAAAGGATTCATTCTGAGTTGTAGAAAATATAGTATCCCTCCTGTGATAAATGGAACTTTTTGATTTTTTTATTATTTTAGAAACACGTCGCACTTGTTTGCCAGAAACTTCTCTAATTACTGCGACCTTAATCCAATCGTTAGTAATTTTCAACAAGATTTTTCCCGCTATAATAATGTTGCATTGGAGAGAATGACATAATGTCTCTTCCTGTCCTGACAGCATTCTATGATTCTGACAACCATGTTGCTTGAAATAACCCCATCTCGTCGACATTATTCAATAAATGCTTGAAATGATATACATTTTCAGATACTTATGGAAATGGGCAAACATTTTACCGACTTTCAGAACCTACGGAACTCGAACTCGAACAGATCTTTTCGTCACCTCTTGCCAAATTGAAAATATCAATATCGACTATCACAAGTATGATTTTTTTTTGTCTTTCAATGCTGACATTATTAACTAAACGAATATATCGTGTTCCCTATTCGTGTGTTGATGGAATGTATCAACATTTCTCAAGCTTTAAATTGAGCGTAAAAAGCTCGGAGTTCAATTTGAAACAGAGGAAATGCAAACACCACAAGTTGATTATTACGAAATCTTGCATCTCATCTCAAATTTAGTGCGCCGTCAAGTATTATTGGCACTTGTTGGTCATCTGCAATTTCAAACCTCACGTTTTACTTCAATTAATTGAAATATTTACCTCGTTTGGTGTTTTTATTTTCTCAAATTATACATTTTGTTGAATGCTTATATGTCGACTCACTCGCATATTTTAATATTCTAGGTGGGTAATTAAAAAAAAACGATATATTTTAGTTGTTCTAAGGAATCTTCTATGTGTTTGGCTGGGCATTTATTCATTCACTGTTTCATACGTTATACTCTTTCATATTCCTTAATCTTCATTTCTATACTGTAACTCGTTAAAATAACCAGTCTGGAATTTGATTTTGTCTAAGCATGAGCCATCAGTGATTCCATCAGGACATCCAGAATTTGCTTGAAAAAAAAGTTTTCCGACTGCTCACGGCAGAGCTTTATTTGGGAATCTTCCAAGCCAGCTCTAATAAATAAATATTCCATAATGTCACCTTAATATCTGACGACTATGTTAACTAAAAATAGTAACATTGTATAAGCAAAGGAGTAATTTAATATACATATTAGCAGCAGTCAGCACATAGAAAATGGGCTTTTGATGTTGCATTCTACACAGTCAAATCAAGAACATCCACGTTCATTGATTGCTGCTGCAGGCTGTCAGCAAATATTAAGTTTAATATTACACAACATAGCGAGAATGTAGATTCAAATTCTTCTCGTAAGTAATCAGTCCGAATTCACTTTATTAGACATCTTCTATTATTAAAACAGTACAGACCATTCGTATATTACATTGACAAATACTTCGCTTTGCAGTCCAGAAGCAACATTTTTAAACATAGTTTGAATTTACATCTTAAATTTACCATCAAGTTTAAAACTTTTATTTTAGATATATTGACATAGGTACAAAAAGTTTTTCATATGAAGTAGATATATAACGGTTTTATTATTATGTGTGGCGAATTTTTCCGCAGCTTTGCACCCATGTACATTTAGTACCCGTATTACACTGTAACAAAATACAATAAATTCAATATTTTTAGACAGTAATTTCAATGGGTGACATCAAAATAGCAGTATAACAGTTAAATCCCTGTTTTTTTATATAGTAATTTTACGTGATAATGTTGCAATAAAACTTTAAAAAGAAAACCTGCGGGCTGTTGATGGAACGCATATCTCGAGGTGCGGTCCATCAACAGCCCATACTTGGCAAAAACCTTATTATGAAGCGATCTCCAATTTCGGAAATATACAATTACTGAAATAATTTACTGTTCTTTTATCACAGCGGTGCGGAATTCGGGGTTGGATGGTAGGTATGAACTCAACAAGGTTAAATAAGCGGAGGCAAATCCTCGTAGACTCAAAAACGCGGATTTAAATAATGGGAGTAATGTGTGTGAGTGCAAAGCTAATAGTAAAATTTATTCCACGTTCCAATTCTTATTCAGTCTTGGAAACAATTTGTCTTGTTTGTCCATATCCTGTCATTCCGCTCTGAGAAGCAACCTCGTTTGTTCCCATCTGAAACACAAAAAAAATTAATATTGGGATTTTGACTCTAACGTCATTCGAGTTTTTTTTTTTTGTCAATAGATCTATCTGTATTTTTCAACTTGCTCCTTTTATTTCGGAACGTCTTACTGTGTTTGTTAGGAACGATTGCACTGGAATGAGAACATTTCTTTACATTTAAAAGCAAGTTCAAATATTATTTCTTTCCGATACCTCATGCACACCGATGACATTAATGATTATATAATTTTAAAATATTTATAAATACATAGAAAATGTGGATAAACAAAACAGTACGAGCCACAACAGCTAAATCTTACATTTACATAAGTACGCACCTGCAATCCGATGATATTTCGACCAGCTTTTTGCGATTGTTCATCAAATTCTCTCTTGTTCTCATCCGCCATCTTTGTTCCAATAAGAGGTCCCTCCACACCTTTACTATAAGCATACATACCAAGACTTTGCAAGGTAGAAAGGACTTGTGCCATGTTGGTGTTATCTCGGATGTTAACGGTCTAAATAGTTATGAAATTATAATACGTAGATTGTTAGACGAATTGGGTTACAATTCCAATGTGATGGGATGAGCCGTCACAAATGCTCACAGTTAGCAACGTAAAGTGTAGGGAAAACCAGACAAAAATTTCTGTAATTAACTAAAAGAAATGCCGAAAATAAAAATCTGGTTAGAGTAATATTTTTGGCATACCATCTCCCAACTTTATATCTCAAAACTATTCAATACGGTGTTTTAGTTTTGCAAAACATTCTTACCACTTTATTGCAGTAATAGGAAACCGTGGATCACGTTGTCCTGCACAATCAGCAACTTAATATTGTCAAGCATGAACCACAGACGGACCATAAGTGACTCAGTTTTTTATAGAAGTTTGCTCTGAAGGTGAAGCTGATAGTATTGTCTAAAAGGACCTAACTAATTTCCACTTTAATGGGAAAGAGATAATACAAGATAAAGTTACAATAACTGCACTCCAAGTTGTAATATCACATCCAGAAATAAAACACCATGTTGAAGTACAGTGAGTGTAAGTAGTCAGTTTTTTTTATATATGAAAAAATTCGCTCAGAAAAAGGTTACAAAAGACATATCATATCCTTACCTGGAACATATCAAGTCTTTTCATTCCCAGTTTTTCAGCAGCTTTCAAAAACATCTCAACATTTTCATTCTCTTTTATATTTTTCATAGCCTGCGGAGGTCCCGAAAGAAATATATAAGGAAAAAATGAGACTACGTCGGAGCCATTTCCTAAAAACCACTACAAATTTTATCTAAAATAATTTCCCAATTTTTTTAATAAACTAATTTTTAATAATACTGATTCTGCTATCAATAATAAATAATAACGTTTTTATGCGGCTTCAACTAATAGGCGCCATTGATCCAAATTAATATGCTTCTGAATATTGTCAGGTATAATATGATATTGATATCAAAATGGTTTGCCAACAACAAAAGTTAAGAAACATACCGCAAACTTAATACCACAGGTGTCGTTTGGTTTACAGCGGATCCCTGGTAAATCGAAAGAGTTGATCAATTCACAAAGGACACTTCCGTCCAGAAGAAATTCTCTGAATTGCTTAATTGGAAAAAAATACATATATATTCGATCAAATATCAGTTCGGCAATTTTGGTTTTGCTGGATCAAATCACTGAGATACGTCCTATCGCTGGCTTACGTTCAGCAAAGCAACACTTTTTAAAAACTGCACTAGACGCATGCTATTGCATCACAGTGTCTGTTACATCGGTATCGGTTGCCTCGTCTGTGCATCAAAAATGAGAAATGTGATAACCCATAATATTTCACCCCGATTCGGAACTGGTATCGACACGAGAGGCCATCTTTCGCCATATGCTTTAGCTGTATTCTCGAATTTTTCTCTTTCGCAGGATAAAAAGGAAATCTTATGCTATTATTATTGAAACATAACCTACGTAGAAGCAGTACAATTCATTGCAGCCTTTATTACATATTTTCCTATCTGAATGCTTCTGGAATTTTGAAACGTAACCAATGCTTTTGATTTTAATTATTTTTATCTTCCAACGTGAATTCGTTGAGTTTGTCACCCAGTCAAGCAGACACGATCCATCAGTGACGCATGCTTAACAAAATGTTTTGGCGATTTTTCCCTGATTGGGTTTGAACTTTGTCAAAACTGAATAGGAAAATTATTTTGCAAAATATTCATCAAGGATAACAGTGATGACTTGGAATAAACTTACATCTTGACCACATCCTTCGAACTCACGACCAGTTCGACTTTTGATCCATTCCGCAATTTCCTGTTCCTGTTCTATCGAATATTTGGCTCGCATTTTTTCTTCAATGTCTCGTGTTAGTCCAAATCCCCTTGGCCTGCTTGCCATATTTTATGTTAATATTGTTTACCAGATTGATTTAAAATATTCAATTAAATATACATAAGTAACTGAAAAAATATAAACCTGGATTTGATATGTGAAACAAAAATGTAGTAAAATCACTGCTTTTTCACAGTAATTTCTTCTAGTGAGATGGAAGCAAAACTATGAATTCGACTTTTGACCTCGTATGAGCTTATTGATTAGCGCACCGTATAGATTAAAACTCACTTATTTCGAGAATAAGCTTCGAAATCGGAATAGATACATTGGAAAATTATTTTTATTACTTGACTTGGTTTGGCGAAAAAAAATACAAAGTGTACAGTCATGATCATTAATCATTTTGTACAGCCCTTCTCTGCTTTATTATTCTGTTTATGTGAGAATATTAAAAGCAAAAAACACTTTGAGTCTTCAATAAAGCAAAACATACGCAAAAACATGTTTTTAAAACACTTTGTGTAACCTAAAAGCACCATTTTAACCAAATCTAAGTCCAGAGGTGTAAAAATTGATGACAATTCACAAAATTACAGTACTGGGGTAAAATAAAAAAAAGAGGGTTTGAGGGTAAAAAAATTCAAAATTTTCACTCTTTTTATAGATACTGCGCCAGCGGCCACTTATACACAAGGAAAATGTTAGTGTTGTTGGAAACATAAGAACTTTGCGTTTCGGCCAAGCCGGGACTCGAACCGTGATCTTCAACTAGCGATGCCAACATGATAACCACCAGGCCATTGTGCTCCCAAAAATTATGCAATTTCCCAGAAAATTACAGCTATATATTTCAGTAAAAACAAATCAAAGAACGTCAAAATACTTCTCTATCGCTAGTGGCGCTAGTGAACCTAGTCCTTCATGTAATTTTTAAATCATCGATGAAAAAAAGAAATATTGCTGACTTTAATTGTTAAAAACAATTCATCGATGAGTGACGATGATCGATGCTGATCCCATTGCTAATCAGTCAGAAAATTGACCATTAAACGTATTTTGTTAGTTGTGGTGAGTGTTTGTTTTGTTTTGATAATTTTTGCACTTAAAATTTCGTTTCGCCGAATAAATTTGGCGCACACACACACCCACACTCAAGTTTCTCAAATAGTCATGTTTATAAATTTCCATGTACTATCTTTTCGAAAATTTATATTTAAAAACATGATAAAAATTTTTCGAGAGTAAACCTATTCCTAGTGCCCCCTACACCTGTACCGAGTGCCTAGTGTTCCAGGGCCTAGATTCACTTATATAAATCATTTGTTACACACACTTCGAAAATATTGTTTGTAACTCTGCAGCTAAGGCTTGGCAAAACCGAATCCTTTGAAATTAGAATCGTTGATTTCATAAATATAACAAATATTCTATTTTTACTATTACTATTATAGTCTGCATTATAAGGATTAGGGAACATACAAATCACAAAAATATTAGCATAAACCGACTTAAAAGCGATGTATTTTCATTTTAACGACAAAATACAACCGATTTTGGTCGAATTTGACCCTAATCGATGGCATTTTGTCGTTAAAAATGAAAAATCACTTCATTTAGCATGATTTTGTTCCCATGACCGATTTACAATTGATTCGAATAATCTGTACTTCGAATCACCGAATCGAATTGCTCAGCCCTATGACGACAGGCAACAAATCTTCTCAGCACGGAGAGATTGGTTATGACAAACATAGAATGGTGAAGAATTGGCAGTGCTAGGAAATAATTGAGAATAGGACATAAAACTTCGAACTGCAGTTACTTTTGTGTTCAAAAGCGAAAACAACAAGATCTCTTTTCAGGAAATTACAAATATATTTGTAATTTCCCGAAAAGAGATCGTGTTGTTTTCATTCTTGACCTTGATACTATCTCATTCAAGCACCCTTGAGACAATAGCCACAAACGGATCCGAGACCACAAGTATACAAGGAAAAAGAAATCACGGTTCACAGTACGACACTCGAGAATTATATACATTTTGTTTGTTTTGGTCGTCGTTACACTATCTTTACGCGAAAATACATCTTCCTTTGAATATAATCCGAATTATAATCATTTGTGCAATAATGACAAATAAATTTATCTGCTAAAAACATCGTTCAAAAATTAGTCGATTAGGCCAAATCATTATGGCGCTATTAATTTAATGACATAACATTTTGAGGGATTAGGGGTCGATTTACATTGATGCTAAAAAAGAATATTGTTGTGCGCACATAGGCAATTATTTTTCTTTTCAAAATTTGATACTTTCATAAAATAAAATAAGTTTGCATTGCAAAATGCTCTATGGCCTCGGCTCGACACCTCCTCTATAACCGGTACCCGTTGAATACGAATGCTCCCTTTGCTAGAAAAAGCTGGCGGAAGTTACATGTAACGTACGCCGGAAATAGGCTATAGATCAAACCAGGGTAAGATTTGTATTAGCGGAAGCCTTATAGATGAACAGGATTCGTGTTGTTGAAAACAAGCGATATTACTTATTCTGTTGAACTCAACCTAGTTATTGCAACCTGATTTGTTGGGTGGTAGTGGAACATGAGTAAAATCGAAACGTTCATAATTCAAATATTTTTCAAATCAGATCAAATCAATAATTTCTCATAAAATGATAAATATCCAGTCTTGATCATCACACTGGCTCCCCTAAACAAAATCCAAAGTTCGATTAAAATCTACTTAATTCTGTAAGTTTTTTTTTTATTGTTATTAACGATTTACGACCGATGTGAAGAAGCTGTGCTTCGAATCGAGTGCACAGTCCCAGGTGGTATAAACGCGCGTTTATTGGACGAGCCTACAAATAATCGGAGCCAAGATCTAAGAAGCCTAAGATGATACCTAATAAGAAACTGAACAATATTAATGCGTTCTCATTTTTTCCAATCAAAAAATTATTTCAAGCAAGCTTTGTCAAGTATGGGCCACCGATGAATCGCAGCGCCAAAACTTGTTTATTGTAAGACTTTAGATTCAAGTATTCGATTCGTTTCAGGAAAATTCTTCGATTTTATCTACCCCTTGTTTTCATTTTCCACCTAAAATTAAATAAAATCTTGCGTTGTGATCAAGATGCCATGGAATTCACACAGCCATATTATAGAAGCAAAAGGTTGTACTTTATTACACAATAAAATAGTAGCAGTATATTTCACATAGTTCCAAATAGTTAAGAAAAATCAGCCAATCGGAATGTATTCGATTAATTTTTAGGTATTTTTTAGGTATAAAAACCGTGATTCAAATGACATGGAAATATTAGTTAACATTCTATCCATAGTACAAAGCATGCATGCAAATTGAAATTTTGACTAAAATCACATTATCGTGTTCTGAAATACATCTTCAAGATAAAAGATATCAAAATGAATATAGTAAAATGATCATGATTTTGTTGCTTTTATGGTTAATAAAATAACGCTCACACGCGAAGATATATTTAAACGACATTGGAGTTTTAATTGATGTGACTCTTTGTAGTATGAAACCGATGATGGAGAAATTGTATTAATTTTACATTTTATTTAAATCATAATATCCACTTCATATAAGAATATGAATGGCAGATCAAACTTGGTCCAGCATGTATCGCAGATAAATCAATCACAAAGATCAATTTGTGATTCTTTGCTGGGAGTAAGGACATAAGTTAGTTTTTTTTTCGAATCGTTCAAATAAGCTAAATCAAATATATTTTCATCAGACTGTTTCATTTTATTTTTGCTCATAAACGTCCGATGTAGTTTTAGCAAATTCTACCAATTTTTTCCCATTTTTTGTAGTGAAGTTTTATTCCATGTTTTAATATTTTAACACTGCCGGATGTGATTCTTGATGTCAAATGCAGCTCAGTTTGTCTGGTGATTTATTTGTCTCTGTTGTCCATAACCGGTCATTCCTTTCTGTGAAGCCCCTTGATTTGTTCCCATCTAAAAAAAAACGAAAACTTTAATTTAGTCGTGGAGTTTTTATTTCGCATCCTAATCAGAAATTTCATTTTTTCAAATATACGTCACAGATGGATGGCGTCTCATCGACCCGATGCAACAGGGATACATACTTGACAGAGGATGTTTTGGGAAAATATTTCCGGTTGGGATAAGGCACTGGGCAAAACCGCATCATTCGAATTTCAATTTTTGAATCGGATCGAGTAACTTTAGACTTCGAATGTTGGTTGGTTTTATCGATAAAATGTAAAAATTCTTACACAGAGTGACGAATATTTCGAACACTTTTTGCTTCGAATCGATTTCAATAACCGAATTGGGTTGTCTAGTCTCACAATTGGGTAGCACTCGTCCTATATTATCTATAATTAACAAGAAAAAACTCTGATAATTTTAAACAAATTCAATGAGATTTGATTTTATCAAGATTGCACCACAGATAGACCGCGCCCGGCGCAATACATCAGTAGCCCACGTTTTCGACAAAAATACCCTAATGGGAAAATATTTTCCATTAAATACCTGCAAGCCAATGATATTACGGCCCTCGCGTTGCGTTTGTTCATCAAAATGTCTCGTATTTTTTTCAGCCATTTTCACTCCAATCAGAGGTCCACTGACGCCTCGAGATTTAGCAACACTACCGAGACTCATCAGGGTGTTCAAAACCTGTGCCATGTTTGTGTTGTCCTTGATGTTAACAGTCTGTTATCATTGAAATATCAAAATTAGTACATGTTTCATGGTGCAAAAAGTTCATAATAATAAACATTCGTAACCTCTGAAAAAAAAGATCAAAAAAGGACATTTTGTGTTGTATTTTTACGCAGAATATGAGCTTCACCCTATTTTGCCAGTTTTGTTACTGTGACGAATTCACAACTGATTTGAATAATCGTGCTTCGAATCCGCTAATAAAAGTACGCAGCTCTAAATTTATATATTCCGAAGATGGAATTTTCTTGTTGATGAAATCCATGCCATAATTGGCAAAAGGGTATATTTTATGATTCATTTCAATATCGATGGGTAAAATTACTACCAAATAACGGTTATTTTACTACATTTTTGTTAAAGTATAGTAGAATTGTTAGCTGTTCAAATCGTATTATTATTCATACCTGAAACATATCTAATCGTTTCATGCCCATTTGTTCACAAGCTTTTAAAAACATTTCGATGTTTTCGGCTTCTTGGGCATTTCTCATGGCCTGTAAAACAATTATAGTTTATTTTCAAATGCTTTACTATATATGTTTTGCTCCTTTAAGAACATGTTGATATGGGATCGTATTAAAAATATTCCTATGACTATTTGGTTTCAGCAAAATCCGGATCTTTTATCAAGCTTGTGTCGCCCATGCGGAGCGAAATATAGGGGCTAATATTAGTCTGGCATGTCACATTATGGATACAAAGAAATAAAAGGTAATAACGCTTATAATTTCAAATCTTGGCATATTATTTCTATTATCGCACATTCATTTTTTCGATCTTCCTAACATTAGATATATCGCAACTGATAGACCACAACTAGACGAATCGATCTATCGATGAACTTGCAAAAATCTTAAATAGTACTTTATCAACTGAGTATAAGCACTTGGGATTACACTTTAAAGGATATGTTGGAACAAACTTACTGCCAATTTTATTCTCGTGCAGTCCTTTGGTTTACATGCAATTCCAGGTAATCCGAATGAATTAATAAGTGCACATAATACATGTCCGTCCAAAAGCCAATCTCTAAATGCCTGAAACATAAAATAGTTATATTATTAAAGAGGACCATCACCATATCTCAAATTATTTGCTTAAATACGTTTTATTGAATGTGGGTCGCTGATGGAACGCATTTCCGTGACGCAGTCTGTGTTCAGGGCGTGAAGGTTGAGTTTTTTGCAAATGATTTGCCTAACAGCTATCAATTAAAGGTTGAAGATCTGGGATTCAAGTCCCAGAAACGCTGTTAATCCCAGGGTGTAATAACTCTGGTAGGCAGTATTGAACCGGAAAGATCATATCTATCCAACAACGCTAACCCAGTGGGTACAAGCTTTAGAATAGTCCTAACCTATTTCCTCTGCGTCGTAATTGGTGACTAAGAGGTGAAAGACTCGGTAGATGGTGTCACCATTGCCCATGGTAGATACCACTCACTGTACTTTACCATAGCGGTTCGGTACTATTTGGGATGTTATCCCCTGTAGTTGCTGGTACCACATTTCGTAGTAGCTCTTTCTGTTAAGTGGTCGTTAGTTGGTTCCCTTCAGACAATGCTTCCGGCCTTGTGAATTTTGAGTAAAAAAACTGTTTGAATATATGTGTCCGCTGGTGCCGGTTCTTGCTCAGGGTGATCCACTCGAGGGAGTAGTAGTAGAGGGAGTAGTGGCAACCATTTATACGATACATGTTCGTACATTTTTGTATCCGATCCTATATTTTTATTTTGTCAATCATGAGCCATAGATAAACCCTATCAGAAACTCCTTGTCGAGCATGAACCACCGCGTCTGATCGACACGACCCATCAGTGGCTCATGCTTAACAAAACATGTTTGGAAAAAATATTTTACTTATAGGCCCTAGTAATTGATACAGTCCTACTTACATCTTGTCCATAGTCATTGGTTGGGTAAGGAATGTCAGTTCTACTTGATATCCAAGAAATAATTTCTTCTGCGTCATCTTTCTGGAATTTTGATCTCATTCTATCTTCGACTTCACGAGTAAATCCATATCCCTTTGGTCGACTTGCCATTGTTATTTTTGTTATATATATATAAATATCTTGACCACAAAAAATTCAGATTGGACACTAGTCTATCACTGAAAGTGGTAAGTTATAAATATAAGTAAAGAATTGTTTTATAGGTAATCCCACTAAGTGGAGCTGCAAGCATTAGATCTTATTATGCATAGCATATAGGCACCGATTCAGTTGGCATACCGCTATTAAACATTTTTGTCAAGCTTGAGTCACTGATGGATCGCGCCGCCGATGCGCGGTCCCCCTGTGACTCATGTTGGTCAAAATTGCATCTTTCACTGGGATTGGAAAGCTATAAATCGAGCCACATATTGCGAAACGAACTCGCAATTCGATACCACCTACACACCTAGCCCGTATACCTTTGAACTTTAAAATAAACCCAATAAAAATGTATTTTAATAGTCAACCAGTATAAAGTACCGCTCAATGCTTTGTTGTATAACGAGCTGTTCCTCAAATAATTCATTGTATTAGTCAATTCAGCGCGGTTTCCTGTGTATGCTTAGGGCGGTGTCATGCGTGATTACGTCACAAGCTCAACGTATGATTCACGCACGTCTTTCATAATACCTCCTGCCTAATTTCCGACTGGTTGTTTTTGTCGTTCAAGTACCGAGTATGGTGCAAATGTAACGATTGGTCTTTAATGTACTCGTTATTATCAAGCAATAACCATACATAAAGCGCGTTCCACGTATGGCCATTACATTTTTGATAAATTGTTCAACATTAAAATATAATTTATAACCTCAAGTGCAGTGATTGCATTTTGCATGTCATAGCTATTTATTTTGTACCCCAATTCTCACTAGTCGATCAAACGCTTATCTAAATAGCCCGAGGCCCAGATTTGCATGGAGTTTGTCACAAATTCCGAGCCAGAAAAAAATATATTCAAACATGTTTCAGTTCCAAGTATATCTGATCTCGCGTGGCTCACACTTTAATCAATGTTTCAGAAGATCAAGTGAGCAATCCCTGGAGGCAAAGAAGACCGTTTTTTCGTTCTGAATGTCTACAAATTTTCGGTTATTAGGCTTTAAATTACTGGTTTCGTCAAAGCAGGCTTAGAGTATAGGTATTTCATATCGTCGGTACAATAACAACGTATCCCTTAATACCTCGATTTTAGTTTTTTCAACTTTGAATAGTTGAACATATTTAGTCATGAAATTTACGACTGGTACATAAAATGATAAAGCTTCTTCTCCAAAATCGCAAAACATGTTTTATCGAGTATAGTCGCTGATTTAAAAAAAGATACATCAGAATATTTCAGATGGTCCGGTCAGAATTAGATAATTCTGAGATGTTAAGAATGTAATTTAACATTCACGAAGCACTGTAAATGACTATGGACGGTCATTCATAAAGGGCGTTTCAAAGAGTGTAACCAAACAAAGAGGCAAAAATATAGTATTTGAGTAGTGAATCTAATTGCTCAAGTGGTGATGTGCAAACGATATTTTATATTTGGCAAAATATAAAATATCGTTTGCACATCACCGGTTGAGCAATTAAATTCACTATGAATTTCTCTGGTGACAATCACTCAATCTTTAGATAAATCAGAGAATCGTACGATTCAGGAGTACTTAGACTTGTTCGGAGGTACCTTAAAATCGAAAGTGGATGAGCAAAGCATCAAAGGCAAAAAATATAAAATATCGTTTGCACATCTCCGGTTGAGCAATTAGATTCACTATTAATTTCCCTGGTGGCAATCAACGTTTTGACAAGCAAGAGTCATTGATGGACCACGCCCGCTATGCGCGGTCCATCCATGGCACATGCTTGACAAAGCAAATGTTTTCATTGGAAATAGTGCTAGATATTAAGTTGAACATAGGCCGCGGCTGGCTATATATAAATATCTAGAAATAAATTATGAATATCATAAAATGACAGTTAACTTTGCAATTTTATTGGAAATTGCTCAAAAATGACATTCAGTCTATAAGTAAAATTATCGCGCGACCAAATTAAAATTGCGATTGACGTCACTCTTTCAGAGGTCGAGTAGAAATTTAAGTTCTGTAGCCTCAGGCGGTATGAATATAACGCGGTATTAGCATTGGTATCGCATTTATTATATTTTGACAATTGTGCGCGACAGCAAAATGCCTAATTCAGACAATTGAATAAAATTTGAGCAAAGGTCTATCAAGGTCGAATCTCTTCTTATTCTGAGAATGAAATAAGATCAGCTTATCGGTTTTGTGATGAATTAACAAAAATACAACATAAGGAAATCAACAGTTTGATTGTAATGATTTTGAAACAATATTAAAATCAGGTCGAATACAATATCACAGTAGACCAAATCGCAAATCGAATTCGATTTGAAAAGCTCTGTTATTAGTACATCACCTGACATACATAGCACAAAAAAGCTTGTTTACAAATATAATTGAATTGAACATAGTATAATATCTTCATCTTGTCCATATAGGTCTTTGTGATCAAAAAACTTATTTTTCCTTAACCTTTCATGGGCGGTACCGATCTATTATTATGAGGTCAAAAATGTTGATCAAACAAAGTTTGTTAAACGTGAAATCAAAAAATTTGTCGCTGGGTTACTAAACATATCTGAAAAATTGCCTTTAAATTGTTTGTCAGATTAAAATGGACTTGCACGTGAAAATAATATCAATGGGCGACTTAAAGGCGACTGTTGATAACAACAGACAGTAAACAGATGACGCATTATCTTGTTTCTTGTCAAAAATGTCTGGGAGAAAATCTTATCAATTCTGACGCTTTATTAAAATGGCAAAATCACTAAAAATTTCAAGTTATTTAAAGAGGTATTCAAAAAGGACTTCACTAAGTTTTGCCTAACTGATGTTAAAAAGAGTCGAGTTAAATTTACAGTCAAGTGGATTTAACGTCGAACTCTCGCGACACATTTTCAATTATTTTAAAACTCTTATGAACTTTTTTTTATTTTTTACTGCTTGTCTGGATAAACAGATCAAATTCCAGATGTATCACGTAATGCTAACAAAAAATATTGTCTGTCGAGCTTGTATCATAGATGGCACGTACCTAATAAACATAATTAGCCTGAGTCCTAACCTTAACCTCAGTGGAATTTATAAACTTGTAAAACGATAGTCGTCAACTCCAAGGAAAGCCAAAACGCACAAATTTATTATATCACCTTTCTCAAACTTGAACCAAAGATGTACGCGCCTCGACGGCGCGATCCATCTGTGCTCTATGCTTGACAGGAACAATCATTTGAAGTTGACGCCCACAATGCACATTCGTTCATAATTTCTGTCATGCATTCGCGCTCAGCCTTTTTGATTATGGTTATTGATAAACTACATAATTTTTTATGAACGCGTGCCAAATTACGCACGTCAGCGGATAAAATATTAATTAAAAAATGCACGATTTTAATAGATTGCAAATATGCCACACCCATGCTTTGGCTATATTAAGTTTTGAATGTAGCGTTTTTACTTTTGAATAAAGATCTCGGGTCTTTCGCCTGTGGGATTTTTTTCTTTATCGTCCAAAAGTTGAAACACAGCTATTTAAATGAGGGAATGAACGAATAGAAATATATAGATGCACGCTTTAATCGTACTAAACAACAAAAATTGAGAACCTATCTGCTGTTGTTGCAATATGCAACGGTATTTATAGTTAATAGTTTGTGTAAAAAAATTGTCGTTATTTTTAATCACGGCTTGACGGTCCTCATGAGCATGATCTTAATTCAAGTCCGTCTGACGACCATTGGCAGCTCTCAATCAAAAATGTTATTATGTTGAGCATGTGCCACATATTACATCAGTACCTCATACTTAATAAAAAACATGCGCAAACGAATATTTTCTGACATGTTATTCGTTCCTAAAATACAGAGACACACAAATCTATTTATGAACACTCAGGAACGCAGCGACGCAATTGTCCTCCTCGTTTTCCGGTTCTCATTTCCCCCACTCTGCACTATCAACCCTCTCTCTCTCTCTCTCTTCTGGTTGAACTGACTGAACTCATCTATCCGCGAAAATTCTTCTTATATTCTGCCGAATAACACACACAGTGTGACATTCAAGTGTCATTACGCTATTGATCCAGCACCACAGACATGACGAAACTAATGCTTTTGTGCCTCAACCAATTGTAATTTTGACATAGTTGTGTTCCAAGCGTCTGAATAATGTAATTGCTATAAATTAAGTCCCTGACGTCACTATTCGGTGAATATCAGAACATTCTTCTTTTTCATTCACATGCCAAACTAGTGAAATGCTTCGATATAAGAATGACCTCGATTGGTTTTGTGCTTGAATCTCTTCTTATCATACCCTTTATCAGTGTACCGAGTAACCTCTTATACTGCACTGCGTGTAAACTCTTCCGGTAATTGTATTGCTTTGTCGATCATTATCACAGATGAAACGTGCCTTGGTGGCGCGTGAAAATAAACGAGAAATCGATATTTTGCTTAAATTTTTAATCAGATAGCAAATATTTTATGGTTATAACTGTGTTACGAAACTGTTTATTCCTTCGTATATTCTTAGTACTTGGTACCTAATGTACAAATAGGTAGCTGGTCTATCGCTATAACCTACGTACACTGGTATCATTTCTATTGTGTGTGTCTTAATCCCGAACCTTCACGCTCTTCCAAAGACAAATAAATAAAAAATACACGAATTCCATACGCATAGTTCTATCGCCGATTTATCGTCTACATTGAATTTCTCTACCCTCGAGTTTCCTTTTATGACGAAACCGCAAGGTCGTATGTTTACGGATACCAACATTTTTTCGTTCTCATTTATCGTTTATCTTCGGCTTTCACTTCACTATTAAGCACCATAGACTTTTGCTTTTACACGGATACCGTAAACGCACAAAAATGCGTCACAAAAATCCGGTCGGCTCATGCGAGGACTCCATATAAGGCAATGATCCGGACTGGCTTGAAACGACTTCTTTTATGTGTTCGCTCCGCACGAATGCACATGGTCACGCTACGTGCGGGACGACAGTGCTTTTTACTTTTTCGTTTTTAGCAAGTTACTGAGAGAATTTAAACAATTTGACTCACACTGCGATTTTAATCTGTCTTCTTCCAATAGCAACAACTCCAAATTTAACAGACAAATAAGATAATGGAGATGGACTACTTTCCGGAATTCGGTCAAATTTGCACGATACAGTTAATTAATTATAAGGGTAAACAACGTCTTTTCGCTTTTGCACCCGACTGACGTCACAGTACCCAATCAAATCTAACGCGATCGAACAAATAAGTCTGAATAGAAAAGAATCAACTATTCAAATATTCTAACCTTTTATTCTGATGTAAGGTACATTTGATATTTCTTTATGCTAATATTAGGTTTATGATATGTTATCTACTTGATGCCCTTTTCTAATCTAACCGTTTAAAGCTAAATATACTGAAGTGCAAGTATTAAAACTTGGCAAATTACTCAAAACTATTAAAGGCATTCATTCACGCGAGTCGCTTTATCGCAATTTGTGATTGCATTTTGTGAAGCGTGAGCCACAGACATTCAGTCATACTTGACAAAATATGTTTAAACGGAATATTTCGGACTGGTATAAAGCCTGCGTTAAATAAAAGGACAGTACAATCGGGTCATATATGACCATACATACAGACCCATTACTGTTTTGATACGACGGTGGAAATTGATGTAAATAATTCATACTTCCTCACACTACAATACATCGTATTCTGCTGTATCCATACCTGCGTATGTTCGAGCGAGCATATATCAGAACTGTAAAATTAAGATATCTTTCTCACCCTTTTAATGACAATATTTTCACGATTCCCTTTGAATTGCACTGCTAACTACTGTCGTGAATTGAAAAGTCGGAAATACAAGACATTTACCAAACTGACATCTAGCGAGTAGGTTACCAGTAAAAATTCTGATTATTTCTAATGTTTCCGAATTTATACATTTTTAAATTCCTTCTGGCAAAGTAGAACCAAAATCCTGTGTTTTTCACTTATTATAAAGCCAAATCATGAAAAAGTTACCAGTGATCGAAATTGCAAATGACTTTGTTTCCAATCTGCATTCAGTGAATAAGGATCCGCCCTAAAATTTGGAATGCGCATTTAAACCAATTTTTCGTGATCAATCAAAATTACCAGTTGTGGTTTCGCAGCTTGGATGATTTTCAGAGGTCATCATGCGTGAATGGCAAACTTAGTGCATTGAGTTTGACGTGAAATGTCATGTCGGCTGAATAAATTAAAAAAAATTATATCGTCTGGGCGTTGGTATTCAACTAGTAATATTTTGTAAAGTAACCCCAACGATGCCATTCTCGCATTTTCTACTCAGAAAAAAAGTACCAACGAGCAGTTTGCTAGTACAATTCAATGTTCAGAATAAACCACAGAACGAGGTCACTCGAAAAATTCTTTTCCGATTTCTTGTATTTAACTCAACAAAATGGCATCATGTGTTTACAAATCGATTAATTACAACAACAGTAACAGTACGGTGACAAAAAGATGAGGCCCGGTTAATAACAATCTACCAGAAGTTGCCTCGCGGCAATCATCCCGCTCACAACTTCTATCACAAAAAAAATCTTAGTTAAGCATCCGCACTTTACAACGCACAAAATTAGTCCATTTAATCCGAAATTGAGAATACTTAAAATAACACACTGTATAACCTAGAATAGTAATTTGGTCTTTATCAATCGAACTTCTAATCTAAATGTACTCAATGCCTTCAATATGTAGGTTTGTGGACACACTCTCAACAACAAAACCTTCTAAACTGGTGCACACGTATCTCAAGTTTCTTTGCACGAGTTGAATAGTTGTTTAAGTGAGGCCCACTGATCGTTACTACCCGAGCGTGAAGCCTTTTTGTCAAACATGATCCCCTGAAAGACCGCGCCTAGTCGACGCTATCCATCAGTGGCACTTGCTTAACAAAATAAATTTTGGCAATGGCATTTCTAATTTAATAAATTTAAAGGCTTGAAACATTAGTACTCTGAAACCTAAAACCGACCATAAATTTCCCCAAATTTGCGACACAGATGGACCTCCCATTTGCGGCCCGTTCGACAAGTGACCCATACATAATCAAACATGTTATTGCAGAAGTTTTCTGACCGGGATACCACAACAAAATCTTTGTTGTAATGCGTTAACGCAACAACCTTTAAGTGCCAGCGAGTTATGACGTAATCTAAACATTTCCTGTTCTCTGACAGACGTCATTCTAAAATGTTGGCATGCCTAATCGTGTCACTATAGTTTGCCAGTTTAAATGGCTTCCCATTTATTGCAATGGAAGCCTAATTCGGAGAACGATATCAATATTCATCGTTTATTAACCACGTAATCGAATTTATCTGTCTATAAAATACATTAATTTTGAAATATTGCATCAAAATTACTAAAACGTCTTCAGGACAGGTCATATCCGGACACCTAAGCACGGTTATGCATAATATAGTAAACCAAATGAATGATTGCAGTTTAGTTTTACGATGACTTATACCAAATATAGGTTTATTTTAAATTATGACTTATGTATGCACCGTCCTCAGTATACTGTGAGTCACACTCAACAAAATGTCATCTTCACAAGAGCATTTTTAGATACACCTTTTTATTTTTATAGTAGTGGGTATCGTAAGCCAAATCGTAAAAATGTGCCCTTTGTATCAAAAAAGTGATTATTCTACTACCAAATTAGGCATAAAATAGCCTTAAAATTACGCCAATAAAATCGTATTATAGAGTCAAGCAATGCGCGCTGTAGTCGTGGAAAATTTTCTCAGGTGCACTTCATTTTTCAAGCATGAGCTATTAATGGTCGTCAACGTCTCAACGGCGCGTTTCCTTAGTTTTTCTAACTGGGTGATTATATCTTTTTATTGGTATCAATGTCCATAAAGTAATGGGAATAGACATGGGAATTTGGTGATAATTTTTAAGATAAGCGCTTCAAGTTTTAAAGTTCCACAAATTGTTTACCGCGGAATACAATTTCGATGTGTTTTGAGGTAATTCTAATGATTGAAATCCTTGAAAAGCTCTTCATACGACATTCGCAACAATTTTTTTAATGAATTACTACAACTCAATCAATTATAATACCAAGAATTGGTTAAATACTGTTGCTCGGACTGATCCTAAGCAATTACTCATAATTCATTTTCATTCCAGCAGAATACTATGAAATTTCAGTAGTTGTCCTCAACTTTCCAATGAGGGCGATATAGTAAGTTGTATTGATTTACTTTCTGACTATTACTCTTTAGTGGTCAATTGATTGGTCATTCAATGTGACATTATGATTCGTGATAGGTGTTTCAAAATTGACAAATGATACCTATTCTGCTATTTTTGCACACACATAAGTCAGAAAGGCCAAATCTGGAATTCCATGTCAAGCAAAAGTCACAGATAGATTGTCTTTTCATTGACCATGCTTGATCAAATAAGCTCAGTCAAAACATTTCTTATTGGAAAAGAGAATCGAAAATCTTGTCTAGTACCCACGGATGATACCAGTTCTTTATGTTTTCCGCTTATAATGCAGTAGCTGCTTGCTTGTACTACATTCTGCAGAAGCTTATTTTCTACCATTGGCCATTGATCGGTTTATTTTTCGACACTTCTTCTACCTCGACCTTACTCAGAGTGGAATTTCAATGAAAAAAACCTATCATCACAATCAGGAATTCACCTTCGTTCAAGTATGAGCCACAGATGGACCGTACCTCGGCGGCACAATGTATCAGTGACACATCTTTGGCAAAACATAACATTTTGATAGATGGTTGTCTGATTTGGAAAGAAATCTATCCAAAGTTTCAATTATATTTTTGACTAAATGAATTAGTTTCTACACATTACACTTTGGGATTAATAACTGACATTTAAAATGTTTAGTATATATTTTAGTACAAGAAACTACGTCATTCGGAATAAAGAAATTTACAAATACGTATTCGAACGTTCATTTTTTATACAAAAATGTCAAACTACACTGATAGAAAATTATACTGTTTGAAGTTGCGACAGTGCGAAATGGGACAATTCTATATATTTGTGTGAGGTGGTCAGAACAATTAAAAAACAACTACAATCCATGTGTCATTCATATGCGATTTTATTAGAATGCTCGTTACCAAAATTTCAATCGCAGCTCATATTTCGAAGATGTGGGCGGACAAAATCTATTGTTGCGAATACTTTGTCTACTCAAACTAAAACAAGCGCTTCATTGTAATTTATTTTATTTAAATTCAAAATTTGCCAGGCCGGAGATAAAAATTTACAAAATTCATTATTCATCTATGTCTCACACTTGTTCGCGCATTCTTTTCATTGTATTTCAACTGAAAATAGTATTTTCGTGGAAACAATGCCAAATATTTTGCCAATATAAATTTGGTATTCAAATTAAGACAGCCTGCTGATCTCAAAGTTTGTCAATTGTGCCTCCCTTATAGTAATTTTGTTTATATAGCGGTAATTTTGGATTTTAATTATACATCCAGACGTCTAATTGTACCAATTGTGTTCTAAATTGCGTCTGAATATTCGTATTGATTTTCACAATGGAATGCACCATGGCGGGGAAAAGGAGTAATCGATAGCCGATGTTCGCTGCCGAAAAAATCAACAATTTTCACTTCGCGTTCGATCATTAAAGGCCAATATGAAAATTCTTTGGACATGTAAATACCATTGTGTCTTGGTAATTTCATAATGGAAAAAATAAAACGTTGATTCTCACAACCCAATCATAAAATATTTGTCAAAAATTTTTTTGTTAAGTATGAGTTGCTGATGGATTGCGTCGACGAGACGCACTCCATATGTGGCGCATTCTTGAACGAAAAGGAATCATATTTCCATAAAATGATTCTGAGTGTTTGGCCAGCTATAGTCTGCGATGTATCATTCTTACAGGCGCGGACCATCAATGATTCACTTTAAACAAAGCATGAGTATATAAAAAGAAGTTAATAATTAATCCGTAGATCAGACACAAAGAGAATGGCCTACTAATAATGTTCAATCCATTTTATAAGGTCACTCGGGCTGCGAATAAATAGTCCCTGTCCGAATTTTTTGTTTGTTTTTCGGGCGGAGAACGTCGCTGAGCACACTATAGGTTGCATAATGTTGTACACAAATGGACAATCCAAAATAAACACTCGTAACAAAGTCTACATATGTTTCGTCAGCGGATCCGTTACCGAATGCTTATATTGTGCCTACGTGCGTTCAGAAATTGTGCCTACTATGACGAGGCAAAACCAGTGCGTAAATGACATTAGCTCCACGGATACGCACAAATATTTGGTACTTTTCATTTGGTTGTTTTTAATGCACATTTAGTCATAGTTAATTCATGCCACGCCCTCTGATATACTGCTTTCTGATTACCCAAGCAAAAAACATGATGAACCTCGTGCGAATTCCTTGCAACTGAGAATGTGTCTGAAATGTCATGGTGTGAAACGTTATCTTCGTTCCTATTGCCACCGACTCTAGGCGATGCTAAAGAGCAAATCGTGTGTAGCTCAATCAATGTGTGAGGGATAAGGACATGATTTCATGTTTTATGCTGTGCCGAGAGCCGAGAATTCGGCTAAACCATGACCTCTCGTGCAGACACCAGTTTCGAATCGGGGATAAAGATTTTGGCGTAGCACTTTTACTAATTTGTCACGCATGTGCATAGTTGCTCGAGGGAGCTGTAAGCTGAGCCTACGTGGGGCCCGCGCACCGGAGAGCGTTCAGCACACATCTCGTTGATAATCCTCCCTCGCGGAATCCGAGCCTACGTCACGACTATCAGATGATACATGAAGCTCGAAGTGTATTTGCAAGTCTTACCGATTGAGCAAGTTCAGGTACTCCCGGTGCATTATTTATTGCTTTAGCGAGTACATCAAGCTATGTATAACCAGATTGCAAATTAGTCTCGATCACTTCTACAATTTACCACGGTGTCTCAGGTCCGTTTGGGATGTTTTTCGCTTTGAGTTCGTACTACATTTGAGTGATCGCCAGTTTCTGGGCGCTACTTCCGGCCTTGGTTGAAGCGATCTTCTATAAAAAGAATTTGTTGGTCAACTTACATTCGACGTTTCTCAGCATGAATTTACTTTGTCGACCTAGAGTCTAAGATGGTCCACGGACAATCCATCGATAGCTCACGCTTAAAAATATTGCTGCGAGAACTGCCTGGTTTCAATGTTGCAGAAATATACGTATCCATAACCTTTACATTTATTTCTTTCGGTTAAACTTACGTCACAAATACAGCGGTAAACAATTTACGCTCGAAATTATTCATCAAAGAGATTAAGTGACAATTAATAGCTTCCCTCGGGAGGATGAAATTCCATTACAAATATTTAATAAGTCGTTCAATAGTTTAATTCCCAGTGGAACCGTGGTAGGTGACAAATCTATTGACGCGCGATTGAATTGGAATACAAAGTTGATACGAAAAACATCAAAGAGACTCATTTTGGATTTATTTCTAATACATGAGGCTATTATAATGATACAATTCTACTAATGTTTCAAAAAAAAAAAAATGTTTTTAAGCGCTGGACAACGGTGGTGTGGTCAGGGGTGAGCTGGAAGCCTCCATATTCAAACTTAGTTATCAATATCTATCATTCATACTATGGTATTAATATTTTATCGCTATGTCCTCACATTCTAGGAAAAATGAATTGAAAAAATGAGCATAGACTGCACAAAATCATAAATAGAGATGAACCACTACATTGGTTTTGGCAATTTTCGCAGCATTGGTATCTCAACTTTATCATCACGAATACCACGAATGAAATGTGAAACAATGGTCAATGTAAAACAATAAAAAAAAATGGTCCCAAATCTTTTCGGGTGGGAATTTACGCCATATATTTGCTATCGGAATATATATTAAGAAAGTAATAGGTATACTTGTATCGGCCAAAAATTTTGTATTGGGCCAATACCTTACCTGATTGTTGTATACCAATGAAAATATTAATACCAGATCGAATTGCTTGAATTGCTTGAAAAACAAAAATTTCCCTGCATTCATATCAATATAACAATGCAAATATTCAGACCTGCTCGCGTTACCAGTCAGAATCCCTTCTATATTGTCAAACATGGGTCACAGATGGGTTGCACAGTCTAGGTGCGGTCCGTCTGTGGCCCAGGCGTGATGAAATAAAAATACCATGCTCGACTAAATATGGACACACATAACTTTTCTTAATAGGATTGAGTTGCATTGTGTTATATCATATTTCGCAAAATACTTGTGGAGATAACGCTTATCTGCTCATATTTCATCATCATCAGAATATCAATTATTCTTTTCCATCATTATTTTGCGCTTTTCAGATTTACAGTTTTTATGAATTTTACGAATTTTACGAAGTTTTGTAATAATGATAAATATAATATACCATACTAAAGTTGATGTTGTGTTAAAATTTTATTTTGATTTGGATATTGTTCATCCAAGTTGTTGTGGTCATAAATAAATTTAACTCCCTTACTACTACTTGTAGAAAACGGCTACTTCTCAAGGTAGTACCAACATCTGCACTGTTTGAGGGAACCGACTGAACGCGCTATGGTGAAATGCAAAATACAAGATAACTGGGGGTTTGATTAGCACCGTTAGAAAATAAACAGGCAACGTTATATTTATTTCGCAGTATACCCATGCCGCAGAATTTACAAGTAAAAGCGAAATTAATTTTAATTTTTATGAACAACCAATATCATTAGGCAGAGTGAATGTTGATGTATAGTGATGAAATGACGTTGATATCATGGTATGCGTCGAGGACTGGACAATCCTCAATCAATGGAAATTCGAATCTAATTTTAAAAAAATTGTTCAAATCGGATCGAATCGATAAGGCACTTTCGATTCACACTTGCTGACCGAGGGTCGAAAAAAATTGTTGGAAATCGAAATTACTTTGCTTACCGGTAAAATATGAGAAGTCCACTTCTATTTGCAATCTTTCATTTCTATGGCTAATTCAGGACTGGGGCTGGGCAAAACCGAATAATCTGCAATTAGAATCTAATTCGAATCGGGTCGAATCACTAATTTCATATGGATAACAAATGTTCCGCTTTTATCATTACAATTGATCAAAATCAAGAAACTTATAACCACGAATTCACTAAGATTTATAAACAAACTAATGGAAGTAATAATGTCACACCTCACAAATAAATTTGCGCAAAATTTTATCGTTGAAATATGATAATTCTACTTTATTTCGGAAGATTTATTTCCATGGCCAATTCACGACTAATTTTACGCATACATATACTTCGATTCGATTCATATTATCGAATTACCCAGCCCTATTCATGACTGATTCAAAGCAACTGTGCTCAAATCACGTAATAGATTTGCCTTCTCCTATATACGTCGCAGATGAATATCTAAGAATTTTAGGAAGCAAACAATGTTGTGATGCAGAAAAACATAATATTTGAAATTGACGTATATTCCAACCGCTGATAAGAGTTAATATCAGCCTTTTTTCAGTCCAAATGGTGTATAACAAGTGCGCAAATCTTTCGGCATAAGTTCATGGAATTACTTGAAACATATCATGACAACCAGATATGATATACAAATTCTACCAAAAATGGTATTGGGCATGGCAAGAAGCTTTTTTCCAAGAATATTAAAACTTTGGAATTCCTTGCCTTCTTGCTGTTTTCCTGATCGTGTTGATCTACAAGGCTTTAAAACTCGCGTTAATAGACATCTATCAGGGATGGGGGTTCTTTAGTTCCTGCTCCTGCATTTTATGTAGCTCTTTGCACTTTAGTGGCTCCAGGAAAATTTTCAAGTTTGATTCTTCTTCTGTGTCCTTGCTCTGAGCGAATTTCAATAAAAAAAAAAATTTCATGTATATAGTGGTTCATAATTGTTTATGTACATAATATGCTAATTACTTCTTTGTATATTGCCTAAATGTGTTCTGTGTGTTGTAGAAAAAAATTCAATTTCCTATTTTATCCTGGTGGAAAGAAATACACAAAAGGATTAGTAGATTTAGGATGGACATGGTCAATTTGTCACGTGTCTCCACCTGTACCCCACATAATGTAATAGGATATTTCGAGAAAAAAATTTTCGACCCATACTATCAGCAATGCCGATTAGAAATATTTTGATCAAGTATGTTCTTTTAAGCATGAGCCACTAATGGATCATGCTTGACAAAATAAAATTTGTGTTTATTTGTACGGTCGAACTTTCGCGAATAGCAAATCTATTACAAAAAATACAAGTATAGCCTCGGGGTTTAAGCGTACCGGCGAAACATGTAATGTATACCATTACGAAGAATCTAATCAGTAATCCCACACCGCAAAATCCTAATCTCAAACCACTTATAATAAACATTTGAAACGTCGTACAAGAGTTTGTAATAAACTTAGCTTTAAAATCTTTTTATATCACCATTTTTTAAAAATTGTTATTTATTGCAAATTCAGATGATATATATATATTTTTTTTACAAAATTTTGCTTAAACCCGATTAGTGTTAGGTAAGAATTATCTTGCTGTGAAGGTTTTTGGATCTTCCAAGACGGATATTAGGAGCAATGAATTGGATGAGATGTAGACTGCCTCTAAAAAACGTTACTAGAAAATAAAACTTGCAGTGTGATGTAGTCATATCAGCCTCACACGAGAGTGGCAACTGAGAGTTCTGGTATGAAATTGCATTGGCCACAAGCAGCGCAAACAGGGATATATTCCCTGTAGTTTTTTCTAAAACGGTGAAAACGGGCCAACATGGTACCGCGAACAAAAGTTTGGGTTGAAAAATTTTATAATAATTTTTCATGTACCCCCAAGGTTAAACACCAGCCAAAGCACGGCTTTCGTTTTTGCAAAGTCCAATTTTTTAAATTTATTGCTCAATAAGTAAGAACCTGAATATTTGGAAAATTAATCAGTGATTGACAGGTCCAGATACATAAAATCCAGGAAAGCACAACGCGTTTCAAAATGATATCGGAATTGAAACAAACGCCAATGTCGAATAGGTCTGGGAACGTGCATATTTATGGAAAACAATGACAACAGAAACAACTATTTTTTTTCATTTTGTATTTTAATATATATTGCAAATATGAAATGAATAATCGAAAATAATCATAATTGTACATGACATGATTCGGTTTAAAGCAAATTATGAATATTAATATATAATATAGCGATGTAACAAGCATCATTAAATATTATGGGATATTCCGATCGAAGAGTTTTTTTTTCAAAACATGCGCCACAGATGGACCGCGGCTCGCCAACGCGACCCATTAGTGACCCATAGACATACCTACGATTGGAATAAAAATATTGCAATGACAGTAGTAAGAGACAGTGTCATGATTGGGTGCAATAAGACACAAACTGAGCACCGTCTACGAGCACATCATTAATGTGGCACACTTGGACCACCCATTCTCTTGGACACTTGGACTCTGCCATTCTCAGTAAAGCGCTGTGCATGTACCAGTATTCTACCATCTGTAACTGAAATTACTTTTTAAAAAGATTACAGCGCCTTGAGCAAAAAGTTTGGGGTGTTTTGTCCCTGATTAAGGATTAAAAAGCATGTTCTACGGCAAAAACGACGGCACACAAAATGTTATATTATCATGAATATGCTACATAAAACCACAAGCATCTTGGGAGCATTTTTTGGACATTAGCACAACGTTCAAACAATACTATTGCTAAGCAAAATATAATCTTGAGATTTAAGAAACAGAAATAGGTAAGATGAGTTATGAAAACCTGATGAAATGTACAAGAGTATAGTATATATGAAAAATGCATCTCAAAGCGTAATCCTATCAGAAAAATTTTGCCAAACCATCTTTTGTTGAGTATGTGTCGATGATGGACAGCGTCAATGAGGCGCGGTCTATCTGTGTCACATGCTTGACAAAATGAAATTTCTGATTGGAAATGGCATATTTTTTTGCTTCGTCTCAATATTAGGAGGCATAATATAACAATTGAATGATTCATTTACGAGCATGTATCGTTTAAAATCAGTCGCTTTCTATAAAAAAAATGTAGTATATTCCAAAGTACTGCTGGATTAGATATGAAATTTCTAAAAAAAAGTTCAAATGACATATTTTAAAGTTTACTATTTTTCTTACCTTTTATAGAACTACGTTTTGAAATGATGATCGGGAATATTGAGTTTTTTTGTTTCATTGCAGCAATCAAGCAAAGTCATGATCTATGACAAATTTTACAACATAAAATTTGACATTGATCCTGATTTTGCTGCGTGAAGCAAAAACTATTCCAACTTTGCCAGTAAAATTCTTCCCTGGACTAAACGTCAAATTTTAAAAAAAAGCTATTTAAACTTCGAAAATATCCTATTAAGATTTTGCTTTTTTGTGGAGAAAAGACACATTGAAAATAGTACATACTTTTATCTCATATTAAACAATGTCAAAAAATATTCATGCATGGCGATGTATTATAGTAAGGCAAAATATGTAACAAACTTCCAAGTATTTTATAGTGAGCATTTTACATGACTTCATCCTGGGATGATCATCTATGATATACTAAAATAATGTTTTGAAAAAGTACAAGTAATAAAATCTTTATAAATGTTTATTTTCTGTACAATGGCAGGGCTTATTCAGTTGGTTTAGAAACAAGCTGTCTTCCAAGACCATATGGAGTCATTCCTTGCTGTGATGCTACTTGATTTGTTCCCATCTGAGATATAAAGAAATAATATTATTATAACGAGCACAATGGTGTAAAATGGCATAGTGATGCAATGGCCTAGCGGTTATCATGTTGGCATCGCAGGTTGAAGATTACAGGTCCCAGCAAGACTGACTCGTTAATCACACAACTTAACCCAAACTGTAATAACTTGGGTAGGCTTGGCCGAGCAGGAAAAATTATATCTTGCCAATAACACTCACTCTCTTTGTCTCTAACTGGCTTTTGGTTCAGAGTGAGCCACACAAGTGGCTATAAAAATATCAAATATAAGTTGATTGAATTGAATGGTTTTAGAGCTGGGGAAGTAATAATACTGAGATTTCAGGAAGCTTTAAATAAATTTTGATAGAAAATTGTGCCAGGAAAAGAAACTATTTTTACATAACTCTGCTTAAAATAAGAGCTTACCAGAGAGGTTTTATAAACAGTAATCGTAGTCAATAGAACGAAAACCAGCATTATGAAAAAAGTGTTCTCAGGAAAATTATCTACAATGCAAGTTATCTGGGAATGAAGTCACTTCTGCAAGGACTATTAACTTGTGTTTAAATACCTTCAGAAATATCTACCGGATTTTCCCAAATGGTATGTGAATTTCTGTTTTAATAGGAATTTGCCCGACCAGATGGGTTAAAAATACATATTGAAATGGCCATAACAGACAGGTAGAATAATGATGTATATCGTTGTTTGCCATGCTTGTTCGTTTATGAGCCTGTAAATGACCAACGTGCTGAATGTGCAACGAAAGTGTTCCATGTGTGATCCATACTTGATAGCAATTAAGTGGAACAAAGTAAAATTATTCCAACAAGGAAGTAAATATATCATGGCGAAATTAGGAGAATCAAATAAAAAACATAACGTGGGAAGATCCAAATTTGAAAATGAAATCTACTACTGCTTCAAGTAATACCTAATTTTGAGTACCGTGTGACAACCATTTATTGTGTTACTATATTCATAAGCACAATTCATTCTCTAATATTTCATACACACAATATTCATGACATCACAGCAAAACAGGGAAGAGGAAGTATCCAATCTTACACATACAAATACACGCTCAAATGAACATGAACAGTACAGATGCTATTGATAACTTAATTGTACAAATTGAGCAAAATACTTCGTAAGTGGGAAGCCAATTATTCAACAAGGTAATAAGATTACATGATAATAAGCAAAATAGGTTTAAAAGTCAAAAGTGAAACGCATCTTCAAAAAAGCATCTTTTAAACAAAACCACCTTTTGAAAAATTTGTTAGGTCTATCAAAATTTATATTAATTTCTGAAATTTTTTGAATGTTTGTTTACCCAATCGGAAGATTATTGCCAAAATATCCTTTGTTAAGTATGGGTCACTGATGGGCCGCGCCAAACAGACACAATCCATTTGTAGCACATGCTTGAAAAAATGAAATTTCTTCTAGGATATGCTGGTTACAGATTGAAAAAAGTATAATCGAATAACTTTTCATATATGAATAATATATATTCTTCCTAATCAATTGTTATGGTTGGTTTAAAAACATCAGTACAGAAAGATAAATGGAATGTGGCAAATTTCATGATTCTGTTACAAATGATGACTTCCCAATTACCATTATTGATATAATGGTCTAGTCATTATACAACTTGAAGTAATATTTTAAACTTTTCATCCAAATATACCATATTTACTAATATTGCATTCTTCAAACAGGAACTTTATTTTGCCATGCATTGGTCACATAATGATCCACATCTTTCAAACTCAAATTTCAATATTGTTTTGCAGTGTTTTGCATTACATATCATGCAATGCACAAATATGTCAAAGGTGCAAGGTGCAAACTGAGTAAAACAAGTACATTCTTCTATTTATAAACATATTTATAAACCTGTTTCGAACCTAATTTGATACTATTGCCCAATCAGAAATTTTATTTTGTCAAGTACGAGCCACATATGGCCCACTCCTTGACGGTGCGATCCATCAGTGACTCATACTTCACAATTCATGTTTCGATCAAACTTTGCTGATTGGATGTATGTCAATTTTATGCATTATTATTCACATGGTCCAATTTAAATTCCTGCTGTGTGCACACAAGCATAAAATTTAACATGATATATTATATTAAGCTGCAGATAATCTGCATGTGCAAGATATGAATATATCCTGAAACTAAGAAGGTCACACACTGCATTGTGATCCAATTCCTACTTCACATTTGAAAATTTAATAACATAATTCTATTCTAAATACAGGGACGGCAAGTTTGATGAGATTTCTCATTCCCCCTCAAAAATCCTGAATCAAATATGAGGATTATCATGTACATTTCTATCATGCTTGTAATTTTAATTACCGTAGTGTCTATGTATTAGCACCTTAGTAGATACGTATGACTATTCTTTGCTGGCTTTATACATAAATTTAGCCTCTGGCATAAAAATCATTATCAATTGTTACTTTCATTTTTTTCACATCTTAAACTACAAAAAAGCTCTTATATTGATTGGTATCTGTGACTGAAATCATGTATTAGATCTATCAGATCATGCGCTCCGGTAAAGAAAATTACATCTATATTCAGTGGCGGCGAAGGGTGTAAAATCTTGGTGGGGACATAAAAAAGTAGTATAAATTTGCCTCTATAAAATATATATATCTACCATGTACAAAATTTAAATTTTGGATTAACTGAATAAATTTTACTTATTTTGATGATATTTTTATTAAGATTCCAAAATCATAGAGGGGATGGTCCCCCTTTCTTTTGGGAGGAGACATCCAAGACCTCCCACCTTGGTTCCACCACCAGTGATTATGTTAATGCATCTAGTCCTGTATAATAGTGAACTTTAATATCAGCTTACTTGCAAACCAATAATGTTTCTTCCTTCTCGTAACTTATCTTCTTCGAAGTTTCGGTAATTTTTCTGTGCTACTTTGACACCGATTGTTGGTCCATCGAAATTATTTGCTTTTGCTGCTGATCCAAGTTTATAAAGCGTTGCATGAACTTGTGGTAAATTTGTACTTTCGTACAGACATACGGTCTACAAAATCAGAGCAGAGCAACTTTGAGTTTGAGAATTTCTCAAGCATACGTCAAACAGAGTGTCAAACTTTTAGCTTTATTCAAGTGTACGAAACTTTTCACATCAAGGAGGGACAAAAAGCTTTAAGATCATCAATAATATTAATGATTTTCAACTTTTTTCTACAGTTTTGTTGCTACCAGACAGTCAAAAAGAAACTTTTTATCTTCTACCAATGGATATAGATCATGAAATATTACCCATTTGCCAAATTTTTTTCTGGCCGAATCTGTTTTCTGAGAATGTTTGATTAGCATGGTAGATGACATTCTACTAGTCTGATGAAACTGATTTTTCATTACTATTTGACGAAACAAAGTTTATAATGTAATGAGCAAAATTTAAAATACTTCTGAATAATGTGACTATAAGAATATGTTTTGCGATTGCATCTATTTTATCACTTGTTTCATTGTTTTTGCAGTCCTACGTTCTTGATGTCTAAAATTTTTCTAAATATGGTATTTATTTGCATGAGATCAAATTTTAAACCTAATTGTGAATATTTGAAGACAACATTCGCAATGAACATTTGCAATGCCTGATATTCACCATTCTTTAGTGGACTGAAAGTGTCTATAATATCCAAATTTCTAATTCGAGATCACAATATACAGTAAGATTGTATCAGAATACCTGAAATAAGTCAATTGATTTCACTCCATATTTTTCTGCAGCTTTTAAAAACATTCCAATATTTTCCATCTCTTTGTTTCTTCGCATACCCTAAAAATATCAAAACGTAAATTGTAGATATATGTAATAGCATATTTAAGGACACATGTTAGTGATAAATCTGAAACTTTTTTAAATTCCAATTGCATATTAACAGGTTTATTTAGGAAAAACTTAAAGCAAATTTATGCCTCATAATATGCCTCATAATAATCATAATTTATAAACCTAAAAAACGTCAATTCAGGAAAATTTCAACCTTTGTTCATAAAAACGGCTAATAAAATGGTATAATGAAGTTGAACACCAACAAAAAGTATCAAAAACAACACCTTTTCCATCAAAAATATTAATATTAGGCACCAGTTACCGATTTCAAGATTTCGATTCTACTCTGAATAATAAATAAATGATAAAAATTTCTATTGAAAAACTTCGTACTTACAGCTAATTTACAATTGTGAGTCATATTTGGTTTGCAAACTTTTTCATTCATTAATTTGTTAATCAGTTCACATAAAATAATTCCATCTTTCAACCAGGCTTGAAAATGCTAATAAAAGAGAATGTTTAAAACTTCATCAATAAGAAATCTGCCTCATTTTATGTTTAGTCCAGCATGTCAGAATGTCAGCAACTTTGCTCTTCAAGGAAGGTTTCCATCCGGGGAAAATTTATCAAAAAGGTATACTTCATAATCAGTAATAAATAACTTGTTAATTAGAGGAAAAATATCTCTTTCCAATGTCTTGGCAAAGTAATTTTACGAAAATTATCAATTTTTCCATAGAAAAAAAAACTGTGTTGATGATTTGAAAGACTTTTATTAAATTAGTTCGAAAAAATTGTAGGACGATTTTGAAAATGTGAGAGAGAATAAGAATAGTTTATTAGCAGACCCCTTTTTTAAACATTTTTTTAATTACCTGGAGATGTTTTTTCCACATTAGTTGTGTAGTCAACAAAGATTTTTTTCAAATAAGGAACTTGGTGTTTTGAAGTGTGTGAAATTCACTCAAAACAACATTAGTGGGACGTGGCATTTCTCCATCCCAGGTAGGGTGAGTGATTGGTTTTCTTCGGGTGTCTGAAATGCTCTTGCCAATATTACTTTGGGTAGATACAAAAAACTTCAAAACCAACGAGTATCGATGATTCTGAACTATCTGTATATAGTTTGGTTGCTACAAGACACTAGAAAAAAGAGATTTGAATCTTCTAGCCGCAGATATATCATGAAGAATTGCCCATTTGTTAATTTTATTTCTGATGAAACCCATTCAGGTGTCTGAGTTGAATCAAGTTATTAACATTACAACAAGTTATTAACGATATGTTATTAACTAACAATGCCATGTGACTTTTGGAGGGAAAAACTTCTTAATGAATTTATCCCCGTCCCATCATCAATATCCCAACCAGATATACAATTGTATTAAGTATTGATGTTACAATAGTCAGTGATTTAATATTTAACAAATTAAATTTTATGATTGAGTAAATTCATCACATCAATCTTAAAATTATTCCAATGTTTTTTTTAATAAAAATTGGCTCAAAGACTGATAGGCACCTCTTTTCCTTCACCTTCCGGGTAAGACAAATGTGGGCTTTCTGGTGGTTGACTGAGAACAGCTATGATCCATTCCATAAGTTCATTTTCATCATCTAATGAGTACTTTTCATTGATTTTTCGTTCTATTTCCCTGTCCATTCCCAATCCTCGCACACGGTAATTCATGTTGTATGACATTTTGTAATGTTTTTTTTGATTGACAGGCTTTCAGTAAATATCTTATTGAAGAAGGAGAAATCAAAAACACAACCACATATGTATGAGTTTATAGCTATTTTATTGGGTCTATATTTTATGAAAATAGAAGTCAAATATTATGAATATATAAACATATGTAAGCCATATCATTTTGGGCTAGATAAAGTTTACAAATATACAGGGGAGAATCAGGAAGAGACTGACTCGTTTGATCGAGTGGTTCGTATTCGATCAAATGCCTGATGTTACCGCCGCCTAAATATTAGAAAATAATTTTTTGGGAAGTTGACTCAAGAATGGAGCAAACTATCAAATCTTAATTAACATCCCAGAACTGATTTGAAATATTTTGTTCGAAAAATTCCCTGTTCGAAATTAAATTTTGGCAAGCACACGACACAAATAAACCTCAACTCGGTAACCCAACCCAGAGAAACTATAGTTAGACAAAAGTTGTCTTGCTGTGTTTTATAGACAGCGCTTAGTTCGATATGAAATCCTCAACAAATTGGGACTAATGGAACTATCGAGTACATAAACTATTCTATAACCAAATCGAAAAAATTTGTCACAAAATCTACTAGAACTCCACTAATTATTTTATTTGTTGTTATAAAACATGTTTTTTTCTAGTTGATAAATAAAATGTCTATCCCTCCCCCTTTCTTGATGGACGCTGCTGGAAAATATATTTTTTTTTAATGGAAACACTTGATACTTACACGATTCCGTACCCTGACCATCACGCTTCCATTTCCCAATCATAGCAAATGATACAAGGCTGATTCGCGCATAAATTTATATTGCGTCGTCGGTTACTTTATTACGCATTCTTCACATCTCCCTAAATAAGCCAACCAAAGTATAACCCGGGACTAGTCAGGCGATTCTCATTAGGTAACGTATTTCACGATGACAAACAGTGGAAGTCGAAACATTATTGACAAAACACAGTACGTTCTTTTGACTTCAGATCACGCACAGGTGCCTGTTTTATGTTGCGATGGCCGTTTAAAAGTTTGTCGAATGAATATTTACTTGGCTGCGCCACTTGATACCAGCACACAATGACGCGGAATGTGGTTTTAAAGGCACTTGACAGATCTTCGGAATGATTTAATTGCTCAGTTATGAGTCTTTTCACATTCCGATTTGGGAAGAAATTGCAAAATTATTGTACGATTTGGATTTTTAAAATATGATACTTTCTACATTTGACATTTGAGTTCCTTGCTTATCGAAAATATAAATTGTACTGATATCAAGTGACTGAAGGAATGGAATCGAGTTCAACTTACTGGAATGAAGATAACTGACTATCAGCCACTCTCTAAACCTTACCACATGCGTGATGATGGTTTTGTCGACCGATGTAGATATTTGTCGTCGCAGGCAAAAGTTCATCCTCGTTCACGACTTAAATTGTCGTCCAATTTGAAAATCGGCCAAAGAGTCTACAAACTCAATCGGAAAAATTTTGTCAAAACACTTTTTGCCAAGTATGTATCACTGACGGATCGCGTGGATGCGACAAAATGAAATTTCTGATAGAAATATATTGTTCTCGTGGACTAAGTAAATTAACCAATTCGATTTGTAATTATAATATTGACAAATCGTCATAAATTACTTACAGGTCACAGCAGTTTAGGAAATTTCGAAGAATGGATATGTCCGAAGATTTCAAGCTGAATAAGTATAAAATCCTACCCAGAATAAATGTTAAATTTTGCACAAAACACTCACACGGTGAAATCAACTTTTGCCATATTGAGCCAGAAATTCAAAGTATGCTAGGATTTTAAAAAAATCGAAACAGATTGTGCTCCAAACCTAAACCGAAAATAACTGCCTTGCTACATCCTACCCCATCGATAAATCCTCTAAATCTGACTGTTAGTTTTGTAACTCGGCCTACTTACGACATAATATCACAGTCTTATGTTTTCATAAGGATAACAAAGATGAGAAAGGGTTTTCTTCGAAGCCTACGCCAATTACGCGATCAAGTTTCCGCTGGCTTTAGCGACTTCAGTTAATAATTGCCTTGGGTTGGAATATTTGAACTGAACTCTTTACACGCCAGCTTAAAAGTAAGCGGGTCGGGTCGTTCGTTCGACCGTGTAAAATGTGTAATCGGATTTATATATAGACCACGCGATTTATAAAGTCTAGAGCTAGTGATCGCAGAAAAATATACTTTGCCGTACTTAGGCCATGAAGTAACTTCAAATCGCGTCCGAGAAACAATCGTTCAGGAATATAGGAACAACTGCCACCAAGTTAGCAAACGCCTAATAATAGTCGAAGCCTATATTGCGCAAAACTCTTTACCTTTTGATAAAATATTTACCGAGCCGACAATAATTATAAATGAGAACTACACCTTTATTTTCATGACAGGGCTGAAAAGTCATGATTGCATGACCTTTTAAACTAACACTACATTTAAGCGCCCCATTCTCTGCTTGTCTCTGCCTGATTATGTCAAACATGAAACTACTGTACATTTTAAAACGTTCAATAAAGTTATAAAACAATGTTGGTCGTGTAAAAAACTATACTTTTCATGTACTACCTGCACATAAATTAGCTCCGAACGTACACTATGAGAAGATAAGCCTATTTGACGTCAAAAATACCTAGTTAAGTGGGGCTGTCTGCATCTAACACGCCGAATACCGTCTTGGTCTGTGTGTTTTGGGATTACATATATCATCGTCAGAGAAATTCAACATGCCTGAGCCGTAGGATAAAAATAGCGAGGAATGCGATAAACAAAAATTTCTTCTACTTGGAATATCAAACAAAAGACTTTTTTTCTTTTATCGTAAAGCAGTGTGTAAAAATCTTCAGATATATATGTCCTCCCGGGATATCTGCGTAAGAATTGACCGTTATCAGCAAAGTATGTATTATTGTCTGCGCTCAACCACTAACGGTGGGTCAGCGCGCAAAATATTTCGTATTCTAAATTTACCCGCAATTGAAACTATTGACCGATTTTAAAAAAATATTGTTATAGTTTTGTTATCTTTCTGAAAGATATGGATCCAATGATGGCCAACCTGTTTAACTTCTTTGACGCGCCATCACCAATCATCAATTTTATTTTTGTCGAGAATGAGCCACAGGTAGGCCACGTCTTAGCAGCGCGATCTATCAGTGACATATATTTAAAAAAAATATTTCTTCACTTTTGTCTAATTGGGTAGGGACCGCGCACCGGTGTTACGTTCCACCAATGACTACAATGACAGTCATATTCGACAAAACTTTACAAATAACTGCCAAACACTTTTTGAACTCTACTTATTGGAAACTGGTTGCATGAGCCGTTATTACAAATGACTCGATCCGATAAATACGTCGCCGACAAGACATTATTTTAGAGGAAATGAAAACATGTAAGGTCAGACGACGGTAGTATCAATCTAAAAGACGTTTCATCATATCGAGAAAAAAAAGAACTGAGCAAAAATTTCAAATCCCAAATGTGTGAAGCGTGAACATGATTGAAATTTGACGTTAAGGCTCTTTTTATCAACTCTCCAAATGCCCGATAATCGTAAGATGTTATTTTACTATTGTATATTATAATCAGCGTATTCTCCAAAGTACACCTTGCAAAGGGCTAAATGCTGACCCTCTCGCCCGAGGGGGAGTAGTTATCCACGGTCCTGACTTCTTTACGAGGGGATTAGTATAAGAGGTAATTCGCCTGCAAACATGCTTTATTCTATTACCATTTCGATAATATATACGCCGTAATTTTTTCGCTGCAAAACTGTCTTGATGCTCTTTCTTACTCTAAAAAATAAAATTTTTTTTATCTAAATTGATATTTATAATTATAAATTGATGCGACCCCAAGTGCTAGAGAAAATTAGCGCAATGATTCGACATTAGTTTGAGATGGCACAAACGAGTAAAAAATACTATTAGGCCAGAGAGACGAGCAGTTCCTTGGTGGCATTTACAAAACTATATATTTTAAAAGTCCGAATATTAATTCATATAAAGGCTTTGCAAAAACTATATAAACATAACCTTTCTTCGAATTCATTTACTAATGTTTGTGATGTGTAACCAATGTATTGATCAATTATTTCCATTTCTTAACATGGCCAGCTGTTACAACTCGACTTTAAACTATAACTTTGCGCAAAATTTGAGCAAAGCAATGAATCAATAACTTTGTATTCATTTTGCAGCGGCAATAGAAGATTTCTTATAACACCAACATGCAGTAAGTTGTGCTAAAATGGATAGGCGTTATTTTTTACGGCATGGAGTCGAGTCAAAATAACTCGATAATGCTTAGACGCTGCTTTTTAACCTTCACTTTTTTGACCAAAGAATGCTCATTTTTGTCACATTTTAAAGTCGTGACATGCTTTTTGTTGTCGCAATATTAATTTGAATTTTGATGTTCAAACTCAGGCCTTGAACTTTAGAACTAGGCATACAGATGTTCGAACATTCATGATTATCCGTGAAATCAGCTTGCGGGGAAAAACAGACAGGCAGTTATCGTTTTTGAACGCGTAAAACGCCACGGGATATTTTCCCATAAACTTACATTTATCCATACTTTAGGCATATTCATGTCCAACCACAATCATATTTTTATCACATTTCACCGGCGTTTCACCCATACATGGTTATGAACTACGTCATTGACGTAAAACGAGAGTAACGGTCTATATAAGGAAAAAATTGCCTGAGGAACTTTTTCACTAAAAATTACATTTCTTATATATCTAAATTCTTATGAACCATAAAATTGCGACGAGATTGGCGTCATTAACTATACCCTGTGGTATTCGGCTCTATTTTATGAATACAACTTTCTACGTTTACGATACAAGAAACACTAACGTGAAGCTGACGCTTTTGGACCACACGTGCGCTTGTATAATAGTTTCATTTTTTTGTATGATAAGCAGACTAGTGCGCATCTTCAAAAATTACTCTTTATTGGCACCTTGCGTCTTATAAAAGTTCGCAATAGCCCAGTTTCATTTCGGGTTTGTTTTTCAAAGTTGGTGAATTTGAAATATTAAAAAAATGATGGAAAAAATACCAATAAAATCGATTATAATTTTTTCAATATCCTATTCGTAATATCACGTACAAATAAAATTTCAAAGCTAATCAAAATCCAAGCTGAGGCATTTGAATTTTGAAGCTTGATCCTGATTGAAGTTAAGAAAAATTGGCAATTTCGGTCAATAATAAAACATATTTTTTAATTTTGTTTCGAAAATGAAATTGCTATAAAATAAATGTAATAAAATATTCCGAAATCTCCAAAAATATTTTTTTTTTTTGAAATAAATAACTTTTGGCCATACTTAACGAGGTATGTATTTTCAACGGGGCAGCCCGATTTCAACTTCAAAATATAGGCCTCCATTGTGGAATCGGCATTCATTTTCTGACTGAGTGACTCCGATGATTTATTTTATCCTTTATAATTCTTACCGATGTTAAAAAATATACAGTTGTGAAACCGACTCAAAAGATTAATATAAAACCGAAATAAGAATTTTATTTCTTCAAGTGTGGACCCCAGATGGACCGCCCCACAGCGGCACGCAAATATGTTTGATTAATATTTTTCTGGCTGCTAGGACATTCAATATAGTTGAGATACAAAGTTTCTAACTATCAGGGCTGTAGTTTTGTTTAGTTTTGCTCGATAGCGTCCAACTGTTTATTTTCATTCAATCTTGAAACACCTGTGGCAAAGGGAATCAAAGAATCGAGGTCAAAAATACTGGTCAGAGGTCATCCATAAAAAGATATTATAAAAATATTACAGAACCCAAGATCTGATATTTTGTCGCAATTCTTTTTCTCAAATTGGTATATATTGTCGCGCGTGGATCACCGTGTACCATTAATCCCAGTCAGAAAAATATTGAACAAATTTTCTTTTGTCGAGCATGAGCCAGAGATGGACCGCGCCTATGCGGCGCGATCCATCAGTGACCCAAGCTTAACAACAAAAGAAAATTTGGTCAATATTTTTCTCGGTCCATGTTTGGTTTATGTACATTTTCGTATACTCACTTTAGAGATTTACCACTCTATAATCCGGGCATAAATAATAAACAAAACCCATCGATTATCTATTCACCGACACATAAACTGCTTGCCTAAGCACTCACACGCCAAATTACAGCTCATGTAAGCTTGCCGCAAACCACTAAAATGCTTCGGAATGTCTTGCAGCATTGCCGGTGCGACGGAGTGACGGGAACGGCGCGTATCAATGAATTTGAAAAGGTTTTTGTGGAGTTGTGTGTGTGAAGGACTTTAGGCTCACTGCTAGGTGAATTTTTATAGTATGGTATAGTACGTCGTTTTGAAAATATTTTGTATTGTATCTAAATAATAGGTTCTAATTGAGAAGGAACCAGTAAAAAACAGTAATGTATTGCAATTGCTGTAAACTATCGCTGCAACACGTAACATTAATGGGTAATTAAAAGAATTCGGCAGAATTTTTTCTGTGTCTGAAAGGCTTTTTCGTAAAGTTAGTTTTCCTTTAGTGTAAAAGAGTGAGTATCCAACATTCCAGCAGTCATTTTCAGACAAAAAGAAGAACTGTAACAAAAATAAGCTTATTTGTTCGACCGAGACAAAAGAATATCTGTGAAAAGAAATTCGAAGCTATAAATTCATTCATTTTTGTATCAGATTTAATTTCGATGATAAATTTTGCCTTTCCTATTTATTTGCGATCCGATCTGGGTATGAAAGCTGAAAACTTTTCATTGTTTTTAGCAGATTTGAGTCTGGTATTACAATTAAACAAACAATGATTCTAAGTGAAAACAAAGAAATATATGAGGAACAGGAAGAAATTGCCAACGAAGTGCACAAAAAGAATTCTATGCGTTGTCGAGCGAAATGTCACAACACATGGACGCGTAATTTCGAAAAGTTTGGGTGTTTAAGAATCAAATGTGAAGTCAAATTGTCAAATGCGAGAACGAAGAAGGAACTTATTAAGTGTAAATTATGGATGTTATTTATTGTTTTTGGATATTTAATAAGTTTATCGGAAGGATATAAAAAAAATATAGATAATGATGTTGCATATTCTGATAAGCAAGTAAGTAGAATCGTATTTTTATGCCGTTTTATTCTACTGTTCTTCTGTTAGTGGTACGTGCAATAAAAGTAGTTATTGCGCATTGCTCTCTTCTTGTTTTTTATATTCTGCAATTAGGACCAAAAGAGAATCTGACTGAATTCGAATAATTTGTAGATACCGAAAAGCAATATGTTCATGACTATAATCGCGTGTAAATCTCTAAGTATTCAAATATTTTGACCAACTTCCTACTATCCTAAATCCGATTTCGTGAAGTTGGAATCAAGATATATTGAAAAAAAAAAATATTAAAATACAGTTGCTGGAATACCGAATGCCCACATCGATTTATATGCAAAAGGTGAAAATTGTTAGCGGTATAAACATTCCGTCACGTAGCTTATTTTTTGTAAGATTTACGGCGAAAATCGTGCACGATATCCCAAAAAAATGCTCTTTGTCGATCATAAGAAATTGAAAAATGTTTCATGCTAAAATATGTTTTGCAAAAGTCTATTGACTGATGATTTATTTTGCTGACAGGGCGAAAACGATTCACCTTTTCAAATCTTCGGTCACACGTTGCGGGTGCCCCGGGGCGTAAAGCAAAATCATCATAATAATCGGCACTTCAGGAATCGCCACATTAGAACAAGCGGGAAATCATCGAGGCTTGTCACGCAATGTCCTCCACCCATGACAAGATTACCGGGCGATGCCTGCACTGTTGACCCTTGCGAATCTGACCAAGAATGTCGGGTAACTATCATTATTGCTTTATAGTTATGGAACTTACTTTGCAGAGAAATGTTCTTTTTGAGAGATGGCCGCAAAAAAGACAAAACATCCAAAATAAATTGAAAAAATAATTTCAAGTACCAATTAAAAAAATTATTCTGTAGAGCATGAGCCTCTGATGGATCGCGCCTCGTGACCCCATTTTACGAAACATATTTGCCAATAATTTTCAGACAAGAAAAGGCAAAATAACACACTGAATGATAATTAGAAAGTTCAAATCTATTATTAGGTTTAGTTAATTATCAAATCAAGCAATTAAAAATAGAGATATACAATGGACCATATGTGTCCAATGTCTAACTGGGATTTCAGCCTGGTTAGGTACAGCACAAAAATATATTATTTATAACATTGTATGTTTTAACGCGCTGGTATGTGAAGTTTGCGCAAAATGTAAAATACCAATGTTTCATTACGAACTTTGATTTGTTGTGTGTAAAAACTAAAAAATGTTGTAATAGATATCATTAATAGTTTACCCCTCACGCTTATTTGTTTACTCATAAGCACGAGTACATGATGCATGGAAAGTTCGTCTCGATTCATTCATTTGTGAACCTTCTGCGTCTGCATCCGATCAGAAAAATTTTATCAAAACTTTTTTTGGTAATTATGGGTCACTGATGGATCGCGTCGATGAGACGCGGTTCATCTGTGACTCATGCTTGACAAAATAAAATTCCTGATTGGGTATCACGCATGTGGCCCGTGTCTTGGCGAAAATATTATCCCTTGTAATATCTCACGAATTATTTTTTAAACATTCCTCTAACGTGATAGTTTTCCAAAATTAGAAACGATGTGCTGTTGGATGGAATATCCACCGATGACGTCATCGGTGGTGCTTACGCGAACAAAATATCTCTTTCGCAAAACCTTATTTCGTTGGTCAATTATATGTAAATCCTTAAGCAATATTAATTTGAGCAATTGCATGTCATTTTAGATTTCAATATTTAATATTTCCGCGAGCAAACCATGCTGTACTCAAATGTAACGCCACACCACACGCCTCCAAATTTGATATGAACGAAAATATCACACCTTTTAAATCTGAACTCTAACTTAATTTTGATGAATCCATATTTTTCCACATCAGGAGATATGCTTAATTATCTTGCCTTTTCGTATTTTCCTTCTAATATCGCTACCATGATCTTGTTTCTAAAGAAGGTACTACTTTCTAAATCACGCCGCAAACACAAAAATGTGAAGATATGGATAGAGCTTTCAGTTTCAAAAAATAATAAAATTGACTAAAATATGAACTCATTGTATAATGTTGTAATATCCCCTGGAGGCGAGTAAATAATTAGGGGGTTTTAATGATAATTTCCAAATTTAAACTACGTTTTTTAGAAAATATCATGTAATATTTGGGTGGTTGGGCAAAACTTGTAAACAAACATTTCCTCACAAATCGTTACATACCACTGACACCACAATGTTCTTGGCATAAGTTTATCTGACTAATATGATCATAATTCATCTATGAACCATAGTAAATTGCCATGCGGCGACTTCTTATTGAAAATGCGAATTCGGGTGTTCGCTTAAACAAATTCATAATAATAAAGAAATGTAAATTTTTGGATAAGGTATAGTCGTATTTCCGATAATCGTATTAGGGCGTAACCAATTTTACCCAATTACCGAGTGCGAAGAGGCTTTATGCAATACAACGCAGAATAATTCGATATATCTATCAGTGCACTTATTTCAAGGAAGGAAAAGGCACCAACAGAATATTGTGTTCGATTTCGTGAACTAGTAAACCATACTTGTATACAGCTCGTCAGTATAGGCCTTTGTTTAAACAAATTTTGTTTTCGGATTCTGAAAAAGAACTTTACTGGTTACTTCTTCGTCGAATTGCATTTATTTTTGAAATTCGAAATCCTTTTTTTTCGAATCGTATTACGAATTTACCTATAGATTTCATAGTCCTGTTTGAAAATGTTATGAGTAATGTCTTACTACTGCATGATACTTTCGAAAATTCTGTATATTTCAACATATCTTATAAAATAACTGCTCAAAAGTCAAAACGTGTTGAATCCCATAAATGATTTTTTAATATCAACTTTTACTTTACCGCGTGCTTTACCATCATTTTCGAATGTTCATATATGCGAATGTTCAATTCCTTTTGGCCTGTCCTACCAGGGAAGAAATAGCCACTGTAACAGTTTGACCCCCTTTTACCAAAAATAATTATGTGTATGCTGGAATGAAATATAGATCGATTGATTGTTGATTTCCAGGGTAATGGTCGCAGCTGTTGTTATAACGGTTGCATTTACACCTGTACAGACGTTGTTCATCCACCACCTATTATAGATTGGCAAACTAGGAACGAAAAATCAAAATCCGCGATTGATGATGTGGGAGAAAATGACGAATACGAGGGAAAGTAGGTTCTATACTACAACTAAGCATTTTGTCAAGGTGGCGCGATCAATCTGTAACCCATACTTGCTAAACCATACTTTGACAGAATCTTTATGAGCGGACCAGAATATAGGTTTTATCAGGCAGATACCACGCATTGCTTTGTTGCTTGTTGGCTCCTTTCGGCGACACTTAGATCGAATTTCTGTAAAGAAGTCGAATATCTTTTGCGTTGCAAGAATACGATGCATCGCAATTTCATATAATCTGGTTTCGTACTTCTATCGTAGCCATGATTGTTTCTAAAAAGCATGTTGGTTCACCCATGGCCACTAACGAATTGCGTCGCCAAAACGCGTTCTTTGCATTATGCTCTGTAGGTACGGACTTCAGAGTAGTCCTAACGTATTTCCTGATTCCCAGCTTATCGCAAGAGGCGATAAAAAAGAAGGAGCGAAGTGTTAGATTGCTCAGGGCGAATACTGCACTCACATCACTTCACCATGTTGTTCAGTACCCTATGAGATACTTTCTGGTAATAGCTCTTTATCATTTGAGTTTCTGCTGATTGGGACTGTTCATGCGCTGCTTTTGGCCTTACTTAAAGCGAGCATTAATATTCTATATATATATATGTGGGGTACGCATGAATATATATAATAAATCAATTTTTTGGTGGGCTTTTTATTGATTGCATTATTATTTAGCATGGAATTTGAGATTCTGCCTGGTGAAATGCTGGCTGAAGCTCATCATGGAGCACCGTCGGGTGAAATATGTTCAACCACAGTGGAAGAAGGAGATATACTACTGGATTGTCCCCACGAGTAAGAATATCCATATTTTATAAGACAGTATAGGGTGACAAGGCTTAGTCCTGACACAAATTATATGGAAAAAAGATAGTTTGATGCCCATCCACGTGCGGCTTTATCTATGGAAACATCAGATGTGATGTATCGTGATACATCTCATCTAAAGGCGGGCCTTTAAATACATAATAATATGCTTTCACAAAGTATCATGTACAAATTAAATGTAAAATATCAGTCTTACGTTTTCGTAGGTTTTTCATGTACTAAAACATTTTGAATTACAGGCATTCAGTCGTGTAAAAAAGATAATAAAATTGCCTTGATTAGAGATTAGAATAGTCACACGCAGTCAAAAATTTTGGCTATCAAATATACGCTCGGCAAAACTAAATGTTCTATGGCGTGATTTGCATTCAACTAATTCTACCTTATTCTTTTTCAGATATATTTGCCATATTGAAAATAACGGCAACCCATCTTTGGGTATTCCAAATATAGGAAAATGCGTAGCTGTTGACGATGGTTTGTTAGAGAGGCCGGTATCGTCGATGAATGATGATGATTATTCCTATTAAGTTTTAAGGAGACATTTTGTGGGATGAAATTTGGCCCAATAGCAGATTCCGTTTTCATTGGTAGTAATACATTAAAAGTTTACCTGATTTTCATGGATATCGGCAAAAAGGGGCGAGATGGACGCAATGCTTTCACAATCTGCCCCGATGCTTTCACAACGTGATCAATTCAGTTCTAAATCGTCCTCCTTATACATATTCTGATTTTGGTCAAGATATTTTCGATATGGGTGGATAATAGAGTGCATTATTTAAATAAAGAGCTTCGTTGAATTCTATGTGTTTTCTCTTCTTCGTTCCGAATCCGATTTTAGAATTTCATTTTGCCAAGCTTTAGTCACGAATAGATTGCACATCTGTGTTGTGATCCCTCTGTGACCCATACTAAGAAAGCGTTGCACTGCCAACGCACTAAATTACAGAGAGAATTTATTTTTGCGAGATTTGAAATTCTAAATACATTTTAACAACATTAAGTTTCAGAGTCGGGTATTTCATGGAAAAAACTTTTCGCCCTGATTTTTTTAACCAAGGAATCTCAACTGATGTGAAGTGATGAGTCAGTCGAGTAGTTTGCTTAAAAACGTTTTCTGGAGGCAAAAAATGAAGCTCCGAAAAAATATATCATTGGAATATATTGAATAACCAGAATCAAAAGACATGGCAACGCAGCGGATAGTCGATAAATAGCTGCAGCAGGAGAAGTTCGTCCTATTTTGCCTAATAGTCGGAAAAGTCAGCCATTAGAATCTTGAATGTCTCATATTACTATGGGTTAAATGGTATGAGAGCGATCGAGCCGCGAATACAAATAATAACCATATTTAATACAAAAAAAATTTCTACGTGAATTTAGTTTCCCCCCCCATTTTGCATTGGGAGAATCTGGGCGGGGTCATACACTCCAACTTTGTGGAAAAGGTGGGGGTTAATTTCTCCTTGCTCGGAGCAGATATGAACTAATGTCTCGACGCTTGACTCATTTAGGATGCAGTAAAACTTCTTCCAATCAATATTCCTGGATCTTATTTCTTAGATTTTTTTATGCCACAGATTTGTTACTCCTTACTCTGATATTAATACAATTAGAAAGGTTATAATTAGGGTCAAGTCAAACCTGAACCATGATTAGGCAACGCCTGTTTTGATTGAACAAGAATTGTCAATGGTAAACTCCTCCAATGTCTCTGCCATATAAAATATCGATTCATTTATTACTTTCACTCGTTTTGTGTTCTTTTGTTCTCGTACGTGTGTCTTTCTCTATTATCTTTTGAACGATGACACTCGAGACCAATGTTGCCATAGTACCCATTTCTCGTGGTGCTTCAGGACAATGAAAGGCTACGTATTTATTGTACAACCTAAATTAAGGATCTACCCTGGCAGAATACTTTTGCAGATAAAAGGTGTTGTTGAGCATGGGTCAGTGATGGATCGCGCCGTTGAGACGCGGTCCATCAATGGCACATGTGCGACAAGCGTTGAATTCAGATGGGAAATAATACAACATAATATAATGTTGGCTGTATATAGTTAGGTCGAAGACTAGCTTATTATTATTATCCTGCTACGTGTATTTTGGAACTGGCTTTGTTTGCACCGCTGTCTTGACAAGTGCCAAAGCGTAATATGTGTGTTTGTTCGACCCTACGACGTTTGTTCATTCAGCTTCTGTGACCAGTGTTTGCTTTCCAAGTATGTAGTCGTATAGCCGGCTGTAGATAGAAAGAAAACAATTCTTTAATTTACCAAAAGAAATATGAGGTTCAAAGTTGTTAGAAATGAATAGCAGATCAGTGGATAGATATATCAGGGGTAACAGGGGTAGATTACGAGCATTTATGATGAAAAAATTGTGATGTCGACGACACGTGCAATGTGAAAAAAGTTTTAATTTTTTTGAGTTTGAGGTAGAGGAAGATTACTTAATATGTCAATATTTCGAGAAATTGACAAACACTTGCAAAAAGTGCGAGAAAATTTTGAACTTAATATGAATTTGAAACATATCTAGTTGATGTTGGCTTTACTATTAAAGTAAGGAATACACTAAGAATAGATGGGGACTTGGCTTCCGCGGTCAACTCCCCGGTAATATTGTATAATATTCAGACAACGCACGACAAACAAGCAGTATTTTTGAAGACAACACTTTCACCATTTATTTTTTACAAATGAATTGTTACTAAGACATGAAATGATACCGATGACGCCTTCAATGTTATATTACCTGTCTATATTATATCCATGGAATTATTGTTAGCTAAATGTGTGGTAGCAGAGTTCTCGAATGAGAAATTATCAGGATATGTGACCGAAGTAAATCTGGCAACTTCTATGTAGTATATTGCTTATATTTTGAAATCGATGATAATAATATGTCAGAGGTAATTAAAATTTAGATGTCATGGTTTTCCACAGACCAATAAAAGACATAATCCTCCAAAAGTAGCAAAATATAAATTATCTCTAAAAACGTGTAGCAAGACAGATTTATAGGATAAAGACACGGGGTGCAATTATACCCAAGATTTTCACCAGAACCTAATGAAATATCGTTCATATTGTGAACTGATACCTGTTATTTTTGTCAATATTTGCTCATCTCTATGCAGCCATATATAACTATCATGGCAGAAACTGAAACAGAGAGTCGAGTACTCTTGACTGAAACGTCTGATCTCCAACCTAGTCCAGCACCAGGATCTTCTGCTGATCCTGCATATGGAGATGTTCTAGAGGCCGAAAGTATTCCTCAATACGAAGATCCATACGAAAAAGCAGTTTCGTATATGGAAAAACATCATATTCTCCACGTATTTAGGGTAAGTTAATAAGGCCGAGACAAAATATAGAAAATAGAACTCTTCGAAATATTGCATTAAAAACTTGGAATAATACATTCATATAATATAATCTGAGTACTTCATTCTAATTTCAATATTTTGAGCCTACAGCAAATCCAATAGGAAATTTTAGTTCAGTCAAGGATGAGCCACAGATTGATCACGCCTTGGTGGCACGTTCCATCAGCGCTTCATGTTTGACTAAATATGCTTCCTCAAAATATTTCGAATTCGACACTTTATATATGTATGAATTACCGAATGTTCAATTATCTATTCCAATCAAAAAAGATTTGGCATTTCACGACGTTTTGAGAATTTTGAGAATCAAATTTGAGAATATTTGATTCGTGCGAAACGGAATCATTAAAACTTAGAACCTGATTTGAATAATTATTATCGAATCGAAGCATTAAATCAATATAGCAAACATTACGCCTTTTCTATTCATTTATCCCGGTTATTAAGTCCGGATATTTAATGGCTACGCATTCACTAATATGTATATTTACAAATTAGAGGCAGAACAGACATATTCTTCTAATATACAAATAAAAATTGCCTTTAATATTATCTTGGAGTTGTGATAATTCTAATTTATTGCACAAGTTTTTGTTCCTATTGCGGATTGACGATTCATTCGAATAATATGTGCTTCGATTTGAATAACCGAATCAAATTACCAAGCCAATTACCAATTAGATGTTGGACAACATAATATTTTGGTTTGCGATTGTGAAGTGAGAAATTAAGTAACAGATTATTGTAGACCTTCAACTTTTATGTATCAGATTTGAGTAAAATAGAAAAAATATTAACGTTAGTCGGAATCGCTATGAAATAAACTAATGAATTTCAACAAATAAAAAATAGAACATCTACTTAAACAGTGTAGAGATTTTAACTGTTTTTCTTCATTTTTTTCATTTTCACAAAAGGAAATCACGGAACACATGGTGTATGCGAGGCCAGATGATCCTTTACAGTTCATGTTGACAGAAGTTGAAAACTTAATGAAAGACAGAGATCGAAGAATGGCTGAAATGTTGCAAAAACCAAAAAGCGGATAAAAATTTTTCTAAGGACAATAAATAACAAAAAATATCACGCAGATGAGCCCAGCTCAGTACGCACAAATCGTAAATTTTGATTCTACAATGCACATGATTTTAGGAAATAGGAAAAACTTTTTGCCTTCGTTCGTTTGATTTACAGATATTATAGAATTGTGATAGTTCATGCCATGGTTTTAAAAATCTTCTTTGGGCATTTTTTAATTAGTTAGACTATTGCAAAAGTATTAATGATGTATTACACCTTCGTTCTTGCTAACGCATCAGGAGATTATCGTTATTTTGATTAAAATCATCGAAAAAACATTTGATAACTTGAATTTCCATAAACGGATGTGTAGATGTTTTCTACTTTTGCTTACCGTTGTTATTAACTTGAAAAATCGACTTGCGCGCCATACATGTGCTATGCAGGTTGTTACTGTCTACCTTTCATCCTCCCAGCAGCTTTTCAAAATAATAATACATAAATTTTATTCAGAAATTATGACGTCATAAATTTCACGATCTGTCTCCTACAAGATTTGCGTAATATGAGCTTCGAAAATTGTTTTCTTTTTTAATAGCCATCCTTTTTTTACCTATAGTTAAATACTGTGCATGCCAACACGTTGAACATAAATATGCTAGCAGCCTATCATCCCAATCAAAAATTATATTTTGTTAAACATGAGCCACAAATGGGCCATGTATAACAAAGCATATTTTTGGCACACGTTTGCAAATTGGGATCGGTTTTCATTCTTGTGATTTGTTATTGACGTATATTGATGACATTATATTATATAATTGGCATCTTAAATATTAAAGAATATTGGAATTTTTATATTCCAACACACCAAGAAGCTATCTGCCAAAAGAGGTTTTGTTGTTAAGTATACTTAGTCAGAAAAATTTTGCCAAAGCATTTTTCTGTCAAGCATTCGTCATTGATGGGTCACGTCGACGAGACGCGGTCTGTCTGTGGCTCATTGCTAAAATAAAATTTCTGATTGGGTATGTATCCCTACTAAAGCTTGATTTTTTGTAAAAAAAATCTCAAACCCGCATTTTATTGAAAGAGTTGGTGACTGTTCAAGCTACATATTTCACAATTTCCGCTTTTTCAATTAAAACACACATATATATTTATTCATAAACCATTTCATTGTAATATTTATTTTTTTTTTGTGAATTTTATACGAATGATATTAAAAATGATATAATGAAAATGTCAACTAGTTATGTCGACTTTGAGTGAAATTGTTAATTGTGACTTTTTAAATATTCTCAATGTTCTAACGTTTTTCTTCTTATATAAACGACTATGCCAAATTATATATACAGGACATTAGGTGTTGGAAAACAATAGGTTAATATAAGAATATATGGGTAAACGCCATACAAAATAGTTTTAATTTCTTTATAGTTTGAGGACATTGTTTTTTTTTAATTGGATTAGTGGTGTCCGTTCCACCAAGACGTAGCAGCATTTACAGCCATAGCCTTCACCGTCTTCTGCCAAGAAGCTGCGTTGAAACCGTGCACGTAGATGCAGGGAATGTTTGATGATTTTTGTCTTTCATTTCATATTTTTTACTAATGGTTCCCGATTACGAGAAAAAATTGTGATTAGCAAACATTTTTGAGCGGATTTTAGATTACTCGGGTCTATATATCATTCTGTGATAGACTTTATTGCTCCTGCTAAATTGGGTCCTAAGTGAAAGACGCCATGTCCAGATTTCCATGATCCTATACTATTTATATCTCGTTGAATGTTGTGATTTTGTCGGATTTAAGGCGGATTTAACATCACTTAGGCCTAGGCCGATACATAATTTTTTATCAGAAAACTAATTTTACAACATAAGGTTCTGATGGAGCCCACAAATATTTATGAAAAATGAACAATTTCAACACGCAAGAGCAAAAAGTGTAATTTTGCCCATTTCGTTGTTAAGATGTTAGAAAGCTCAGTTCAGTTTCCATTCCATATTCCCTACACCATAACAAGCAACAAAAAGTGGACATTTTAGAATAATGATAAAACTCGACTCCCACGTCGAATTTCTATATATAAGCATAATTTTTATTGGGCAAAATGCTGCAGAGCTCAAGCAAGAATTAAGATTCATTGGGAGAGGAAGAGAAGGGGGAGGATTTATTTTCCCAAAACAACAAAATTATATGTAAAAACTATAAAGAAGAGTTTTTTCGGTTTTTATTAGCTGGTAATAAGTATATGTTATTTTCTTGTGTAGTTTGCGTGCATATTTTCTAGTCATTGAATCGCCCTATTTCTCTGTTTAGCTCCTCAAACCTTGATCCGTGTCTTGCAATACCTCGGTTGAGAATTGTAGCATATTTCATGTAATAATTAAAAACATTCTTTAAATTACATTTTATTTGGATTTCAAAATATGGAAAGTATGTCGGTTTATTTTATTACGGCAATCAGAAAAAGGTAAACTACTTTTGTCGTCTTTCACACCAAGGGATTTGGTCAAGGAGAGGGGGGCAATCCATTTTGTCGACACTAAATTCGCATGACTATGTGTCACCGTTGTTACCAAATCAATATCACACAAAATGGTACAAATGCATATAATATATAATATTCTCACCGAAAGCGCGCTCTTTTTATTTGGATTAAATTTAATCATTTTTAGAGTTTAAACAGATAGAGCCAATATAAAATATAAATTGATGTAAAGGTAATTCGTATTCAAAATTTATCAGTGACAGTATTAAACCCTGTCTTTCCAAGAGTTTAATGTTTTCTTCATTTATCGGAATAAGAGTACTAGTTAGTAGTTAGAAGCATCTTTACATCATTTCCCCTGAAAAGGATGTCGTGAGATGTCGCCCCAGATACACAGCGGTTCTTTGCCTTTGTTTTGAAATGTTGCTGGGGAGAAGTAAACATACTGAGGACCTGGGTGTGCTTTTCTGAGGCTTCGTAAAATGGTAAGAATTTCCGTCATTTGTCTATGTTTCTAACTATTCCTGCTTTCGCTGAATTTTTGAAAGCCCTACATGTATTTAAAGATATTATCAGATTATATAGCAGGCCGAGGTCTAACACAGAACACCATACTGCATACTTCCATGCAATTTGAGCTGTCCTTTTTGCTTCAGCAGTATGTGGTGTAAAATGGTTCGCTTATGGTTATACTGTTATAGGCATAACTTGACGTCAGGTTAGGGCACCCGGAAAAAGTTGCTCATTTGCTTCAGAGATTTGTAGTATCCTGGTATAAAATGACCAGTTTCTAGCCCTAACTCTACGTCACATTAGGGCTGATAATTGAACTTTAACATCATGATTTACTTCCATTTGGGATGTTTTCGCTTAAAGTGGATCTTGAAGTAGCACTTTGTTTAGCTAACATTTAGGTGAAATAAAAGAAAACAAAGACTGTTGTTTCAAAATCTTTGTTGCCAAATGGACAAAATGTTATCAAATATCAGCAATTTCCTTTAGTGGTATCTGGAATGTTAAAACATTTTTCTATTTATTAAGTAAATTCTGAAAAGTGTTTAAACTAAACAATAAAGACAACCCTACCACCAACACCTAATTTCATATTTGAATGAAACAAGTGCAAACAAGTCAACAAATCAAAAATCATCAACACGTCATTTTCTTTGAATGAATCAAAGACCATCAACACTGCTGTTTCATAGCATTATATATTGTTGATTTTAAACCTTTTCGCACATTTCGGGCACTACCATACTGAAAAAGTGAGTATTTTGCCATCCCATAAAATATTTATCATGAAAATATAATATTCCCCACTTGCTGAATTTTCTTCTGAATTGCAGCCATCTAAAGTCTTATAGATAAGGCTTCAGAATGTTCCCAAAGTAAATATTTCTTGTGTGGTGTGTCATAAGAGGTGACTAAAGAAAACGAAAAAGTGGTAATGTTGAATGGTTCCTAAATCATTCAAGGCAGATATCACCAGAACACTCACTGCGCTTTGTCATGGTGGTTCAGTTTCGTTTGGGATGTTTTTCTCTAAGATTGCAGTTGCTAGTACTATACATTTGTAGTATCTCTTTGCAATTTGAGTGTCCTTTAGTTAGTTTTTTAAGTGCGACATCCCGTCTTTCTTAAAATGAACATAGATGGAAAAAATTGTTTATGGTGTCTTGAATAGCTGGCATTCTGTCGATTTAATCTATCACTTCCTATTATCTATTATCATCTAGGATACATACAGAGTTCAACTTCCACATCCACAACCTGTTTCAAATGAAGAAGAATTTATAACCAACAGTGGAAGAAAAATGAAGCTTCCTGTAGTTGCTGCAACAGATGATAAAAAAATTAAATGAAAATAAAGTAAATACTACGGAAATTGAATATAATGAAGATGTTGAACTGTTAAGACCTCGTTTGGAGGATGGTGATGGTAAATTATTTATCATATTTAATCTCATGGTATTACTCTTTCAAAGAGCAGATACCGCTTGAATTGTTAAGACCCACAAAGAGGGTTCTCCCCCTAGGATGGTGATTGGTAAAAGAATACACTTGATTTATTATATCATCAAGAAAGCTGAAAACTACAATCACTAGAGCAGATACCGCTTAGTGGCAGAATGACAGCTACTATGCTACCGCATAAAATTTTCATGAGAATTTCTTTTTCGAGTCGGTTTTATTAACTCTAGACTTGCACTATTGGAGTAAATGAGAATAGTCCAAAATAAATTATTTGTATTTGACAAGGTTCCAATTTAAAAAAATTTTTGTTTTTTTGTTAATCTGTCAGATATGTTGGGAAGTGGTCTCAGTGTCCTTTCGCCAAGTCCAGGTGATGATTTGTCTGCAAGAGATCGACAATTATCCAACAGTGTTCATGCGGAACTTCATCTCAGTCTAGATCGTCTCAGTGAAAATTATGATCCAGATGATATAAAAAGAATGCAAGAAAAAAGTAAACAAAGCAGAAGGCAACTATCTAGCAATAGGAATGTAGATGATAAAGGTCGTTTTCCACCAGGTATAATTTGGGACTGGATTTAACAAAATGTCTACACTGATACACTGCTGTGCTCAATCGGGTCAAGAGTTTCTGGCCCTCTCTCCTTTGAATTGGTCATTTTAAATCTTCGACGTCAAAGTGGCAAAGTCTTTTGATTCTTCAGGTGTTCAAAGTGTTCGCTTCGTTATCTTCGGATTACCAAAATACTTCAAAACCAGAAGACTGCTATTTCATAGCATTATTGATGATTTTGTAACTTTTAACACTAAACACTAGTAACACTTAAAAAAGGCGTTTTATTCTTCTGGCAAATTATATATTATGAAAAATCGCTCATTCACTAAAGTTTCTTCTAATGGTGCCATTTTCTTTGGGTGTCTGGGTAGCGGAATAGCTGACATTTGCCAGTCTGCTCTAGACTTTTTTCAAGTTTTTCTCAAAAGATATATGAAGAAAAATTGTTGTCTTTTGATGATGTATTTGCTGGAATCTATTTTCTTCGGTATTGTGTGCATTTGATAAGATTTCAATTTTTCATTTCTCTCTCAAAAGATATATGATCAAAATTGTTGTCTTTTGATATTGAATAGAGGTCAACATATTGTGTTTTGGTATTTATAGAGGTCAATTCGATACAATATCAAAGTTTTGGTATTACCGTAATTGAAGTTTTTGTTATAAGTAAGGCCGCAAGCAGTAGCTAAAAATAAAGAAGGAGCCACTCAAATGGAAAAGTGCTTCTACATGAAGTAGGGCCGGCAACTGAACTCTAGGCAGTAGACAGCCGATACATAACTGAGCATACATGGTAAATAAAGTACAGTGACCTGCTGTGGGTGATCTTGACACCTGCTACCTCTACCCCTCCTTTGTTTCCTTTTAGTTGCCTTTTACGACACACAGGAAATACTGAAGCTCATCCCTGCTTGATTTTGCAGAGGCTTTGTCCATGCGACTGGTTCTCTCCTCTGCCTCATTCTCTTACTTTAATAATTTATTCTGTTCCAGGTGCAAAATATATTGCCAGTAGAAAAGAAAGTGATCTATCAAAAGATTCTCTCGATGTTGATGCCATTATTCAACAGGTATTTAATGGTACTATATATTTGGAGAACACAATATTAATATTGTCTTTCATCATCAAAAATTTCATCATGTCATTATTCAACAGGGTATTAATGGTAGTATATATTTGGAAAACAAAATAATCATTTTGTCTTAAAAATTCTGTAACAAATGGTTGTCTTAAAACTGGATAATGATGTAAATATGGTGTCATGACCCTGACAGAATCCTGATTTCTTCACAGATTCTGAAACTTTCATAACATATTCTTCAGGTGGATCGAAATACTGCAAAATTCATCAATACTGCGATGACATAGTTTTAAAACCTTTTCGTCCATTTGAAAAAGTCGTAGACACTCAAAAAAAGGCTGGTAGCATATGTCGATTCCACAGTATTCAAAATTGAATTTGCAAAATATATATCCATATATAATATATACTAATACCATATATCAAATCGAGCAAAGTGTTTATATAATGCGACTTGCATAGCATGCTCACTGCTTGAATTACCGTCTATTTTCATTTCAGCCTGATTCTGAAAATTCATTTATTATTTCTGATGAAAATGGGGATGATGCAGATGATGAACATACCATTGTTGCTGATTCATTAAATTATTCTTCATCAAGAGAAGCGAACATAACTCCTGCCTCAAAGATCAGGTGTGAATTGCGTTTAAGTAATGGTGTAAGAATTGATGGTAGAATTTTGTTATTGTTTTTTTTTATATTCATTTTCAAGTCATTTTCTGCCAATATTCAAAAGGCTTCAGTTATCATCAAGACTGCTATTCCATAGCAGAGTAGCAAAGGTTTGAATCAAAATCTGACACTTTTTTGTTTTGGAGCACGAGAGTCGATATTATGATATTGGAAACAAATCCTGAAGGTAGAAAATCAGATATGATATTGTGACAACAAATTTTAAAATATGGAACCATTTGTCAGAAAGTTGCAGTAATTTTGGACACTAAGGGTGACAATATTCTGTCCGGAGTGACAGAATGACAGAATCTTGTTTTTCTTCAAGTGTCTGAAAATTTCATCTCATTTTCTTCGGATCGACAAAAGAGCTTTGAAATCACCAACAGTGTTATTTCATAGCAGTATTGATGATATTGAACCTTTTCACGCAGTGTGGTTGCTACTAGACTTCTCTTCTACCAAGTGATTTATCATGTAATATTGTTCTTAATAAAGAAGTGAATTTTCTTCTGATGGAAATGATTTTCTTCAGGCATCTGTTTAGAGGAGATCTTAACACCGTCGTCTAGTCCCTGTTTCAAAAATTTATATATTTAAGCATGTAATTTCTTTATTTTCAGCGGAGGTACTTCACGCGATAAATATGCAGATCTCAGGTATAATCCTAACTGGAGAAAAATTGAAAACACCGGAAATAAAAATGTTGAAATTGCATCACCGGTTGTCATCAATTTTAACGAAGCTCCAAAGTGAGTCCCTTATTGTATTGAACTCATTGTGATAATTTCGTTGATTCACAGAGTTAAGTTATTTAGACCAAGAATTTTGGTTCTTTTCAACTACGGTACATTTATAATTTATGATAAAACAATTGCATTCATTCATAGGTTAGATGATAGTTTGGATCAACATACAATTTTATCATCTAGGAAGAGTGAAGGAGCAATTGTTGTTCATAAGAAAGAATTATTTTCACCTGTTGTGTAAGTTTTTTTTTCTTTATTGAGATACCAGACCAGACACTTACTTATGTACAAATTTTTTCTATATATTGGTCAAAGCTTGTTAGAAAATTTGGCGATCAGTTGAGACTTTTTTGCTGAGAAATTATCTGTTTTAAAAAGAGGTCACTTCTGCTTCTTGGTAAACTAATGATGGGCTGCAACTATTTAACTGAAGCGCCATACTTGGTATCCTTCATTCAATTGTTATATTAATAACAATGATCTTAGGCAAATCTAAAGCATGCTATGCTACTCAGATACCCGAAAAAAGTGGCTACCAAAGGTTAGAAAATTGTTAACATTTCAAACAACAGTGTTGATGGTTTTAAAGCTTCTTTGTTCTTCCAAAGAAAATAGCCCGAACATATCAGACACCCAAAGAAAACTAAGATTCTGCTACCCTGATCTAACATAGCAGTATTTTTCAAATATTGCACAATTGCAATTCACTCTAAACAAGGTTGGATGAGGTATCTGAAAGGAAGCAACTAACATCCAAAATGATTACGAAAAATATAAGAATATTATCAAATATAATGATAGTGGGCTTGAATAAAACAAGAATTTTAGAATTTTTCATTCACAAAATTAAAGTCAAGTTGTGGTTCAAGGGCTTTTGAGGCCTCTCATTGTTTGAAATACCGACTTAATAGCCATCATCTTCTATATGATAATTTAGCTTAACCCACTTATATTGGGCATATAGTATTATGCAATCTATAGATGGGTTTTGTTTTATTATATTGAAAATTGGCCAAATCCTGACTTTCTGGGATTTAAAATTGACCACAGTTACACATGGAATGTCCATTAGAATATTCATACATAGAATATTCAGCATTTTTGACACCGTTCGTTTTCCACTCATGTTTAGTGATACAAGAGTAATAAATGAGTATTTTTAGAGCGATCCAATACTGCTTGCTGTATAATTGTTTGATTGTTCGAACGAAAATGTGGTATCAGCAAACAAACTTAGAATCATAATTCCAAATTTATCCTATCCCTATCTTAGTTAATGTGATAATGTCAAGAAAATTTAGTTTAAAGCATGTTCCAAATAAATTTAAAATAACAAAATATTGATTTTTGCCCGTTCTGTAGCGAAGTCGTAATTAATAACCAATGTTACAGCATTTAATTTTGGATATATCAGGATTTTTCGCTAAATTCCCCAATTAAGAGTATATAAATAATTAATTCTACCTTAAAAAAAATTTTATGTTTCTTGGATATGACAATCATAACAAATGACTTCCAGACTATATAATTAGAAATTGCACTGTACATTTGTGTGTCAAAATATACACTACTTTCACAATAGATTTTGATGTCATAGTAAACATATGCTATTGTTATCCTATTGTGACATGTCATAGTTGTTGTACGCCTCACTTGTTTTACACCAATGTTGACAAGACCTGAGCCAGAAATACTGGGTATTGGCTAGTGTTATTTGCCAGTCCCCTTACAATAAAAGTGTGGACACTTTGAAACAATGAAAAACCATATTACAACACAAACACTCATAGAGTACTTGTTGTCAATAATGCAAAATCTTACCTCAGGTTTGATTCAGACTGGCAAAATGCCATCTACTCAGACATGGTTTTCATCAGAAAAAAGTTTAGCAAATAATTCATGTTATATCTGTGGGTAGTATATTTAAATGACTGTTTCGAGTGCCTGTCAAAATCATCAATACTGCTATGAAAGAATCCTATTCAGTTGAAAGCCATTTTTATTCTATCAGAACTAAATTACTGCTACTGATAATAATTAAATAAGAATTAGTTTCAATGATATTCAAAATTTATTGTTCATAAATTTATATCTGAAATATTGAAAATGCCAATAAAAATGTCTTTGGTGCTAATACAAAACAAAACTTCAAACTGTCTAGTCAATGCTAATAGTAACTACGGTAGTAGAATTCATTAATACTGAATTTCTTTTATCTGATGAATCATCTGTGAAAACAAAAGAAGTAAATTTTTGCGGAAAGTAAGGCTGTGGCAGTGGTTCTATTAATGATTATGATTTTTTTACAGGCCTAATTGGGGTAACGAAAACATTCCACTTTTCAGCTCGAGAAGGTATTTCATTTGTTCAAATAAAACTAGCAATATATTGAAGCATTTTAAAGAAAGATTGAAACATTTACTGTATTATGTTGTATCTCAATATGTAATTTATCAAATATGGGTCACTTAATGTAATTACCATATATTTTCAATTTTCAAAATTATCTTTACAAGTTTAAAGAAACTGAATACTTTATTAAATGTTTACTTAAATATGTTTTGAGAGTGAATGATTCTCTATTTCTTGATGTTGTCCACTATTAATATAGGTTCTTAGATTTTGTACCACCAAAGTTTGCTTAGTTTGCTAGAGGACAGTCAGAAATGAATCATTTACAGTTTTATGCACCAATTGATAAAACAGGTTTTTCCGTAATTTTTTTGATATATAAGAACAGATATTGTGGTGTAAATGAAATGTCTTACACTGATGGGATTGAATAATTTGTCATTTGAGAATAGCTGATTGAACCTATTTAAACAAATTTTGATGTGGTATGAGCCTCATGATACTAAGTTTACTTCTGGAGAATTTGAAGATTCAAATTGTTTCCATGTTTTATTCGATTGCAAGTTTCTATCTCATTTTTTAGTATATCACCAACCCGTCTAAGTACTGACCCAGTCAGATTACAACAAACAAATGCAAAATATGAAGAAGAATTTAATAAAATGTTGGAAGCTGAAATACTGAATACAGGTACTATATTTTATATATTTTGGCTTCAGGCTTTGTGTTGTAGGCTGAGTATTCTGGCGCAGATGTGGGTTGTATCAGAGTGGCAGAATTTCTGTTTTTTTTTGAGTTTCCAAAGTCTTTGTGTCATTTCTTTCGGATAGACAAAAAAGCTTCAAAACACCCAACAATGCTATTTTATAGTATTGATGATATAGTACCTTTTTATACAGTTTGGTCACTATAGTATGTTCCAAAAAAAATATTTAATTTTCTGACCCCAAATATATCATGAAATATTTCCCATTGGGCCAAATTTTATTCTGATAAACCCCATTTCCTTTGGGTGTATAAGCAGCTAACATTCTGCCAGTCTGGCCTGTATGTGACTTGACAGCTTGTATGTCGTACCCATCTATTAATGGAAGAATCGTAGTGGTATATGGTTGTAGAATAAATCCACTTCTTGTCCTATCTTAGACACAAATACGGACATGCCACGATATCCACAGCAAACACCAAAAGAATCCATTCTGCAACGTCATGAAGAGTCACCTACTCCAAGAAAGGAAAGTTATTCAGTTTTGATCAGGAAATTGGATTCTCAGGAACAGAGGTATTTATGTCTTATGTTCTTCCACGAGTCATTCTCAATAGAAAAATTCTAAATATTTTGGATATAGAGTTTGGATATTTGGTAATTTCAATGTTTAATAAAACCCTTCAATCACAAAATCCAGTTACGGTAATTTTCACTTTCTTACAGAGGAAAGTCTGGTTCTGTTTGTTACAAAGTTTCCACATCAGAAATTTTATTTTGTCAAACCCTGTGCCGCAGATAGACCGCACTACGTCAGCGCGATCCATCAGCTGCACATAGCTTGGCAAAACATACTTTGACAAAATTCTTCCAATTGGGTTAAAAAAATATACTCATTTCACTATTGTGCTAGTTGTAGAACAGAAATTTAAAATGCTCCCTTTTGCTTAAAATATGCTATTTTGACCATATTTGAAACCCATTCTGAATGACTCATCTCATACGCCAGTTTCACTTGCACTAGGGAGAGGGCAATTCAGAGTACTTCAGTGTTCCAGAATTATTTTGGAATACCTGAAACGAATCCAGAATATCGAATCCTAATTTTAAAATCATGATAGCACAGTGAAATATTGCATTAATATGATCAATTGCACATGTGCAATGGAAGATTGAAGAATCGAAAAGTGTTGAACATAATGAAGGTGCATTAGATCAAGCATTAGAATATAATTATTTTGATATATGAAAAATTGTTTAAAAATCAATTTTAATGTGTCCCTAATTATTTGACACCATTGCATAATTAGAATTGAATCCTACTGTCCCTATGAAATTGGAGTTTTGGATTTGGTAGTCAAGAATGTGCATAATGTTAAGAATGTATTTGCAATATGAAAACATTCAAACAATTCATCTATTTTTATTCCAGATCCACCTCTAAGGAGGCTCCAAAAGTTAGTGGTTACCAAGTGTTACCAGATCGTCATCGGATTCCATCACCGAGTCGAGGTCCAAATCTGCAAGATCAGGGCTACTCCCGATCAAAACAGGATACCGAAACGAAACAGTCAGCAGGGACGATACAGATCGCCAGAGTCAATACAGCTCAATAAAAAAGATCCATTAATGGCACTGAGTCCGAGAGAAAAAATACGAAAAGAACATAGCGCCCACTCCGCCTAAGGTTCCAAAACCTAAGAATAAAGATTACATTGAATTTAATAAACAAAGGTGAGATTCTTATTGAAAACGTTTATCACATTTTATAGAGACCGTGGACTTATATATAAAATTCAAATTTATGGGTTATGTTTTATACCTTTAATAAAAAAGGCAAAGACGACTGGAAGGCATGTTCCATCTTGACTAGCAAAATTTCAGCTACTTTGATACTCAGAAAACCAAAGAAGAAGGTTTCATCAGAAGAAAATGTAGCAAATGGATAATATTTCTCTAGCTAGACGATTAAAACATTGTTTTTTGAGTGTCTGGTAACAACCAGACTGTACTGAAAAGTTTAATATATGGTTTTAAAGCTTTTTTGTCCATTTGAAAAAAACAACGCTATTTTGACACTTGAAAGAAAACGAGATTCTGTCTCCCCGAGTCCATCTGTGTGCTATTTTTTAACAAATTAGTTTGTTCATCCTCAAAGTAAGAAAGAAATTAACAGAATATTTTGTGACCGGAAATTTGTATACGGTATATGCATTTTTTTTTAAATATTCATATTCCTTAGATTGGGTAGGAAGACGAATTCGGCAGGATATCTTGATCTTCATAATAAAAGAGCCAGGCAAAATGAACAATTAAAAGCAAGATCACAATCAGAGTTGAAGGGATTTGTTAGTCAGGTAGCTGATAAACGTTTTAATTTATGTGTATTTATTTTTCATACGGTTGCTCTACAATAAACCCTCATAGTGAAATAAAGCCCGGTTGGTCCACATTACATGTGGAGTTGTCTTGTCGATGCAATGTGTTTTAGGTAACTAAACCAGAACGAAGGCACGTCTGCATTGCTTTGCATTTATTGTACTCATGTGTCTACAAAACGCAAACGCAATTGCGCGACAAAATGATCCATTCCCCATTGGCTTGCATAGCAAACCTTTCAGTTGCCTTTGAAAACCTAGACAAATGCATGCGCAGCGTAAAACAAGCATAGAAAAAAGCAACATGTGGGACATTTATGTGAGAAATCATTTAATGTCAGAAAGGTAATTGTCGGTGTCGGCTTGTTAGCCCATGATTCATGTACAATGCTCGGAAAGTTGAGATTCGGTATATTTTTTGATTTATGAAATTGCAATTGGAATTCCTCAATAAATAGATAGATAGGGTGCAGATTCTTATTCATTTTGAGCTTTATTCTCTCAAAATATAAAAGCGCCTTTGAAAATTATAAAATATTTATTTTCTTACTAAGATTAGCTTCAAGCATTGATTCACATATTGTTTGCTAAAATAAAAATTGTGATGGGAAAATGCATTTACTTTTATTTGCAGCATCAATATGGCAATCAACTTCTCAGTCCAGTCAGGAAGGATGAAAATAATTTTGTTGATGGAACTGTTGAAGATATTTGGTCTAAACAAGTATGCATTTAGACCAGTTTATTTTCAAATGTAAAATCATGTCATTGCATACTTCTTTACATCATTGAATATTTCATAACATTAATAATAGAACGACTGCCCAAAATCCTACTATATCACTGATATACTTATGCGAATCATTCAAAAATAACTTGCCTCAGAATCTATTCATATTAGCATTCTTGAAGAGGCATTCTACCACCAAATTGTATTTTGCCGAATTATATTGAAAGAATATGGGTCATGTTTTATCAAGTTTATATTTCTTCTCTGTTTCACTTCATGGTCTGCCATATCCAAGTCTCATTCCTCTTGTCTTGACAGATTTTATCAACATGAGATCCAGAATTTATGGTGTTTTAACAAATGCTTAACGAAATACATTTTTATATAATGTTTAATTAGAACGTAACAGAAATATCTAGTTGTTGTATTCTAATGTAAAAGATTTTTTTCCCATTGTAATGACTGTAGTACTGTGAATATATTTGTTTAATTGGTCTTATTTTGTCCTTTTCATACCAGGCCCATAGATTAAAAGTAGCCAAGGGAGAAAATGTCAACAAAGGAAAAATCCAAAGACAACCAATGATTCCCAGAGAAAATGGTGTTGCCCCAGGTAGATCGATTTTTTCTAGTAAGCCTAGAAGAATTTAATTCAGATGATATTCAGAAATTTAATATCGTTAATAAAAAAGTTTTAGTTTTGAATAGTCAAAATTAATGCTTTTTTAACTTAATCTGCAGAAAAATCATTATTTTTGTCAAATTTTATAGCGGAGGGACAACGCCGACCCTCCCTCCCCTATTTCAATGAATGCCCGTGAATTGTAACACACCTGGGGACATGTTAATTATATTATGTTTCAACATTTCGGTTAACGTAAAAAACAAAATTATCATTTATGTCAAATTTTAAAAAAATTAATTTTTGCTCAATATTCTCAGCTTAGATTTTTGAGGAGTGGAAAACTTCTTAAAAAGAACTGAACCACTGCGGTATTATTAACTATCAACTTTATGTCAGTTAGCTAAGCTAACAATGGAAAAATTCAGGAGTTTTGTACAAATGAATTTCATATAAATTTACTTAGTTTTTTGTAATTCCTCATTATATTATCCCATTCCTGACTCAACATTATTTTTATGTATCTCTCAATTTTAGTTCAACCATGGAACGATACAATGATTAATATGCAACAAATAAGTGAGGGTGCATGGTATCCTCGCAATGAAGTAAGATCCCTTATTATTTTCAAACACAAGGCAGGGATGTCCAATACCGATTTATTTTCGGATACAATTCTCTGACACAACGTTTCATTATTGAAAGACCATTTTTTTGTTACTAATTACTATATAGTAAAATGCTTTTCTTCTGCATTGGCTAAACCATTAGCTTTTGTAATTTTGAGACATTATTTCATCTAAAATTAGTATCCTTTAAACTTTCACCGACTGAAAAAATCGCGTAGTATTAAAACATAAGAAATATTAGAACTTCGTTTTCATCAGGTTCAGGTCCTAAATTACTGTTTTTCAGACAAATCTTACACCTCTGCGAATCCAGTGCTAATTTTAATCTGTTTTAACTTGATCTATATGATAAAAATGCAAAATTTTTACCTGCAATACCCATTATGGCATCATAATTTACAAAATTTGTTTGGAGTTTCAAATACACCGTAGGCTACTGCTTAATACCAACTTATTCACTTTGCCTATTTCAGGAAGAGTTTGTCAGACTAGGAGGTCTGGATTCAAGATTGCATCATCAAAACAATAGAAATTATAATGTGGCTGATAGAAGAGTATTACCGATACCATCACAACAAACTTCACAACCAGCTTTTAGGTACCGTATTTTGTTCAGTTTTGAATTTTGTTCAAGACTTCGAATCTCTTTATCATTATTATACTGCAAAATAAATCAATTCCATGAAGAATCGAAAAAGGAATTCCTTCAAATCAAAATTCTTGAATGCCTGACTATTCAGATAAAAACATCTCTAACTGCAACTATTACCGTCTATTTATTATTAATTGATGATAATATAAATATTTTAATATTTTAGACAAATTTCTCCAAGAAAAGATGAATTAATGGATTCATTGAATGAATCAGGTTTCAAAAGAGCTTATTTCTCACCTCGAATAAATGATGCATTGCAACATGAAAGTCCGATGATGAAAGCTTATCAAGCGCAGTAAGTATATTGCATTTTTTATTAGGAAAAAACAAGGAAGACACGACCTGTGTTGTCACAAAAATGCAATCAAGCTTAACATCCACAACATACATCATTGGATGGGTCATTGGTATAGACAGGTGTTAAAAATTTGTTTGTTAAAAATATCACACATGCCGGACTAAAATACTATATTATTTCGGATGATTGACTGTATCATTCCAGTAAATTTTGTGCAATATTGTTTCATTTGTTGTTTCTTGCACAGGAGAAAAGTTCTGTTAGTTTATGTTAGGTGCTGACTACAAAGCCAGGAAATTAAGGAATATGCTCTTCCAAGTTTTAAAAGGGGGAGAGGTATAAGTCCGCTTTTCCACTGCAATATTTTATATGAAAATATTGTTTTAAATATTTAAATTTGAAAAAACTTTACTGCATAATAAGCTTGTGATATCATTGTATTTTGTTATAGAAAATGTATGTACGGTGTGTTTATTTTTCTCAAACGATTAAGATAACAGAAAAAACACTATCAAGAAGGTGTAATTGCGACAGCCTAGCAATTTCAAACGATTAAATAAAAGTAGAGAATGTAGATATGCGATATCAAGGTGCAACATGAGCACAGCCCATTGCACTGACAAGTTAATGTCAAATATTTCATCATGAAGTTGGAGATAAAAGCTGATAGAATATATCTGTGAAAATTGACTCATTTCAAAAGTTTTTTAATTGATATCGGAATCATATTCATTTCTTTTCATAGATATGGTGTGGAACCAAGTGAGCTGAATCAACTGGGATATGGCAGGAGGAACGAAGTTCTAAGACAACATTTTAATGAGCAAAATTTAAATTTACCTCCTCAACATGGTCAATCTGCAGAAACATGGAAAAATCCTCATGATAATGATCATTTCATTCCTAGTACATTACATCCATCAAATCATTCAAATATTAGAACTGCGAATAGAAAAGTCACCTTTTATGGTGACAATGAACGTAAGAATGCTATTTTGGATTTTTTTTTTGTTTTATTGGTGGAAATCAGGCGTGCTTCATAATTGACTCATGCCTGGTTGAACAAATTTGGTCAAACACTCTCTGACTGGGTTCTTCCACATTGTGTGACTTCGGTATGCCAAGTATGTCTGATTTGAATATTCATTTTCATAATGTGGTACCACAGTTTTGTGCAAAAATATCAGATTTTTTGCAATATCAAATACCAATTTTGATGTGATATGACAGGCGATGGCATTTGTTGTTTTGTATATACTGTAGGAATATTATTTTTTGGCAGATTTTCTACAGGTGCAAGCAGTTCTCCTTCGGGTGTTAAGTATCTCTCACAAGTTTCGACAGTTTGTTTTTTATCTTTTCTCTAGTAAATTTTAAATGTAAAATATGATACAACATCTTTTTCGCTGACTTTTTGCCCCATAGGTACAGGCTTTAGAATAGTCACATCGTAAGCGGTAGATGGTTTTCTATCTTTGGGGCATATACCGCTCAATGTACTCTACGATAGCAATCAGTTCTGTTGAACCCATTTTGGATGATTTCCGCTTGGTAGTTGCTAGTACTATATCTTGTAGTAACTCTTTTGTATTGAGTGAACGTTAGTTGGTTCCTTGTAGGCACTTCTTTGGCCTTATTCAGAGTGAATTTCAATAAAAAAAAATATTCATTTTCAGCCATTCATCTTGAAGGCCTAAATGATGAAAATTCATTTCATGCGTCCACTGTACCACCAAATGGTTCTGGTTTTTATGGTTTAAATAAATACAAAGTTCCCTTACCTCCGACTCCACCGTCCAAATCACTGAGGCATACTATTGAGAGAGGAAGACAGAATAATACTTTGGGGAAAGAAAATATCGATGTTGACGGTAGGTGTTGTGATTTCAGAATATGGTATTTGGGTTGACTGGTAGTTCAAATTTGAGAGATATCATTTTTTTTAAAGCAGGAAATTCAATGATTGAAATTTAGAGGCTATACGATAGGTCTATTAAAGAACTTTTGTCTGATTGATAGTTTATGAATACCACTGAACCGGATTGGCAGAATGCCTGCTAATCAGACACTCGAACTAAATAAGCTCCGTTAGAAGAAGAAAATTTTGCCAATGACCAATATTTCTTGATATATCTAAAGCCTGGAGGTTATAATAGCTCTCATAATGCCTGTTAGTGACAAACTGTATATAAAGTTTCAAAATCATCAATACTGATTCAAAATAGCAGTGTTGGTGGTTTTGAAGTTTTTTATCCATCCCGAAGAAGAAGTTTCAGAAAACCAGAAGAAAAAAATATTCTTTCATCCTGCTAGACCTAATATTAACAATCATAAGGTGATGGAATATCCAAAAGATTATGAATGATCTCTACAATATTCAACACAATATTTATGGTATATATATTAAGTTGGATCATTATGTGCCAAGCACGTGTAAAAAATTAGAATATTTATATTTCAGAGTTGGTGTAGAAAGCTTTTGAGACTCTCGACTTCCTTATTTTTGACTCCTGCCCTCAGACTTTTGAACTTTTGACTCTAATATAAAAATACTCTGCTATTGCAATTTTTATCAGAATCATCATGTATTCGCTATTTTGAGGGTAAATTTTATAAGTCATAAAGGTAATTCATTGTCTTATACAACAAAATATAGGATCTGCATGTTGGAAACATTTCACCAAGTCTTGGGCCTTTTAACCTTAGATTCCAGGCCATCCAAGACTCTTCAGCTCTGCCATAAAAGACATTTTATTCCGAGTTATAACTTTGTTTAGCTCAAGAAAATATAATAAATCGAAAATACCATATGCTCCGAACTAATGCTGTCAGACTGTCCTCTAAGCGTAATCTAGCACATAAAACCAATTGTTTAGATATCAATTTGTTCTGTTTAGATTATTTTAACGTAAGAGAGGACAACTATCCTGTATTACCACCAATATTAAAATCTCATCAAAGACAAAATTCATTGAAATCATCTCCAAACAAAGAACCTGATACAACTGAAAGAAGAGGAAGTTATCTGGAACAGCATGAGAAGCAGAAAAGGAAATTTCAGTACAAGGTGTGTTATAGGAATGTTTAATGAATCTATTTATACAATATTTGAAATTTAACCTACTGAATGGAATTAAGATTAAAGTCATGATCTACACCAAGTGTAAAATTTGGTATTTATCCTGATTTTTTTTAAAAACGATACGATAAGGATACCAGTGGTTAGTTTTGTCTATGTACATTTTGTCAGAGACTGGACTACAATTACTATATATTTATTTTCCCTGTTTATGAGTCAAAGATTCACAGGAATGATCACTAAATTTATATGCAAGAGTGACATTCAAAATCACCACAGGGGAATCCTGTTTATGTTTGAATCAGAAAATAAGTATGGGTGAGAGGATAGCTTTTTCAATTATCAATGTAGGTACTGTTTAGGTAAAAAAAGGTGATTTTCCTTTTTTCGCAAAAGCTTGTCATAGCAAGCTTTTTGAAATTTACATAAATCACTAAATAAATTCTTATATTGAGCAAAGTAAATTATATATTCTCATGATGACGTTTATGCTTGTTTATTTCATCAATCGATCATTGTATCCTTATTTCAAATTTTACACAGAAATATACATTGAATGACTATAGAAATTTGAAGAAGGATGTCAAGCTTGGGGGTCTAGGTCCTGATCTTGAGAGTGCCAGAGAAAGAGTAAGTAGTTGAATTTCTGTGCGATACCTTTTAGCCTTGATACAAGTGTTACTCATGGATGACATGATGTTTTTGAATTACAAATATTTTAATCCAAAGTTGTCCTGGCCTGACCATCAGAACAACTCAATAATATATAAGTCGTTAGAAATATGACACTAATGTCTCGCCCATAACCTATGTGGAACCTTACCAGAAATTCTGATGCATTTGTTTTGTAATCATGTGTTCGTATCGATGTATAAATTTGAACTTGATTGGAATTCATTTTGTAACTTTTTTAATGTGGTTTTTTGAAATTAAAGCATATTAAAGATTCATTATCTTCATACAATTCTTTCAAGCTGGAGAAGGCAGAAAAAGCGAAACAATACGCAGAATTAATAAGAAGAGAACATATGACGAATGCAAAGAAAATCGACAGTGATGAAAATGAAATATCATTATATGATGATACTTATCATTTTTCTGCAACAATGGATGAAAAGCAAAGGAAAGATATGTCAGATAAAAGAAAAAGGGTTAGTGAATGTATTGCTAGTTCACACAAAAAAATTTAAATTCCAACCATCTTTTGTTAGGCATAAGTCACTGATGGAATGCGCCGTTGAGGCATACTTCCTTGGCTCATGCTTGACAAATTTATTGTTCATTTGTGATTGGTTCAAAATAGAATCTATAGAAATAGAAAATCTATCGACAATAGTCTTTTTACCCTTCTTGTGAGCTTTTTTTTATTGTAGCTATTTTCTTCGGTTGACTGAGTAGCAAAATTGCCAACAATTTGTCATCCTGTATGAAAGTCTCGATGTTTGCTGACCTTGTTGCACGTTTTTTAACAGAGTTCAGAAATATCCACGACTACATGCCTTAAACATAATTGATCCTCTATAATGGAGTGCAATGATTGGTATCTTCCCCAAGCTATAATATGTCCTCAGCAAATTCTATATGCCTGGTTGAATTGTTGTTACTTTTTTCAAGTTTTCAGCAATGCATTAATGAACCAGCCCATATATTAGCAACTTTTTTGCTGCTAAAACACCCAAAGAAAATGGATCCTATCTGAAGAAAATATAGCTAACAGGCAATATTTTATGATATATTTGTTGTTGGAAGATTTAAATTCATTTTGAGTGTATGGAAACAACCAACCAATAGAAAAAGGTTCAAAATTATCAATACTGCTATGAAATAGCAGTGTTGATGGTATTGAACCTTTTTTCCTTCTGAAGAAAATGACTGGAACGTTTCGGACACCCGAAGAAAACCAAGATTCCGCCATCCATCTTGGCAAACATTTATTTATATAATTGCATGGAAATTATGTACAAAACATCAGAAAACAAAAATTAATCATAGTTATATGATAACAATGAATATGTTATTTGTTTCAGGCCATTGAATATTCTAAACGAATACCCAAGCCGAAACCGAAGCCAATCAAAACTGTATCACAGGAAAGAAATGAGGTATCTGACACACCCATGTTAACCAATTTAACTTCAAACAATAGATCACCACCTAGTGGTTTACCTCAACAAGATGGAATTGACTTCAATTTTGGATTATTACAAATGTTAAAAGAACGTCATGAAAAAGAGAAAGCACAAGTCGCTACTTTTACAGGAAACAGCTGACATCTGCTTTAGTATTATTCAAAGGATTTGATTCATGTTGCACCGAATCATATATTATTCCATCCGATTTATATGCGAATTCCAAGGTTTATCATCAGGATGAAAAATGTATACATTTACAAAAATATCCAGCTTTAAGGGACACCCATATATCGTGACTCAAAATCAAAATCTTCACATTAAAAAACTAAAACTAAGTTTAAAATATTTTCTATGTTTAACAGTTTTCTTTGTCATGAGACTAAAACATATTTAAATGTTTTATTTTTGATTTGGTAATGCTTTGTGCTACAATGTATATCTTATGAACCGCAATTTTTAACAAATGAACATATATTGTATAAAATAGTGCTTTTATAATTATTTTTAAAGCTATCGTACTATTTATACCTTTGGTAATATTATCATCACTCATACTCTTCATTTCTTCTCACTGTGTCTCAGTCAAGTTTTGTTATTGCTACTATTTTGTAAATTCAGCATGATGTGTAAGCCACAGGTTAATTTTTTCACATAAACCTTAAAGGCGGGTTTGATCCCCCTCAATAACATTGTTTTTTAAGCAGCAATGATATAAGGTATAATTAAAAACTAAATGGTATTATGACGTATTTAACAGCCTATTTGAAAATTTCCATCTTGCTATTTTTATGCTCAAGGTTGAGCAAAACCTTAATTTCACTGTAACTTTGCATTCATGTAGTTTTGTTGATGGAGGAAAACTCCTTCCATTTCTACAAGTATCATAAAATACGCTTTTTTATCTCATTTCACTGTATAACTTTCTTCAATAAACGTACTACTGCATATGATTGTGTTATGCAATCTTAAAATCAATAATTGCACCAAAATAGGTTAATTAGATTATAATCTATTTTCAACATAGACTGGGGAGGAAGGTGACCATTCACATCGATCATCTAACTGAGGGGGGGGGGCGTATTGATGTGTAGAATTGTTGATATGGAGAAAAATTCTGATGTGCAGTGTGGATGTTCTCTTTCCGATCAAATCGCCTATCCGTTCTCACGCGCACGATATTCGCCTAAATCTGCAAGGTTATTGCTAACATTGAACTAGAATTTATTCGATTTTCACTGATCTTTTTGTTCATTAACAAATATGGTTTGACGAGGTTTTTCTAGCGGTGTTCAATGGCGAGCACAGAATTTGGGGAAGTCGATGAGTGTAAGCAGTCAGACGAAAACAGGAAAAGTTCCAGGAATAACCTAGCTTTCTATATATTCCATATGCAGTTGTCATTTCGATGAAACAAATTTCTCTAAGGGTATCATGTTCCCAATAATAAGCATATAAATTGTAACTTTGGGCTTGCCCGAGCACGTATAAAATAGTGTTTTTAGAAATAAAATTTGCACAGAAGCGGATTTTTGCCCAATCGACTTGAAATATTTTACTTTCACTGAGAAGTAAATCGGGTATTGCGTTTTTACCACGTTCTGTTTCTGGTAATCGACATGTCTAAATTTAATAACTACTACCTTTGCTAGCTACTAACTTTTTGAGCAAATTTCATGAGAATTACATAAAATTTGAATATATATATTTTCAGATGGTAAAATGAATAATAACTTCCTAAGCATCGAAGGCACCCTGTGACAAACCTGGGCAGCTCTAGTATTCGAATATTTCGGCATATTAAGAAGAATTGGAAATGGATTGCGTTACGGAACTTTGGAAACTTATTCCACAGAGTGCATAACAGAGATTGATTTCATTACATGCTCACAAGTAGTAAACGTCGACAATACAAAAAGAGCGAGAAATTCCACCCTTTAAATCGAACTCTCGCCGACTGCAAGTTTTAGTTTTTTAACCTTCAGTGCACGTGGACTTCCTAATTTTTCGTAAATCCGCGGGTGCTGGCAAATTTTCAGTACATAAGGGCAACAAAGTCGAATTTCCAATGCACTGGGGAAGATCACAAAAATAACCTTTTCACAAGAGTATCTGAAAATATACCGGCAAACTATGATCATTTGCAGCAGAGGAAGTAGGTGGGAGACATTTAGGATGGACGTTAGTCATCTTTTCAGAAAATGTTAAAGCACGAAAATTATCCAGATTACGTGTATCTGGCGAAGTAGGTGGACCATAAACTGCTACGATATTTATTTTCCTCGCTCTCACGATTTCCTCTTTCGAAACGTCGTTTACATTTCAGTTGAATGCTTGATCGTATGCAGAAACGTATGATTTACATGATCGGTCCAAAACTTTTTTCTGGTCTGAAAAACTTCACTTTGTTTATCTTATCGATATAATAATGGCCTTTGTTCGAAAGAGCATTCTACTCTCGTTTCTCCCAACAAATTTTTTAAACGGTCAACTCGATTAGCTACTCATTCACATCCATTCACTGTGGAAGTTCTACGGTGTCACAAATGAATTGATGCAAGAAGTTTTTTCCATGAACTTATATGATTTGGAATTCATTGCCTTCACTGTTTTCCCGATCGTGTGGATTTGCAAGCTTTAAAAACTCAATTAAATAAGTGTCTTTTGGGAGTAAAAGTTCTCCAGCCTTCGTTTCTGTCCCTATTTAGCTCTTTGCACAACAGTGGTTTTGGATGACTTTTAATATTAAAAGTCTCTCCATTCACTCTGAGCGAATTCAGACAAGAACAATGTTAGTCTGACGGTTTTCAAATTTTTAAACACATTGATCAATCTACCCTTACATATGTCAAAAAACTTGGACGTCCTTTCGCAACCAAAAACGGCATGTGAAAATATAATATTTTTGCATATATCTTTCCCATGTGCTACTTTTACTTTCAGAATGCACCAAATTGGCGATTTGCTACGTTTATTTGTAAATAGAAGTGGTTGCAAATTCAATTCTGCATCTTCCTGTGCATGACCTACGCCTATTACACCAGTTTAATTTTAAACTCCTTTAAAAGAGGAAAGAAAAAGAGGAAAGCTCATCTGCGTGTGAGAACTCCCCAGTATAAGGATTATGATATCACATGCTTTCCACCAGAGAGGTTGTTCGAACATTACAACTGGAAATTTATAGTGAATACCAGAGGAACGATGAACTGTATAGTTCCATGTCACATACAAAGGTTTTCACGAATTAGTCATGTCGATTTCCGAAAAATGTCTATGGTAATCTAATAGTCTTTAGCTACAGATATTGCAAGTTTTTTTATTTTTTAAATGTTGCGGAATTGTTTGAATACATACGATATTGTACATCAATGTTGCGCATCTAGCAAACGCTCTTAGACCCCAGTTTCGCTTTTCGGATTGTTCTAGGTAACGATGGCCCAAGGGATAGTAGCGTCTATCATACCCATCCCATGAAATATGCCTTCCAAGAATGTGATCTACATTATCAGCTATGACTGTGAAGAGTTTCCTGAATATGGCCCGGAATATCCCTATTTTGAGGATCCTATGCGATGTATGCAAACCGATGAACCTCGGCGTAAGAACTAGAAAGTCCCATGGAGTATAAAGCGTCAATTAGAAATCTCGAAGCATAATAAAGATGGAGCTGTAGGCCTATAGCTATACCTATTTGTAATGGGGCAATTAATATTTCATTTTTCTTGGTACTTCGGGTTGAATGATTTCCTGGCTTCCCTTTCGTTTTGTCGTGTCCGACAAATATTGTACCTGAAAATGATTCCAAAGATTTTGGAATGATATCGCGGGAAGTTGAATTGCTTATATCGTCTGAGGTAGGATATTTATCAAGTTACGGCGACGTCGAACAAGCCGGAATATCATTTTTGATATTATCTGTCGTATAGTTTCTATTACGTACTTTTTATTTTTATTAATTCCATTTTCTAAATTATTTTTCAAGAAATCAACGGTGACTTTCAACCAATTCTTCTTACTTTTCCTTCCAAATAAAGACTTCTTGCCGGAACGAGGTATATAATGACCTGAACGAAAACGCGCATTGCAGGTTCTGTGATAAGAATAATGATGGCAACCTAATTATTTTTTGAACTAGGTAAAACGAAATTACCGCAAAACTATGTAAAGTCTTACTAGATAACATAGTTTCTCTTTCAAAACTAGGTAGTACCTATATTAAAAACTAGATAACTGTCGTTTGGCTGCATTTAAGGCATTTTCAATAGATTTTAAGGTTAAAATGTTCAAATAATCTATCTTGTAAGCTATTTTTCAATGAAAATACTATTTACCCATTTTTTATACTTGGTACCTAGTTTTTTCAACCAGGTACCTAGTTGCAAAATAAGTGAATTTACCAAGTTAACCAAGTAAATTTACTAGGTAAAATATCTCGGAGAAATCTCGAACTGTAATTTTTATATAAAATTATGTAAAATATCTCGGTGAGAGTTAAACTAGTTTGGCTGCATTTAAGGCATTTTCAATAGATTTTAAGGTTAAAATGTTCAAATAATCTATCTTGTAAGCTATTTTTCAATGAAAATACTATTTACCCATTTTTTATACTTGGTACCTAGTTTTTTCAACCAGGTACCTAGTTGCAAAATAAGTGAATTTACCAAGTTAACCAAGTAAATTTACTAGGTAAAATATCTCGGAGAAATCTCGAACTGTAATTTTTATATAAAATTATGTAAAATATCTCGGTGAGAGTTAAACTAGATAAGTTATCTATTCTTGTAACTAAGCAAAAGTACATAGTGGTGGCAATCACTGGATCTTAAGCAAAAGTACTTTGAAAATAAATTAGGTAAGCTTATTTATACTAGGTACTTTTTACCTAGAATAGATAAGAGACATCCTATGCAAATATACGACTACAAACTATGTTAACCCACTCATCCCCGCATTCTATATATTTATCATGAATCTTGTGTTGGAAAGTCATTGTCCTAACTTTATAAGAATCTTTAAATAATTTTTGTCTCTTGGTTTTTTCTATGGAAAGACCAAAAAATAGACAATCGGTAAGGTTGTATCCGAAGAGCGCCAGTTCTAGTCAGCGTTCTAGCCAGCGTTCTAGTCAGTATACTACCTAAATCGCATGAGGCAAACAACATCGTTGGGGTGCACGGTTCGCTCAATCGGCGCTTCGAGCTACGCATCTCTGATCGTCATGTGGCAGGTTCGAACCCCGTGAGGAATGATGATTATATGCGAAAGGTCTGCTGGACGCCCCGCCGGTGCACACGGTTATTCACGTAAGCGCTGCTTGCGGCTTCCTCCACCAACAAGGTCCATGCACAGGAAAAATGAGAAATACGATAATCCAAAAAAAAAACTCCACTCCGATTCGGAACTGCTAGATGGTTAAGCTGTATTCTCGGCTTTTCTCTCCCGCAAGATAAAAATGATATCCTATCCTATTCTAAATGGTCAATATTTAAGACTGTAGGAATTTATTTCGCCAAATATTATAACAAAACAAGACTAATATAGAATCAAAATAAGGCGGGAGACGAATACGTCATCGATCAGCAACACTTAGACAGGGTGATCCACTCCAGGTTGGTATAAAAAAAACACCCAAAGTCTCATAATAATTGGCACAGCAATAATAACTGATGTGCACGACCAGCTGGGCACCGCAACACGATTAGCATAGGTGATCGAAAATAAGGTGATTCATTTCGGACATCAATGATATCGCTGATGTCTTTGCGGTTGATTCCAATGATTGACTTATTAAAAAGTGATGAACTGCGTGGCTTGTAGTTTCAAACTATGGCATAATAGTACAGGTTTTATTATTTTATCCGTTTAATTTTGTCCGACTCGGTGGCTCAGTCGGTCAAGCGCGATCGTGTTGTCCAGAAGGCCCATGGTTCGATGCTTGAGCGTGCCCCTCGGCAAGGCACTTCACGGTTAGCTGTAACATAGAACAGATACACGTTCACTACAAAGGTCCGTGCCTACCTCGGTAGGTTCACGGACGAGCGATAGCAAATAATTCGAAAACCATAAAACAAAAAGATTTTGCACCATATTTTTCCGAGGTTACTCTATATTTGTTGCTATCGAACGCAATCAAAACCGCTGCTCTGCATTTTTCACATTTTTGGTCGATTTTGGGCTTGACTGACTGGACTAATTATGAAGTAAAGTATTTTATTCGGATATTTCTTCAGTTTGGAACGCATGGACGTTGACTTAAAGAATGTCTTTTCTGTAGTTTAGTAAATGGCTCTGAGTAAAAATAAGGAAAAGTTGTCACGTGTCAACTCAAATTCAAATTCAAACACAGTGGTGTCAATTCACGAGCACACACAAGGAAACTCGATTGTTAGGTGTTTTGCCTAATAAATAATATGTCATTGTTCAACGTGTAAAAAAACGTAAAAATGAGATTTGGCTCGGCATATCCTTTGCCGAGCATGAGAATTGAATGGAAGACTTGCGTGTGTGTGTGTGTGTGGCGCAATTTATTAAAGGGCCATGCTCGATTGAAGTGATAAAGACACTACTTCTTTTACGATATTATATCACGTCAAGACCGGCTTTTGTTTGCTTTTTCGTCCCGCCAGTAGGGCGGTCGCTCAAGCGCGACAGGTACTGCAGGCGAGTATGTGTTTAACAGTTCGATGTGAGTGGGCAGCCGAATCCAGAGAGTACAGAATAGGGGTCTGGTGCAGTTCAGAGTTTATTTTAACTCAGATGATTTCTGACCCTGTTGACAGGACGGCGCCTAGACTACCATCCGTGAACTTGAGCACGGATGGGCTATGTAGTGTTTTACTGTGCCTGTATCGCCATCCAGCATCTTTAGCTTATCTCAGATAAAACGGAGAACGACTTGAGTTTTAAGTTAATGTTAGCTATTGCAGATTGAGTACCGGTACCGCAGGCCTACCGAGTTTTTTTACTCGCAGAAAATTTTATTACAATGTTAAGAAAATAGAATGCTGGGGCTGGTAACTTATACGATTATACAATATAAGCTGGGCTCTTGTTAATTTCTAAAGTTATGCCGAATCGGGGAAAAATGATTTAAGCTAAAACTTTAAGGCTTGACTTGGATCTTGGTACTGGTGTCGGTACTCTGTACTGGCGTATTCAGGAGCCATGGTGCTATGCACTCTCACACTGACCAAAAAATATTGAAATAGCCTTTCAAGTGTTTTTAAATGACGGAATTCCCAAAATTTTTCGCAAGACTTCGGCAGTTGTTGTTACACATAATTAGCCTGTTTTGGCCTTATGAATTATTCGGTATTATTACCTTTTATTTCAGATCAGAAAAAGAACGATATTTGCCAGGCTATAACAAAAACAAAAATATAAAATAAATATATAAACACAAACTCCTTAATGATAAAAATTATTTAGCACAGTGTACAGTTTTATGAAAAAAATTAACAAATCACAACAAAACAATAGCTCTAAATTCATCATAGCAGATATAATTGTTTTTTCATTGTGGAGAGAAGTCGGCTTTGAAAACTTCCTAAACAGTTACAGTGAAAAGCTTCGAATACAGGTATAGAATTAAATACTTGCTATTCTTCGACTATCATATGCAGTATGTCTAGGATGTTTGTACAAAATGCTATCTTAGCCTCTTGACATCTGACTAGCAATCGCTAAATAATTTTAAAACCTAATGAACAGTTGCATAAAAACTGAATACCTGTCTCAAAATATCAAAGTTGTCAGAAAAGTCATTAGTTAGGATCACATTTGAATATTTTATTTTCAGATGATAACGCTACTCCGCCCAATGATACTGACGGGGACTCAGCAATGTAAATATTCCGTACTTTGTTGGAAATGACACATAAGCAGATATTTTTTGGATTTAATAAAATATCATGTTTCATGGCATTCAAATATCAAGCAACTTTTGCAATCCATGAGCAGACGGTGTCCATTCTCCAAATTTTTCTGCAGTCCGTTGTGATATATCCGCATCTTTGTGATGGGATATTATAAAACCTCTATGTTTTGGGAAAATTTTTTTGCCTTTGCTGTCTATTATGATGTCATAACATCACTTTGGAAAATTTTAAAAGTTTGGCCCCTCATTTTCAAGGTTAAAAATACGTTGAAAACAGGAGGTGAAATAGTGTTATGAACCTTCGACTTCCAATGTTGTTTATTCGGGGTCCGGTTTCCTTAAATAAGCCCCTGCTTTAAGCTAGGTGTTTAGCATTTTCCCCTAAACAATAGACTGTGTCTTTATCATGCTAGCATTAAATTGGTAAGGTAACATTTTGCCTTTGTTTCATGTTCAGATATGGTCATTCGGTAGCATACAATTTTCTGGATTTTTTACGCTTAACCTTTCAATATATATTGTATATAATTGTTTTGTTCCTCAATATTTGGAAAGCACTAAGAAAGTGATTGAAGCACAATCTTGACGATCTTACAATTTCGAAATGGAAGCAAAGTTCATCTTCTTCACACTTATGTCTTGCTGCATGGTTGTTTTTGTCACTGGTAAGTTCATTGTTTTTGTGTTTTTTCATCATACTTTTATGAACTTTTTTGTAATACAGATACTTTGGTCCACAAAAGAGTTTTGTCACATTTACAGCTACCATAATATGAAAGATTAGTTTTATTCACTTTGATTATTAATTGTTACCCGATAATAGTAAACTGACAAGAATATATTAAGGATTAACATTTATTTAGAAAATAGAAGAAAACATTCTTGCGCCACTTGATAGAATAATGATAAGGTTGAAAGCATTCAAAATATTTGGTAAGGTTCCAAAACTATTCCAGGGTGTGTGTGTTTGCTACAATGCATTGCTCCATGTAGTCGAGGTCTCTATAGTCTTAAGCAGAATCTTGTTTTTACACAGTTTTAGGAAACTCAAAACTTCAATACAATGTTTTTGAATGAAGCCTTCAAAACCATCAACACTGCTATTTCATAGCTGTATTGATAATTTTGAAACCTTTTGCACTATGATGGCACATTTCAGTCATTTATTGATTTATTTTTGAAATAATGCCTTTATAGTAATTTTTCTGATGGAAGGCTTTTTCTTTGGGTAACAGCGTAGCAGTACAGCTCAGATTCTGTCAATTCAGACTATGACAGTTTCTACTCCACGGACAAGATTATTTATTTCATTTGGTTCAAAATTAATTCTGAACATTTTTTTTTAATAATTTTGTCACATTAAATAATGGTTGGATTGCAGATTTAAGTCACCAGTCCAGCCCTGCCCATATGTTTTATTGTTTTAGCAGCAGTAGTTTAGACATCAATTTTGCACTATTTATGAAATTATTTGAATTTATGTTCAATAATATGTGTTTAGTTTATAATCATTTTTTTAATACATTTTTACTTCTTTTTGGCAGTACAGTCTGACAATTTTTTCCCTAATCACAATGATTATCGCAAAAGTAGAGTTAGGCTAGATATCATATCAATTATTTTCACATGACGAATTCTTCCAATATACATGTAAAAATCTTCGAAATAAATGGAAAATTTCACTTTTTTCTAATATTCCAAACACTGACTCATTCTGGAATTCTGTAAAAAATGTTCAGGAAATACCAATTTCAAATATATTTCTGAAATTGTAGAACACTATCTAATTGTTTCTACGTACAGTTCTATATATAAATTATTAAATTTTGACGAATAGGCAACATTCATTACATAGCAATATGGAGTACTGAAAAGGTGTGTATGAATTGCTCAAATAGGTCAGAAGTTTGAATTGATCTAAAAAGTTGCATCTTTAATGAGTGCCTATTAATTAGAAGTCACATTCATAATATTTTTTATCTCTTGTTGTTTATTAATCGGCATATAATTGCCACCATTGTTTTTGTCATTGTTATGTTGCCTCACGGAAATTATCATTGAATCATGTTATTTGAAATTATTTGTACGGTACCTGTATTATGAATGCACCAACCATGTTTTGTCAAGTGTGAGCCACAGATGGGCCATGCATCGACAGCGTGATCCATCAGCGGCTTACACTTAACAAAATAGGATTGGTCAACATTTTTTTTGACTAGGTCCTATTTACAGACTGATGAAGGTGTTCAACTTTATGCATAACCCAATCAGACATGTTTTGTCAAGTATGTACCACAGATGGACTGTGCCTCATCGACACGTTCCATCAGTGGCACATACTGAACAAAAGATTCTCGAGACAAGATTTTTTTTGGACTGGGTAGTACTGAAATCATTGGTAAATTTTCAATCTGTATAATATTGAATTTATTGACATTTACTCTAAATAGATCAGTGGCACATACTTAACAAAAGATTTTCTAGACAAGATTTTTTATCGACTGGGTAGTACTGAAATCATTGGTAAATTTTCAATCTGTATAATATTGAATTCATTGACATTTACTCTGAATAAGGTTGAAAGTACTGATAGCACCAAAATACAAACAAATAATTAACATCGACTCATAAAGAGATATATGAAATGTAAAACCAGTAACTGTATATCGATCCACAGAGAATTTAGCGAGTGACTAGGTGTTTGCGGTGTCTGATGTATTCAAGAATGATGACTAATATAGGAGTTTGGAAGTGGAACATTTTAAAAAATTATTATAGTTTTTTTTTTTTAAATTCATTACAGTTAGATCTACTTTAGATCAATTTATATTTTTATACCACACTTCTCAAAAAACAGCTCTTCGTAATTGACATATTGTTTTATTGCCAGCTTAAGATACAAAAAAGTGCGTTATATTTAAACTTCGCGCAAACTCTACTAGAAAAAATTCAGTGATGTCTTTTAGCTGGACTTCAATTCTCTATTACATATTCTGTTACAACAAAAAACGTATTTGAATAAAATTGTCTGGAAATGCTTTTAATTTCAGCCTATGAATCAACTATGTAGGTAACGGTGTTTGATTTATTTTCTTTCTTCCGTGTTTTGGGTTGGGTTGCAGTAAAAGCCAAACGTTATTCATGTTGGATTTCTTTTGTCTGGCGTCCGAAAAAGGAAGTTTATTGTAGTATGACGTAATCGTCTTTTTCAATTTCCTGTTTTCTCGTACGAAATTTTATATGTTGAACCTAAATTCAACGAAATTATAGTATGCAGGTTGGTTAATCCAGCACGAACCATCATTGACTGATTCTTGACAAAACATAACATTTAACATAAAACGAAAAAATTCCCTAATATCTTCGGCCCACAATATGCTAATACATAATCGCAGAGTAAATCCTAATCAGAAACATTTCTTGGGATGTTTTGTTAAGTATGGGTCACAGATGAATCAGCGTTATACTCGTGGCTCATGCTTAACAAAATGACAAAAAATATTTCTGATTCGGGTGCGGTATTAGGTTTGTGTCATTTTCTTCACGCTCTTGCGATTTGAATAATCATCTAAGTTATATTTGTGTTCTCTGCAGGACGCCGTTTCCCAATTAAACGTGATATTCTTTGCTATGGAAATGAATGTGAAGCAATATTGTACACTATGGGAGAAATATGATCTTAATTATAAACGCTGTTTGCTCTATTGGCTGTTTCATAATTGGCTGTATTTGTTGACGAATAACATTATCAGTTTGGGACAGGGGCAGGAATGATAGCCCAACTTTCACTTTTGTGGGCGATGCGCGACCGAAACTAGACCTAATTAATTTTAATTTTGTCGCGCATAAGTCACAGACAGATAAAATTGTTCCGGCCAGTACAAATCGCAATACAACAAAGAACCTTTTTTAGGAATGGGTTCATTTTATCATTAATGTCAGTTTTTATTATAATTTCCCCGTTCTCAGCTACACGATCTATCATCGGCCTGTGTTCGACCACACGGCTATCTTGGTTACTGTGTGTTATAACAAGAAAAGTGATCAATGTCGATTAATCACGACGAAATTTACCCTCTAAGCCACTCAACCATCGCAAAGTTTTTCCTTGAAAATGCGTCATCGTCTGACTACCAATGTTGTTTTTGTTCATGTTTTATTTCAAGTGTCATCAACTTTGAGTAATATGTCATTCAGATACCGCTCTCCCAGCTAAAGTCGATTATTTTTGTCGTGTTCTAACATACCGCGTATGTGCCAATCATGAATTTGTCCCCTGGTATGCTAATGCCATATTTATCTTACAGATTCGCCCGAATCTAAGGTTATCATCATATTCATACATCTATACAAATTCAACGACCTCTCGTTTTCATCATATGTCCATTTTACTTACACCGCTCGGTGACTCGTACCGTAAGACGAAAAGGCCGGAGTATACAATATAAATCATGCTGCCTTTTTACTACCACCCACTCATTTGAGTGAATTGCCCTGAGCAAGGCCCCATACAAAAGTTAACAATCTTGAAATCTTCAAAAAAAAAAATCGTCTGTAAAAAATCATCATACGCATGTTAAAAACTTATGGATAAATTTTATCTAATAAAGCATGTCATACAGATTGCATGGAATTCAGCATCGTGATCTACTATCTGCCAGTAGATCTGAAGCCTTTCCTAATCATATATTTTCGCGCCTTTTCATATCGTAGCTGATGCCCGAATACGGCGAACTGTGCCTGGAATACACTCGGTAAAATATCTTTTCTAATTTGATGTATTGTATCCTCGACCACGTCTGTTTGTTTGTAGAGTACATTATCGATGTTTCGAACTGTGAACGGAACCCAATTATTGGATTCTAGTGGAAACTGGAAACATTCTCTGAATCAAGATTCAAGGATAAAACGTCTGTCAAACTTGCTCTACAAAATTAAATACTGTATTGGGATTTGTCAATCAGTTTTGTGTGACAAATCTGTGATGTGAAATTTTATCTACGGCAAAATTAATAATTGAAGTCGTTTTATTTTTTATTTAACGCCATGTTGGATACTCTTGCTCGATAATATTGATTTCGAACCACATTGTATCTGGAATATAAACTTTGTTTATCTGTTGCAAGCTTCGATTAGAATTCGTTTTCTCAGAACAAGCGAATACAAAATTTTGGACTGTGACCTGTGACATATCCTTTTGAAACGCCACATTTGCTCAAGTATACATTAGTGGCCCACACCCAACAAATTCATGATTTAATAAATAAATTAACGAACGCGACAGGAATGTTAACGTAAGGTAACAATATTTCTTTACATAGTATTTTGACATTTCCTGGACACGATCCACCAGCGACCATGCCTAACAAAACAAAATCAGGATTGTACAATCATTTTTTGGTTTAGAAATGATATCGCTTCAAGAAAACGAAATTATAATCTCCGTTGAACCGCACCAAGACCTCGCGTCTAGCCTAAAAAACAGAATTTGTCGTTATCTTTCATCAATCTATCACATTGATGTACGTAATTAACTGGTGCTTCATCCCACAGCTCAATTGGCTGTTTTGTCAAGCATTACAAGCACTAAAGATGACCTATTCTCACCCGGCGCAGCACATCATTAAATAGAATTTATCTGCTCGAATTTTTTCCCACGTCGCAGGTCAGCGCCATCCTGACAAAATGACACTGTGTATAATGGAGCAAACACTATCATCGGTGGCTCAAAACGCATAGCAAGTCATACCTCAGCCACAACGCTATCGCCCACGGTATATTAAACTCGATTAAGTTTTGGTTTCTACGTGGTCGTCTCATGTCAGGCTAAGGTAACGCTAAGGTAACGCCCTCGAATCTTAAAGAAAATTTTATTTTTTCAATAATGCGCCACGGATTGACCGCGTCTCTCAGACACATAGCAAAAGATGCTTCGACAAAAATTATTCGATTGCCAAAGCCATATCCAATTCGTTCCAATTGACGTCAGGTTGAAGAATTTCATATGTACTTTTTTGGTCAACAAGTCGTGAATTCACATTTAAAAATACGTTGTTACGTCTTAGCCCACACTTGATAAAAGGAAATTCATTATTTTGAAACGAGGGCTATGTGCTTAACCACCTCGCTGATGCAAATTACATGACCCATCCCATGGCAATACGTCGGATTCACCAACCAGATTCGCGTTTAAAGAAATCTGAAATACATTTTCTTCATTATCACCGTACCAGACGTCTATTATGTTGATATTACTTTCTATGGAACACCCATGAGCGCGCTGCGTTACAAAAAAAACAATATTTCGTATTAATATCGAACCGTACAAATGTATTTCTTCGAAATCATTCATAGTTAAGAACGATATTGACCTAATTACAATTGCAGGATAATTTTTTAATACCGCGGTACTTATAATACGGTTTATTGTTTTGATATATTACTCGCCATAGCCCGGGGCTGTCCAATTTGTCAAATTTAAAATACTTCTTTATTATTATGATTTGGACAGCTTCCAATATCCACAAATTCAAATTACTGCCAAATATTTGAAATTTTTTGCTTATATTCTGTTTTTGAGTGAAAATATTTGACATATTTAATGTTTATTGCCGTCCGACGTAAGTATTATTCGACATCCACGGCAATAACAAACAATTTGCTCCACAACAAGGATCGAGTAGAAATTTTAATCTTCCACCATTTCTATTCTTTTTTACCTCATGCTAGGGACGTTTCCCAATCAGAAAAATTTTGTCAAAACATATTTTTTATTATATGTCACTGATCGATCGTGTCAATGAGATGAGGTCCATCTGTGGCGCATGCTTGGCAAAATAAAATTTCTGATTGGTTCTTAACATGCTATTTTAAACAGACGTGACTAATGCATCGCGCCGCCGAGGGAAACAAATAATAAAATTTATATTGTAAATTTGATTGTTCTTGCAATGATTTTATAATTATTTTATTTTGATAATAATTACAGAAATATAGTCAAACTATCTTAAAATTCTCAAAAAAAAAAAGTTGTCACAGAACCCACAACAAATGAATAGCGAAGCCGTTGGTCTTAAAAATTACTTTACTATTTCCAGGGTTGATGGATCGCTAAATTTCTCTTATGCCATTGACTTACCATTTTTTTCGATTTTACAATGCAAATGATAATTCGTTTGTGTGCTACTAAGCTGTCATAATCGGTGTTAACGCCCCACGACGCCCTTTGTGATTTGGGTGGACGCTGTGGGACTTCACAAAATACGATTTTGCTTTTTGAAGTTACTCGTGTTTAAAATTTTGGTTTGGAATTATAGAGGGGAAAACTTTATTTTTTTTCAAGCTCCGTTAATCATGTTTGAATTGCCACGATCCTTGTAAGTTACGTTATGTAGATAGTATTGCTTCAGTCAGAAAATATCAAATTTTTATCGTTGGTTTCACGTAGTAAAAACGATGTTTACGTTCGAAACATAAATTGTTTAAGTTATCTGGAAATTTGACTCGACAATGTTGACAGGTTTTTACCACGGTAATGGAGTATTGGACTGCGAAAGAATGTATTCCTGGACGATCGATAATTTTCTGTGATGCTCCTAGTTAGAAATTTTGTTTTGCCAAGCTTGCGTCACAGATAGACCCACGATCCATCAGTTACCCGCGCTTAACAAAATATGCTTTAACTAGGCATTCCTGACTGGGTTGTTTTTTAATCACGCTTCTTTACTGGGCAACCGAATACGTGTTGGGCCTTAGTAATTAAGTACGGGCCCTAAGACAGATTGCCGATCATTAGCCCAAACGAACACGAACATATTACGGCCTGTATGATTCCAATCGATTGGGAATACCGTTACGTGAACAAGTTTATGGCGATTTTACATTTCTTCTGTAAATTTTCAATCATAAGTAAACATATTTTATTTTATCAAGCATGAGACGCTGATGGACCTTGCCTAGTCGTCCATCAGTGTCTTATGCCTAACAAAACATATTTTCATAATTAGGCTGTAAATTTAACCGATAGAATAGAATTCAGAAAGATTCAATACGAAATGTTTTGATTCTATATTCGATTCAAAATTCTATGTATATGAAAGTGACAACCTTATGCCTATAGTAAATACTACTATGCCATATTCTGACATTTTCTCAATTCCCCATGGTAAAGATACTAAATTCACCATTCTATGGATTTTCATTCCCCTCTGTTCATATTGCAACGAACTTTGCCGTTCTCACGAGTCTTATGTTTTTGGTAATGCTTCTTATTCTTGATATTCGATATACTCCTTTTAGCTTATGACATCTAGTAGTTTTTGCAATGCCACATATGGGCTATGAGTAGATTTGCTTTAGACACATTCTCACTATAGCGTCCCATATTTGTTAGATTACTACATTCTCAAACAAATTAGTCTCATCTATTTTGTTGTCAATGCAAACTTTAGAAAGAGTTCACCCATCTAATCGGAAATTTCATTTTTTCAGGCATAAGCCACAGAAACACCATGCCTCGCCCTCCAGACACACTCATCTGTGACTTATGCTCAACCAAATAATATTTCTGGTTGGGTAATGGCTATGTGAGATATCCAATACAGACTTTAGCTTTGGCTAAGGACTTTAGTTGAAATATTAAATCAATTTCCAATACATTCTACTAAGTTATATTTCAAAGCATCTTCTCAGTTCAATGTAAAACAATGTTTTCCCATTTATCAAATTGACTACCGGTTATTGTGAAACATCATAATTTTGCTGCAAATTATTATATCCTTAATTCAAAATAATCAAGTAAAGCAATATGAATTTGAATGAGAATTTCAGAACTATCTGAATTAGTATCTACCTATTATGACGTTATTTATTTATTCTCTCATCTTTTAATATATTTGATAAAGGCCAATTGTTATATTTGCAATCCTCTATGTCAATATCATGAAACAAGTCGCAAGTACTGGTATATCTCTAATTCAGTGAACCCTGAAGAATGATTTACCTTCCTTCATTGTACTTTTTATGCAATGTGTGTTCACTGTAGGTTATTTTAACCATCATTCAAACATTTTTATTAGAAAGCATTGTTACCTGATTCGTTGTGCTTTGTTAGAAGACAGAAAGGAACGAGATAATAGTATCACAATCATGGTTCATGGTTTTCAAAGCTACTAAAAATACCCCTTTATCGAATCTTTTTCTCATTTGCCATACTTCCTGAAATAATCTTGTTTTTATTCATTTACGGTACTAATTTTCCAAGTCAGTCATATACAGCCATTGATACACTTAATTTCTCATACATGGAAAGTTTTCTTTATTCCTGTCAGACCGATTTCTTTTCATTGATTAATTTGTCCCAGTTGCTCATTTTGAGTGGAGCACTCCAAGTAAGGCCTCATCAATTAGGTCAGCCACTGATACAGTAGGAGTTTTTTAATGCCCAGAAAGCTTTTCATTTCTTTTAGGCACAGACTGTCACAACTGTATGACTGTAACAGAAATTCTTTATTTTTGCATCCTATCAGGCTATATAAGGAAATATTTCGTCTTTTGGTAAATTTGATTTTGAAAACTTTCTTTGGATGCCTTAATTTCGAAATAGCTGTCATTTTGATGATATACAGTGTGCAAACTCTCAATTATCGATTACGGTAATTGAATTAGTTAAAAGTACTTATCAAGTGTTATGTAAGAAAATAGTTAGTCACAGATAAATAAAACCCAGTACTCAGTACATTTAATATTGTAAATCGCTCTAGACATGAAAATAATTGTTGAGTGCATTAAATAGATACAAGTGAATCATAAACTGTTTATTCTTCGTGGAACTCCCCATGTTAAGTTATATTGTGCATAATTGATATGCCTTAAACAATATTTATAGCATAGACATGTATATAAATCTTTCTTGTGTCCCAATTACACAAACATGTGCCACAGATGAACTGTGGGACACAATAAATTGTGATGTTTTAGCAACTGATTTCTTGTTATAGCGTTTAGCAATAGTTGAACTTTTAGGCATTAACTTCAACAAGTCATTCAAATTTAAAGTTTTCATTAGTATGTAAGAGAGATGTAAGTTCTTATAACTGAAGCTAAAATAAATTGTCGCTGTGTGGTTGGCCATATCATATTTGACAAACAATTGAATTCATGAACTGCTAAGGCGGTTAAAATTAAAGCAAATGAAGTCCATAAATCGCCAAAAATTGTCAAGTTTTCATGGCTCGAATCTATTAATCACTATGCTAAATGCGATAATTAATCAAAATGATTATGAAATACCAATATCATACAAACAAAGGACAATGGATGCCATATTAGTAACATAATAAGTTAGTCCTTGTTCAACCTATGTAGGTTTTTGTTCAATTTTTAGGAGCACTTAATATGAATAGTAACATGATCTTACAGGAGCGTAGCCTTTGTATACACTACGCTTGTCTGCATGTGCTTACTACAGAGAAGTAAAATCGTTAACATTGTATAATCATACCAGTGTTCACTAGTAACTGGTATTTGTTATAATATATTGAATAGTGTCAGGTTTTTTTTTTTTTTGAATTCATTCTCTATTCTCAATGCGGAAAGATTTGTTTCCTATTAATGATAAGTGTTTTTGACTATATTGTCAAGAAGCAGTCCATCTGGTGCCCACATTTATTCATTTTTTAATCATTATATGTGTGAGAGATTTTGTTCAAGCGTGATGGTACATTTATTTCCCACACCATACTATTCTCTTTTCGTAAGTCTATAAGGCATTATTTGGAGTGCAACTTTTGCTTCATATTTCAATTTCATTTGTCATTACTTTGAACTCTATGGAGCATGAGCCGATGAAACACACCTTTTATTTTTTTTAAAATGTAAATATCATCCACCTACTCAACTGTGATGCAATGTCTCAAAATGGGTTTATTTCCGAATTAGGAAGTGAGTATGGTACATTGTTGTCAAGAAACACCATTATTTTTGAGTGTTCTGCTAAAACCGTATCAATGAATTTCCTAATCAGAAATTTTATTATGCCACAGAGAGACTGTGCCTTAGCGGAACGTACCATACGTGGTCCCTACGTAACAAAAAATATTTTGACAAAAATTTTCTTACTGCGCAGTGGTAGTTTTTATTAAATACCGGTAAGGCATTAGAAAGATACCATATTGCCAGTTAGGTCTGGCTCAAATAGAATACCATACCTATTTGATTTAGGATCCATTTACACATTTAACTACGGTACACCAGGAAAATTATAAAATGCATTTTTTGTATATGGCCTACTGATCGATGGATTATCCAAATTCCAGACATATCGTAACCAAGACCTCAAAGTTTTGAAAATGGCCTTCTAATCTTGTATGTCCAATTGCCACCATAAATGTGATCTTGGGATCTAAGATATCAATGTTACAGTAATCCAACCCTGCAGTCACCCGCACTGTCCAGTAGCTACGATCGTGTTCTGTCTACAGTACAAAATTGAGTTTCCACATTCCACTGGAACCAGAGATCCAATAATTTGGCTTTTGCTCCACTGTTCGTGATAGTAGGTAATTCTACTTTGCACAAGGTTTCAATAAATAAGATTATAAAGATTTTCTATATGGAATGGGATGTGCCCCCTTGATCATCTGGTTCATCTTCATTAATGATTAACAGGGTATTCACATGGGTAGAAGCAGATTACTAGCATACATGCTTGAAAACGAAAAGAGAATGGTTGGAATGGAGAGATTTTGTTATGGAATGATTCTTCAGAGTATTATTATGGCATATTTATAATATGTGTTATATTATATGTTTAGCCTCTTGGAATTTGGAGGCAAAAAATGACACTGTATTGATTGGTGAAACTGCTACGTTACAATGCACTTTTGAAAAACCTGCAAACCATTCAGATAAGCTGTACCATAACTGGGGCATAGTCGGCTCTCCAGACAGTCCATTATTCCACGAATCTGATAATCAGGGAGGAGATACCAGGTAAACATCTTTTGGAATTCCATGTCAATCAACAAAATAGGTATAGAGATACTTTATCCCTAAAATAACAGATTTAGGTACATTTGATTCTCGAATCAAAAATCAAACTACATAATTTCAAATCGAATATTTGAAATGTACCTTACCGTTGATGCCATTAGTTCCGTTGACTCCCTTCCCAAAATGTGCTGCATGGTGTGGAAATCATGCAATCGAGGATCGGGGCTATCTTCGGATCCAATTAATCTTGACTGAGATTGTCCAAATGAATTTTTTACCATAGCTTACCCTTTCAGAGAACATTTGTTTTGGTAAGTACAAATTGTAAGTGGCTTCTTTGCTGTTCCAAACTCATACTATTTGGCTATAGTTGTTTATGGCAAGTCATTTTTATAACACTTGTTTTTTTCTTGTCTACAGGATGTTGGCAAACTTCAATGACAATAGTATGTCCTTATCGGTCAGTGCTGTTACTCTGGATGATGAAAAATTTTATCGGTGTCGGTTGACCGGGTTTTTGCCTCAGCCAATTGCAAAAGTGTATCTCAATGTACATAGTAAGTACCGTTAGGAAGATGCCATAGATAGGATTGCCGTCTTTATATACATTTTGTTTCGATTCGAAAGATTTTTATTTTCTAGCATTTGACTTGATCGGAAAATTCAAGTGGACAATTTATTTCATCCCAATCAGAAAATATGATATCAGTGTTGTTGGGTTTGCATCATTTTGTCCCTCAGAATAAAATTATAGTGATGTTGGAGACGCCCAATGGAAAAAATCTGGTCAGAAATATTACTTTGCTGGACATGAGGTCCATCAGTGACTCATGCTTAACAGAACATATTTGGTCAATATTTTGCTGACTAGGAATCAATTTCTTTAACTGAAACTTACTCTAGGCAGAGCCAAAAGTGGCTCCTAATGCAAACTAACAAACATCTGCTTAGGGGATAAAGAGTTAGTATAAAATGAATCACCAGCAACTGCACTTCAAGCTGAAAACATTCCAGACAGGACTGAACTACTTCAATGAAATCCAATGAGAGGTATCTGATAACACTTCTTTGCTCCCTTTTAATCACCACCAGAACTATAGAATATGGAGAATATTTCCCAAACATCCTGCATTAACGAACAATTAATAGATAGAAATACTAATCAGTGTAATGGATTGCATTTCATTGTAGCACGTTTAAATCTTTATATTTCTTGATTTCATAGAAAATCCCACCAGTGTCGATGTTACAAATTTTGAATATGTAACACCTGAAGATGGATCTCAAGCAACAGTTGCTGAATGTCGCTCCACCGGTTCCAAACCAGCACCGACTATGTGGTGAGTTGATTCTGCAGTAGGGATTTGAACCCTTCTTTCATAATGCATTAGCCTGATGCAAAGCGACAGAGAGCCTTGTTTTTCATCATTCTCGGATGGGCAAAAAAGCTACAAAAATATCAACACATAGCAGTATTGTTGATTTTGAACTTTTTCTACAGTTCGATTGCTACCTTACAGTACACTGAAAAGAGGCATTTTCGTCTTCTTGGAAAAGATATATTATGAAATGCTTTCAATTGGCTAAATTTTTTCTGGATGAAACCCCATTGTCTGAGTAACTGTCAGTCTGACCCAATGTAAGACTCAAGTGTGCCATTTGCTGATACATTTTTCTTTGAATCAGGAAATGAATAACACCATATCCAATGGAATTCTCAATATGGTACTTCCCATTCAATTCATTAAATCAGAGAAATGAGTGTTCGAATCACCTGAATCAAACTTGATATTTGAATAGATACAAATGTTAAATCCAAACGTGGAGTCCCTTGTTCTCTACCTGAGTGCAAATATTTTTAATCGATTTAAATTAGAACAAACATTCAAACTATAATATAATATACAGACCTACTGTGACACATCTGTTTTTCAACCTATGTGGTGACTAAGTGCATAGTTACATTTTCCCCTCTTAGAAAAGATAATTTTTGTCATGATAAGTGTTCGATGATAAATTAAGTAACTATTGATGTCTTCATAAATGAATATTTCAAATAGAATCAGATTTGGAAAGATTCAATTCAAAATTATTTAATTCACGATTCAATTCTATTTTTTAATTATCTCAGTCTCAGTTAATTGCTATATTTTGATATTAAACAGGTTTACGGATGAATATGGACAATTGATTAACGTTGATGATGCCGCAATACATACGACAGACCCAGACACAAAACTTGTCAACTCTGTCCTAACATTAAAGAGAACTTTTACCAAACAAGATGACAAAAGAAGTTACAAATGTCATGTTAAACATGTTGATGGTCATGTGGAATCGAGAGACACTTCTTCATTCAGAGTGAAATGTATGTATATCGCAATTTAGTTGAAAGTGAACTGTTATGCTTTACCGAAAAAGAAAATTTTCTCAAAGAATTTTTCGTTAAGTATCTGTCACTGAGGGGGTCACGTCGATGAGACCAGGGCTAGGAACTAAAACTTGAGATATTAAGTGAACTTGTACTCAAACTTGAAAAAATATGCAAGTTCCAGTTAAATATTATGCGTAGCTATGATGTCATATTGTTGGTCGTCGGTGAGTAAATCAATTGAAATTAGAAACTTCAGAGGGATCGATTTTTATTATCTGTGAAATCTGACCACATGGTGTTGCTAAACTTTCTTGGACGTGATAGATCTTGCATCTTTGAACTCTGTAGAAAATCCATAGAGTTCGCAACTCTGGATGAGATTTGGCCCATCAAGGGTGCATGCTTGACAAAATAAAAATTTCTGATCGAATACTACTCAATCAGACAAGTTAGAAAGATTTTTTTTGAAGAATTTTTTGTTAAGTATGTGTCACTCATGAGGCGCGGTCCATGAGTGATGAATGCTTGACAAAACTTTTTTTTGTTTTTTGACTATTCAGTGGATGGATTCAATGAATTAGAACGTTTTTCGAATGTTGGAAATGTATAGATAAAACAGTTCTTTATTGGGAAGTTTATGCCAACAATTCTAAGTGCAAAAGAATTTCAAACATATCTGAATCGATATAATAAAGTACAGTACGATCAGTACAATCCTTTCAATGTCCTTCAGCTTCAAATACTTGGACTGATTTGCAAATAATAAAAACTTATTTTACTGCTGTTCTTACATTGAAGTCTTCATTGCAAATCCAGTTCATAGAAAGCCATCAAAACGATGATAGAAGTAATATATTAGCACATTTCAAACTTATTTACCCAAAATTTACTATTTTACAAGTATTTGAATGCTTGTAAACGTTGCAGACATCTCCACACAAGTATAGATGAGATCAATACTTTGTATTATCATGTTGTTTGCATGTACCCCGGCTTACTTGTATGTATACCTCACATTATACATTTAAATTTGCTTCACATAGCTTGTTTGAAGGATATCAAGTGTTTGGAAAAATGAGATTATCTATTAAAAATAACTCAAGTTAATGTAAGTTGTAAGTAAATCAAGCGGTAGAAGGCTTTACCATGGCCTGGGGCAGCTACCACTCACGGGACTTAACAAGAGCGGTTCAATTTTATGTGGGATGTTTTCCACTTAAAGTGCAGTTGCTGGTACCACATCTTGTAGTAGTTCTGTGCTATTAAATGGCCGTTAGTTGCTTCCTTCCAGCCATTGCTTCCAGCCTCTATCAGAGTGAATTTTAATAAAAAATAAATGAAAAATTTCTTTTTTCCTGAACAGATGCACCAAGTGCCAAGTTCTTGAATGCCGATGAAGATGAACGCATGTTTTTACAAGAAGAAACAACACTTGCTGTAACATGCAAAGCTGATGGAAATCCAAAGCCAACTATAACATGGAGATTCATACCTGCTGAAGATACTGCTATCACTATGCCAGAAAATCAACCATTACCAAACAATTTTGAGGTTTCAGGTTTGTTGTTTTGATTATAAAGTCTTGATGCATTTGCCACTGAAGTACTAGGTGATATGTGCCTTCCATATCAGAAATTTTATTTTGTCCTTGAATGAGTCAAAGATTTTGTCCTTGAATGAGTCAAAGATTTTGTCCTTGAATGAGTCAAAGGCGCATTCTATCATTGACTCGGAAGTGACAAATTATGTATTGACGACTTGTTTCTATTTGTACAACATTTTTACTGTTATAGAAATATTTAAAGTAATCTAATCGTATCCTATAGTCCCATCTTCAACCGATATCAGACAAGCAATATTTGACTGCATTATACCCACTTGGTAGCAAAATCATGATTTAAATTTAAATTTTACAACATATAAAGTGGCATGTATTTTGATTTCGCTGCAAAATGATTGGATTGTGAATTAAAATGTCATGTCTGACCGAATGACAGAGAAATATTTCTTGCGAATAGCTTCGAAATCAGCCCAAATGTTGTGATGCTGTAGTAGTGTTGGTATTTGTGGTGCTTACTAACTCATCTTGAAAGGTATCCAACACATTCTGGCAAATTCTGTGATTGTTTTCAGTTGACAGACAAAGCAATGCATCTGATTCATGCCTTTTGTTTGTTTTACTTAGAGGATGGAAGAACTTTGAAAACTGAGTCTCTCTTGCTTACCAATTCAACTTCAACAAATAATGGAACATTTGAATGCAAAGCTTCAAACGGAATCGGAAGTGATGTTCGATTGTCATTCAGCGTAGGAGTGTTCGGTGAGAATAGTTGTATTAATTGATATGAATAATTTGATGTTGTATTACCATACTGTTATACCTCATTTTTATTGTACTAATTTTAACTTGACCTCCTTGTCATTATTAACCAAACTAAAATGTTTCCGATAACTATTTTCTGTAGATAATCTCGTATTAGATTCAGTATGTTGTTGTTTCATAAAACAAACAATCAAATTTCAAATAGTCTTTTTTTGAAATACTCTGCGAATACTTTTTTAATAGTGTTGTAACGATGGTCACATATTTTGATTGCCAAATACCAAGGATCTTCGGAGATTTAAAATCATTTTCTTTTTTCATTGAGCATAAACCACAAATGGATCGTGCCATGAAGGCATCAGTGGTCTATGTTCAACAAAACAAATATTTCTTCATCTTTCGTCGTCATTCGGCGATTAAATAAAGACTTCTCAAAGACTGTACTGCAGTATATTGATTGAATATCCTGCCCAAGCACACAAATTTACTCATAATACATATTCCTTAGTTAGTTTCTGGTAAACATGTTTGAACAAAATTCGATATGGGTATTCATTATTGTTTTCATTTGTCATTTCATTGTTCTAACATCTCTGTGTGTTGTTTTGCAGCTGCACCTGTAACTACTGTACCGACTACTACAGGTAATCTATCTAATACTCATAAACCTACTAACACTAGTACTACTAGTCAATAGTATCTGTATTGGAATAGTTAGTAATTCTTTATTATTATCGTAGCGCATCATTTCAGTTTTTTGAAATTTAAAACAGAAATTTTGATGGCAGAAATTTAAGAAGCCTGTTTTTCACTGAAAAATTGTGTGCAAGATTTCAAATATCATTTGTCCAGAAATATGTGCATTATAAACGATATTGTAAAGCCAGACGAAATACTATTAAGTCTGAAATGAGTATTTAAAGATTTATTGTTGTTCAACGTATCTCATGATTATGCCGGAACATCTTATCGAGATGTAGCTGCATAATGGCTTTATTTATAAATCTCCTTTTCTAACCTGGGATATTCCCCAACAGCTTCATTCTATTTCTCTGTGGTTGGTGTTGGTGCTCACTACTGACATAACAATAAACTTCACTTTCTTTTGTGAAGCAATACTTTCATTTGAAATGATGCTATTAATAATAATATGCAGTGGTAAATATTTTTTAACATGAACATGGATTTGAGCATTTACATTGATTAGTGAACTTTCGGCTATTCTGCCTATAAACCGGAAGAAAATGGCCGCATCAGCGGAGAATATACAAAAATGTTTCGTAATACATGTAAAATGTTGAAGATCCCGCTGTCGTGTTGATTGGTAATAGTGATTGCCAAAAAACTTTAATCATCAATACTGCTAATAAATATAAATGATGATATTGTTTAAGCATGTGTCTACATGCAAACAAGAAAATCCATTCACTGATTCTAATGTTAGCTCAACTCTGAGACAACACTCTTCTTCCAATACGTGTAAACAGGCATTGCAGGATGAAGGTTTTGGGTTAGAGTGGGTTAGACCTCGTTAATTCATGCTTACCATTCAACCCAGGGTGTACTAACTTGGAGAGGCCAAGCTGAACTGGAAAGCTCACATCTTTCCAACAACTCTGTCTGTCTGTCTATAAGTGGCCTCAGTCAGGGTGGTCAACTCTTAGTAGTGGCTATAAAAAAAATTGATTTATGTCTAATTTCACTGTGTAAAAGTTGGCATATGTCATAATTTTATTGTAAAATAAATTGATGTTTAATAGAGTTCAAAAACGAAATTAATTTAGTTTAATGCACTCTGATGGTTTCTGCCAGCTTTTTGAATGTTAAACCTTACTTTGAAAACTTGATCAAAGGATTAAAAGAACAAAAGCCTAACTCTAAATATTACAGTATAAAAACAGAACCAGTTATCAGCATAAGAATGGCTTAAATTATTAATTATAACCACTAAATGCTTGACAGTTTTATTATAATGTAATTATACATTCACTGCCTGTTTGTACTGCACATGAAGTATAATTTTACAAAATTGGGTAATTGAAGGAGACGCTCGTACCACCCATTCATACTTTTAATATTAAAACACCCTTAACTTCGTTTTATGCTATTCCTGCCCCTAGTGTTCCCTTTTGAAAAAGTTTTATCCAAAAATTAAGCTTTCAGTAAAATAATAAGTGTCATAGATATGCTTTGGAATTTGTAAATTGCTTGCAGACTGATGGAATGTACCACATTCAATTTATTCGCAAAATCACTTGTACCATAATCAATTTATTCCCACATCTACTTATTAAATAGTTTGTGCATTATTTCTATTATTTGTGGCATTTACATCAGATTTTCAGCTTTTGTTTCGGTACTGAAAAATATTTTGGTTTTGCGCCTCCCACCCCCCAAACTAAAATTCAATATTGTATGTAAAAATAGTGTTTGTAATTATTGTAATTTTTTCTTAAAACCAAAAATCTGAGTGTGAGTAGTAAGGTATTTTATTTTAGTACGGTATTGAAATTGTGTTCTCCCTTAAACACATTTCAATAATATTTTCTGATACTTCGTGGTTCAGAATAGGTTGTAAAACTTGCAACCATCTCAATCTTTCCTGTCTCCTAACTATCTCTTCCTAAAAACCCTCAAATCTTGCAGCTCTGTCAGATTCCACTCCAGGGCCAGGTATTATGAGAAGTTTTGTTAATCACTGCTTTTTATAAATGACATTGCAAGCTATTTTTTGTGATTTACAGTGATATGCATGGCACAATTGTCAACCGTAATTTTTGTGATTCAATTCTATGGAAAGTTGACAATCAAATTTCTGAAACGCTAAAAAGTTCACAATAACTAAGCTAAAAACGTTTCGCGAAATTAAGTAATCAAGTCGAAGTATTACTTTCATCAAAATGTTTAAGTCTTTAATGCCTAATTTTTCTACACAAATCTTCATGTTTTCGGTTTCCAATTAGAACTGTACCTATCGCTGGTTCAAGAAGAATTTGATTTTTAAATGATTTCATAGTTTCAAGCTCTATTTCGCTTGAAACTCCTTAATTGATTCAACCTTTCTATTGTATTGATTAATTTATATGTTATACATTGATTTATTGATGCACGTTGAATTGTTCTTGTTGCACATACAAGTCCTGATCACGCATGTCTTGACTGATTAAAAAGAAAATTGATGACCTTGTCTATTCTCTAAGCATGAAGATTTTTCTTTGAGGTTGCTTCTCAGTTCTTTTTACATTTTTGACCGTTTCTTTTCTTTGAATCCTCATAGAAATAGATAAATTGACAGATAATCATTTTGCTACAAAGATGACCAAAGTAATAGTTTTATCGGAAGAAAATTTAACAAAAGTGCGATATGCCATGGTAAATCAATCACTCGCTAGAAAATATAAATTAGAAATGTCAATTCATGATATTCTGGTGCTATCAGAACCGTTAAAAAGGTTCAAAATCATCAACACTGCTATTCCAACTTTTGAATCTTTTTCGTTCTTTCCAAATTAGATGACATGAGAGTTTGGACACCTGAGGGAAAGCAAGATTCTGCCTCCCTAAACTTATAGAACTAAATTTTTTATGATTTATCTAAGTTAGATCAAATCAAATAGTTTATATCGCGCTTTTGATCTTTATTTTTATTCTTGACATATTGACAAATTATCCTTTGATATTTCCCTACTTATTGCATGCTGTTTTTTTCATTGTTTGTGATGAATTTCTTATAAATTGCTTGCATGAATTTTGAATAAGTCATCGCATGCCACTTTTTAACTTATTGGAGTTTCAATACCAAGGAGAGCGTGTTTGGAATAGAAATGTCTCCCACTCATCCTCTTACCCAAAATACCTTCTTGGCTTATTTCTTTTTGACAAGAATTTTCAGACGCTTTTCCACTTGATTAAAGTAATTTTTTTGGGGGGTTTGTCGACCTTTAACAATTTTGGGAAGTTCTCTTTTGAGTAACTTCAATCAAAAACCTGAACCTGTTGCACTTTACCATAACGGTTCAGTTACATTTGGGATGTTTTTCGTTTAGAGTGCGGTTGCTAGTACTACATCTTTTAGTAACTCTTTGCCATTAAGTCGCCTTAGTTTGTTCCCTTTTAGGAACTACTTCCGACCTTGCTCAAAGTGAATTTTAATAAAATAAAAATTCCTATTTTTTTATTCAGAAGCAACTGCTGTGATGCAACCCAATACTGCTGGATTAAGTGCAGCCGTAATAGCTGGGATAGTTGTTGTAGTTGTGTTTGTTTTAATTGTTCTAGTTGTGCTTACTGCAAGATACTTCATGTCACACAAAGGTATGTCATGTATAGCATTTTAGTATTTCAAAGGAGACTGGAAGAATATTATACCTTTCCACCAGAAGAAAATTAGCCATTACAGCAATGTTTACAAGGTATTCGACTTGCATGAGACTGGTAAAGTTCTATGAAATTCTGCTATGACAGTAATGATGCTTATTAGCCCTCTTTATTTACCTGAAGAAAATTTTTTGAAAATCTCAGACACCCGAAGGGAAATGAAATTATGTTAATGATGGTCTTGAAATATGCTAGTATCATAAAGAATTCTGTACCCAGAGGTTTTTTCTTTCACATCACATATTGTTTTCTCTGGCCAGATTATTTTCGGAATTTAGAACTTACTAAGCTTATTTTAGTTCCTACCTTCTATCTAAAAAAAATCATCATTTATCTTACATGGAAAATGAAAAAAATTTTTTTGCTCATTCAAAAATCTTCCAAAACTGATAACCGAAATCTTACATGAAAACTCAAATAAAAATCTTCCAAAAAAGCAATTATAAAAGCAATAAATCCATTGCATAAGAAGAGCAAATGAATAAGGAAGAAAGCGTTATGCTCGATAGGCTACCACTGATCAAATTGCTGTTATCTCTTCATTCCCTCTCCAAAACATATTTTTAACATTTTGATGCATTACTAGGCAATTTTTTCGCGGAGGGAATAAAATTTGATTGAACAAAATACTCGTCATTTTAGAAAGAATTGCGTATATTCCTAAGTGTGTTTAGGTAGGCTGATAGTATCGACCACTTTTGTAAAGAGCAAAATTAGGGCGACTTGTTTTGGTTTACCGATATATCGGTCGGGCTCTACCAGTGATCGGTGAAGTGCATTTCATCCTCCCTCTCTTGTTTTATCAAACTTATCTTACAAATGAAGTGGTGCTTGAATGATGATAAAAAAAAATCATTTACAGGCACATATCGCACTAACGAGATGAAAAATCGTGACTTGGAGGAAGATGGAAATGATGACGAACATCCTATGGTTGGAGATGAAGATGAATTAGGAGGGAAAAAAAGGACTGAATATTTTATGTGATGAGAATGTGTGTTTAAAGTATAATTAAGAGCTGTATTGCGTTGAATAGGGATGCCCAATATTGTTTTAACTTGTGTTTGTCTAAATTGTTTTAACTATTATTGTAGGGTATCGACTCTCTAACATAAATTCCATTTTAAATATTTACCAGGATTGCAATTCCGTTTATTTCGTAAAATTTCAGAATCTGTCGATTTCTCCACCACCACTGGCTTGTACTGTACTGAGCATCCCTATTCTTAGCACAAGGTTACATCCTTACTGTAATTAGGTATATTCATGTTTTTGAAAGAAACCTAAGTCAATTAATTGCCTGTCTATTACTATCGTTATGAAACTTTTTTGAAAATATTTTGTGAGGCATTAGTCACTAATAGACTGTGGTTTATCTGTATCTCATGCTTGACTAAATAAAAATAAATTTGCCTGATATACTTGAGCCAAGGCATGGTACAGTGATCAAGAAGCACTCTGATTTTAACATTGTTATCGTGCGCTGTGCATCAGTGGTCAGAACTTAAAATATTTTCTCAACTCGCACTTTCTTTTGCAACTCCTCTACTGGACATATTCCATTTTTATATTTAAGTTTATTTAGTATGTTTCACCCACAAAATAAATAAAAGCGACTTGTAATTTCTGAATGTTCCAATAAAGATTGTTTGCTAGAGCTTCACGACTTAAACATGTGAGAAGTAAAGCACCAACGAGGAATGTGCATAGAAATGATCGTCTCTGTATTCCAGTAAAATAATGCCTTGTGAAGTATGAGTCAATAATGGATCGCGCTGCTAAGGCATGGTCCATCTTTCACTTATGCTCGACAAAATAAAATTCCTGATTGGGGTTTTAAGAGTTTTCATGGCCTCTTCGAGGTCCCAAAAACCCTTGCGTGATCCATAGTATGCTCGACACAATACACATTTTTGAACTGATTGTGAATAGTGTCACGTTGTTTTTACTTTGCTTCATTATATTTAACATTTGGGTATAACTGTTACGGCTCAATTTTGAATATTGTAGAAGGCTTTTTATGCAACTTGTGACAGTGAATTTTGTAATTTGTTCACAAACTGTATCTTATCTTTTTATATTGCGTGCTTGTAGGCTGACTGACATATTCTAACGAACCTGATATTTTTGAATAAATAATTAATCTTCTTTTTTTTTTAAAGCTTACAATTTCGAAACCAAACTGAATGTTTTGGTTGCATCAATTTTTTGAATGTCTAAAAATAATTAATGGTAGATGATTAAATACATTAGTTACAACCTGCTGAATGATTGTCAGGAAAAGATTCAGATTCCCAACCACAAATTCATATTTTTTAACAAAAAATTTACATCACACCTGACCTGGGTTGGAAAAATAAAAAAAAAATTTGTTTTGTATATTACAATTATATATTTTCAAATATTGATAGACTTTAATGATTATACAAACAAATTCACAAATTTTTCATTTTCATTTTTTAATACACAGCAACGCTTTTCTTGTAATTCTACTATGAATTAGCTTTCAGCTGTCATTTTGCTTAGTACATTAATCAACTGCATATATTTTTTTTTCATATTCAAGTAATTTCTGTAATATTTTTAACGATACTAATAACATTTGAATTTTCTCAGCAATTGTCAGATTTGCACCATGGTTTGTCAATTTTTACCTAGCATGAACCACAGATAAGCTGCACCTCGACAGTGCAGCTCATCTGTGGCTCATGCTTGGTTTTATTTACGGTACCACATTATTTCGTTCGGATGGGTACAAATGTACACATTTTCGGTCTTATTGCTTATTAAAAAAGCTCTCGGTTGTCGATATTTTCCTTGTGTTTGCTTGCTTTGTGCACAATTCGTCTCCAGTTTTTTTTTCTGAAAAAATTATGAATATTAGTCAAATTTTGCTTTCATGAAAATCTTCAATTTATTTTCCCTTTGCTATTCCAAAACTACGTTTTCAACCGAATCCCAATTTTCGCAAGAAACATATATTTGAAAAACAACTGGTATTTAAAACACATTATTGTGACAGTTCACCAGGAGTGGACAAACAATATTTTGTATCCAATGCCAATTTATAGTGTATTTATTACAAAAACTATATTATCAACTTTTTATACTTTTTTTGCATGTGTTTTGGGCCAAATCTATGGAGTTTCAATGACTTTGATAATATATTATTTGTAAATTGTCAATTTTATGATATTCATAATTCATTGCTCTTTACTGTGAGCAAAATGTCGGTGCTGTAATTATTTATTAATTCCTTTATATTTTATCTTTGATATTTTTTGCTTTTTAAATTTTTTCCTTATCTGTATATTAATTACAAGTGAATTTTTTTTTCTTATCGGTAAATTTTTAAAAGTTTTAAACCAATCGAAAATCACATTTAATGTTCTATTCCAAAATTGGCTATTGACCGAGGTGCCCGGTTAGCTCAATCGGTAAACATGCACATTTGAAGCTCCACATCTCTGATCGTCTTGATGAACGCGTCTATCTTATAAACATTTCGTATTTCATTGAAAAATATAATTTATGATGTTTCGTGATAGACATCCTATTTCAAAAATATTTTTCATGTTATAATGTTGATTTCAATTAGAAATTAATTTGTAAAAAATTGCATTTGTCCACGACTAGTGTATTGAAATGGTTTGCAAAAACTTGCGCCTATACTATATGGGGATTTACTTTTCAATTTTGCCATGTTTTTTTATGTCATCACAGACAGTAGCGCTTCATCTTGATATTGTTTTTTAATGTAGATTGCTTTCCCCATTCAGAAATTGATAAAATGAAGATATGTTTTGTCATGCATGTTTTACGGATGGATTGCGCCGCTGAGGGTGATGGGATCCATTTATGGCACATGCCTGACAATATATAATTTTTGTGTGGGTTTTTGTAGTGTTTAGATTAATAGCGCTTGATTTTGTTTTCTTTATTTCCTGTTTACAAAAAGGAGTGGTTTTACCAAATGAGCTAGAAATGAGTGTGTATTTGTAGGGCACTCTCTGATGGCACATGCTTGTCTATATTTTGGTAGATTGCGCTTGTTACCTTTTCAGGATAGGCCCATACCAATTATTTACTATTCGAACACATTCAGATAAAAATAATTATGAATGTGAAATATTGCATGCGTGCATTCAAGATTTCACCATATTAACTACAAAACTAACACTGGATCTTTGAATTATCATATTTTTTGATAATTTGTGGTTTTGAAGTTCAAAATTAAACTTTCCTGATGATATTGCATCAAATTGGCAAAGATAATACATCTACCATCAAAATCGCATATATTTATTTTGGAATGTATGTGAATATTCATTGGTCTTGGACATCCCTGGTTCCTTATAAATAAATAATCTCTTATTTGAGACATTTTCCTAAATTCAGTTACAAATAGAAATGCTCGGCTGGATGGTGGATATGTGTGTTTTGTATATAGGTTTTAGTAGAGAACTCGAGATTATTGTCGCTTATATATAAGTTGATGTTTGACCCTGGGAACAAAGCAGCCAAACAGTTTTTGAGTGCCGTTGACAAGCAATTTTGTTCACAAGCTCATGTCGCACTATTTTTCCGAGTTTCAACACGTTTAGGATGGACATTTGCTGGAAATGACCGCTTTTTTAATGTCAGAACGAGAGTTTGGCTCACCTCCCCATTAAATATGAAATTGCCTGAAGATTTAAGGCGGGCGAGCAAACGCGATATCGCGTCATTGTGCAATGTCCGAAAAATGATAGAACTGAGCGGATATAAGCCCGTCCGTAATGGGGTAATCTTTGATAGCGGTTTGGGACTAGTTTGTTAACGCGCTTCTATCAAGCAGATTGATACAAAATAAGGATCGACATGAATGTTGACGATATCTGCTTGAGTTGTGTTCATCGGCTGTAGAGTTTATGTTGATCAGTGGCTTTCTATTCTGGAAATAAATCTGACTGAAAGGTCGTTTGTCCGAAGTAAAACAACAGGTCACCTAAGAATGGTATAATACATTTGACTCCATATCTCGCAGCATTAAGCCTTCTGAAAAATACCTTTATGCCCGACAAACGCTCAAGAAGTGATGGGGATTAGAAAATCAAAAATATTATTCTAAGGTTTTGTACCATTACTTGGGCGCAGTCGCTGTCGAACGTAACATCTAGCGAAGGACGTGGGTTCGCACCCCAGCAAAGTACGGATAAGACACACGGGAAGGCACTGTACAGCCTGAGGACTATGCTCGACAACCTCCACCTGTAATGAAATGGCGGGATGCAGGAAAATCGCGTGACCAGGATATAATAGTAAATATTGTTAATTGCATGCTGTAAATAGTGTTCATTTCATTCGTCCAATGTCATCACAATATAAAGAATATCATCTTGTCATAGCCTACATGACGGAAGACCTATGAATACCGGGTTGCCACGCGACTATGCACTTCCAATTGAGGCACTTTTTATATTTTGGTTACTACTGGTTACGTGACCTGCTGTGCTCAGGTGAGTTGCCTACAATCCTATCGCTTATAGCATATATTGTATCAAATTCACTTTAATTTGGCAAAATTCGATGCTTTTTTAAATCATATCATGGCAAATTTATGATATTCTAAATTATACTACATTGTCACGATTACAACGCGTGGCTAATCAAAAAGAAGTACTAACTACATTATTTTATTAAGCCTTCAGGGTAAGTTTTGGCCATTTCAAAATGACAGTATAAGTTGTTCCGTTAGGGCATAGATGATAGCGATACCGAGAGACCCAAACTGCGTGCAGTAAAAATTAACCGGCCCTTGGGCATCTGGCCAGGCGATTTTACTTTCATAATCGATCCGAATCAACTATAATAATATATTAATGAATACATCGAAAGACAAATGGTTTTTCAATAACATCAGGACGGACAGGACAAACAACAATACCAATAAATTAGTTCCTTTTGTACCATACTTTGGTACACGAAAATTCTCGTTACCATACAGCTCTTCAGCTGCGCAATTTTTAGGGCGAGTTGCTGAAGTTATAATCGGCGACATGGGCTATCGTAAATGGATTTATAGTTCGCACCCGAATTGCGAAAAATTTCCCCAGAATGAATTTTAGACCTGATTGAGATTCTCTATTCTCAGGTGTAGATGTAGGAGGTGTGAGGATTGTATTTCATCTTGCCTCTAAAACCTCAAACCGCCTCAAATCGTGTTAAAACAATAGGAAGCGCCAAAACACTTTTAATGCTTCAAAATTGAATTTTACCTTTTAAAAGTCTAAAGCATTGATTCACTCTAGAAGAGAACTAGAGGACTGACTCCCACCCTTCACAGAACTTGAGGAGGGCATTTCCGCCGCTAGCGAGGAGGAGGAGACAGTTTGTGAAATGTTGTACGAATATTTCCTAAAAATAGGCTAAAAAATAAAAAAAAAAATCTGGTTTTGGGACAACATTGTAGATACATTTCACGCGTTTACAAAAGAGACTGCTGAGAAGGCTAAAAATGGTTTATTGCTGTGTGAAGTTCAATTAGTTATTTTAGAATATTTCCAATTCTAGGTAAAAGTACCGAGTTTATTTTCAAAGCACTTTTACCTAGTTTTAACTAATATCTGATTTACCTAGTTTAACTTTTATCGAGTTTTCAGTATGAAGTTTTACCTAGTTAATAGGTTTGAAAGTGAAACTAGGTTACCTAGTAATACTTTGTCTAGTTTTCTGATAAATTCGTTTTACTTTAGCTGGTTTAAATAAAAACTATGAGACGGCAAGGTAGGTAAAATCAAACTTGTTTGGCATAGGCTTAACTGGTGGGGGGGTGGTGTAGGGGGGACATATCCGTTCCAATAATTTAACAAGGGGGCGGATATGCTTATGTTCCCCCAGTATCAGTGTTCTTATTTATATATAGAATAGCGTATAATATGAGAATTGTGGACCGGTGCTGATAAGTGGTTATGGGATGAGCTCTGGTTTTGCGGGAAAAAAATCTGGCATGAGGCAATATTTAACAGCATCGTGTCGGCACAAATAATTCTCTCACGACGTAAGGATGTCCGTTGTACACAATACATGGGTTTCGTGCAGTCCTTATTCGAAGGCATGGATATAAGAACATTTTCATTGTGCATTTTTGGTACAATTTAAGTTTTCTTCACATTACTGAATATTGCTAGTAATATTTGTTCATACCAGACAGACGTATTCCCGACATGCATCGTAGTCTATAACGTGACTTCACTATTTTTTTTGCAAAGTAAAACTAACTTCTTATTGAGATGAGCATTAGCTAACATTCAACTCCAATCAGTGTTCCAATCCCCCGGTCCTAATTATATCAATATATCCTGATGTTTCTGCTATGAATGTATACTTCTGCAAACAAAACGTAATAGTGGTGGTTACTGGCTACCTGATTAACTTTGTTTATTTCACTCTTAAAGCATGTATTTTTGTTTCGTTCCCAAACAAATTTTGTGCGTCTGTGGCGCTCTAATCTTTTTTTTTTAAATTGAAAGCCTATGTTTTTATGTTGGATGATATGTGCCCTTCCATATGTTTTTTTTTTCGGGATCCGCCACTGCTGTTGGTATATTTTGGGGAGTGCTTCCTACGACATTGGAAATGAAAACAGGCCGAAGCACATCGTCGATGCTAACGATATATTTATAAACTGCACCGTGGCTGTAATTATTATTATGAATTGTGCTTATCTTGTTAATTTTAATTTAGCTATCACAACTTTCGTTATTACATAAAAATGCATTCAGATTATAAATTAGTGGCTTATATGTACGCCCCCCCAATCACAAAGTCCCAGTTACGCCACTAATGTCGGGCAGCACTTTACGATTCAATCGTGAATTCTATGCAGGTTTTACCATCGCCCATGACAGATAGGATACCACTAACTGCACTTTATTATAGTGCTCCCGACTCTGGCATGTTTACTGCTTTGAGGGGAGTTGATATTACATTTTGCTGATTTCCTTTACCATTGCTTAGTGGCAATACATAGTACGGCGAATTTTAATAGTGTCCACGCGCTAGATGCGTGCACAGCGTTTGGCGTTGCACGTGAAATTTTATGTTGACAAAATTTGATATTGTCCCACAGGAAATCTTAATTATATTCGTCAAAATTTGACATTAAATAGTTTTGGCTGTGGACTATGCATATTGATATTGGCTACCAGCATCTATGTATTAAAACACTCATATTGAGTAGGCACTTACTCCAAACAACGTGATTCGGTCTACCGCACACACATGGAGAGCAGTTTCGAAAAACAGCTGATAATATGCATGACTGATCAAGCGTTCTATTATGGTTAAAGCGGAGTATATAAACCAAAAATTTTCTGTTCTGTCCCCATTTGTTGCTTGTTGACGTCGCGGGTTGTTCTCGCGTTACATTTTGGCATCCGTATCTGATAGCCAATATAGTATATAGGATTCGATTTGAGAAGGAAATGTGTGATTAAACTACAGATTTGAAATTAACTAGACAATATAACCTACAAAGCGGAAAATAAAATGGTTTCTGGAACGGAAAAATGCGGCGATGTACAACAAAAAGGTGTGCACGAAGCAACCAATGGATTTGCAAATCCTCAAGATAGATCTAGCCAGACGAACGGAACAACATGCTGCAATGGTTCCAGTTTCATACCACTCAAAGACAGAATAAACAGTTACATACAGTCAAGAGATCCCTGGTTTTCTCTGGAATTCTTTCCACCAAGAACGGAAAAAGGTGCTGCGAATCTCGTTGGCAGGTAAGTGGAAAGTTATAATAGTATATTATAATTCACTCTTGTATATACCACAATCATAACTGAATAGTAGTCAACTGTCATTGCCCAGTTGCTCATAATTAATTTGCATTTTTAGGAAATGTCAGATCAATATTTGAAATATATATGTATGTAATTGTTTTCAAACTTGCTAGCATTGTCGATTTTAATTGCAGGCCTATAAGTGGCCGCTGGTACAGTGCCTTGGTCGGGGCCATTGACTCCAAGGAGTGACTGTAAAATATATAGTAATTGAAATTTGATATTTCTGCATATACGACCGACTGTAGCAAACTTTTTATTCATGTCATGATAAGATTTTGCATCCTGATTGGAAAAATTCTGTCAAGACATCTTAAGTATGATAAATTGTCTATGATGAGACACAGTCACTTCTCATTCGGATATATCATAATTTATCTGCGAAACAAGTTGTTTTAAAAAGATTGAAAACGAACATTTTAATCAGAATGAAAAACTATTCTGATCATAAGAATATTGAATTCTGTTTTATCCCGACGTGATTGTAAATTCCTCTAAACAAATTGAAGAATGATTTTTCAACATATTTATGAACCATTCTTATCAATGCAAAAATACATTTGTTTTTTATAGACTTGATCGAATGAGAGCAGGTAACCCTTTATTCATTGACATCACATGGCATCCCGCAGGAGATCCGGGCGGTGACAAAATCACTTCTTCAACAAGAATTGCAGGAACAATTTTGAACTATTGTGGCATTGATACCATGCTACATATGACATGTTGTAATCAAACAAGAGAAACTGTTAAGAAAAACCTTGAAAAAACTAAATCATTGGGAATCAGAAGTATACTGGCTTTGAGGGGAGGTAGATAAAATTTGTTTGTTCAATATTACTTTTACTTGCAAAATATTACGGTACTTACAGAATAATTTCTGGATCAGAAATTTTGTTACATCAGTGTTGATGGTTTTTAAGTCTATTTGGTAATATGAGGAGAGTTTTGGGCTCTTACAGGAAATTTATATTCTTTCGCCATGCTATTTGTGGTTGCAGGGCACAACACAATGTACATCACTCATCTGTGATTTCAAATTTTGTTCGAGACCCATATCGATTTTCTTCGAAAGACGAAAACTTTCCTCTCAAGAATATAAATGTGATATCTTAATACCGTTATCATAGTCAGAAAGTCAGAATAAAATTTTTGTATCTAAATTATTGACTTCCTTTTCTAGATCCAACTGGGGATGAATGGGAAAGAAACGTAAGTGGTTTGAATTACAGTTCAGACTTGGTAAAACTTATTCGTCAAGATTACGGAGATTATTTTAGTATTTGTGTTGCCGGTAAGCGATCAAATCTTTTTTTTTCATATTGTTTGAGTTCTCATTATTACAAATTCAACCTAAATAAGCATGAAGGTTAAACAAAATAGCAAAGATTATTTTAGCATTTTATTGATAGATAAATAATAAAATTATGCTAGCCATGAACATTTAGACACAGGACTCTTTGTCACTGGACTATTATTTCGTATCTCTAATATGCGACTCACAAAGCTTTTTTGGAATTTTCAATTTACATACTTCAGATGTCATATACAGTATGTCTTTTATCAATTTAAAAGATATTTTGTTGGATACACTAAACTTCTTAAATGTCATCTTCACTTTTTTCTCAATGTCTACTCGACCTTTTTTTTCTAGCCCAAACTTGGTTCTTGGTTCCTCGAGTTGATTACAGACATCCATTTTATCTTCAAAGGAAGATGAATTCGAGACCCTTGATTTAAGGCATTTCATGTTCCATGTTAATAAAAACAACTTCTCACAATTATAAACATGAAGATTCTGATATAGAACCTCCAATTGCTGCAATTCTTACCAGGATATTCATGTGAAACTTATGAATCTTACTTTGAGTTGACTTAATCCTCTAATAAATTATATAATTTAGGAATTCAGTAATTCATTTTTAGGCTACCCCAAAGGTCATCCAGATTGCAAATCTTATGAAGATGATTTGAAGAATCTTAAGAAAAAAGTAGATGCTGGAGCGGACTTCATTATTACTCAATTGTTTTTTCAAGCAGAAGAATTCCTTAAATTTCAATCAGATTGTCGAAAAATTGGAATAGAATGTCCTATAATACCTGGGATATTTCCGATTCAGGTACTATGAATGACGTAAAAAGTAAACAATATGTTTGTTCAGTAAATCAATTGCATATTTGTCTAGAAAGAAGAACAAATATTTAAAATTATGCAACATTGTCTTGTCTGACCGCACTGTTTTCTTTGATGTTATTAAGTAAGTACTTTATGGTGACATTGTGTGTCTAATTTGAGGTCGTGACTTTCAACCAAAGTGTTTCAAAATGATTTCATAATTCAGTTTTACAACAAACAAAACTGGAAGGATATTTTTCGGAATTGTTTCATGAATTTGTCTAGCTTAAAATTAGGTATTACTGATGAAATGAATGGAGGTGAAATGTAGGCTGGTATAATAGCAGCTACTCAAGCACCTGAAGAAAATGGATTTCATCAGAAGACAATTTAGCAAATGAACAATTAAAATGTCTCTTTTTGAGTGTCTGGTAGCAATAAAACTGTAGTAAAAGGTTCAGAATCATCAATGCTGCTATGAAATAACAGTGTTGGTGGTTTTAAAGGTTTTTTGCCATTTGAAGAAAATGATTAGAATATTTCAGACACCTGAAGAAAAACAAGTATCTGTCACCTTTGACTGAGATGGTAATGATTAGCATCCTAATTGACATTATATCGATAGTCAAAATTTTGCATGGACAATTTAAATTCCATTTTGATCATCAATCCAGTCACTTAACATTAGCCTAAAGCGATGGTTTTTAAACTTGGGGTGAGAATGATCTTGCTATTGTGTGAAATTGGTTTTTCTACCCTGGTCAATGTCACAAAAGTATTTTAAAACCTCTGGCCTAAAGTGATATAAGTGACAAACACGAATACCATTCATATAGACAATTTAAGACATTGTGCACAAAGCGTTATGATAAAACATTATTAATCAGTTATTTACATTAACTTTATGAGGCTGTGCATTGCATGGTTTTTTATTCAACATTTTTTTAAATTTGCCCATTTTCTCTGATGTGTAACAGTTACATATTTTGAGGTTTGTAGGCCTTCCCTCATACATGTACACCAATAGTGCAAAGTATTACAAAGTGAGAATAATAAATGTTAAATATAAAATCTTAATCTAACATAATCAGAGAAACACTATGGACACGATTAAGGAAGTTCTGTTCTTCTTTTCGTTTCGGAATATAGGGCCTTCAAATATGGCAATTTGTGGTTCATATTTCTGGTTGAAAGTTTTATTCCTAAATGTATTTTGACTGAGAATCAGCTGTGCTGCATTACAGTTATACCATATATTGATTAATTCTGATATCATTCACTAAATATCTGGGAGCAGAAAAAAAATTTAAAAAATAATTATGCGCAATGTTCATGCTTGTGTATGCAATGTCAATATTGATAAAGTGCCAGTACCAGTATTTTTCCGTTATTCTCCTGTGACAGGTTGTGAGACATTATGCAAGTATGATAATCTATGATGAAATATCATGGGAAATTACATGTTTTATCTGTAGTACAAACGCTTATAAAGTGTGGGAGTTTGAAAGTATTCTAGCAGCATTTTCTAGTTTGTGGTCACGTTGGACATAACCCTGTGATAATAGCGCCCAATCAGAAAAATATTGTCAAAACATTGTTTGGTAGGCATGAGTTATTGATGGATCATACCACTGAGGGATGTTATTAGAGATGTTAGTTTAAATGGTATGCAAAATTCTGTTTACTTCTGAAAATTGCTTTAAAATTTCTAATTAAAATTACTGCTTTTTGAGCATATTTGGCTGACAAAATCTCGTTTTTTGTCAAATTAAAGGATAGCTATTCAATATTTGCTGTTTTACTTCCAGACGAACCGATCACTTGTTCAATTAACGAAGTTGTCAAAGCTCGATGTACCAGAAGATGTTCGAAAAATCATTGAGCCAATTAAAGACAATGATGCAGCTATTAGAAAGTAGGTTGATACAATATAAATGATGTAATTTGAGATGTCACTTTGACTTTTGTTCAGTTGAACATGAACCACCAAAAGACCAGTTTGATAGCCCGATGTGGCAGTGGCGCCCACTCCACATACTGCAGCCAGGCAAATAGAATTTTAGTTTCTTCGGTCACATGAGTAAATTTACGCCATAAAAAGTGGTGTAACAGATACTTGTGTGTAAAAAATTGTCTTTCTTTTGGTTGTCTATCAATAATAAAGTTAGCTAAAACACTTATCGTACATTGACTGTATTGATTATTTTATGATAAGTTGTTATTATGACAAAACCATAAGTTTCTCAAAATTTGAACGGAAACAAGATTTTTCCACCTTACTGTTAGCAAGGACAGGTGACTGGCATAATACTGTTATTTGAATCAATCAATCAGATCAATGTCTCAATCAATGATCAATGTCTGGTCTTTCTACACATAAATGATCAAACACAAAGGTTCTATTATCGGACCATAATCAATAATGCTTGTCTGGCGGTACGTGTTCGGAATTTCTAACATTATTGTAGAAAATAATTGAGAGGAATAAAAAGAATACAATTATAGTACTTAGAGTTTGAACCGCTCGCTTCAACATAATTTGTACTCGCAGAAAATTGCAAAAGTATGGTATGTGCCAAACCATACTCTTTCTATTGTGAGTGAGTTTGATTATACTCAGACTCACCTTTTATCATCTTTGCTATGGTTGGTCTCATTCTCAATTTTGGATTGTAATCTTATCTAATTCATTTATTTTTTTTCAGCTTTGGAATTGATTATGCCACAGACATGTGTCGTGATTTACTGAACTCAGGAGAAGTTTTAGGATTTCATATGTATACTCTGAATTTAGAGACAGCAACTATGAACATATTAGAAAATTTAGGTATGTAATTTTTGGTATATTCACTGAATACAAAGTCATCTGTTATAGTCTGGGGAATCACACTGTATCACAATAAACTGAGTCATATTTTACAAAATAGTAAATATGGGTTGCTCTCTTCATTGAAATTCACTCCGAGCAAGACCGGAAGCAGTGCCTTTAAGGAACTTACTAATGGCCGCGTAATAGCAAAGAGCTATCAAATAATATAGTGGTTGTTTGGTATAAAATCTTGAAACATAATCACATCTTACAAACTGTTCAACTGCCCCAATTTTTTAAGTTTGAATACCTGATGTCCAGAATTCCACGATAGCATCTTCAGAATAAAATTTCTGTTTGAGATCCAATCCATTTGCTACCAGTATTACTGATAAAATTGATTTGTATTGTTAATTTGTTTACTTCATTCATCTTACAGGATTGTGGCAACAGAAGATATCCAGACCTTTACCTTGGAAAACATCGGGCAATCATGAACGGCAAGCAAATGAACAAGTCAGACCTATATTCTGGGGAACAAGGCCAAAAAGTTACATTCATCGAACACAAGAATGGGACGAGTTTCCAAACGGACGATGGTTAGAGTTTTAACTTGTATGTTTGTCGAAAGTATATGCGTAATTTACAGGTTGTAGAACTTGATGGATAAAGACTATGCCCTATTAGTAGATTTAATTATGAATATATATTTTTTTTGCTTGATCATGATCGTATTTTATTTTATTGCTGTTAAATGAGTAGAATTACAAGCTTGAGTTTGACATTTGAACTGGGAATCCAATTTAAGAATGCCAAATGGAGTTCATCATATTTTATAATAGTTTATAAATTGTACTAGTTTGCCTTATATTTGAATGCTTTTTGTAATTTCAAATTGTTTCTTTTAAACATACTTTTACTCTTACATTCGTAGGGGAGATTCAGCAAATCCTGCTTTTGGAGATTTGAAAGATTATCATTTATTCTATCTTCGATCTCGAACCCCAAAAGAAAAGTTGAAACAGCAGTGGGGAGAAGAATTGAAATCAGAAGCTGATGTTTGGGAAGTTTTTTCTCAATTCTTGTCGGGGGAGAAAAACAAAAATGGTGTTCAGGTAATAAAATATACTGTTATATGAGTGCATACTTTTGATTAGACTCAATCAGAGTGTCTCACAAAGCACTTGGACTTCAAAAGTTCGTTTTAAATTGAGTTTGGCTCACAATGATGCAACAACAGACAATGTAAATTAAATTTGTAGTAGTGTGCTTGAAAGTAAAGACTCTCAAATCAAAAATATGGTGCATTAAGAGATAATCTGATCTATCCTTGATATATGTTGATAATAGCGTACAATCTTAAAAATGATCCATTCAAGATTGGAACATCCACGTTTATCATTTTCACAGATAACAGAGACACCTTGGAGTGATGATGGAATTGCCAAAGAGACCGATATTATGAGAGATTCACTAATTAAGTATAACACGCTTGGTGTTTTAACGATCAATTCTCAACCGAATATCAATGCAGTCTCCTCCACTCATCCTGTATTTGGATGGGGAGATGAAGGTGGATATTTGTTCCAAAAGGTACGTTTAGTTTCCATTCAGTGCGGGTTTGCATTGGTCATAAACGTCAAGCCCTCCATTTGACATATTGCAATATATATTTAAGATTATTATGACTCCGGTTTCCCTCCATTAGCAGTGATCCTTTTTATTTGAACGTTTGTGTAGCTGACTCAATATGAGTCAAGGTTAGAACAAAAATGGGACTTTATTATTATTCAGATTGTAACTTTTTTAGCTTTTGTGAAAATTTTTGTGTAGTAACCTAAATTTACATAAATACCTAATTACTTAAATTGCTCCAAGGGTGTTCTTGAAGAATTGATTATATCTTGAAGTGCCGAATATTCACAACTACGCAGCCATATCCCATCAGAAATGGCTCTATCCATCCTTACCCATGTTGAAATTAAACTAATCGTTTGATTAGACAATGTTATAATTTATCGATCAATCTATACGGCTTTATATTCAACAATGCATTATATTCCTAATGCAGGCGTATCTGGAATTTTTTATTAAACGTGAGTATGTTGAAGCATTGAAAGAAGTATTATCAAAATATGAACCAAGAGTTAATTATCATATGATAAACAGAGATGGTGATGTAGACTATACAAATGCTGATAGACAAACACCTAATGCAGTAACCTGGGGAATATTTGCTGGCAAAGAAATTTTACAGCCGACTGTGGTCGATCCAGTCAGTTTTATATTTTGGAAAGTGAGTATCAATATTCATCCTTTCCAATAAGCAAAAGTTAGCAAGGCAAATGTGAAGGAAATTTTTAAAAAGCAATACTAACAACAAAAGACAATAGGTGATAACTGGTGATTTGTAAGAGACTGGCTGACTGTTAAAATTGATCAATAAAAAGATCGAACATTGATCTGATTTCAAATTATACTCATATGTCTGTCAGTTTATCTAAGCTATAGGGATAATCCATTTTGAATGACATTCAAAAAAATTTAGTTTCAAAATTTTGTTTATCAAAATTACAGCTTTTTTAAAATATTTGTAGTAAAATCCTGATTTAAAATTTGCCATATATCCTGATTTTTTTATAAAATAAGTCTCTTTAGAATAATTGAAAAATTAGAAAAACGAAATAATTAGATTAGAATGATCCTACAGAGAAATAGACCTTTTAGGCCTTTAGAATAGTCCTAACATAGGGCCAGGGCAGATACAGCTCACTACACTTTACCATTGTTGTTCAGTTCTGTTTGGGATGGTTCTGCTTAGAGTGCCTTGCTATTAAGTGGCCGTTAGTTGGTTCCTTTTAGGCTCTACTTCCGGCCTTGCTCAGTGTGAATTTCAAGAAAAAAAATCACTGTCGGAACTGAAAAGTATCAACTGTAGCCCTGTCCATCTATAAGTGACTTCAGATCCATTTAAAAAAGAGTGACTATGAAATAAATTGTTTTTGCAGGATGAAGCATTCGATTTATGGATTGAAAAGTGGGCAAAACTTTATGAACCACAATCAAAATCTCGTCAAGTCATTGAAAACATTTGTAATCAGTACTATCTTGTTAACCTTGTAGATAATGATTTTCCAAAAGATTCAATTTTGTGGACGGTACTCGATGACATGTTAAGGACAGCTGGTGTTACTATTTAGATAGAAAGGATTGTTTGTTTTCCTCATCATTATTTATCTATTTGCTGACACCTAACTGCTATCAAGTTCATTTTTTTTTAATTAATTGTAATAACTCTTAAACGAGTTTATATTCTTTCGTTAGGATTGAGCATTCCCTTTCAATTTTCGACATTATTCTAACTAGAAACGCTTTTTTAAATATGTATTGTCAATCACGAGTTATTGATGGATCAGGCAACTGAGGTAGACAGGTGTGACCGATTATGAAATTTCTGTTAAGGATTTTGTCCTATTCGTGTCATCAAAATGCACTGTAATGTTCAATGAAAAACGTTTTACATATAAGTTTCATTTTGCTTTATTATTTTATGGAGCTTTTATTTTTAAAATTGTTTGTCGTTACTTTTTGTTGCAAATTTTGCTTTGTTTGCCTTAATCCTACTTCCTCCTCTTTATATGAAGCCATCCTATTTAAAAATGCGTGGTGTACATTTTTTCCCCAACATAGGATTTCCCATTGTCAACGAAGCTTTGCTTTCACTTACTGTGAAAGATTAAAATTTTGAATTAGATAGTGGGATGGGACAGAAAGGGCTTTTAGTAAGCTTTCTGCATTTGTTACAATAATACTTAAAAAACATTTCCAACTGTGTTATATTTTAACTGGCACAAAAGTTTCGTCCCAATATCTTTTAAGTATGAATAACTGATAGATCACGTGGTCCATCTGTGCCTTGTGCTTGACAAAATGGAATTTCAGATTCACCTAATTTTTAATATTGCTTGTTGCCGTCATACGTACTTACTACTATTCTACAAATGTTCATTTAAGCAATTTACACAGCTCTTTATACTAATGTGTTATTCTCAGATGAAAATTCTACTTTGCCATGATGAGCCACAATGCATAGAGAAGCCTATGACACGAATATGTCCAGATAATTTCATTTTTGATTAATAGGCGATCTCCGAGATCAAGGTTTTGCATATTATCAAATCTAATTATTTGAATAAAAAATAAATAAGAATGACTATGGAATGATGTATATATTTTTTTCAAGTAATGGTATATGCGTTACCGACAGGTTCAAACGTTTTTGTCTGTATTGGCAAATATATCTGCACTACGCTATATCTGTAATTGGCATAAACCAAAAATAAAAATCAAACTAAATTGTATCATCCAATTTTTATAAAAATAAATATAAAATATATATCAAAAATACCATGAATTGCCAGCGTTAAGATTGTTACATGTGATGAAAACGTCAAATATTTTTTATGCTTGGATTTCCCAATACAGTTTCCAACTATGGTGGTGTGATCAGAACTTTGTATAGAATACTGAATGTCCATTAGTTGTCAATTTTGACATAAAATATGTGTACACCTGAAAATAAACATTTTACTATTTGGTTAGCTGTCTCAACCAGTTATGTTCTGAGAGTGAAGTGGTGCTTCTTGTGAAAGAGACTGCATATACTGTGGTGCTATGATGTCCCTATTGGTACTCTTACATAAAGTAGGTGGTCAAATGTGTCTACTATCAAAATTAGAAGCAAAAAAAATTCTTTCCTTGCACTTCGACAGCTGGTACAAAATCTCATTGCTATTAAAAGTTGTTGTGAACGTCTGTTTGTCTACTTACATTCACTCACTGCCCTATTAGATAGAGCTTCTCGCAACAACTCCCTATTACATTTATGATGCAGATTTAAATTGAATTTGTTTTCAATAATTTTGCTGTGACAATTATTCAATTTGATTGAAAAATCACAAAATTCACATGCTTCCCACTGAATGGAGAGCTAACTTATCCTCATGGACAATGTGTCTCGTATTCTATTAAGACTGTCGTATGAATGGAACCTGAATTCCAAATTACATTTCATGGTTTCCACACAGGATCCAAGTGCGGGAATACCAATTTATTCTTCATTTTGGATCCTGGCCTTGGTTCAAACTCGTCTGGGCTGTCTTCATCTTTTTCGTCGTTAGGATTCTGAGATTCATCTTCTTGGTCCTCATCCTCAGTTTCCTCTTCTTCTGAAGATGATTCTTCTTCCTCATCTGTAGAACTCATTTCAGCAAGCTCTTTTTCAATCTGTAATGATATTATGAATCTTATTTTTATTTTAAATACAGTACGAATTCTATATACATGGCAGAACTAACTGCCATAAAATTCTACAATAGATTCTAAATTGGCTTACATTTTGATATTTGTAAAAACTTGATCTTCATAGCTTGTCAAAAAAAGAAAAATGGGTATTCTTATGCCTGTTTCCACATTGTCTCTTATCCCCGAATATGCAGTCTGTTATGATTATGACTTTTGTAATCGTGTCTTTGTAATTATACAACCACATATTCAGAATTAAAAATATAAAATCTATGGAAGTCTCTCAGGACTGTTTGGTTTTCACATATCCCGAAACAATATTATTGAGATATCAACAATGTGCCTTTTATAATATAAAAATATTTTGGTATTTCCCCATTAGCAATATTTTGTGGTGTCACGGACCGTGTCACCGATGCAAGATCCACCTATGACATATGGTAAATAAAATATCCATAATGTTAGTGATAGATTGAAGATTATGATACTGTTTATTAATAAAGAATAAGTCAGTTGACCAGGAATGGTAATCTGCAAAACGGAGCAAGCTGATTACCACAAGTTAGTGTTACAATACATATGCATCAGTCGCCATTTGTCTAGTCTTTTTTTCAAATGGAGAGAGACACTGATGTCTTTTCTGACATTGTGTAAAACTTGTGAATTTTTCATTTCATATATTTTGCAATCAGGTTTAAAATTAAATTATAAAAAGTGCCTAATGAAATACTTTCAGTTACATGTTTATACCTGTTCTTTTTCAGCAATAACAGATTGAAACTGCAATGCTTCTGGATTTTGAGGTTCATAAATTAAAATCATTTTGCATAATTTTGATGCATTTTCCCAGTCTGATGTTCTGACATATTGCAGAAATTCCCCCATAAGTTCAAGAGGTGCTTTAATTTCCTCATCATCCGAAGAATCTTCGTCAGTTTCTTCCTCTGAGGAATCTCCCTCATCATCATTCTCATCTTGAAATTCTCCAGCCTCAGGTTCTAATCCTTCTCTTAATTCCTTAGTCCAGTTTTGTTCAGGTACACCATTACTAGATTGTTGTTCACTGTTCTTACCATCTCCTGAAGCGCCTCTACCTGATGGAGATCCCTCGCTTGTGGATTGTTTTGGGTTTTTAGATTCAGTCAGATGCAAATCTTGCAATCCAACATTAGGATCATTTGTCTTCGCGTTAGGTATGATTGGCATATTGGCAAACACTTTCTTCAAGTCCGAGTTGTTTTTATTCATTGAGTTTGAAATGATACTACTTCCTGTATTCTTGCACTGCTGGATGGGCATATTTGCATAGATTCAGGTCATGCTTATTCATGGATTTCAAATTTCTGATTATTTAAGCATAAGAAAATTTAACTAAAATACATTAATCTTTAAAGTAAATAGTATTTTTAAATAATCACAGAATAAATTTACATTTCAATTTTTATTTCGTCACTGGGGTCCCTAGTCATGTGTAATGTAATATTATTTGCTGGGATTATTTTATTCCCTTTCGATCCTTTCAAATTTCATCTGTGCAATTACTGATATACGTAGTACCATATCATCATAAACCTTGTTTTGAACTTTAAACCTCCCTGCGTATAATCATCGGGGTTCGAACCCAGGACATTAAAGATGCGTGGTTAGAAGCGTGTTTCCAAAGCTTTATTGATTGAGCTAACCGGACAATCCTAAAAAAACATCAAATACAATGTTATCCGCTATCTAGTTCAGAGTTTATCTATCAAAAATTAACGCTAAATTTGACTAGGTAACCACTGATCTTACAGTTGAAACTTAACGGTATAGGCCTAACTTAACCTAATATCCTCCGTAAAGTTATGTTATTATAAGTTGTGTGTTATATGCTCGAGGGATGCAAATTTGTGCTGGATCGAAAAGTGAATTATTCTAGGCTATACTCATTTTTATTATTGTGACAGGCTGATAGGGTTTGATCTCACCCAGGCCCACAAACTCTGTACAAATATTCCGATACTTATCTTATATCTCAAGACTGTGTGAACAATTATGATTCCTTTTATTTCATTTATTTTTTCCAGGCATATATGACAGATTAACATCAGTTGTTAGTCTAATATATGTTATACTATGTTAACTTGATATCTCCTCTTCATTCATTATTTTTGCACAACAGTACTTTTCCCTGAACCTGGTTTTGTTTTATTTGATTTAATTATTTTAAAATCTACATTTGAGTGTTTCAGTTGATAAATAATAATAAATCTTTCTCACTCAAAGCCTGGACTGCGCAGTAGACGTCTAACACTAAAGCAGCATGGGTGATGGCAAACTTTGATGACCAACTGGTCGTATCGCCATTCCCCAGTCTGTACCGAAATACATATGCTGTGTATCTACATACAATTTAATGTATTATGTGTTGCATTTCTGGTTGACAAAATAATAAATTCTCTCTCTCTCTCAGAAAGGCCAGCCCTGAGCCGCTTAGCGTCAGATAACCGTGGAAACAGACCGACGTCATTTTGATTTTACATCATAGCGCCCACTAACGATTTCGACCCTTGACCCAGGTAGTTTTTAACTCCGAGCCCTGCAAATGCAGAATACTGATTGCTGAACGCAGAACTTTCCAATCTCTAGACACAAATGCAGAATTTATGTTGGCTGCAAAACAACACTAAGCAGGACATGCGAGATGTGTGATCGAAATTATGTGTCATGGTATGAATATTGAACTACCCTGTACAGTGTACCGTATTGTTATCTTTTAACCTTTTACTGCAACGTATTCCCTCGGCACGTAAAAACTAAATTTCATTTAAGAAAAATTAAAATCATAGTGTAGGAGGCCATCGTGAACCTAGCGAAATTCTGGCGAAATAAATTTCAATATTTTGGTAGCAGTGTTCCCCTTAAAAAAATGGACAATTGCCGCGAAAATGCAATTTCGCTCATTAATCAATTTTTGGGTAGAAGGCTAAGAATAGTTTTACTGAAAGAGAACAAAAATTTATTTTCAAAAATATTTTTTTTAATAAGATGCAACGTTAATAGCTTTCGAGATGCCGAGCAAAAAAGTAACACAAAAGGAAGAAAATACGAAAGGATTTTGACATTTCTTCACTATTTTTGAGGGTTTGTTGATAGATCCCATTTTAGGGGCGGGGTTAAGAGTATTTTAAAAAAGAAAGATTATGAGATATACTTTTCAAAAAATTTGTTTTAAAAAAGGGATAACGATATTGGTTTTCGAGATATCAAGCAAAGAAAGTGAAACAAAGGAGCAAAAAAACGAATGGAATATGGCATTTTGCACGATTTTTGAGAGTGTTTTGCTCATATATCCCATTTTAGGGGTCGACATTTAAATCATTCATTCGAAAGCAAATAAAATTTACTAATCAAAAATAAGTTTGAAACAATGCGTACCGATATTGGTTTTTCGAGGTATGGATCGGAGAAAATAGAACAGAAGAGCGAAAAATATTATTGGATTATGCCATTTTGCACGATTTTTGAGAGTGATTTGCTCATATATCCCATTTTAGGGGTCGATATTTAAATCATTCATTCGGAAGCAAATAAAATTTACTAATGAAAAATAAGTTTGAAACAATGCGTACCGATATTGGTTTTCGAGGTATGGATCGGAGAAAATAGAACAGAAGAGCGAAAAATATTATTGGATTATGCCATTTTGCACGATTTTTGAGAGTGATTTGCTCATATATCCCATTTTAGGGGTCGATATTTAAATCATTCATTCGGAAGCAAATAAAATTTACTAATGAAAAATAAGTTTGAAACAATGCGTACCGATATTGGTTTTCGAGGTATGGATCGGAGAAAATAGAACAAAAGAGCGAAAAATATTATTGGATTATGCCATTTTGCACGATTTTTGAAAGTGTTTTGCTCACATATCCTATTTTAGGGGTCGATATTTAAATCATTCATTCGGAAGCAAATAAAACTTACTAATCAAAAATAAGTTTGGAGCAATGCGTACCGATATTAGTTTTCGGGGTATGGATCGGAGAAAATAGAACAAAAGAGCGAAAAATATTATTGGATTATGCCATTTTGCACGATTTTTTAGGGCGTTTTGCTCATATATCCCATTTTAGGGGTCGATATTTAAATCATCCATTCGGAAGCAAATAAAATTTACTAACCAAAAGTAAGTTTGAAACAATGCGTACCGATATTGGTTTTCGAGGTATGGATCGGAGAATATAGAACAAAAGAACGAAAAATATTATTGGATTATGCCATTTTGCAAGATTTTTGAGAGTGTTTTGCTCATATATCCCATTTTAGGGGTCGATATTTAAATCATTCATTCGGAAGCAAATAAAATTTACTAACTAAAAATAAGTTTGAAACAATGCGTACCGATATTGGTTTTCGAGGCATGGATCGGAGAAAATAGAACAAAAGAGCGAAAAATATTATTGGATTATGCCATTTTGCACGATTTTTTATGGCGTTTTGCTCATATATCCCATTTTAGGGGTCGATATTTAAATTATTCATTCGGAAGCAAATAAAATTTACTAATCAAAAATAAGTTTGAAACAATGCGTACCAATATTAGTTTTCGAGGTATGGATCGGAGAAAATAGAACAAAAGAGCGAATAATATTATTGGATTATGCCATTTTGCACGATTTTTTAGGGCGTTTTGCTCATATATCCCATTTTAGGGGTCGATATTTAAATTATTCATTCGGAAGCAAATAAAATTTACTAACCAAAAATAAGTTTGAAACAATGCGTACCGATATTGGTTTTCGAGGTATGGATCGGAGAAAATAGAACAAAAGAGCGAAAATATTATTGGATTATGCCATCTTGGACGATTTTTGAGAGTGTTTTGCTCATATATCCCATTTTAGTGGTCGATATTTAAATCCTTCATTCGGAAGCAAATAAAATTTACTAACCAAAAATAAGTTTGAAACAATGCGTACCGATATTAGTTTTCGAGGTATGGTTCGGAGAAAATAGAACAAAAGAGCGAAAAATATTATTGGATTATGCCATTTTGCACGATTTTTTAGGGCGTTTTGCTCATATATCCCATTTTAGGGGTCGATATTTAAATCATTCATTCGGAAGCAAATAAAATTTACTAACCAAAAATAAGTTTGAAACAATGCGTACCGATATTGGTTTTCGAGGTATGGTTCGGAGAAAATAGAACAAACGAGCGAAAAATATTATTGGATTATGCCATTTTGCACGATTTTTGAGAGCGTTTTGCTCATATATCCCATTTTAGGGGTCGATATTTAAATCATTTATTCGGAGGAAAATAAAATTTACTAACCAAAAATAAGTTTGAAACAATGCGTACCGATATTAGTTTTCGAGGTATGGATCGGAGAAAATGGAACAAAAGAGCGAAAAATATTATTGGATTATGCCATTTTGCACGGTTTTTGAGAGCGTTTTGCTCATATATCCCATTTTAGGGGTCGATATTTAAATCATTCATTCGGAAGCAAATAAAATTTACTAACCAAAAATAAGTTTGAAACAATGCGTACCGATATTAGTTTTCGAGGTATGGATCGGAGAAAATAGAACAAAAGAGCGAAAAATATTATTGGATTATGCCATTTTGCACGATTTGTTAGGGCGTTTTGCTCATATATCCCATTTTAGGGGTCGATATTTAAATCATTTATTCGGAAGCAAATAAAATTTACTAACCAAAAGTAAGTTTGAAACAATGCGTACCGATATTGGTTTTCGAGGTATGGATCGGAGAAAATAGAACAAAAGAGCGAAAAATATTATTGGATTATGCCATTTTGCACGATTTTTTAGGGCGTTTTGCTCATATATCCCATTTTAGGGGTCGATATTTAAATCATTCATTCGGAGGCAAATAAAATTTACTAACCAAAAATAAGTTTGAAGCAATGTGTACCGATATTAGTTTTCGAGGTATGGATCGGAGAAAATAGAACAGAAGAGCGAAAGATATTATTGGATTATGCCATTTTGCACGATTTTTGAGAGTGATTTGCTCATATATCCCATTTTAGGGGTCGATATTTGAATCACTTATTCGGAAGCAAATAAAATTTACTAATCAAAAATAAGTTTGAAACAATGCGTACCGATATTAGTTTTCGAGGTATGGATCGGAGAAAATAGAACAAAAGAGCGAATAATATTATTGGATTATGCCATTTTGCACGGTTTTTGAGAGCGTTTTGCTCATATATCCCATTTTAGGGGTCGATATTTAAATCATTCATTCGGAGGCAAATAAAATTTACTAACCAAAAATAAGTTTGAAGCAATGTGTACCGATATTAGTTTTCGAGGTATGGATCGGAGAAAATAGAACAGAAGAGCGAAAGATATTATTGGATTATGCCATTTTGCACGATTTTTGAGAGTGATTTGCTCATATATCCCATTTTAGGGGTCGATATTTGAATCACTTATTCGGAAGCAAATAAAATTTACTAATCAAAAATAAGTTTGAAACAATGCGTACCGATATTGGTTTTCGAGGTATGGATCGGAGAAAATAGAACAAAAGAGCGAAAAATATTATTGGATTATGCCATTTTGCACGATTTTTTAGGGCGTTTTGCTCATATATCCCATTTAAGGGTCGATATTTAAATCATTCATTCGGAAGCAAATAAAATTTACTAATCAAAAGTAAGTTTGAAACAATGCGTACCGATATTGGTTTTCGAGGTATGGATCGGAGAATATAGAACAAAAGAACGAAAATTATTATTGGATTATGCCATTTTGCAAGATTTTTGAGAGTGTTTTGCTCATATATCCCATTTTAGGGGTCGATATTTAAATCATTCATTCGGAAGCAAATAAAATTTACTAACCAAAAATAAGTTTGAAACAATGCGTACCGATATTAGTTTTCGAGGTATGGTTCGGAGAAAATAGAACAAAAGAGCGAAAAATATTATTGGATTATGCCATTTTGCACGGTTTTTGAGAGTGTTTTGCTCATATATCCCATTTTAGGGGTCGATATTTAAATCATTCATTCGGAGGCAAATAAAATTTACTAACCAAAAATAAGTTTGAAACAATGCGTACCGATATTAGTTTTCGAGGTATGGATCGGAGAAAATAGAACAAAAGAGCGAAAAATATTATTGGATTATGCCATTTTGCACGATTTTTGAGAGTGTTTTGCTCATATATCGCATTTTAGGGGTCGATATTTAAAGGCTAGTTAAGATGCCTTACATATAAATTTTTCACATTAGCCACTTGATCACAGTCGATTTTATATAGAAAAAAACTTTATTCGCTATGTTCGGCAATTCATGGGCGATCAATTCCTGTGCTGTTATCGATTATATGCCTTTAACATGGCCAAATGAAAAGAAGGAAAATAAATATTCATTAATCATACATTTGAAAGTTTATTATCCAAAGTTTTACAAGCGTGTATATAGACTGCCACGTAAAAGATATTTTCTATCTAATCCTAATTCTTACTTGGTGACCGAATCTACCGCTTGGAATAACATTCAATAGATTGATTGACTCTTGGCTCTCGCAGCGCATGTGATTCATTTCATCATCACCGGCCAAAGTGGAAGCAATTAATAGACCCGAACACTTTAAAATGTATTGAAAAAGAAGTTGATAGCGACATAATTTCACAATGAACTTTACAATTGACAATGGTTCAAATCGATTCCATATTCTAGAACCAAAATCTTAGGGTTAATTATATCCACGTTCAAGAGCACAAACGCACGCAAGGTTACCTCGAGGGTTCATGCCGCACATAGTGTTTTAGGCTCATGCGATTTTTTGTGCCTGACGTTTTACATAAGGATGTATATTTCCCACTGTTTTATGCACCTATAAAAACGCAGGCTACGCCAGTGTGCGGTGTACGGCCTTTAATATATTTAATATTGATCAATTAATTATTATATTCATTTTGAATTCGATTGCGGGTAAAAGGAATTGATGGAGTGGTAGATGGATTTACCACCGCCCAGGGTGGATAACACTCTCTGCACTTTTCATGTTGTTGGGGTGTTCTCACTTTAGAGTGCAGTTGCTGATCCAACATCTTTCAGTAGCTCTTTGTTATCAAGTGGCCTTTTGTTGGCTCCTTTTAGGCACTTTTGCTCAGAGCGAATTTCAATAAAAAAGAAATGAAATACAAGGAAATTGTGTAAAAAATATTACAAAAATATTTTAACATTGTAATCTATCCGAGGTAAATTTGATTTCACGAGGTACATCACAAACTGAACCACCATAAGCGTTTGTACTCTGAGTTAACAAAAAATCATAGGTTCTACCTCAGGTTCAGTTGAAATTGATTTCTAGGTTTATTTTCTGGTTTCGCCTGTCCTCATCTCTCAATTTCATATCTTTGCATCCTGAAAGCTAATATTTCCGGCTGGCTCAATGACATATCAGAAAAAGAATAATGCAACAAACAGATCGTCGAGAAGCAACCTCGGAAAATATCTAAAAACTTACACTCAAACACATGATATTAAAAATATTGTTGCAAACTTATTTCATTATTAACGCGCCCCGCATGAGAAATAGCAATATGCCGATCTTGAACTAGACTACACTTGTTCGCTTGCTGTTCGCTTCTTTGGAAATAACAATGAAATCAACGAACGCTGTAATTGCCAAACTCAAGATACGAAGTTGGTCTTATAGAAAAATACACAACCAATTTTTTTCGGGGACGTCGATTTTGTCAAATGCAAAATTTCGATACCTCGAATAACACAAAAAGATATGAAACGAAAACGATATTGTTACAGAGCGATAAAATAAATTAACCAAGAATAACATTTAATGCTCGAGTACACATGGGTAAATAATTTATCAAAATTTCTGACCACACACACGAATGCAGGGTGAGAAAAATTTATTTTACTTATCTTTACTTAACTTATTTTGAAGTGAATTTTATTTCCTTCCAAATGAATGCTTTGAATATCGACCCCTAAAATGGGATATATGAGCAAAACACGCTCAAAATTCGTTCAAAATGCGCCATGCCATATTTTTTCGCTTTTTTATTCCACTCTCTCCGCTCTATAGCTCAAAAACTAATATCGGTACGCATTGTTTCAAACTTAATTTTGAGGAGTAAATTTTATTTTCTTTCGAATGAATGAAGGAAATATGGTCCCTTAAAATGGAATATATAAGCAAAACACTTTCAAAAATCGTGCAAAATGCGCAAGGACATATTTTTGCGATCTTTTGTTCCATTTTCTCCGCTCCATATCTCGAAAACTAATATCGGTACGCATTGTTTCAAACTTATTTTTGAGGAGTAAATTTTATTTTCTTTCGAATGAATAATGGAAATATCGACCCCTAAAATGGGATATATGAGCAAAACACTTTCAAAAATCGTGCAAAATGCGCAATGACATATTTTTGCGCTTTTTTGTTCCATTTTATCCGCTCCATATCTCGAAAACTAATATTGGTACGCATTGTTTCAAACTTATTTTTGAGGAGTAAATTTTATTTTCTTTCCAATGAATGAAGGAAATATGGTCCCTTAAAATGGGATATATAAGCAAAACACTTTCAAAAATCGTGCAAAATGCGCAATGACATATTTTTGCGCTCTTTTGTTTCATTTTCTCCGCTCCATATCTCGAAAACTAATATTGGTACGCATTGTTTCAAACATAGTTTTGAGGAGTAAATTTTATTTTCTTTCGAAAGAATGATGGCAATATCGACCCCTAAAATGGGATATATGAGTAAAACACTCTCAAAAATCGTGCAAAATGTGCAATGACATATTTTTGCGCTCTTTTGTTCCATTTTTCTCCGCTCCATATCTCGAAAACTAATATCGGTACACATTGTTTCAAACTTATTTTATGGAAGTAAATGTTTTTTTCTTTCAAATGAATGATTGGAATATCGACCCCTAAAATGGGATATATGAGCAAAACACTCTCAAAAATCGTGCAAAATGCCATAATCCAATAATATTTTCGCTCTTTTATTCCATTTTCGTCGGTCCATATCTCGAAAACTAATATCGTTACGCATTGTTTCAAACTTATTTTAGAGAAGTAAATGTTATTTTCTTTCAAATGAATGATTGGAATATTGACCCCTAAAATGGGATATATGAGCAAAACACTCTCAAAAATCGTGCAAAATGGCATAATCCAATAATATTTTTCGCTCTTTTGTTCTATTTTCTCCGATCCATACCTCGAAAACCAATATCGGTACGCATTGTTTCAAACTTATTTTTGGTTATTAAATTTTATTTTCTTCCGAATGAATGATTTAAATATCCACCCCTAAAATGGGATATATGAGCAAAACAATCTCAAAAATCCTGCAAAATGGCATAATCCAATAATATTTTTCGCTCTTTTGTTCTATTTTCTCCGATCCATACCTCGAAAACCAATATCGGTACGCATTGTTTCAAGCTTATTTTTGATTAGTAAATTTTATTTGCTTCCGAATGAATGATTTAAATATCGACCCCTAAAATGGGATATATGAGCAAAACACTCTCAAAAATCGTGCAAAATGGCATAATCTAATAATATTAATAATATTTTTCGCTCTTTTGTTCTATTTTCTCCGATCCATACCTCGAAAACCAATATCGGTACGCATTGTTTCAAACTTATTTTTGGTTAGTAAATTTTATTTGCTTTCGAATGAATGATTTAAATATCGACCCCTAAAATGGGATATATGAGCAAAACACTCTCAAAAATCGTGCAAAATGGCATAATCCAATAATATTTTTCGCTCTTTTTGTTTCTATTTTCTCCGATCCATACCTCGAAAACCAATATCGGTACGCATTGTTTCAAACTTATTTTTGGTTAGTAAATTTTATTTGCTTTCGAATGAATGATTTAAATATCGACCCCTAAAATGGGATATATGAGCAAAACACTCTCAAAAATCGTGCAAAATGGCATAATCCAATAATATTTTTCGCTCTTTTTGTTCTATTTTCTCCGATCCATACCTCGAAAACCAATATCGGTACGCATTGTTTCAAACTTATTTTTGGTTAGTAAATTTTATTTGCTTTCGAATGAATGATTTAAATATCGACCCCTAAAATGGGATATATGAGCAAAACGCTCTCACAAATCGTGCAAAATGGCATAATCCAGTAATATTTTTCGCTCTTTTGTTCTATTTTCTCCGATCCATACCTCGAAAACTAATATCGGTACGCATTGTTTCAAACTTATTTTTGATTAGTAAATTTTATTTGCTTCCGAATGAATGATTTAAATATCGACCCCTAAAATGGGATATATGAGCAAAACGCTCTCAAAAATCGTGCAAAATGGCATAATCCAATAATATTTTTCGCTCTTTTGTTCTATTTTCTCCGATCCATACCTCGAAAACTAATATCGGTATGCATTGTTTCAAACTTATTTTTGATTAGTAAATTTTATTTGCTTCCGAATGAATGATTTAAATATCGACCCCTAAAATGGGATATATTGACAAAACGCTCTCAAAAATCGTGCAAAATGGCATAATCCAATAATATTTTTTGCTCTTTTTGTTCTATTTTCTTCGATCCATACCTCGAAAACCAATATCGGTACGCATTGTTTCAAACTTATTTTTGGTTAGTTAATTTTATTTGCTTCCGAATAAGTGATTCAAATATCGACCCCTAAAATGGGATATATTGACAAAACGCTCTCAAAAATCGTGCAAAATGGCATAATCCAATAATATTTTTCGCTCTTTTGTTCTATTTTCTCCGAACCATACCTCGAAAACTAATATCGGTATGCATTGTTTCAAACTTATTTTTGGTTAGTAAATTTTATTTGCTTCCGAATGAATGATTTAAATATCGACCCCTAAAATGGGATATATTGACAAAACGCTCTCAAAAATCGTGCAAAATGGCATAATCCAATAATATTTTTCGCTCTTTTGTTCTATTTTCTCCGATCCATACCTCGAAAACCAATATCGGTACGCATTATTTCAAACTTATTTTTGGTTAGTAAATTTTATTTGCTTTCGAATGAATGATTTAAATATCGACCCCTAAAATGGGATATATGAGCAAAACGCTCTCACAAATCGTGCAAAATGGCATAATCCAGTAATATTTTTCGCTCTTTTGTTCTATTTTCTCCGATCCATACCTCGAAAATTAATATCGGTATGCATTGTTTCAAACTTATTTTTGATTAGTAAATTTTATTTGCTTCCGAATGAATGATTTAAATATCGACCCCTAAAATGGGATATATTGACAAAACGCTCTCAAAAATCGTGCAAAATGGCATAATCCAATAATATTTTTTGCTCTTTTTGTTCTATTTTCTTCGATCCATACCTCGAAAACTAATATCGGTACGCATTGTTTCAAACTTATTTTTGGTTAGTTAATTTTATTTGCTTCCGAATAAGTGATTCAAATATCGACCCCTAAAATGGGATATATTGACAAAACGCTCTCAAAAATCGTGCAAAATGGCATAATCCAATAATATTTTTCGCTCTTTTGTTCTATTTTCTCCGAACCATACCTCGAAAACTAATATCGGTATGCATTGTTTCAAACTTATTTTTGGTTAGTAAATTTTATTTGCTTCCGAATGAATGATTTAAATATCGACCCCTAAAATGGGATATATTGACAAAACGCTCTCAAAAATCGTGCAAAATGGCATAATCCAATAATATTTTTCGCTCTTTTGTTCTATTTTCTCCGATCCATACCTCGAAAACCAATATCGGTACGCATTATTTCAAACTTATTTTTGGTTAGTAAATTTTATTTGCTTTCGAATGAATGATTTAAATATCGACCCCTAAAATGGGATATATGAGCAAAACGCTCTCACAAATCGTGCAAAATGGCATAATCCAGTAATATTTTTCGCTCTTTTGTTCTATTTTCTCCGATCCATACCTCGAAAACTAATATCGGTACGCATTGTTTCAAACTTATTTTTGATTAGTAAATTTTATTTGCTTCCGAATGAATGATTTAAATATCGACCCCTAAAATGGGATATATGAGCAAAACGCTCTCAAAAATCGCGCAAAATGGCATAATCCAATAATATTTTTCGCTCTTTTGTTCTATTTTCTCCGATCCATACCTCGAAAACTAATATCGGTATGCATTGTTTCAAACTTATTTTTGATTAGTAAATTTTATTTGCTTCCGAATGAATGATTTAAATATCGACCCCTAAAATGGGATATATTGACAAAACGCTCTCAAAAATCGTGCAAAATGGCATAATCCAATAATATTTTTCGCTCTTTTGTTCTATTTTCTCCGATCCATACCTCGAAAACCAATATCGGTACGCATTATTTCAAACTTATTTTTGGTTAGTAAATTTTATTTGCTTTCGAATGAATGATTTAAATATCGACCCCTAAAATGGGATATATGAGCAAAACACTCTCAAAAATCGTGCAAAATGCGCAATGACATATTTTTGCGCTCTTTTGTTCCATTTTCTCCGCTCCATATCTCGAACACTAATATCGGTACGCATTGCTTCAAACTTATTTTTGAGGATCAAATTTTATTTTCTTTCGAATGAATGATGGCAATACCGACCCTTAAAATGGGATATATGAGCAAAACACTCTCAAAAAATCGTGCAAAATGCAATAATCCAATAATAGTTTCGCTCTTTTATTCCGTTTTCGTCGGTCCATATCTCGAAAACTAATATCGTTACGCATTCCAAAGTTATATTTGATAAGTAAATAATTTTTTCTTTCAAATGAATGAGGGAAATATTGACCCCTAAATTGGGATATATAAGTAAAACACTCTAAAAATCATGCAAAATCCAATAATATTTTCGCTCTTTTATTCCATTTTCCTCGGTGCATATCTCGAAAACTAATATCGGTACGCATTGTTCCAAAGTTGTATTTTAGGAGTAAATGATGTTTTCTTCCAAATGAATGATAAAAATATCGACCCCTAAGATGGGATATATGAGCAAAACATTCTCAAAAATAGTGCAGAATACCATATTCCAAATATATTTTCGTTCTTTTTTTCCATTTTCTCCGCTCACAATCTCGAAAACTAATGTCGGTAAGCATTGTTTTAACCTTATTCCTGAGAAATAAATTTTCTTTTCTTTCAAATGAATTATTTGAATATTGACCTCTAAAACGGGATATATGTGCAAAAAATTGAAAATCGGAGCAAAAAATGAGACATGCTATGATTTTCCGCTCTTTCTTTCCTTTTTCGCTTTTGTTTCATTTCACTTGCATGATATTTCAAAAACTAATATCTGTAAGCCTTTCTTTGAACAAATTTTGGAAAACTAAATTTGTTTCTCTTTCAACTGAATTATCCAACACCTCCACCCCTAAAATATGATACACGAGCGAAATACTATTAAAATCCGTAAATTTTGCTGTGTTACTTTGTTCAAAATGCAACAGGGAGTTTACGTTGTATAGAATCAGTGATAAATATTGTCCTCGTATTGCTTTTTTTCCATTTGTTTGAATGAATAAATTCAAGACAGTAAATTGTGCCTCAATAACACTTTCATTATTCTTCTCTGGTTTTCGCGGCAATTGTCAAGTTTACCTTTTCGTTTTTTGAAGGGGAACACTGCTACACCGACCGTAAAATTTATTTCGTTGGAATTTCGCTAACTTCACGCGGGTGTGTAGGAGGCAATGCCAGATCTACAGATTGCAGCCTCAGGGCCCTCTGGTTACGATGAGAATATGCTGCCAGTTTTAATTTTACATTGGATTATTATATGATATTGTACTGAACATCAATAACTTTAGACTTTGGGGGTCTCATGAAGTTTAGTACCATATATCCGATTATCGTAATAATTTCCCATGTTGCAAGCGACTCATCCTAACCCGGGAGACGATGCCAGATACTTGCACCATTGGCGTTCCCTAGTTAGGATGAGAATATTCTGCCAGTTTTTATTTTAATGACATTCGCGAATATGGTACTAAACTTCACTAGACCCGACTTAGGCCCCATGCAGCATGACACCTTAAGGTGTAGCTACCCTGCAGGCCATTCTAAACCTAGTAGGCCTATTCTTCATTACTGTCAATTACCTAGGACAGTATATCAATAGCGTCATGAATTCCTGACAAGAGTCGCAGGAAACTAACAGCGTTTTCATATTAATTATATACGTAACGTTACATTAATTGGATTTTGTTGTCTCTGGGTTCTGTTCTAATTTGAAATCCCCAAAAATCGATAATTTTTTTAAAACTCATTTAGTTTTTATTTTACTGCAACGTTATACAGTATATATGAAATATGGGATTAAATATTAGAGTAATATATTCAATCATGAAACAACCCTTTTGACTTTTCACATCAAGTCTATCATACATTTCTTCAATGTGTGACAGTACGCAGGTACGCTTTGTGCAATATGTGTCTGTCTTAAAAGACTGTTAGGGATGAAATTAGGGCACAAGATGTAGGCATTAGGAGCTAAAATATGTTTGATATTCTGGTAATGCTATGTCGTCATGTCTGGCAATTTAGCAGATGCTAGCCAGAGGGCATGGCAATTTTAGTGGGGATATTTAGGACATAGCCATTGGGAATACACATTATGATGCCATGAATTCTATGTCTTAATTCATCCCTCCCCATCGAAATAGATCTGCTACTGGATCTGCTACATAATTTGATTAGTAGATTTGACTATTATTGGACAAATTTTTATCATCAAGTCTGGAAACTTTTTGTTTTTTTTGTCTGATCCATCAGTGGCACATGCTTGATAAAATGAAATGTCAGATTAATATACACATATTTAAATTTGAATAATTGTATGAATTCAATACATTCATATCCATCCCTCATTTTTGTATTTTTTGCTTACTATATTTGTTTCTTGAAATACGGCATATTACAGTAATATAGTTGTTAGAAATCTAATGCACTTTCTATAAAAGAATATGTGATCCAAGTATCAATGACATGGAAGAGAATCAGGATGAATCATATTCTAGAAGACAAGAAGAAGAATTAGAAGTTCTTGATTCTATATTTGGGGATGATTTTGAAGATGTGAGAAAAAAAGATAAATGGAAGGTACAATCTGATATATAAAAAGAATCATATTTTTAGAAAAGGCAATGCGAATATGAAAATCAAATCAGAGTGTGTGAGATCAAATAATCGATCAACAGGGCTTACTTATGTAAAATGCCTATGAAATAATAGAAAATAAATATGTCATTTCGTATCTAAATCATCATTTCATGTCAAAATAATGCCCTTAAAAACTCTGCGAATTATATATGAAAGGACATTTATTGTTTTGTTTTTTGACATATACAACTTTGATTATACTTTCTTGTCAAATTTCGTCTGTAATGCCTGTACTGTATTCAGTGTGGCAGGATTTTTGGTTTTCTTTTTATGTCGAAAATATTCATGTCATTTTCTTAGGATTTCCGAAAAAGCTTCAAACCATCAACACTACTTTCATATTCGTATTGATGATATTTGATATATACCTTTTTGTAGATTTGGTCACTAATAGACACTGGCATTCGTCCAATCTGTGATATATATTGTTAATCCTTAATGAAATAACAATTAGTTTGCATTTAATTTATTGCAAATTGCAATAATGATGGAAGAACAATTCATTGAAAAATTATCTCTTTTGTAAGGTTCCTCGGCCTCCAGAAATTCTGTTGCATCTGAAACCTCAAGAAAGCATGGGTGGGATGAAAGAAATTTTTGCATCTGTAACATTTCATGCTAAATTTCACAAGAATTATCCTGACAAGTATGTAAAACTAGTGTTCCTGATATAATGTCAAATCATTTTAACACTATTCATTTCCACTTTTGCATAAACCACTGGCTTACGTAGTATCGTTCTTGCAGCAAATTTGGATATTTTTTTAAAAACATTTGAACTTTAATTAAAACTTTGACTTGTTACAGTGTTCACTGTTATGTTATTCCTTTTAGAGCACCAGAGATTTCATTGGAAGACGCTAAAGGGTTATCTGACGAAGTTTTAAAAAATTTAAGCCAAGAACTTAAAGACAAGGCTGCTGATTCAGTGGGTGAAGTGATGATTTTGGAATTATCTCAGATGATTCAGGTGAACATTTTGGTAAAATTAGAACAAACTTTACATGCATTGCTGTTTATGTAGTCAATTTCATTGTTTAACATGAGACTGAATGGAAAGATGATATACATTTTAAACTGGAAGAATTAGGCCTGGGCAGCAATGGTAACATTTTTTATTAGCATATTGCCACAATGCCGATATTATCGCTATGTCACATTATTTTCTGCTATCAAAAAGCATGCTATTGTGCCATTTTGAAAAGCCACGCAAGGCATTAGGTAAAAAAAAATTACAGGCAGGCGAATGCCGCCAGCTCTGGGCAAAATGCTGTTTACCTTACTCTACTGGGGCACCTGAGAAAAAAAAAAGATTTATAAAATATGAACATTATTACTATGTTGTCCTTGAGGTTTAGTTTATAAGGTATCTAAAATTCACTGTATAAATATAGAATCATATTTCAACATTTATGATAAACGAAGTTTGTTGGTATTTGCAGTTGGTATTTGCTTTATCTGAAGTCCTGATTCACGTTGTAAAATTTGGCATGTAACGTGATTTTACTGCAAAATAAATCAATTTGAGAATTAATTTATAAACCAAATTCCTTTTAATCAGAATACCCAATTACTAATTGTCAGATGTCTTTTCGCAACTAGAATGGATGTAAAATTAGTTGTTATAAAATTAGTTTCATTAACCTCACTATATTTCCTTTGAAATAACTAGTGGTAATAGTCAATCTTTTTGTTGTGAACAGGAGTTATTGCACAAATACAACAGACCTACCCTTTCTATATACGAAGAAAATATGAAATTTAAAAATGAACAAAGAGCGAAAGAGAAGAGAAAATTGGAGGAATTTCAAAAGCGAAAACAAGATTACCAAGTACTTTTCCTTTTAAAATTTTTTTTGAACAAGTTTCACTTCAGGACCATGACCTACCTAATTAACCACATAATTCTGGGAAAAAATTTATTTTGAAAATGCATTTCACATACACTTACTTTCGATGTTGAAACTCGAGAATTTTAATAATTCTGAACTGGATATGTATGTATGTGTTTGAACCATAATAAATCTTTAATTGGGATCCCTATTTGTCATCCTTTTTAGTTTCTGGCATTTGACGAAATTCACTATGTTATCTTGTACATATTTGGGGTACAATATCAAGACTTACTTTTTTAATGTTTATTTTATGAAACATAGATGTTGTCCTAAAGACTTTTGGATTATTAGAACATGAATTGCATGAAAGTTTCAAACACTTGAAGGAAAATTCGCTACCCTGAACTTAACTTCAATGCTTATGTAAAACATGCATTAAATCAAAACTATCTCATCTCATTTTTGATCAGAGGAAAGAAATTGAAGAGGAAATCAACAGGAGAAAAGAAGAAGAGAGAAATTTAAAGAAAGATAGAATGAAAAAGCGAGATAAAAGCAATGATGGAAGTATTGGTAGCAGCAATTTTTTGTGCTTTTCGACTGTACCTTTTGTTCAATACTCTTGAAATCCATTGACATTACAAACAATCATAAAATATTTTGAATATTTATATTATAAATCCATATTTAGGGTGACAGGGTCTTATGATTAGATTATTTGTCAAAAGTATTTATGGTTTAAAAAGACTTCTGACATTGCTTGATAGCACAAAAAAAAATGAAAAATATTTTTGCAACTTATTCAGACAGGACCCAGTAATGTGCACTGCAGACTATACAAAGAGGTCATGGACTCTGAATCCAATAAAAATGTAGAATATTGCTGTAGGATTTGCCAAAATTTTCGGAGTTTGAATCGGAATCCTGATAATCCTAATCCTCTTATAATTTTTAACAGAAAGGGAACACTTGGATTCAACAGGGAGTACCGGATTTGATATGAATGCGAGTCCATCTATACCAGTATCGATCATTGAATTCAATACTAAGACGCAGAGATATGTTTACAGAGGAAAGTGTGTTGGTATGTTCCTGTTGTGATTACCATCTTCTATGTATTTAGGCCAGGCATTTATCATTGAATATTCTAATTGAATTTTATGCTAATTGTATGCTAATGGGAAAGTCTTATGGGGTACACAAAAAAATCAATTATCCACTAAAAGGGAAGGAAGTTACGGTACATAAAATATAAAGCCAGCAACGGCATGCTAACTAAGTAGAAATTATTCCATACATACCTACAACGTTATGGTAGAGTACAGCAAATGTTATCTGACCTGGGTGATGGTTTTACCATCGCCCAGGGCAGATACCACTTGCTGTATTCTACCATTAAGGTTGCAGATATGTGTGGAATTGTTAGGGGAATTCTAAAGCCCGCACATTTATGGCATATTTTGATCCCAAAGACTATTGTACTTGTCTAGTGATTTTCTGATTTTGAGACTGAAATTTTTCCCTAACATCTTGAAAAAGACAATATTTTTTTTATATTTGTAGATAAACTAGTTAGTGGTTGTATTGTTCATATCGGTATTGATAAAGAATCTGGAAATCCTGTTGCAATTCATGAGTGGATGATACCTTGTCCTGCTAAAAAGAAATATTTAACGAATGCCGAGCAATCAAAAGTGTCAAAATATATGAAAATAGTCAAAGGGGTTGAACATGTAAGTTTGTACTTTTTTTTATTTGTATCGATTTGACCAACATGAATGAATATTTTTCCTAAAACAATATTCTCAAATATATTGCATTGTTGATAATTTTAATTTTGGAATCAGAGTCTTCTAATCTTTGACAATCTCATGTAAAAATTTCATCTTTTTAGTATGAGCCACACACCTCGCCGACACAGTTACTTCTAATCGGGATACCTAATCCACATTTTATTTTTTTCTATGGATCCAAATCGAATTGTAACAAAATATAGCATTTATTTGACCTTTATTTAATACAGGGTGACAGAATCTTGTTCTTGTTCCGTTGTCCAGAATATGTGTGGTGTTATTTTTCTCCAAAAAGATAAAAACGTTTCAAAAAGATCAACACTGTTATTTCTCGCCATGATTCTGAATCTAGGCTTATTTGCTAAATTTTCTTCTGATAGCAACCATTGTAGTAGTAACCATGGCATTCTGTAACTCTGATGTAATATGGATTGGCATGTACTGGAATGTGCAATATTTTAATTTTTTAGGAACTACATTCGTTGTTGAAATTGAGCCATTTAAACCTCGTCAGTTATATCGCAATTCGTTATATTGAAGAAGTTGATCACATTCAAGTAGATATATTGCAAGAATTTGTTGCAGGTTGGTTTTTTCACTTTGCTTTTGAAATCGGGTTTGAACATTTCTGGTTTTTTGCTAGTTAAGTTAGAGTTTTTTTGGGAATAATGATGATTGAGAGGAGAATACCTTGCTTTCTCAAAACATAGACATCGTGTACGTTTTTGTTTTTTCCAAACCAGGGTTAGTGAGATATATTAGTCAAATGATATGTATATCGGCTGCTGCTGCTCTTAAGTCTTTCTTCATACAGGTAAATTTGTGAAATCTCTGTTTCAAATTTACAACACTTCTTCCTATGCAAAAGCTATGCAATGGTTTTAAAGCATTTTTATTCTCATGGAGGAAATACTTTTTTGTTGTGAATACCAGCCAGATCATAAACAAACAAGTTTTGTTATCCATCGAGACTCACTTGTTTCCTGACCGGTGACCACTTTATTATATTTAGGTACAAACCTTGAATCCAAAATATCTGGAAATGACACTGTATCATTAAATGAAGTACGATTTATCACTGAACAATTATTAAATGCATTGGATTATCTTCATTCACATTCGGTGGTACATAAAAATATAAAGGTGAGGTATTGCACTTGGGAGATATTTGGGTGGTTATGGACTGAGGATGTCCTCGACCCAAATAGCTTCACATTTTAAAATTCATATTTGATTATTTCTATTTTAAAAGGATCAAATTTTTTATGCTGTTAAATTCTAAAAAATATGGTTTTTTTTGTAATTGAAAAATGTAATGGAAACGTTTTATACAACAAAAAATCGACAAGCATTAAACAAGTTAAATAATAATGGATAATTTTTTCTAAACTCTAAAACCAATTTGGTCATTTTTTTGTAGAAATTCCAGATCATGTCATGTCAGCGAAAATATTTTTCTTCAAACCTTTTTATCCAGATTTTATTTTTATCTTTATTTAGGTAAACAAAAATATATGATGAACGACATTTTTTGTATATTACTAAATTTTATCACCTTTTCTCTATTCCACTTTTTAGGCTTCAAGTGTGTCATTGGACTCCAGGGGTACTGTTAGATTATCTGACTACAGCATTGAAAAAAGGTGATTCACAGTTCAATAACTTTCGTATATAACAATCATATTCTTTTTCTACATACGCTGGGGAATTTTGCATTCTCACAACCATTCATATAAGCAAGCCACTATGTGCTTAACAAACATTCTGCTAAATATTGACTTACTTGTAGCATCCCATGCTTAACAAAACGATGTTTTTGACTGGGATTGGGTAGCATTTTCAGAAGGTATTGCACTTTTGGTTTATCCAAACATACCAGAGATATTCCAATCACGATCTAGTTCTATTATGGCATTACTGGCTTCGGTATTGGCATTTTGAAAATTTTAACAGCAAATGAAAAAATAGTGATGCAATCAATAAGCTGTTCCGTTGATTGTTCAAGTAGAGTTGGGAACGTGCATGAACTAGGCTTGTCTCAGAAATTTTGTTTTGTCCAGCATAAGCCACACAGCGATCACACCTAGCCAGTGACGCCTTTTGAACAAAATTATAAGAATAAGTTTTTTCAATTGGATGAGTCCAGAACCCCCTTCGTGACTCAATTCTGAAGTTATTTTACTTATTCAGGCTCGCCGATTTATTTAAAGAATCACATATTGAGCAGCCTGGGGTGACATTTGTTGATGATTCAATTCCTGCAAGAAATAGTAAGAAAGGTGATATCTTGAAATTGGTGAGAATTATTACTAGAGTTGTTTCTGGTGTGGTTAGCAATATCATCAAGGATATAGTATCATACATTTTTTCATCAACAATTCATTTTTTCTCATTAAAATTTACTCTTGAGCAAATTCGCAAGCAGTGCCTAAAAGGAACCAACTAACGGCAACTTAAAAAGAGAGCTACTGAAAGATGTACTACCAGCTACTGTTCTCTAAAACGGAAAACATCCCAAACAGAACTGAACCGGCATAGTAGAGTACAGTGATTTGTATCTACTGAGTGTTGGCAAAACCATGTACCACTTCTTTAGAATTATTGAATAAACATCTCAGAGCATTGTAATGTCAAGTGTGTGTCTCAATGGTGCGATTCTCCATCTGTAGATTATGCTAAAATCTCTGATGCAACATTATATTACTCTTCAACTAATCTCTCTATTGATCCAACCTATACCCTGCGTTTCCTGAAAGCTGACAAAGAGGTGATAGAGGGTTTCATCATTGTCTAATGAATAAACCACTCACTGCATTTTGCCATGTTGCTTCTTACCTGCATGGGATATTTTTTTCTGGTATGCAGTTGTTAATTTCAATTTTATATTGCTAGTTGTCATTTAAGTGGCTACAATCAATGGTAGCCACTTATATGACAATGCGCAATATAAAATACAAAGTAACAACTGGAATTGTTTAATTTTTATTTGTGGCATTCGGTACTTGGAGTGATTTCAATTTAAATGAAATTCACAAATAGCATGATCTCTACCCACGAAGAGTTTTTCGTCGAAAATGACCATGCCGTTTCTATTCTTGACTTTGTTACTATCCCATTCAAGCATCTTTCTGATAACAGCCACATGCGGATCCGAAGCCACAAGTAAACAGGGAAGAACTTACAGTTCACATACCTCATAATCTCAAAATAAAATTCCTCACTATACACTTACTGATAATCTTTTTTCTCATTCAGGGAATGTTAATACTATCTTTGGTACAAGGACAGCATGTTAAAGATTATCCTCCTGATATTCCAACAAAACTTCCATCTTCGTTCCAAGATTTTCTCAACAAATGTCTGGCGGTTGAAGATAGGTTGAGAATGACAGCGGCTGAATTATTAGAACATAATTTTATAAAGGTGAGTAATGAGTAATACTTTTTGCATGGTTTGAAATTCCGTATCGCAGACTAGAGTCATTTATCGTATTTTTGTGGTTGAAGCAAAATACGTGAATACTACCCTAGGTGAACATCAAGTGTGAAATGAATCTTATCAATGGGATCAGCCAACTGTATCGTGAATAACAGTGTAGTTGTTTTAACTTGGGCTTCACAAGAGTCCAGATGCCAAGTGGATTCATTTTTTGACTCATAATAATATGATTTTATGTCAAAAAAAACAGGCATGGTGTGTTTAATCAACACTCGTCTTCTCGAAGTTGCTTCATGAAAAAAGGGCATAATATTAAAAGTTCGGTGAGATATAATTACCTGTCATCTAGTCTGTTTAGCTTCATCAACTACAATTGCTGGAACACATTATACGGAATGTATCGTAATTATAAAGTTGATACTACTAATAACTTGATTTCCAGCCTAGTATCAGCGAAAGCCTGGAAACTGGTTCTGATCATAGAAATGGTTTGGATGGGAATGTGCAACAGAATCCTGAGGATTCATATTCTGATGTACGTGATGATCAACATGACCCAACAACGTTCCCCGTCCCTTCTACCATGTTATCAAGAATCCATTCAGAATTTGAAGAATTACAATGGTTGGGGAAAGGTGGATTTGGTGATGTTGTACAGGTTAATCGTAATTTTTATATTTTGTATAAATGAACATGAATTTATTTAGATTGTGTAAGAAAGGTGACATGATCTTTTTTGATTCTCATGGATAATTCAAACGGCTTCAAAATTGTGTAATATCTTTTCAATAATCTTATTTCTGCGTGATTCTCATGATAAGCGTCTTAATTTATGGTACTTGCAAGTTATATATTTCAAAATAATTTGTTTTTTGGTTAGTTTTATGCAGGCATGGTCTGTCAAAGCATGAGGCGTCAAAATTTGAATTGGTTTTTTTAGATAAGAAGGATCCAAATTCTAATATTTGAAATATTTCACTGGAAGTTTGTTATATTTCATTTTTTTTATTTTGACAAATTTTGCTGATATGAAATTAATACCCTGTTTAATTAATCAGTTTTATGGTTTGCAATATAATTGACAATAATACCGATATATTCTAGGTTCGGAACAAACTCGATGGTAGATATTATGCAATCAAGCGTATCTTACTTGATCCAAGAAGATCTCAATTCAACAAGAAAATCACGAGAGAAGTCAAACTTTTATCAAGATTAAATCACGAGAATGTTGTCAGGTGTGCTGTGGAATATCATACAATTTAGGACTTTTTTGTAATCCTTGTCATAAATCATGTTATTGTAAATGTTGTTGAAAATAAACCGAATATTTTATATTGAATTGGTCTTATCCAGTAAATATATATCTCAGAAAAAATTTACAAATTGTTATTTGTCTTTCAGGAAAGCAGAATTTTTTTCTCTATAAAATGGCATTCTGTAATTAAATATAAATATTTTCATAAAACATGTAAGCTGCACTTGAATGAGCCCATCTAGCGGCAAAGAGCTACATAAATAGTTAAAATCTTGTTCTTGATTTTTATCACAAAATTGACTGGATTTGAAACATTATTTGATATTGGATTTTCAAATTATTTTTCCCAATGTGTTTCAAATAATCCTTGCAAATTACACATTTGAAATTTACAAATTTATCCTCGGTTAAAGGTATTAAAAGGTATATTATTTTTTTTAAATATGGAGTTTGAATTTTGATTCTCAAAGTTCAGCTTGTGATGTCATAGAAATATGTTCATTTTGTTTCAGATATTACAACTCATGGATTGAAATATTATTAAATCCAGATTCGAATTCATCTGAAACAACATCCAGTATCAATACGATGTCTAAAACAAGTGATATTTTGAACAATGTCAATTCTTTGGGATTAATTGGTAAGGTTACTATATTATTGTTATCAATGCCCAACTTTGTTAATATCTTTATTAAGTTTCATTTACAATTTTATGCCATGATTTGTAGAAGCTAATGGGTAGAATGTAGAGCCAATATTTTGTGAAGCTGCAACAAATATTTTTGTTCGTTTTTCCTGTAAATGATACGATTGATTGAAGAATCTTTCTTGCGCTGCATAAGTACGAATATTTTTTGAAAAGCTTGAGTTATAAGGCCAAAGTGGCAACGAGAGACTGGATGCTAAGAAATGAATGCTAATGTACATAGAAGCTTTTTACCATTTAGGTTGATCATGAGTTGTTTCAACATTTAAGGTAAATGAAATTGCTGATATTTGGCCATATGTTATCCATTCAGCTGCAAAGTCATTATTTATGTCAAATTTTATGGCATCCTTTCAAACAACAAAATTCAAAATACAAAATTAGTTTCACTCAGAATTATACAACACATCATTATTCGAATAAGATCTTTTCCAGTAGCTGGGTTTTTGTCTAGGTGCCTTTGAACATCTTTTGCGGCCAACTTCATTTTAGTATTTATATTCTTAGATGATATTGAACAACACGCTCCACCACCTGCTTCTGGTCATACTAGTTTTTCTGACTGGGCTTCTGTTGATAATTATAGTTTTAACGAAGATCAAGATGATGACGATGATGAAGAGGAAGATGTTTTCAATAATATAATGAGGTAAAGTCGGAGGGGAATTCTCGTGAAGCTGTAATACATATTCGCCCAAGTTGCGTTTTTTTAGGGTTTTTCATTTTAACTTGCATTTTTTCTGTTTTCCAGGGCATACTATTTGCTGTAATAAAATTATGATCATTTGTCAGATTGACAATCATTTTGGTATCAGCTGTCAAGATGATAGTGTTAGATCTTAGAGAAAGTTGGGACAATTATATATGATGAGTGAGGACATGTACTCAAAGTTAATAATTATATTTATGCTCTCAGGTTTGAATCAGAGGATGAAGAAAGTGTTATGTTGAAGGAGACAATGATAAAGATAAAACAACCAATGATACGACACCTTCCACCAACAATCAACAACCTACTACTGAAACAACTACTGATGAGTCTAGTCTCGGGAATATTCCTAAACGATATTTGTACATTCAGGTTAGTAAAATGTACACTGAATCAAAAAAACCTTAAATTAGTTAATTAGATGCTAAGTAAATTTCATGTTTCAAACTGAACTTTAATCGATTAGTTTACATAAGCCATGACCTAACTGCAAAATGATCAAAATATGATTTAATATATAAATTTTGTTCATCTGTTGGAACATTATACTATTTTCGAATAGTGCTTAAACTAAAGCATAAGGGCGGTCCTATTCGGATTATAAGTATTATTAATTTATCCACAGATGGAATATTGTGAGAAAAGTACATTACGCGAAGCAATAGATGGAGGGTTATGGAATGATAAATCAAGAATGTGGAAATTGTTCAGGTTTGTTATTTATAAAGTCAAAGAAGATGGATGCTTTGCTACTCAAGATGCATGAAGGAAATGTCTACCATCAAAAGAAATATATCAAAAAAAAACTTTTCCAAGATAAAAAAATAAAAGATGCCGAGTATCCATACGGTTAACATACTGATATCTTTATGAAAATTTCACTTATACCAACGATTTTCTATCAAATGTTTTACAGGCCAAATGCTGAACTCGCAAAAATTATCATTGAGTAATGTTTTTGTACCTGGTATTTATTTGCTAAAGAAAGTTCTACTCCATGTCTCGAAAGATTTCTGTTACAAAAGGATCACAAAGCTATTTGAATAGGAAGGGCCAAATGGTTTTATTGTCACACATAACATATACCACTCACTGTGCGGTAATATAGTGGTTCAAGCCTTTTGAGATTTTTTCCATCTAATAAGAGTGCAGCTTTTGATACTACGTTCAGTGATAGCTCTTTTCCATGCGAATGGTCTTTGGTTGGTTTCTTTCAATTGCCTCTTAGGCCTTAAATAGGCCTGATATCGATAAAAAAATGATAGTCAGAAGTATAAAATGGCATTCTGTAATTAAATATAAATATTTTCATAAAACATGTAAGCTGCACTTGAATGAGCCCATCTAGCGGCAAAGAGCTACATAAATAGTTAAAATCTCGTTCTTGATTTTTATCACAAAATTGACTGGATTTGAAACATTATTTGATATTGGATATTCAAATTATTTTTCCCAATGTGTTTCAAATAATCCTTGCAAATTACACATTTGAAATTTACAAATTTATCCTCGGCTAAAGGTATTAAAAGGTATATTATTTTTTTAAATATGGAGTTTGAATTTTGATTCTCAAATTTCAGCTTGTGATGTCATAGAAATATGATCATTTTGTTTCAGATATTACCGAAGGGTTTTATTGTCACACATAACATATACCACTCACTGTGCGGTAATACAGTGGTTCAAGCCTTTTGAGATTTTTTCCATCTAATAAGAGTGCAGCTTTTGATACTACGTTCAGTGATAGCTCTTTTCCATGCGAGTGGTCTTTGGTTGGTTTCTTTCAATTGCCTCTTAGGCCTTAAATAGGCCTGATATCGATAAAAAAATGATAGTCAGAAGTCAAACAGTAAAAGATAGAATCTTTTGTGGCACTGCAAGATTTCTTGGAAAAAAATGTTGGCAAAAAATGTTCAGACAGTTATTTTTTGTTGTTGAAAAATGATTTTGCTTTACCACACTTTATTTTAAATCATTTATTCCCTTCCTTATAATTTTTGAAATTCACTTTATATTTTAGAGAAACATTGGATGGTTTGGTACATATTCATGAACAAGGAATGATTCACAGAGATCTCAAACCTCAAAATATATTTCTTGATCGATATAATCATATTAAGATTGGTGATTTTGGATTGGCAACTTCTCATAGACTTGGGGTGAGATATCAATATCAATTTTTTTATGTGGTTTAATTTTTATATAGAAATGCTGGGATTTTCTTTTCTTTCATTCGAAATTGATATTTGAAGTATGACTCGTAAATCATCATTACTTAAGCATCAGAAATGGATAGTTTGTCACTAATAAATGCAAACGACAGTTTTGGTTATCAACAAGTTTATTTCAGCTAGCCAAATTTTAAATAACGATAATCAAGGATGATGGCAACTTTTTTTTGGTTTTCCGAAATGTTCATTCCGCTTCGGTTGAAAAAAAACTTCAAAGCTATCAACACTGCTATTTTTTAGCAGTATTGATGATTTTGAATTTTTTTTTCCTGTTTTTCTCTCTACCGGACATTCAAAAAGGGACATTCTTGTATCCTTCAACAGATATATTGTGAAATAATCCCCATTTGCGAGAATTTCAAATTTCTTCTGTTCGAACCTGTTTTCTAGGTAGCAGAGAAGCTGACAATTTGAAGTTACCGAATGATCTTTTATTCAATTCCATTAAAAGTATTCAAACAAACGAGTCTAACTGTAGTCACACATTAAATTTAATCTTGAAATCTTCAATTTCAGACTGCTGAAGCTTCCAGTGTTCTTGATCTTGCAAGTTCAAAATCAGAAGGTGGTGATAGTGCTCTGACTGGTAGAATAGGTACCGCGTTATATGTTGCTCCTGAACTTAATAAGATTGGATCAAGGTAAGAAGAATATTATTAAAATAAGCTTGAATTGAATTTTAGCATATATTGTAGGGTGGGAAAATCTTAAAATCTTCTTTCATGAGGGTATCTGGAATTTTCACTTATTATTTTATGAAAACTGAAAGGGCTGTATTAACACTGCAATTCAAAGTTAAAACCAATGAAACCAAACATCGATAATTATCAGGAAGGTTTTGAAGCCTTTGTCAAAGTACTACAACATATCATACCATTCAGGTAGGATCTCACCATGACGACCACATTTTTCGTCTTATTTTGATTGAATTTTAATGTGAGTTGTCATTTCTGCAGGACTGTATACAACCAGAAAGTGGATATGTACAGCCTGGGTATTATATTTTTCGAAATGTGTTATGCCGGATTAGAAACGAAAATGGAAAGAGTCAAAGTACTTGGAAACGTGAGGCTGGTATGTATGCATTTTGTCACATATATAATTTTTTTTACTAAAATTCACTCTGAGCAAGGTCTGAGGCAGTGCCTGAAAGGAACCAACTAACGGCCACTTAAAAGCAGAGAACTACTAAAATATATGGTACCAGCAACTGCACTCTAAACGAAAGACATCCCAAATGGAACTGAACCGCCATGGTGAAGTGCAGTTACTGGTATCTTCCCTAGGCAAGGGTTAAACCATCTGTCATTGTAGTTCAAACAGTATTTGAAATTCACTATTCTAGTAAAATAATAAGCAATGGATCTAGTAGTTTATTCTCTTTCTATAGCATCCTTGCTTTTAGCATACAGACAGACCCACTTACGCAAAGGCATAGAAGAAGGATAAGAAGTAAGTCCCACGTTAACCCGACAGAGTGCCGGTAGAGTAATGTTTCAACATTTCATTTTGCTGTGAGGTCATGATTTATGTCAAATTTTATGAAGTAAAATTCAGTTTAGGAACATCAGAAAAATGAAACTGGTTTCAATCGTAGAATACCACACCACTCAAATAAGGATATCTCTATACCCAACATTCTGTAAATTATATCAATATTTCTCACACTCGTACAGGAGGAGATCAAGTTTCCAGATGATTTCGATGACATGACAATGCACAATGAAGCGCAAATAATAAGATGGTGTTTGAAACATTCGCCTGACAAAAGACCTACCGCATCGGAATTACTTCGGGTAAGTTTTTATTAATTACATCCAATTCTTAGACCTGTTTTCACATTGGTGTGGGTGTTGTCCATTTAAAACAATATTTTTCACAAACCCGATCAGATATACTTTGTTGTATCCAAGCTTGGCAAGGTCACTAATAGGTTGGACAGGCGAATAGCAATCCATTTTTGCCTCTTTATTGATAAAATGATATTTCCTATTAAAAACGTATTTGTCTGGCTTCTAGTTGTTGAATGAAATGGCCCGATAGTGTTTTTTTTGTAAAATTCACTCAGAGCGAGGCCACAGGAGACAAATCATACTTGAAAATTCTCCCGAAGCCACTAAAGGCAAAGAGCTACATGAAATGCAGGAATAGGAACTAATGAACCCCCATCCCTGATAGATGTCTATTAACACGAGTTTTGAAAGACTTGTAGATCAACATGATCATGAAGGCTGTGAGAAGGCAAGGATCTTGCATAAAACTGTTTGTGACATTGTGGAACCTTCTCAGTGAATAGATGCGAAATTGGTAGCCAATCGTGTGGAGCGATTAAAAATTTTGTTCGGACAAACAAGGGCAGAAAGCTCCCTTGAACGAAGACAATTATTAGTTAAGCCAATGGTTATTTGTTTCAATTCAAGTTCGCTCAATGCAAGGCTGGAAGCAGAGCCTAAACAGTATTTAATAATGTTCTTTGGGCATGAGGACTTAGGGGTTATCATGTTGGCGTAGCAGGTTCAAGATCACAGGTTCGAGTTCTGATGAGTCCGACTCGTTTATCCTGACCACCACTCGACCCAGTGTGTAATAACTTGAATAAATTCTTTCGAATTGGAAAGATCATATCTTTCCAACAACACCAATCTTGTATGTTCATAAGTGGCTGCTAGTAACAACGCTTTGTTTAGAATGATCAGATCCGAGTGGCTGTAAAAAAATGTCCACATACATGGCAAAGAGATATGTAATATTAGCAATTGCGCTCCCGCCTCCAAATTGGAAAACATTTCTAAAGAGGACTGAAACGAAATAAAAGGTGTAGTGAGTGGTATCATTCCTGGGTGATAGTACCTCTTTTATGTCTGCTTATTTGCCCCTAACGTCATGTAGGAAATATATTCTTGCTCATGGTGAACTCAAACGAAATGAGAAACAAAAAATAATGTCATTTTTTGATCTTTTGTATTAGGTATGCTCTACTAAATTAGAAGATTGGGGAAACTTAACTCCTTTCTTCTTGTGTATTCAGAGTCCTCTGGTACCAGGTCCAGCATTAGAGAAGTCGCATGTTGTTAAATCAGTACGACAAGCACTACAAGATCCACATTCTGCTCCTCACAGATTATTAATGCAAGAATTATTCAATCGTCCGGATAACAGAAAGGATGATGTGTTTTATGATATTGATTTGCACAAGGTTTGCTTTATCAGTTTTTAACTTTGCTGTTTCTTAGGTACATCATCCACCACCAACTTTGTCGAGTAAGTGCGATTGATGGGCAGTGCCTCGTCAGCGCGAGTGGTTTTTATACAGAGATATTCTCATCTTCTATATAAAAAATCGTACTCTATTCAAAGTTGTTCTGTTTTATGGCAACACTTATTTGAGAAAATTGGTAATACAAAATTTACTGCAATGATAATCTTTTTTATACTTAATATGATATTTTACTATTAGCTCCATGTAATCTTCACTTGATTTGTAGCTTGGAACACTAGTGTATATATGTTTGTATATTTATTTGTCTCCCCTGAAAAAAGTATTAATTTTATTGAATGAAAGTAGATTAATTACGAAATCAAGCTAAGTTGAGACAAGCTATATTTGGCTACTGCCGGCATATCTAACTGCATTAAGCATAAGACTGGGCAAAACCGCATCATCTAGAATCCAAATCTGATTCGAATCGGATTCTTTCGGATCTGATCGAATCATTGCTTTCATGTGAATACCGAAATATCCCATTATTTCTGTTACAACTGTCTCCATTGCATAAAATTAAGAACTTTATAGCGTATTTTCAATTCACACTACATGTATGTCTTTCAAAATTTGTCCGAAAATCGATTGCATTTTGTTGTTAAAAAGTGAAAATTCTAGTTTATTTAACATTTTTTTTCCCTATGAACTATTCCCGATTGATTCAAATAAATTGTGCTTCAAATCTATTCGAATCACCGAATCGAAATTGCCCAGCCCTACTTAGGAATAAATAAATTTTTAACAGATTCTAAACTTGATCCTATAAATCACAGTTATAATCTCTCCACAATTTCATAGCTATCAATCTGATCACGTTTTTATGTATCAGGGCCAGTACGTTTCCACCCAACACTTGATGCAAGATCGAGTGCATTCCACTGTAATTTCCATATTAAAACGTCATGGTGCGATCAAACTTACACCTCCTCTACTCACTCCGAGGCGACAAATCAAGATTGGAGATGATCATGATGAGGATGAGGAACAAGTTCAATCAAGGTCAGAGTATGAGGGACCTCCGGCTGCAACGTTCATTGATACGAGTGGAACTATTGTAACTCTACCATATGATTTGAGGGTGAGTTGCAAGGACCCATATCTGAATATTTGGATATCTTTTTTAATTGTAGAATTTTAATTGTAGATGCAGTTTTTTTAATAGCTATTTTAAATGCTTACATAAAGAGCAAGATCTGCCAAAATTATTAAAAAACATTTGATGAACAATATTTCACAGTACGCAAATAGCAATGTTTGCAACTATTATGGTTACGAAATTTATCTTACATTTTGTCATTCCATCCGGTGTCGAATCAATGAGAGACGGGTAAGGTTATCAAGCATCGTCCCAAGGCTGTTGGTTACAGTGCCTCACCCAAGGGCACCCCGTATGTATCGCTCCTTGGGTTCGAACCCATAGGTGTTGTTGGGTGTTATGGTAGCTATCATCGCATTCATTGGAAACCCCGTAATCTATTTCATTAATCCGAAAGTCTTAATATAAATCCGAAATGATTTATTATAGATATATCAGAGGTAAGATTTAAACTTCCTACACCGAAGTCATATCCTTCACATGTATTTATTGATTTGAATGTTTAATTTGTTCTCTCTGCAGGGAAATTTCCAATAAAAATGAAACCGAAGAAAATGATTTATAATTTTCAGGTCCCATTTGCTCGATACGTTGGTCGAAATGGAATTTATAGCCTGAAGAGATACGCTGTTGAAAAAGTTTATCGCAAGGTTAAAATTCATCGTTCACATCCGAGGGAACTATGGGAATGCGCTTTTGATATTGTTACACCTACCGTGTGCAAGTCAGTATTCATAGAATAGATTGACTAACACAGTCAGAAAAACTTTGTCAAAGCCTTTTATCAAGCATGCGCCATCAGTGACACAATTATTGTGTCACTGATGGTGCATGCTCGACAGAATAAAATTTCTGATTGAAAATAGCTTGAATTATGGTATCTACCCTAATCGAAAATGTTATTCAATCAAATCAAATCAAATAGGCTCGTCCTTATATTTTAGTTTTATGATATTTGTATTGACAATATAGTTAAAAATTGTTTCAACGTCTCAGATGAACAAAATCGCTGATATTTGAACACATATTTTGTTCATTTCGCTCCAAAATCAGAATCGTGATTTCACTGCAAAACGAATCAAATTACAGATATTCGAAAAACAAATTACTTTTTTGTTCATTGAAATTCACTCTGAGCAAGGCCTGGAGCCGTGCCGAAAAGGCACCAACTAACGACCACTTAATACCAAAGAACTTCTATGAGATGTGGTAATAGAAACTGCACTCTAAGAGGAGAACATCCCAAATAGAACTGAACCACTATGGTAGGGTATAGTGTGTGGTATCTGCCCCGGTCGATGGTAAAACCATCTACTGCTTTTTCATTTCTATATAGTCACCTCTTATGACATGCAGGAAAAATGTTCAGACTATTCTAAAGTCTGTACCTACAAAGCTTTTAGCCAGAATTCTTGAATATCTTGCTATTTGAATGGTTATCTTAAGCATCACTTTGTGAGCTATGTTATCTTTTTTCAAGGGTGAAAATTATATTCTTTTCTATTATAGATTATAGTTGACAGATTACCAGACTAGAAATTAAATTTTTCTTTTTGAATAAGAGAAGCTCTGTATTGCCTTCTCTAATTACCGGTACTAATTTACATTTCTGCTTTTTCCTCTTTTAGTCTTATACCTGATGCAGAAGGAATATATGCAGTATCAGAAATTATATCATCATTTCCCGTACTTATGAAACGATCATATCAAATTACTGTTAATCATACAATATTATTGCTGGCTATATTTGCTTATTCTGGAATACCAAACAACAAGTATGATTCTGTGAAACGAGTATTAACAGATGCAAAAATGGAGAAGTTAAGTAAAACACAGGTGAGATGGGAAAATTTTTATCCATTGGGGTTATTCTGTGAATCGCTCAGTTTAGTTCTAAAAAAAGGCCAACTGACTATTATCAGGTGACTGGTTCGTTCAATCGGGAAAAAGTGTTGGAAATACATTTCGAGCTAGGCATATCTATCGTCCAGATGCGGGTTCAAATCCTAATTATAATGTGTGGGGTCCATTGGACGGTTCACTGGTTCACGGTGTGGTGTCTTCGATGCTTTATCCATACAGAATTCTAACCCATGATGTTTAGGGCTTTGACTGATTTATAAAAGTGGGCATTATGCTTTCCAACCGGCCCAAGGCCAGTATGATAAAACCTAGTCCATTTGACTGGATGATACCTATACCTGAAATTTTGTTAACTAGTATCAAACAAACTAACCAATCCAACACATTAAGAAAACTATTTCTCTCCTACAAATTAATAAATGACATTTTTAATATTGCAGCTTGAAAGTCGTTTGTTAGATCTGAATCTCACAAATCAACAAATATCAACACTGTATTCGTTCATCTGTCAACAAGGTCCTTTGTCAAAAATACAAACTATATTGAAAACGTTAACGCGAAACAGGCAATCTCCTATATCCTCACTTGCAAGACAGGTTCGATTTTGAAAAAAATTTGCTCTTTAATCAGGTTGATTAGGTGTAAGACTTCCCAGTAAGATTATATTTTTGGGGTATTGGATTGGCATGAGTTACCGAATGATTGCGACACTGGAAATCTCTGGAAAGGGTATTCAAATTACCCTAAATGCAACATGCATTTGAATCTCATTCTATCTTATGTTGATATTTATTTTTATTTGTATCGTGAAAATTTGAATATCATTTAAACTAAACTTAAAGGACAACCCTAAAGGCATCGAGGCCATCAATATTGGGCTTGACATCTTCCTTTTCCCGCAAATGTATTTGAAGCAAAAAATTCATCATGTTCAAAAATGTGGCAACTTTTTCAGTCACTGAGTGCCGATTTTCTTTTATTATTTATCACTCAATCACTCACACAATTTTTTCAAGGGTTTACATGAGCTTGATGCATTGAGAAAGAATCTGGAGGCATTTGGAATCAGATTACCAGTTATTGTTAACCTGGGATTTGTTCATAATTTACATCAATATTCTGGAGTGATATTCCAGGTATTATGCTTTTTTGTTTCTGTGTTGATTGTCCTGAACAATGAGCTTGTTGAACCAAATTCTTTTCAAGTGTATTCCATATTTCAAAGTAGAGTTGAACAGTAATCTCTATCCAAGGATTCTTGCTATCCTTATTTTATCTGACTTCTTTATCGTTTCCTTGACGAATTAAAAAGTTTCCAAAAAAAGGCTTGACAATTTTGAAGTCATTGGGAAAATTATATTAAGCGTAAACATGTTAACATGTTAAGTATTTTCCTTCATAATCAAACATTTGAGCGGATCATCCTGTGCAATTTTCCAGTTTGGCTATGTCTACCCTAGTCAATGCACCAGGGATTGAGTGGTGGGCCTGGATTAACAAGCCATATTTGCTGGGATTCAGACCTGAGATCTTCAACATGCGATGCAAGCATGATAAACACTAAGCCATTGCGCCGACAAATTTATGTGGGAAAAGCCATTTTTAAGAGTTTGGCTAGCCTATGTCTACTTCAAGGTCAAAATGGGTAAAAAATCTATTCTATGAGTCAATGAAATATTTAAAAAATGATTAATACATCAATAACACATCTTTCCGCACTTGTGTTCTTCCCAGGTATCAGCAGAAATTCGCAAGCAAAAGAAACTGTTGAATGAAGTGATTGCTGCAGGTGGTCGATATGATGATTTGATTCAACGTTTATCAATTCCTCAACTCAATCATGTCGGTGCTTTATCTTCTCACGATAATGATGCTGCACAACAACAACAAGTTAAAAAGCATTGTGCTTTTGGTGTCAGTTTGGCAATCGATAGAGTAAGTATAGTTTTTTTTTCGATGGGTAACTTGTCATAACAAATGATTAAGGTTTATTAAATTCTATGAAACCTGTGTTCTTTTTTTGAAGTGAATATTTGCACTTCAATCCTACCACTGATCATCACAAGAAAGAGGTTCTATGGGTTTTTCCAAGTGATATTATCCTAACATTTTGTTTCAATGTTTTAGAGGCAATGCTGTTTCACTAAAATATTTCTTGGTTATACAGTTGGTCGAAAAATTCTTTAAGTGAACATTACTTTATCTTTACATATATAACAAATGATTTTCCTTAATTGAACGAAAGTTATTAATCTCATCGCATGATTTTTCGCTGCGTTCCCCAACCTTATTTTTTCATATTTTTCCTAAAATCACAGATTGTCACACTGAATCTCGCTGAATATCAAAGTGGATCAACATCTGTCATGTCCAACTCAATGCAGAATAATAATTCAGAATCTTCCTCTTCTCATCATGATTCTCATCCTCTCAGTAATGTTGATGTCCTTGTTGCTGTCATGGGAAGAAGTCAACTGTTCCAGGAAAGAATTAGGATTTTGAAGAATCTCTGGGATACAGGAATCAGAGCTGAAATGACATTGGAAGGAACTGGATCTGATGCTGATTCTTTAGAAGTACTACAGGTGTGTAGCGAGTTGGCTAAACAGACATCCAAACATTTTAATATTCTCCAGGTGAATCAAAAGGCTTCGAAATCACTGTGATATTGATAATTTTTGAACCTGATGATTTCATTCTTGTTGGAATTTGAATTACCAGGGAATATATTTTTCTGCTAACAGCCATTTCTTTTGTGTCCGTCTAAGTAGCACTATGGATAATTCTTAGCCATACTATGCAAAAAATATTTTCATATACGTCACTGCGAGGCACTTCGATGTTTTAAAAAATATTTATAATAGAAATAGTAAAGCTTTTGAACAATTTTTGTGACATTGACTAAATTTGGCTCATTTTTTAAAGGAAATTGCAATGAAAAGGTCAATCAGTCATCTCGTAGTTTTAAAAGACAAAGAAAATTCAATAAAAGTACGATCGTATGATCATGTACAAGGTTTCACCAAACAACAGGAGAAAAGTTTACACAACAATGAACTAGTGGACCATTTACTGCGGAAAATAAAAGAATCGGAAGAAGGATCTATCGCACCAAGGTAAAAAATATTTTTCTAAAAAATTTTCTAAAAAGGAGGATGATAAAACCCAATCAGGGGGTTTTTTAACTGTTAGTCAAATATTGGACTGCGCATATCATGTTATGCATCAGTGACTGATTTTTTTTTTTGAAATTCAAGGCCAAGACGGAAGCAGCTCCTAAAGAGAACCAATCAACAGCCACTCAACAGCGAAGAGCTACTGAAAGATGTAGTATCAGCAACTGCACTCTAAACGAAAAACTTTCTCAAACAGAACTGAACTATCATCGTAAAGTAAAGTGCCGTGAGTGGTATCCGTCCTAGGTGATAGTAAAATTATTCATCACTTCTTTGCTTTCTTTTAGGATTCACAGCAATCAACACTAACACCGTATGATATTTGAAGCCTTTTGTTAAACTTTGCACATATATACATTTTAAAGCATATATTATAGTGATAATGCAAGAAGAATATCTTGAAACAATATCTTTCTTGCTAATTCATTTTCCATTTACATCTCAACATTAATGAATTATCTTTCAGGCACAACACTGATTATTCATCTTCTGTAAATTCCTCTTCCATGGAATCGTCTCAGTCGACTACTTCGACTACTCAGAATCATGGTACCCGTCGTTTAAATATTGAGATATTGCCTCCAGATAAACTCGCATTCAATATAAAGCGACGTCACGAAGCTCAAGTATCATCAAGACTCAATCAGTTGCCTATTTTACAACATATATCAGGAAAAGCTGAAGTCTATGCTCTAGCAGTAAGTTTTTTTTTGTAAAATTTTAGTGATATTGCAATCAGATGAAAGACTTTGATTAAATTGAAACACATGCTTTAACACTTTTTTTTTACTTTTTCTTTTATTTATTTGTGACTGCCACCGGGATATATTGAGTCCACCATTCGAGTCGGAAAAAATTTGTTCAAATATGTTCCATCAACCATGATTCACTGATGGATCAAAATTCTGATAGATATATAGGGCACATGCACAAAATTTTGTGAGGTCATATGTGCAAAAAGTCTGAAAAAAGGGGGAATTTTTATTTTTTTCTTAATTCACTCTTCTGCAGGGCCAGAGGCAGTGACTCAAAGGAACCAACTAACGGCCACTTAATAGCAAAGAGCTATTAATGTTGTAGTACCAGCAATTGCACTCCAAATGAAAATCTTCCCAAACGAAACTAAACCGCCACAGTGAAGTGCAATGAGTGGTATCTGCAATATGCGATGATAAAACCATGTACCACTTTTTTGCTTCAACTTTGAATCGCCTCTTACGACATGCAGTAAATATGTCAGGACTATTCTGGAGCTTTACCTACAGGAACATATGTACTGTTGCTTTAATAGTTTGCTGTGCTTTTTTTTAAAGTTTGTGGATGATTTAGATTTAGGCTTTCAGAACGTTTGGTAATAAATTCTGTTAACTGAAGTTGTTCAACTAACTTTTCAGCCCGATGGAATGTTCTAATATATGTGTCAGTCATACAACAGTCGCTTTTTTTTGCTCCAACCAGGGACGAAAGCAGTGCCTAAAAGGTGCCAACTGTTGATTTTTACATATGAGAGGGGTCTCTAGTCAAAAGGAAATGTTGAGGCATAATTTTCGTATCGTTTGGTACTACATAATGCTTATTATTATTTCCTGTGGTATAGCCTTATATATATATACAACTTTCATGTTTATAAATTAGGTTGATCTTCCCTCCAGCGCATTGAAAACTTTAGTACAAGGATTAGAAACATCTCGAGGAGAAGAAGAATTTAATAATAGTGTTCCAGCAGTCATATCACAATTGCCGAAATATAAAAAGTATTTTGCAAGGATCACAGAAATGATCTCGGAAGCAAAGTTTTTGAAGGAGTAAGTCGTTTTTGTTGTTTGTCAAAGTTAATCATAGATTAGATTGTCTCTCTCAATTAAGGATGTGATCCGCACCCAATAAAATCAACCACCATTTAGCTGCTTATATAGCAAAGAGCTGCTGCAACATGCAGTACACCACAGCCAAACTGTAAGAATAACAGATATTCTGCTACTCAGACACCAGAAAAAGATGGCAGCAATCAGAAAAAAATTTACAAATGGGCATTTCTTGAAATTCCTTCTGTTTGAAGACTCTGGTGTCTCTTTTTGAATATCCGCTTGCAACCGAGCTGTTGTAAAAGGTTCAAAATCATCAAGACTGCTATGAAATAGCAGTGTTGATGGTTTTGAAGCTATTTGTTTTTACGAAAAAAAATTCCATGAATATTTCAGACGCCCACACTTCTCCCACAGATACACATAGAGTGCAAAACGTTCCCAAACAGAACTGTACCTCTTAATAAGTGTGTTAGTACTGTTAGGCCTGGGCAGGTAGGTATATCCTCGTCCTATCCTACCAGTCAGGTGTACTAGAACCCTGATTGAAAGGAAATATTTTCTCTATTACTATTGAATTAATTCGTTTTGCATTGAAATCATGATATATGATTATGTATATACAAACTCAACGTTACAAAATTTTAAATAAAATGATAGTATGGCTGCCTAATGGGCAAAATATAGCTCATTATCTGCAATCTTATTCCTGTCATTCCTCTGGTGCGACACAACTCGTCAATGTTTTTAAATACTTATTTAAACTTTGGTTTTCATTGTTCAGACAATAATCGGATTCTTCTTTTCACAGGGTTCCTCTTATAATATTATACAGCTACAAAGACGATACATACAGAATCTTATCATAAGTTACACTAAACTAGCATTCTATTGTTGCACGTTTCGGTTGCTTTGTTTTATTTGTAGAGGCTTTTATCTTTCAGTCATCCATACTTTCCGTTTTAATATTCCGTGCTCAATACCTAGACTAGTAGAATTTTAGTTTTCTTCGGGTGTCCTAAATGTTCATGTCCTTTTCTTCGGATGTGCAAAAAAGCTTCAAAAACATCAACACTGCTATTTCATAGCAGTATTGATGATTTTGAACCTTTTTATACAGTTTGGTTGCCACCAGACACCCAACAAAACAACGTTTAAATCTTCTAGCTATAGATATATCATGGAATATTACCCATTTTCTTCTGAAGGGACCCATTTTCTTTGGGTGACTGAGTGACAGATATTATGCTAATATGTTTTTTATGCCCAGTGCGGTGGTAGTTGCTGCTAGTATTGTGCTGAATAAGTTTCTACTAAATGAAAAGTGTTTTTGTAAATAAATAAAAAAGCTGAAGATTAGGATGTTGTTACTTGGTGTACTTGTTCTTAATCTTGTGTGCCGGTGTGATATCCAGAGTTTTGGAGTTAATTTGGAATTTCGCATATAAGCGATCCCATCAGAGGATTCGAACCTGCATCATGACGTGATGAAAAACTCATTTCTGATCCGCTGTGGTGATGCCCCTCAGTGACTTTTGTAATTTACCTCAAAGTTCATTTCCAAAATTCAAGATTTTGTTGAAAATGTGTTTCGTTATCTTATCTTTATATTCATATTCTGTTTATTTTCAAGTTCACAAAGTCTGTTGAAGGTAATGGAAGAGCACTGTCTGATTATTTGGCTTATTTTGTGATTTAAGACTCTCGTTTGAATTTAAATAATCTTTGTAAAGTGTCAAATTCTTATAAATAAGCAGGAGACTCTGCTACATCATGAACAAAATGGTCCGTGTTTTGCTGACAACATTTATTGCTGAAAACGTACAAAAAATTATACTCAAATTATAACCCTTTTTTTCAATAACAATGTATTGTGAAAGTGTTTATTGGATAAGAGCTTATATTTATGACATTGAATTAATAAAATTGGTAGGCTTTGTGGTCAAGTTTCAAACTAAAATGTACCTCTACTTTAAAATCTTGTTATTTTGACACCATGTAGTTTTAAATTTCTGCAGTATATTGTTCCATAGTTGCTTGGAATGAAGATAACTCGATTTCGTTCCTAGTAAACTAGTCGCAGAAATTTTCAAATTCGACTTTGCCGAGTATGAGCCACGGCTGGATCGCGCCGAGTAGGCGCGGTGCATCAGTGGCCCATCTTTGGCAAAAGTAAATTTGAGCTTGATTAGTACATTTTATTTATATCTTATTTTATGTTATTCTACGCCATCTCGTATTTCTTTATACACACTGCCAATCATACGTTATTTTATGCTTCATTTTTCTTCACAATTTGCACTTTAATATAAATTATTAAAATCTAAATCATTGTCTGGGTCGTGGTTTAGGCTCAGTCGGGAGAATTGCTGTTTATTGAACGCTGTTTATAGCTTTACAATTCAGTTGTTACGTCGTTGAATATGTCTAGTTCAACAATAAGGGCTTGTTCGTGTGAATATGTGTTGTGTATTCTCTTCGTTAAATTTTTAAGCAGCGCAATCTTTTTAATTTATGAACCACATCGTTCTTTTTTGTAATCCGTTTACATTAACCTGCGCGGAAGAGTCTAAAAGTTTAGTCTGATGGGTGGCTGTCGAGCGCGGTCCGATTCAGGAACACAGTTGACAAGATTGATTTTTTGATTGGGTTTTTCTGCCTGGCCGCTGTATACTTTTGTTGTCAGTGGAACTGGAAGCTGATAGAGAACTTAAACGAACATAGTTCCGTTAAAAAAAACCCAGACGCCTCCACGGCGGAGATACGTCTTTGCTTTTCAATGATTCCGTATCTTTGATGGGAGAAGTATTTTAGTAATCTTCCATTGTTCTGTTTTTTTCGCGTTAAAGGGATTTTCCTAATCGAAAACGGTAAAGTTGTTTATAACTTCCCGATCTGCTCTTATTTAAACGGAACCTGTATTTATTTTACAGCCGTGAAGGTTCTCATTAATCACGCGACCAATTTCAATGTTGTAATCATACTTTCAACCCATGCGGAAATTTGATCATGCTTGACACACGACTGATATCCTTGACATTCGACCGTCTTAAAAGGAAAATAACCGGTCCTGAATTATTTTTATAAAGAAATTGAATTCCACCCAGTTTCTAAAAATTGAACGAGTTTATTTACATAACTATGCAATATGTACAGGCCTACAAAGTACTATCTTAATTGAACATACTCGGGTTTTGCTCGAAAAAATCTGATGATCCATAATAGACAAAGAAAATCCATGCGTACTGTTCACATTCTGAAAACCGTCGGACATAAGCAAAAAATTTAGTCAAGTCATAATCTACGAATTTTAAATATATGTTGCCAAATTGCTGAATTTTCTAGAGTGACGTATTTCATCAAGCATGCTCCATTGTTGGATGATACCATTCATGCCCAGGTAATCTATGACGAATGCTTAACACGACAGTATTTCATGGCAGTGATGGTGGTACTAATGGCGAAGACCTTCAACGCCGATTCTAGTAGGCCAAGTAAGCTTGTTTGAAATTTCAACAAAAATCCGAAACAAAATTTGAAGAAAAATCAAAAAATGGAAAAAAAAGAAATTTGGAATGTTACGAAATAAGAAAAAATAACAAAGAACGTTGGTGTTGACGGCGAGTAAAGTGTAGAGCGTTTGGTATGAAAATAAGTTTATACAAGAACGTATAAATCGATGATTCGAAATAGGCGCCCGGTATCTTTTGCCTAGTATGGGTCATTGGTGGATCTCGCACAAATGCGAGATCAATATATGACCCATACTTGACAAAAAATGAATTTGATTGAAAAAATGATAACAAAAATAATATCGTAAATTAAAAATGCTTTGGATTGTGCAAAATATAAATGAAGCAGGTAAATATTCAATATGCGAACAAAATTTCACAAACAAAGTCGTCCAGATTGGCCACATATCAGGGATTCTGTTCTATATTCTATGACCCATGAACTTGAAAAATTATTTTAATTCATGACCTATTTGGAGTCGTCGAGCTATTTTTGTAACGGCAAAAATATATAAAATTTCGCCTTTTGCGACAAAATTTTAGCTGGTAATTTTTGATCATTTACCTTAGGCTACAATTAGAAGAATTTCAATTAGGTTTCGAAGCAGGTTGTGAACCCCCTTTCGACCCCCCCTGGGGCATAAGCTCCATACCCCAGTTTCGTCGCTCCTGCCTGAAGCCGGTAAAATAGTGCTTATTCGTAGCTAGTCCTTATTTACAGGGGATTTATATTTCTCGCCTTTTATAATACAAACGTGAAATGAATATACAGTTATAAAATTAAGTATATCCGTGAATATTTTACAATGAAGAGGGCAAATGAAACACGTGTTTTAGTCGCACACGCTTACGGACGCAGGCAGTAATAATAAGCTTTTTTTTTGTTAAGTATGAGTCACTGATGGATCGCGCCATCGAGGCGCGGTCCACTTGTGACTTATGCTTGATAGAATGGTAAATTTGCTTTGATTAGGGTCTATTTTTAAACGATTTTAGGATTTTTTTTACATAAATAACAGAATGCGTTTTTAAACAGTTGGTGAGAAACCGAGTATCATCATCTCACCTCAGAATGTTTCTAGTACGTATCTCCGGCCACGTTAGGGCCAAACGTAAAATAAGAATGAGTTGACGTAACGAGCTAAAATTAAGAAATTTGCAACGAATGAAGATTTCAATAATTTTTGTTGCGAATTCAAACCACGTAAGCCACGATTGATAAGTTTTATCATAGCAGAATGAAATTTCTCGTGCTTGCTTTATAGTTTTTCGCCCACATGTCATTTTACTATCAAGTTTTAATTTTTGTTTTACGTCATAAATAAATATCTTTATTTTTCTGGTTTTTGCTCTTCGAGGACTTTTCCCAGTGTGTCTCCTTTTCCGGAATCCCTGTCTGTTTCCTCTTGTTCTTGTTTTTTATCTTCTGTTGTTTTCGTATCTCCGTTACCGGTTTCTTTTGTCGATTCCTCGTCGACGTCAGCGTCATTATCTTCGCCCCTGATTTGAGAAAACAAGTTGTTAGATGTGGTGGAAACTTGGAAGTTAGCACTCAAATGATTTAGTTTTAGTTTCACTCATTGAGTGGATCAGTCTGACTAGGGAAAATGTTTTTAAACATGTTTAATTGAGTATGGCCCGCAATCTATCTTTTCCTCATGCCTGACAGGATGAAATCAAAATCAAGTTTCTGATAAGGGGGAAACTCCTTATATATATAGTATAGCCGAAAAGTTATATAGACGAGTTGGGTGTGGTGTAGTGTTGTAAAGGCATGCGTTCTCAGGTTTTTTCAAACATTCTCCAGTTATTACAATTGGTTAAATAGTATTAAAAAGCTGGACTTCCCGGGCCTCGAATTTGGTTGATTCAGATACATGTCGCATTCGTCAGAGAACGATCCAATCTATCCGTGTCCAACCAGATTCAAAAATATATTGATTTTATATACCGTGGAAAATTGGCGCATCAGAAAATACTATTGATCTGGGGCACGCGGACCAACTACATATCCTTCCTATATTCCTTTGCGGATCCGTATGCAGTAAATGCGAGGATACATATAGTAGTAACTATGATTCGAGTAACTATAATTAACTAGAGCGGTTCAAAGTCTTGCCTCATACTAACACAAATTTATTTCTGTAACTTTGGTCACTCGACACGTTACAGAAATAAGTTTGTGTAAGTGTGAAGCAAAACTTCGAACCTATCTAGTCAGAAAATAATAACACCAATTTAACCCAGTTAGAAATTGTGAGGCTATAAGCTCTGTTTAATATGAGTCACTGATGGATTGCGCCTCCAAGGCGCGGTTTTATCTGTATCATACACAACAATAATTCCGAGTAACAATATTCGAAGTCGATTCTGCAATTACACTAAAAACTTGCATAAAATTACGATTTTTCACTTACTCTTCTTCTTCCTTCTTCGATTCTTTTTTCTTTCCTTTACAACATTGCATAGGAAGAGGAAGTTTACGTTTGTTCTTTTTAGGTTTTTCTCCGTCTTCTTCGGAAGATTTATCTTCATCTTTTATCTGTTCTTCGTCTTCTGTGATAAAAGGATAGAAAATGAGCTCGTTATGGCATCCCACTCAGGGACAAATTCTACACATATTAAACAACAACAAGACAATTTGCAGGTAGTAATCACTTTGAATAGGAATCAAAATGCCTGGTATTAAAGAGATGCAATGAAAATGCGTAAGCATTTAAAGAAAGTAAATAGACTTTTTATTTATTTTTTGAGAAACTTTCCTTAATGTTGTATTTCTGAAAAAACATTACAAACCTTTCTTTTCATCCTCTTCTTTCGCTGGTTCCTCCTCAGCATGAGTAAGTTTTTGTTTCTCTTCTTGAGTACCTTCCTCATTCACTTCTTTGACGTGTTCAACGGTAACGGTGTCGTCCCTAGAGCAAAATATTCAATAGATATATGTTACTTTATCTTGAAGATATTATTTGCTTATTTTGAATCTTTTCTCCAATCAACTTTTAAAGCGACTTTGTCACATTAAAAAACAAATGTACAGTTCATGTGTATTGTCGATCACGTGCCATTGATGGAACGCGCTGTCAAGGCGCGGTCCATCTGTGGCACATGGCCGACAAAACAAAATTCTCAATTATCACCTGTCAAAACATAAACTTACTCTTCTTTCAATTCCTTTGATTTGACCTTTGATCCCGCGCAACAGCTCGACCATCCCAAGATCCCAGATTCTGGTGACGTAGTCATGGTGCCTTGGCGTCTCTTTGTTACCACAAGGTAAGCTATGATGAGAATAACCAGAATGCAAAGAACAAGTGCGACCACGACGCCGACAATAAGTCCAATATTGGCTGGTACAACAGCTAAAATACCAAGAATATGGTTATAAGTTTGGAAAGTGTGACGTCAAATATGAAAAAAATTAGATTATATTGCTTTATAAAGAAATATCATGTCCCCATTCCACAGCAATATAAGTTTACTGTAAGCTTTTGTTGGAACTTCATAAAATTGAGTTTAATCTCGTCTGAAAAAGTTAGACTATGTTCTAACGAAAGCTTACATTAAACTTTTATTTCTGTGGAATGAGAACATGATATTTTTGTATATTTGCTTGATATTATCTCATTCGTGTTTCCTTGTGAATTCTCTCACATACGAATCAAGTATTTTAAGGAAACAAGGAGGGAGGGGTAGGTAGTTCATTGCAGTAGATTGCTTTACAAGGACGTTCATCTCTTTAACATAAGTCTGGTCAATGTCAAGTTATAGAGATGGAATTATAAATATATTTATCCAGTCTCTTACTTTCGGACTGCAGTTTACTTCTGGATAAGTAAATTTGAGCGAGACTTCTCTATATATATATACTATCAGCCCCGTGATACACTCTGGGTGGAGTGTGGTCGGAAAGCAAGTAATTTTCAGCTTTTATCGAGCATGCTCGTGCCCAAGTTGTGATACTGTGGAACTTGAATAGTTTATCATTGGCGATGTCACCGGCTGCGATGTTAAGCCCGCGATAATAATAGGATAATCAACACTTCCCAGATTTAAAATTACGTGGCCCGATTCGACTGGACAATAATTAAATCAGAGTGGTCATTCTAACGGAGATCGAGCTACAGTAAAGTTTTGATATGCTTTGATTTGTGTTTTTGATCGAATATTTTTTCAAAGCGATATAAATATTGAAAGTCCCAACTCGCGAACCAAATAGTCTCCTTCTGATGAATGTCCGAACGAATTATGATAATTTCTCATAATATTAAAACGATTATCAAAAATGCCAAAATATGCATTTTAAAACTCAAAGGTCGATTTTAGCTATCCAACGAAATTTCCACCAAGGAATAATCAGTCCGGGTATAAATATTTTTCATCTTACTTTAAGAGAAAGTGTTATATAGGCGTTCAAGGCAAAACAGCTTCAACTTTGAATAATGTATGAGATTGAGAAAACGATAAACATACTTCCCTCATACGACCTTGCGATATTTTAGTCAAATGACTTAACGTCCGCTCCAAATTTAACTTAACATTGATTGACCAAACATAGGCAATGAATGAAGCAAGCTTTCAAGTGCGATTCATCCATTGCTCTTTTCAAAATTATAAACTCTTTAAAACATGTACTTATTTAGCCAGCATATGGCAAATTGGTCCCTAGTCGCTCATATGGTCATGTAAAGCGAGAATTGCTAATACTGTTTATATATTATTATCCTCAACGGGATATGTGGCAAACACTTTAATGGTCTGTATCTATTAGACAATTGAAAATCATTTATAAACTGTAATAATTAGATTTGAAACGACGGAATCAAAATAGTCAAATAAATGCGAAAACATTCGGCAAATTGTTACTGGGAGAAAAGCGAAATGGAAATGAATGAAATTCAGAAAACATGTTTACAGTAACTATATTATTTTCAGCATGCAAAACTTTACTGCGCAGATCTACGCAATGAAACGAGCACTCTCCATAACTTGCGTAATAAACTTTTCCATTGCATTGGAAAACGTAAGGAAATGCAGTTTTGCGATGGCGTAAAACTCAAGTCAAAATAAAAAAGCATCGGGCATTGCGGTCTTAAGAACCTTGAATAATTCTGTATAAACGAGAATGGAATAATTCAAAAAAAAAAAAATTGTACTTACGGACAGTGACTTCAAAGGTTTTTTGAGCGACACCGTGTGGGTTTTTGGCTCTGCAAATAACTTTGCTGACAGAATTAGTACCGATAAAATGCTTCGCACTAATGTTCAAAAACGAGACGGTGGATCCGTCCGAAAATTCGATTCGATGCTCTCTTTCCAATTCGGTAAGATTAGCACCTTCGACGGTCCATTCGATTTCTGCAAAAATTGATTCAATTTATCACGATTGCAGAATGTTATATTTGAATGTTAAGCTTGGTCATATCCAATGTGAGGACAAGCTTGACTTCAACAAAATGTTGCCTCAACGCTTAATTAGAAAATGTGGATATATATTGCGCAACTTGTCTCAATTGAGTCCGATCAGAAATTCCATTTGCCAATCATGAGCCGCAGATGGACCGTTCCTTGTCGGCAAGATCCATCAGAAACTCATATTTCACAAAACGTATATGGCCTTTTTTCTGATCGGTAGAGAAGCTTTTTCCTGCGTGTTGTGTCAATCATCGGTTTCAGAGCATCTTTTCTCAAGTATGAGTTATTCGATAAGGCGCAATCCATCCGCGGCACATACTTGGCAAAATAAAATTACTGATCGAGTTACTGATGCTTTAAAAAATATTTCAAATTCAATTTGTAACTTAATGAAAACATATTTGTTAGGAGAAAAGTGATAGCATATCGATCAATAATCCAGTTCAAATTTAACTTCAAAGGATCTAGCTTAGTACTTCAGGGGAAACTCATGCTCGTATATATACATACTCCATAATAATAATTTAATAAAAGGAACAGAAAAATAATCACAAATATGAATGAATTACATTTAGAAAATTAAATGCGTTTACTCGAGCTTTTAAAAATTAATTTTTCTATAATTTCCGCATTTAGAATGGTTAAAAAAACATTGTCAAATTGTACCATCGACTATACAAATCTTGAACAATTTCAGCTAAAGCAATTTCAAGCTAAAACTTTATGAACAGAAATAGCATGATTTTTTATCACAAAATTACAAGTATATTAGCAAGCAAAAGTACCATCCTCTCATTCACAAAAATATAAGTTTATTGTAAGCTTCTATTAGATCACGGTCTAACGGCTTTAGACGAGATTTAAATGCAATAGAACTCAATGCAACCAAACACTCCTATATTTGTGATTTTGTGGAAGGAGATCACGCTATATTTTTATTTTTTGCTTGACTTTGATACTATATCGTTCAAGCATCCATTGTGGCAACAGCCACACATGGATCCAACACTCAATTAGACAGGGAAAGGGGTTTTACAGTTTACCAAACGATACCTTGGAATCTAAAGAATCGTTTTTCAATTTAAATAATAATACACAAATAAAATTCAACATACCTGGCTCCGGGTATGCGTTTGATCCACACAAAAGACTGACATATTCGTCGTTGGCATTTAATATATAGGCCGCTGTTTCGTTGTCAAGTACGTCAGCGCCAATAATCGTTGGTGGTCCTATAAAGGAAAATGAAGTATTGATGCAAATTGTCTTAAAAAATACTAAATTTAAGCATTCTGGAAGTATTCAAAATAGTCAATTTGCGACACGGATTATGAAACCAAACGAAAATGCTAGAAAATGTAAATATCTACTTGTTTTCCATTTAAGTTGTTTATACGATATTTCTTCGAGCAAGATGTTCGGAACACATTGTTGTTTATCTATCGAGTCTGAGCCACGTTTTCCAATGCCGACTAGGCGTTGTCCATCAGTGACTTATACGTGATAGAGAAAATGAAAAGGTATAGCATCTAATCGAGTTCGATGTGATTGTCAAATAGTTCCCAAGTTTAAGTATTTCTTTCGATTCTACATTGCAAATCATTTATAATAATTATCATGTATCAGATATTCTTTCAAATATTCACTCAATGACTCCTCAAAGCAACATGACCTTTGAAGTATTGCCTTGGTCCGTCATCCATGGCTCATGTTTGACAAAATAAAACTTACGATTGAAGTAAATAAGATTACCTGGATAAACTTGAAAGAAACGTATTCTATCAAGTACGACCACGGATCAATCCTAAAAATATCGAAAAACACTGGCAAAATGTCACACGTCACTAAATAAAGTTACCTTCCCAAGCCGAGTGTGATAATTTGTTTCATTATTATTTTAACACCAAAAACAACAATATTAAATCGTCCAGCTAAGCGATAATTATTCCATCCTACTTTATGGCTATTTGTTTTACTTCTAATTTGTAATTTCAAATCTCCCAAGCTACATCCGCCTCCGACGTGTGTGCTTCGTTCGTAACAATCATCGTTCGATCGATCCGCTTCCACGTTATTACGCAAATCCGGATATAACAACCTTATAAGCTGATCGGTACGAAAGAGCTTATCGCACCCGTTTTGTGAAAGGACGAACAAAATCGATGGTAGACAGGAGGCACTAATTACGCTGCCATATTTGACTTACAAAGCCCAGTTACAATTAATCGGTCTACTATACATGTACAGTGGGTAAAACACACATGAAGCGCCTGTTTAATCACGGTATATGTATAGGAAAAAATCTGGTTTATAAATACCCATTACGTCTTTCTTGTATATTAAGAAAATGCTTTATAATGTCTTTTTACCTTTGATTATTTTAATTGGGTATATGAAATAATGAACACCTGGGCCAAATAAAGAAGATTGGATTTTTAGTTGGATTATAATTAGAAATTTTGGTTTTCGTTATATTCAAAATCTGAATAGACTCATTGGGCGCATAGTGTTAATTATAATTACCAGATTTTATTTTTTATATTTTCGTGGAAAATATTCGTAAGTTTCATTATCGCGTGGCTACTCTCATGATTTATTTTGCCGAATTCCAATTGCCTCACAAATCAGGAGCCAATTCAAAAAATCCTTTTTTATTCCGACTAATTCGCTAATTACATATCCAGTTTAGTCTATATCCATTTTTCTCTATTTGTCTTTATTTTTCCAAAACTGTTTTCAAAAACATCTTTATTTGTCGAGAAGAGAAGTGTTGATTGATTACATTTTTTATCTGGGTTTGATACGAAGCACAAATTAAATTCCTAACTCTGTAGGAGATGAGATCCAACTAGTGGAATGCAAACGATGGTTTTTGGCTCCTGAGGAACTGTCCAGCTGTGACTTATGTTCGACAAACGGATATATTGTGTAGGGTTTAAAACATTTGTACAAACGACCGTTTGAGTGATCAAAAATTACAATTTTAAATCGAATTGATGTAAAACTTATGTATTTGTTATTCGGATCCCAAATAACCCTATCATATTATAAACTAAAAAATCTTTCTTGAAAAATGAAAAGAAATTCACACTTTAGTATTTACTCTCATTTTCTGAAATCACGCATACTTATCGAATATGTTTATGCCTAATCGAGGTAGAAATCGAATCAAATAGTTTGTGATTCGGTCAATCACGGTATTATAAGAATGTAACTAATTGGTTGGAAAGTTCTTATACGCAGGAACATAATGCTCGAGGGGTACATCCAATATGGCCAATTTTTCTACAATTTATTTAATGCTTCATTCTCACGATTCAAATCTGTCTTGCGCAATATAAAAAAAGCAGAATAGACTAAATTAAATGTCATTCAGCGCACAACTCCTCAATATTTACGAAATTCGCTCGACTTGCAATGTATGTTGAGAGTTACATAATATGATAGGTATTTGAAATCAATAACAATATTTAGCAAGTTCGTGAATGCGAAGAGAGGCAGTTTTCATCCATAAACAAGTTATAGCTTATTGCTCTGTTGGACTTTTTTGTGTGAATAACCACAAATAAGACGCTCAATCCGAGGATTTTGTAGCAACCAGGTCTGCGAAATGAGAGAACCGAATAGGCATTCTTAAAAATTATTTGGTTCACAGAAATAAAAATTTGCACCATATTCGAAGAAATGATAGAAATTTTGGCATTACCTTTCGGTGGGATCTTTCTGTTCATTTCTTATAAACTATGAAAGAGTTTTTTTATATTTACCCTAATCTTAAAAACCATTAAAAAATCTCATTCGAAGTGCGTTAAGATTAATCATTGTGCCAAATTATACAATTCAAGAAACTAAAGAAATATTCGCTTTCCTTCTCTCTGCCAGAATCCAATCGCTGAGGTAATGATAATAAAATAATAATACTAAAAAACTATATTTAGTGCAATAGGTCATTTCGGTTAGTTTTCTATACCCTCATACTCAAAACTCCGAATTTCCTTTTATGGTATAAATATAAAGACGACGTTTTACGTTTATTGATCATTTCGCCCATATTCAACCAGGCAAGATAAATTGTATTACGTTCATCTTATATTTTGCCCAAGTTTGAGTCACTGATGGATCGCGCCGCATAGGCGAGATTAATCAGTGACTTATACTTCACAAAAAAATTCTTTATTTTTCGCGTAGCTTTGAACCAAAACATAGTGAGTATTTATGTGCGAAATAGATTTAAAAATCGTGTTGAAATCTGTGTGGGCGATCATAAGTGTGCTAGAATCTGCTACTTAGGCGGCGTTTAAAGTGAAAAAAATCCCTTTTCACAATGTCAAGTGCGTTGAGTAGTCGATATCCTCTTGATAAAAAGTATGACGACATCAAGTCTACGTTGTTGAAAATGTATGTATAATCCAATAACATTCTCAAGTAAATATATACCGCTTTAATATAGTTGAAGCATAGTTTGGTAAACCTAAACCGCAGATGAACTTTATATATTTCTCAAAACAGAAACTTAATAGTTGAGAATAGTAAGAGCAAGTTTCGTCAAATTGATAACTGATAAATGCATTTAATATTAATGTCCTTTTTTAAAATTATTGACTAATAATTAATCAAGATGCCCTAATGTGAGTTTGACATACAATGCCTTAACTGATTCCAAATTCTGTTTTCCACTTTGCTGGACATAGAGTATTTGATGTATGGCACCGACGAAGCGTGATCCATCTGTAGTTTGTGTTGTACAAAGCCACAAATCGAATAAAGTTTTAAAAATGTAAATCAAGAGAACCCAAAATAAACCCTTACAACGGTCGAAATCCCCTTCAACTGTGAAAAACTGCTTACCTTGGACTCCTACTTCAACTTCGTCTTTGGTGACTCCTTCCACATTTCTAGCTTTGCAATTATAATTTCCACTGTCTGTATAATCATTTGCAGATACCTCATATCTACTTTCTCCAATGCCGCTATTGAGCTGAAAAAAAATCAAAAAAAGTTGTCAAAGTTTTTATAACATCCCCAAAGTGTGACTCCTGCTCGTGTGGCGAATGCTTGACAAATTTAAATTTATGATTTCAATAACCCTTCTATCGGTGATTAAATAATAAATAATACAACGATTTGCAAAGTATACCTTCTGGTCATCCTTGTACCATTCCACAATTGGTTCGGGAACGCCGGTAGCTTTGCAAGTTAAAACTCTTTTTTGTCCTTTCAACAGGGTAATGGTATTTGCTCTTGGGAATTTGATGATCATCGGGAAAGCTGGAATAAAAAAGTAAGGTTTGGGTAAAATGAAGGGATTAGATCACGAAAATTTATCACAAAAAGCCCAAGGTGGAACTAGTTAGTCCAGGCCTTTGATGTAAAATATTTGGAATCTTTTATGCAGTTAAGTTGCACCGAATCAGAAAATTTCACGAGTCAATTATGGACCGCGCTTGGCAGCGCGTTCCAGCAGTGACCCATACTAAACAGAACTTATTGTGACAATAGATTTCTAATTTGCATATGCATATATAGGATTATACGACGGACTTTGCCGGCGATCAAGTTCAAAATCAGCAGAATAATATAACATTATGTTATACTTATATGAATCTATTCTGGAGCGAGGTCACAGAATGCTGCTAATAGGCAATGAGTTGTACGTCACGCAAAACTAATTTTATTTACTTGACCATTTATTATAAAGAAAATGCATCGAAGTATAAAGTATATCCCATATTCCTACTAACATACTACACAAATTGTTAGTGAACGTTCTACAGACACACATAGTAAAAAGGGTATATTTGATTATCATTTTTTTGCTACATAAAAGTAACAATTTGAAAAAAAGAAAATGATAATCCGAACAAACATACAATACTTTACCACCCCGATCACAAATGTTGTTTTGCCAACCATGGGCCACAGAAGGACCGCGCCTAAATGGCGCGATCCATCAATGGTCCATGTTCATCAAACGCCATTCAGCAACTTTTATGTGGAACAACAAAAAGGATTTAGTAAATATTTAGGAAAGATCAAAGCAGTTAGTTACCTTGCATAGTGGTGGTCGGCACTGTCGTGGTTGGCTCTGTGATGACGCAGGATGACGTCATGATAAAAGAGAGAAAAGAAGAATGCGTAAGGGCTACTTTACGTTATCGAGATTCTACGTACAACAAAATGACGTCATCAACACTAAGAGTTGAGTCACGTCGTTACAACGACAATATATTAATCTACATGCCATTTTCCGCTAAATGCAAGTAATTTTGGACTGGTCAGTTTGTGGTCGGTCAGTGGCCGTTTATATCACAACCATAATAAAGTATAATCATAATGCCACACTTAACCAAGTTAAAAATAATGTGAACTATAAAGTAATTTAACACCAAATCAGGAAGAGAAGAGTGATATCATCTATATAAGAAAATGATGTTGCGAAAGTATTTCTATCCCTTCGATAATGACAACTAACACTTCTCGTAAATGTAATGCTTCAGCTGCATAACTTGTCGATATTTAAAAAATATTGTACAAGCAGTGTTTGAATTTTAATTTTCTGAGCAGAATAATGCTTCTAAATTCCATATTGTTACACGATAATTTAACATTGAAGTTGGTATGTAGCACACAGCAATATATACTTTTAAAAAAGATGTTGGAAATTCACTCTCAATAAGGTCGAAACAAGCCACCAAAATCGATCAGCCACATTCTATTAAAATAGCATAGACTCATACTCAATTTAAATCTACCACATAAGAGAACATTACCTAAAGTCGGCTCCTACATAGCGGTTAATAAAAAGAAACGCAGCCTATTCAGTATATCTAATTAGTAGCTATTGAACTTTTGTCAGGTATGAGTTACAGATTTAGCATACTCAGTATAATATGGCATAACTTTTTCGGGTTTTTCTCTTGATATGCACACTGCTAATATTGGAAGAAGTTATGATATAAATATTATGAGTTTTTAACATATTTCATGCGTCACCCCATTAATATATTGGCATATTCGATACGATGTCAAACGTGAACTAAAAAAAGCATGGAATTATGGAGCCAGCGGTTTAGAATACATACAGCAAGTCACATCAAACATGCATAACTCAAGCCATATTCTCTAAGAAATTGTCCATGTTTACCTGTAACCTCCAACGTAACGTCTTCTTCAATACGACGACCTAATGCGTCGTTGACGACACACGTCAATTTACGTCCATAGTCTCTGGACGCATTTGCGACCATACTGAGTTGCAAAACAGAGTCGATCAACATTGGATCAATGGCATTCTCACTATCTGTTGAAGAACTGGTGTCGGCAAGTAACATATCTCCATCATACCTTCAGAAAAATTTAACAGCATTTGTAAGTCTGTACAGTTTATATAGATTAAACAGTATTGGAAATTTACTATATAAATATGATAATGTTTCAAAATTTCAGATGAACGAAATTGCAGAAATTTTACAATCTTTTTCGAAATTTACAACGTTCACATGTCTCAAGGGGGCATTGCTCGCTCTGTTCTATTATGAGTTATCTACAAAATCACCAAGATTGTATTGAATATTGTTAATATAAAACAGAAAGTTACCTAAGACTCCACCAAATCACATTTACGAAAGCAGAGGTCAATCAAAATCTATAGCAAGTCTTAGTTTATGTTGAAATGTAGTCTTACCATTCAATTGTGAAAGGACTGCTTCCTCCCTTAGCAATACATTCTGCAAGAATTTGTTCAACTTCTGAACCATCGTCAGTAACAGGAAGCGCGCGGGTGGACACGGCTGGAGAAGCTATAAAAAAGGAGAAAAATGGTTATTGCGTTAAAAACATAAAATACCTTGCATAGTAGTGGTCGGCACTGTCGTGATCGACCTGTGATGACGTAGGATGACGTCATAATAAAAGAGAGAAAAGAAGACTGCGTAAGGACTATTTTATGTTTTCGTGATTCTACGTACAATAAAATGACGTCATCAACACTAAGAGTTAAGTCACGTCGTTACAACGAGAATATATTAATCTACATGCCATTTTCCGCTAAATACAAGTAATTTTAGATGACTGGTCAGTGGCCATTCAAAAAGTATGATCCCAATATAGTATGGTCACAATTTTGTAGTCAAGCGGTATATACAACAAAAATGCTAGAGCGTATACTTGAATGTGTTTTTTGAAAAGGAAATCTGATAAAACGGCTTTACCATACCCATTTTCATGTATATGGACATGGACGCAAAACCCCCATTTTTAGTTTTGTTCGGCATTACGCTTAAATAGTCTTATACAGAGCAGTCATAAGTAGATCATGAGCAGTGTATAAGTCTGCAAAGGATCCTAAATTCAATGAATTTTATGAGATTTGTAGAGCGCGAAATCACATTAAGAATCAAATTTTAAGTCAACAGTGGATAGGAACGAAATTCAGTTTTGAACTGACCTATGTTAAAGACAAATATTTTGTCCATTATGAGCCACTGATGGATCGCGCTGTGAGGCTCGGTTCATCTGCGGCACATACTTGACAAAAACACATATTAAATGATAAGATAGTGCACGGAAAATTAATATTCAACTTTTCTGAAGCGAAAGTAAAGAGATGGGTTTTAAAAGCTCCATATTTTGATATGATATCACCGGGTGGTCGGATAGCATCTTAATCGCGTTTATAAATGAATTGAATTAGGTTATACGAAACCGGCTGAAGAGTCAGGCCAGTCTGAATTATCTGAGCTTCATATTAAATTAGAGTAATGAATAATTCCTGGATATTATGTTTCAATCATGCACCGAAGCCGTTTCAAAGTTACCTGTAATGAATCAATTTTCTTGCCTTGGTGAAACTGAAAAAGATTCAAACAGAATCAATCCGAACCATTTCGACTTTTTTGTCCTTATCCGAATAATAAATCATTGAGTTGTATTTATATAGCGATACGGTGGAACGCATTTTATCATGGAATTGGTAATTTCATTCGCCATTTCAGATCTTATACAACTTAAAAATATGAATATACAGGCTAACTAAACTAAGTGGACTGTGGATGTAACGCTAGTCCATCTATTATCGATTATTTTAACATAATCGGCAATCGACACCTCTTGAACTCACACTACATGAAGTAGAACAAAAAAGTGTAGAAACCGGCGGTAAAATTTGAATGGAAAGATAAGAGATTGTGCAATCGGGACCCCGTTTCAAATAACACTTTTGAGAGAAGGCAAACATGATATGTTATCCTATAACGCGTGTAGCACCATCCTACCGGTCATATCTATAAACGCTTCGATTGGTTGGTGACGTCTCTCCGTATTATTTGATTTTCTTCAATCTTTTTCGTTTATATTAAATCGAATAAAAGAATCAAATATAAAAATCGTCACGCGGCAACGATTATTGAGGGCACTTGTACATCACAAATCTGCCGTCGAAACCGATACATCATCGACGCAAAATACGACGTTTGGCGCGCTTTTGTTTACGATCTAACGCATAATCACGCCATGCATTGTCCATAGATAAAGCATGCCTTACCAAGGCATATTTTTTCATGGACTATACATGGCATGTTCAACCATTCAATATTTCCCATAGTGCTTTGTTAGCCGCGCGCCCGATTGTATTATCTCAGTGTGTATTATCTTTTAGTATTTTATCCATTTACGCTGGAGTAACTCTAGACGAAGAAATTCTCATGGCGCGCGTGGACCCCCAACACATGCCAAAATAAACATATTTGTGTTATAAACATCTTTTTCAATAGCTAGTTTGGTCACTAACCCAATGACTTATTACTTTCGCACGCCATGAGAATGCTAATTCCTTATTTTAATTAAGTGATTCTCAATCTTGGAGGCCTGAGGACGGACCTATTCGTGTACATTGTAGGTCTGCAAGATGAAACTTGTCAAAATGTTTTGTTATGTCAAAAAATGATTACGTATACCATTGATTATAACAAACCTTTGTTTGCTACAACGCAGAGACTGTTATTCAATATTTGCGAGATATAATTTTCAATTGGAAATGATCGAATATTCCCCCATATTTAGTTTTGTTAAAATCAGTAAATTATTAAAATGAATGAATAAATAAACTAAAGCTGTACTATTGTAACCTATTTTTGTGTTACTGTCTAGCCAGACAGCAGATTATTCAAGCGACCGTTTCAGTAAATAAGAATTCTGATAACAAGATACAATTTTGATACAAACACCAGACAGTACGACTGCGTTGTACTGAGGTTAATAATACCATTTAGCGTGTCCCAGTATAGGAATATGTTCGTCGAGTTATGTCTTGTTGAGCATGAGTCAGTGATGAATCACGCCGTTCAAGACGCGGTTAATCTGTGACTCATGCTTGACAAAATCAGATCTCCATTGAGTATATGGATGAAAATTTGTTAAATTCCGTTTTTAATTTTTACACGATAAATCCTAAAATTGAAAAAATGCATACCAAAAACTTCCAAAGTTCGTTTGATATCGGGTGATCGCATAGTTGTGACTGCTGATAAGACATATTCGCCGGAATCAGACAAATCAAGTCCACTCAGCATTAAGTTGTAATCTTCAGTTCTTACCAGCGATCTCGACCTAAAGCAATTGTATTGCCGGAAATTATTATCATCATTTCTAAATCTTTTTTTGGAAAATAACCGAATTTTTTGGATAACAGAATATGAAACCCCACAAAAACCATGCCAGTACGATATATCTATATAACATATTTGATGCAATAATATATAAACAACTTTGAACCAAATATTTATAACTGACATTCTAGTATGTTATCTTCACTACACCAATGTTTTTTTGGAACATATGACATGAGATATGGTTTTATACACAAATAAATACACTCAAGATATCAAAAATCCGATTTTTGTTTTAAAAAGATCATTGCCAAATATGTTGAACCTCAATTTCTGCTTTCAATCCATATTCTTCACATATGTCTTGTCAGGATTCTTCAAAACCAGTCAGAAAATTATTTTTTCAAGTAAGAATCAAAGATGGACACGCCTTAAAGGCGTAATCCATCAGTGACTCATACTTGACAATACATGTTCTAACTGGGGCGTGGTTTGAAAAAGTGTCGATATGTGATTATATATACTTACTCATAACCATTGTGATAAGTTGTTAAATTCAATGCTGGCGAAAACATGACAATATCTTTGCCTTCGAATTTCCACATCATTGAAATGATGACTTCGGTCTGTGAAAGGCACAAGAAAATAAATTGACAAACTTCGAGAGTTGTTCAATACCAGGGAATTTTTTTTGCGGAAACGAATCTGACAATTTTTGACAAAATAACCTATTCGATTCGAACCGAAGACCGAATCGAATTTTACAAGTTGTCCTAGTCATGTATGGGGGCGGTCAAAAGAAAACATCTTTTTGATGTCACATCGAATCGAATAATTTCTGCGAATCGATACATATGGCTTAATCAAAGCATTATAATAAATAATACCGCCGTAATAAACAATAACTTCTTCTCGTATAATTTTCGAAAACATCGATATATACATATATTTTCAGGAATAATATACTTTCGGCTCTCTTTATTTCGAATCGCTGGATAAATCTAGTCCAGCAATCACGGATCGAAGTTGATTCGTTTAACATTTGCAAAGCGCTAGTATGGCACCTTGCAAATAGCTGTAATAATAGAATAAATGGACGAAAGGAAAACTAGACGCGAAAAAAGTAAACTTACGTCTTCTGGTTGGAAATTAGCTTCAATTGTCACAGTGCCACCGACCTCGGCTTGTATTACATCTACGTCGTCCGTTATTTGGGCGAAACCTGAAATAAAAAATGCCAAGGATCATTTTATTTTACTGTGGAATCTATAAACCGACCATTTTAATAAATTACATAATATTCGAACAAGAGATATATACAGTACTTCGCAGATTTTATTTCATCAAGAATATAGATAGCCATACAGTTCATTCTAGATTAGTTCTTCGCATAAAAATATTGTAGTATTATAATACCATTGTCACAATTCGGTCGTCTCTCCGTGAATCCAGTGGCTAGTACTTGCCAAAATTATGTTAGTACATTTTCAGTAAGGGATTTTGAAGAAGCGCACAATAATTCACCCGCTCCAAATTATTTGAATTTTATCTATATATTTACCCAAAAGAAAACGAAACACACAAATGACCAGATATGGGACACTGATGGTTCGCGCGACCGAGCTTGGCAAACCCATTCTCTGATTCGGAAAAGAATTTTTGTCACGTCCACGCTTGGACATGTTTAAATATTCCACGCCTGGTAAAATTAATAGTCAGAATGCCACGGAAGACATAATTTTTGTGTTTAATAATTTATAATTTTCATCTTGACAATTTCAAGGTCTCGCTAAAGACGAGGTCAAGAAACTCGGGTAATTGAGTTGAATTTCAACGGGACGTTGGAATAACATTTCACGCCATTGTCTGGGAACATGTTCTCGAGTACGGAAATACATTTGAGGATGTGAATAATGAAAAATGCATAGATGTGGTCGTCGTCCTGGCGGTAAATAGTCGAGGCAAGCAAAAATCCAAAACAGATGATTTAATTTGACATTATACAATATCGAATTTTTGATGCATAAATGCAGTGATGGAGGGGTCAAATTCTGATACGAAAACAAACTTGCGTTAGTGCTATTAGGACAATATTGATAAGCTGAATATTGAGAAATAAAATTTAAGTTCGCTGCGGATTTCTACTTCATAAAACAATAATTGTTTGTTCTTTGTACTCATATATTGGATTATGCTCCAATTTCAGTAAACAGATCCAAGTCTCTTCGCTTTGAAAATGGAAACGAACATTAACATCAACAACGTAAATGTTTATTTTCAAATTAAGCGCGTATCCATTGCGCATGACGTCATTCATTTAGATTTGAAACTAAACAATGTTAATAATTGTAATTTCACTTTTGTCTAGCATGGACCATTGATGGATTGCGCCTCGTAAGCGCGATCACTGGGCCATGCTTAGAAAATAGTTGTGACATGGACACATATACTCTTTTTTTTATTGAGACCAACAAAAACCAATGGGAATATGCCAGCTGTATAGTAATTACTTCACCCATTATATTTCATGATTACTCGCTTAGCGGGTGACAATAAAACGACAAAAAAAATCGTATTCAAAGTCAATACCGGGACACAGCGGGGTGTTTTCAAATGAACTATTATCGCTGGCGGTTCCCATTGTAAAGGACCTAATTTACGAGGGTCGGAAAACAAAGATTTTAAAGTTAGTCATTACGGCATTATGAATATTTTGTGTCATAATCAGGTTTTAAATTCAACATATCCTGCGGAGAATCGGACTAGAATTTTACGACTTTCTTGCAATTGTGCAGTTTTTCCAATTACACACAGAATAATTACTAGATTATGAATAAATTTCAATACAATGCAAACACAAAAAAATCTTGAATTTTTTGAGGCGTAATATAGTCTCTAGAATTTAATGCTGATATTCCAAGACTAGAAAGATGACTTCATTCAAGAGTTTTATTTATCAAGCATGGTCAACATATGGATTGCGGCTTCGAGGCGCTATCCATCTGTGGCCCATATTTGATGAAACAAGCCTTTTCAAATATATCTAATCACTAGCCACATTTTGACATTGAAATAAAAAATCTCGTTGTATCCGCCATGGACTACGAAGAATTTTAACGGGTGCTATTTGTACACTCAAAATTTTCTTCGCAATTTTTGTTTTGGGAGTATCCATAGGTTAGCGCTACCAACAACATGGAAGAAAATAATAAAAACAAAAACATCATCAGTAGACATAGTTTCACGCTAATAAATATTTTATCAGACAGAGTATAATACAACTGGGCGCCAGTTGTTATAGATTAAACGACTTTAAGCTTTCAGCACAGCCAACATCTGATCGTTTTTGAAAGTGAGAGTAAAGTGGGTAAATAAATTCACAAGAAACTTAATATGCAAATGTAGGACGATGGGAAACCAACAATTTTTTTTCAGACAGACTACTTTGGCATATTTACTATTTACAGGGCTAGGATTCTATTCGCTTACAGGTAATCGACAATACCGGCAAGAAACTGTTAAATTTGAACAACAAAAATTAAAAAATAAATTGCGAATGGCAAACATCTTTTTCGATTAGGTCTACATAATTCTTCATGAAATCAACAGAAAAATATCCACTATCAAAACTACAAATAGTGTTTTATTTTATTATTTCACCATTCTACATACCTTGAGATGAAATTCCCAAAAACACGACGAAAACTGCAGTCAGAAACATAGTAAACCGGAGTACCGTAGGCGTGAAAAATCTTTTATCAAATTCCCCAAGATCTCCAAATCAAATCAGTTACGTATAAAACAGATACTGCTAGTTCTGAAACTCCACGAAATATATCTAAAATTTGGAAGAAATAACGTATTATTATATAAAATTCACGGTAGTTTACAGCCTGTCAGTAATTTTATTTCGAAGACTACGAGCCAAAGATGGATCGCGCCTTCGCGACGCGATTCATCAATGGCGCGAACTCTCTCCCTTACTCTCAAAATCTTCTGCCAGGCTAAGCTATTTTTGCAGCAGCTTGAGAAATCCTCAGCACCGCGTATTGTGGACCACATCTTTGGAAGCTTCGTATAACAACGCTCAACTAACTCATATACTTGGAAAATATATATTTTTTCAATAGACGAAAATATTATTGGTTCTCCATTTACAGAGGTACCGTACTCCGCCACTCCGATCAGCACGAGCGAAAAGGCGAAACGAGAGATCTTCACTGACGGCGGCGTGCGGCGGGATTCAGTGAAACCACTTGACGCTCGCTGATTTTAATAAACAAAAATTGACGAGAAGAAAAAAGAAACTAAACCCGATCCCGCTCCCCGCTTGTTCAAATTGGCACGTGACAATCGATAGATGAAAAGATTTGAGCATAATTGGGTACTGGATTTTTTTTAAACTGACTATCTTGGACTATAGTCCAAAATTCTGAGGTCGCTGTTCTGAAAAACCAGTCCTGTATCACCATACAAAAAATAAGAAATACATGACTATCATAATTTAACCGTGTGCAATAGAAAAACTGATACATTTGGAAGGGGATAATGGAGACACAATAAGCTTAAATAGATGCCATCTTGGGTCTCTGTGCAACCAAGCTAAAAACTTCCTGGTCATACGCAACCAGACTTTAACTTTTAGTTTGCGAAAACGATATCAACTTCTTCTCGATGTTTGTCCAATATAAGCATTTGAATTGAGACTTGCTAAACGCTGAAATTGGTCAAATCCCATACAAATCCTACACAAAATGTCATTCCCTTGAATGTTTGGTTGTGAATGGGTAAGAATGAAAATTAGGTGCAACAATTTCAACGATCAAATTTTGAAAATTTTTCGAGCAGAGAGAGGTCGCCCTCTATGTATTCACATCCACATATTCTTATTCCCTAAAAAATGTGTTGCAGGCTATAAGACCACGCTTCGAATGTGTGATTTTTGCCAATCGAGTTTATGCAAAAAGTGTTTTGGCGTCGTACTCGAAGAATTAAAATGGCAGCAATGGCATAAAAACCAACAGTAACTTTTCGTCAACGAATGGCGTGTTTGCAAAGCGATAACATACCGATACCGAGTAGATACCAAGTAGCTTGCCTTGACCGCAACCACGACCTCTCTTTTATTTATTTCCATGTAAAATTATTTACATTCCACGAAGAACTCTTCTCATGGCAAAGGGAAAGGAAATCGGGAGCGACAAGAGACCAATTAGTGCTATCGGCGTCACGCTCCTGTTGAATGAAAGGATTTAGTGTGTAATTAGAACATCTTATCTAATACATGCACTTGTTTCTTGAATGGAATAATACGTATTCAAAGTTGTTTCTTCAAGTGCATTGTAGTCAACATCGGAATCGTTCTACTAACCTCAAGTACAGTTTGAAATGGAAGTCGTCACTATTTACCCCTTCCAAATGTGTCTTGTACGTACAACATATCAATTTTTACTCAAGGTAAGTGGACAGCAATATCGATTACGATCGCATTGCACCTGATTCCACGAATCTATATCGGAGATTTGAATAAAATCATTGAACATAAATCGTGTTTTCACTCACATTCTCCATTTCATACGTTATGGTCTGTAGTAAATTGATGCGTATTCTGAAGAGCTTGACTGTTAAAATGAATTATTTGTGTGTTGTGTCAAAAAGTAGATAAAAACCGGATATATTTTGAGTTATCAGTTTAAGACCAAATGATTTTATACATATGTTGCCGACTATGTCAGGCCAAGTCAGAAGGTATTGAAATCTTTATACTTTTTTCTAAAATTTAAAACTTTGTTTATCTAACCGATCAATAAGTCAGGAAAGTATTGTTATCCAAACCATAATTAGCGGGGAAATTCATTCACAAGTAGTTTCAAAACTGATGATCTTTAAATTACTGTCCATCCTGGGCAATACGTGGAAAACACGTTCCAGTTTTCTGCGGTGGGAACGATAATATAATTATTTTTAAACCGCCGATTTGTGTTTGAATCAAATAACGAAGCTAATTATTTACCTGTGAAAATGCAAGTCGATTGCACCAAAAATATCCCACCAGAAAAGATGGAATTTGTAAAAACAAACATTTGTAAAATTTAATGCTTTCGTCAATTACATTTTCAAAAATTTTGTCACGCATAAATTCTATACGAACTACTGAAGACTCATATTTGACGAATTATGTATCTTTTCACCTCATCTCTACCTGAGCGTGCACAAATATACCTTATTTTCACGTGTTTGTAATAATATTCTACATTGAATTTTCCATACAAAATGAATAAAAAATGATCTCTTTGGTCCAAGATTAGTGTTATGGGGTATTAACTTTTGACGATGCATTCATGACGTCTTATTTTCTGAAAAGCGATTTTTTGAGATTTCATTTATTTACGTTTTAAATTTTTGTTTTAAGGGCTTCTTATGCAATTAATTTATCATGCTCATATTTTAGGCTAAAAACAAGGACAAATACAAAGCCTATCAATAAAAGGGTCATAATCCCAATCAACATACGGTTTTATGATGGCCTTACTCTTGAAAACTATTAGAATATGTCACAATCCTTTGCCAAAGATGAGGGGAATACCATTGGCTCGTTTTATATATGGTACATGCATGGCAAACCAACTGCTTAATACGATCAATTGGCTTGTTGAATAAAACAAATAGGTTAATGAATTTATGGAAGATATCGATTCTTACAGCCGTTACAAATTATCAAACAATGGAGCGTTGATTACTACCGTGCTCTGCATGATGTTAAAAAGCTATTGTTCTGCGTTATATCTGGCACGATAACTCCCTTTGAGTTTTAAAAAAATAAGCAGTACATTATAATCTCACGCAGTGAGCGAATAATGCTATGAAATATTTGTTCCAATTAGCAGAATGTTTATAATTTTATATGATGTGATCGGCAAACAATATCTACCGCAAATATCAATATCCCAATCAGAAATTTAATTTTGTCAAGCATGAGTCACTAATGGATCGCGCCGTTGAGGTGCGGATAGAAATTACTGAAAAGGGTGTGCTGCAATTCAAAAAATGAATGAATTATCTTGACCTTTATTTTATGGTCCTAACATTACTGTTATAAGTCGGGTATAAACGGATAATGTTTGCAAATTCTGGAGTGATTCATAAAACGAATAGTTGATTGGCCACAACTAGCTATCATTGAAACCAAATTTTTCAACCGTAAGAATTAGTTGCGGGTTCGCCATATAGCCGATTGGTTGGATTAGATTAAGTTAGATCAAATATCTACTACCAAAATTCGAGATAATAAATAAATTAGAATATTTTTCTTGCATTTTGTCCAGTTCGATAATGCATTTTCAAGTGCTTGGAAATGCAATCTCCATTGATTTCATAATTCTTATTTTCTACACTGTATTAGCTTTTCTTACATCATTATAATAATAATAAATCTTTCCTTCCCGTTTTCGATTCAATTTGCACCTGTTTAAGATAGAATTTATCTGTCTTATTATTCTATTGCACATTGAAAATCAATGGATATTTGTAATCTGCCAATAACATTTCCTTATTTATCTCGACTTACTAAGTAGTTTATCAATATCTAGTCTTGCATGCGGCTTGGTATGGCCAAGACAGATTTGGTTTGCGCAATATTCTTTTGACAAAATTTCTGATTGGGAGAACTTTAGATAATATATATAAATTTATGCGTATGTTATCTGATGAAGGGGTTGTGAGAATGCAAAAACGGCTTTAAAACTACGATAATTCCAAGTTCGTTGCACACAAGAAAGTGTCAGAAGATAATTCCTACTTCATAGAATATTTAAAGAAAAGTTGAAGCATTTGGGAATCTTTAACACAAATGAAACTCCGATCAAAATCAATTTTGTTTGTGAAGATTACACCGCACATACCGAAAACGGCTTGTTTTTATCACAATTTTCATTTTGGCATTTGGATTACTGGCTTTTCACCTGGTGAATATCAAATTAACGAAGTATGCCAATATGTTTTGCTTCGTGTAAGATGCTGATGATTTCGCATCTGAAGTTTCTATCCATTCTAAACTCTTGAGCTATTGTTTGCCAAAAATATTTAAACATATTCATTCTAAAAACTTTTCCACAAATCTGGTTTAGTCTGGTTTAAAAGTTAGAAATTAGGTACAGCGATTTCATAAAACACAGTTTGGCCTAACAAAGCATCAATGTACAGTTCTTCCACCTTTACTTCTATTGAAGGTTATAGAAGTCTGGGCCGCACCCTTGCCGACTTCACAAGCCCTCCATGCGATCAGTCGTCATGACAACTCTTCGAAAATCAACCTCTTATAGTCCAAGAGGGCACTTTCGTCACTGTGAAGAGCTATGGATACGACGGAGCAAACAAAATTTAAGCTCACGGCGGGCACATAAGTTTTTTGTTAAATACTTTTAAAATTAACTTGTGTTTATCGTTTTATTACAATTTGGTATATTTACGTATATCATCTTCACCTACAATGACTATCAAGTAAGAAAAAAGTTTGTTGAGCATGAGTCACTGATGGATCGCCCGACTAGGCTTTCATGCTTGACAAAATAAAATTACTGATTGGGTACATGGAGATTTCCTTGCAATCCCTCGCCTAACGCACATGTAAAATGTCGTGTGTATAATAGGTGTAACATATTTCAGCAAATAGAGGTTGCTTTGTTTCTTATTGCAACAATATGGAGTATACATCATTGAGATCGAACAACAAAAAAAAAAATCAATTGCCATGATAAAGTTTAATATTTCGACGTGATATGACGTACTAGTTCAGGAGAACATTCCGAATCCTTCTCATGTCTCCGACGTTTTCTCTAAGATGTTTTAATCCAGTCTGAGCCAAGTTTTATCAGATATATGCCTAATCAATAAAATTCATCAACAACAGACAAAATATTTCCCATGGGGTCATTCGTACTAGACGATCGAGTTGAATATGCATAAAATATGACATACTAGTGATTAAATTGTGAATGAGACTTGTGAAACTTAATCTATTACCAGTCAAAATTAATCTGTAGCAGGAATTTGCAAGTCCACATTCCGTTCGAAGCCTTCTGTTTATTGGGAATTAATTGAAGACGCACTGTGCATGGTTGAGTTATTTGCCAGCCTTGCCCTTTAGCGCCCCCAAAACACGTGGTTGTAGCAATAACTATTTCGCATCGTAATTGAACTGATATTTTTGGAAATATCTTATGAGAGCGTTTGCAGAAGTACTTTAAAACAATACTCCAGGCCTAACACCGGCAAAATATTGTTCCGGGAAACATTGACGGCGCTGTTTCTCTATGAGTCAGGCTCGATTACTTGTGTCTGATTGATGATTCCCGAACTTTATTAAAATATTCAGAAATGGTTTATCGCGTTTGAATACTCTCGCTATGTAAAGACTTTATACTATTAAATCAATCACACTGACATTACTACCAGCCTATTTAGCGGGCCTTGGTGCCATACTTCTTCCATAGTGGATCGAAAAACGCAGAATGGCCTTTTAGATGCTTTTAAAATACAGGCTTGCAAATTTGCGGGATTACGTGTTACTAGAATCTCGCACAGACTCTCCTAAAATTCTCACGCAGACATGGTGAAATTTTAAAATATTCATTTCAAGGAGGAGAGATTGATTCTTTGAGGTTTTTTTGCTTATTTCCTGTGTAATCCAGCAAAATTTTTATCTAATCAGTTATATCACCTTCCTTACAGGAATATAACTTGGTATTTCGCAAATTGTACAAACCTGTCGTATATAATATGCATGCGGAATTTGTTGGTTATAATGTCAACGATCGCACGGATTTTCGATTTGTTCGCTAAGTACGCCCATTAACCTATCGCATGTCTCATATCCGACAACAGCTAGCAAGGGACGTTTCTGTATATGGACTGTGCAGTTTTATTCTATGAAGGTTCCTTTTGAAGGTTATGGTCGGTGGTGAAACAGATTAGCATGAAACTACCGACTTTTCGGACAACGCGACCGCGTAGTCATCTTGCTCGGTTTTGCACGCACGCGTGTAACAAAAGTAAGGTACAATTATCGCTCATTGACAGTAATTTTACTTGACGATATTGAAATAAAGCTACAAGATCTACTTTTTTTAGCTAATTTTGGTCTTTTGATGGAACGCACCGCCAATGTCCAGTAACAGCCTATACCTGGCATTATTCTCATTAACATGACGGTTTTGAATCTTGGAAATATGTAATTACTGTAAAAAAACAATAAATATTTACCATATATTTTCCACAGTGCAAGTCGCGATTAACACAAATAAATTGAAATGATATTTCTCGATACTCACCAAATATCTGATTTGACCAACTCTATTTTTTCATTTTTGTATGATGTATGACTTTTATACATCTTTATTATCGCTGTGCGTCGATCTCCCCTAATATTTTCAAAATAACGCTCTATGATCAGTTCTCCATATTTCGATTAGGGCTGGGCAAAACTTAATCATTTGTAGATCGATTCTGATTCGGATAATTTGATTGAATCAAATTAAAAATGCCGCACTTTCACAAAGCTGAAAGCCGGAAGCGGTGCCGAAAAAGGAACGGCATTTGCTCTATTAATCAAAATATTGAAATATTTAGCTTGTATTTTCGGGTGAAATTTGAATTCCGATAGATTTGTTTTGCAAGTTTTTCGTCCGATCCTAGGAAGGAATTTATATTGAATCAAAAATGGCTTGGTTAGGCATGACCCACTGGTGGATCGCGTCGTCCAGGCGCGGGCCATCCGTGGCTTCTGCTTACGAAAATAAATTTTCTGAAAGAGATATGATTAGATTAAAGACTGATTTGAATAGTTTGTGCTGAGAATCAATTCGACTAACAGAATCGAATTGTCCGGCCATAGCTTCGAACCACAGTATAGAAACGTATGATTATAATTATGTTCTCGGGTTGGATGTTTTGGGACAGGTCTGATTGCATTATTATTTCGAAGTTGATTTGCAAGATAGAACATATTATGCAAGATATCATGTTGAATAACTAATATGTACAATTCCGGTGTCACGTAAAAAAAAATAATTTTATAGATTGAGCGGAATGATGAATAATTATGTATAGGCTGCAAAAATGAGATAAAAATGTAGCTCAATCAGTTAAGCACCTGCATGCCGTATAGAATCTATACGATTTTTATAAATTTATAACGCACTCATTGACTTTTGTAATCTTCTCTTTTTTTTCTCTTTTTTACAAATTGCGAGAACAATTGAAAACGCAACAAGGAAGCTATACGTAACACGAGAAAAATAGATGTTTAATGGTTTTAATTCAACGGTTCAGCTATAGAATTCGTCCATTCATTGGATTTCTTTTGTAAACATATTTACTGTTGCCAAACCACAAATCTAACAAATAGTTTACTCTGTTGTATTATAAAATTGTCATTATAAAATATTTCCGTGTTTTCCCCAAATCTACTATCTTTAATATTACAATATATAAGTTACATTGTATGTATACACGATCATACGGACCATCAACACCCTAACCGTGTTAATAAACCCGAAATATTTTCCAAAAGTTCTCAGTATTTTTGCATTTCGAAAGCTATTGTCAAAACATATTTTGTCAAGTATGAGTCGCTGATGGATCACGCCGCAGAAGTGCGGTCAGTCGTGCCTCTCTGCCACAATACATATCCATTGCGCTAGAGAAACTGCTTTTTCAGCTCTGTATCTTGGAAAGCTTAATAAAGCACAGTACCACATTCAGACTCCGAGTACTACATACAATTAAACAGGAGGATTAATGTATCCTTAAACGAAAAGAGAAGACTGATGGGTATTTCGTTTCTCGCTGTAGACTTAACAAGATAGTAATGTTGCACATTATTTGTCAAAAATATTTTATTATCTCTCAAGTAGTTCGTAATTTTAAAATATTTGTTGAATGGGACAGATACCACCCACTGAAAATTAATGAATTGGTTCAGGTTTTTTTTTTAATGTGTTCGCTTATAACGCGAAGTAACTGCTAGTTCGATCCATTTATTTACTGCTTCGGTCTTGCTCTAAGTTTTATTTTATTGAAAATGAATATATTAGATATAACAAGAAGATTGAAGAGCACAGACTTGGATTGCAGTTGCTCACCGACCACCCACTCTACTCTGCCCAATCAGAAATTTTATAAGAACAAGCATGCGCCACAGATGGACTGCGTCTCATCGATGCGATCCATCAGTGGCACATGCTAAACAAAAGAAATTTCTACAAAATTTTTCAAGCAACCCACGGTGTAATAACTTAATTAGGATCGTATGATACAAAATGCGTCCATGCTGAAATACCCCTCCTTTATAGGCACACGCGGGAAAACATCTGAAGTGATTTGTTGAAACATTGCGACATGTAAAAAATTCTATAGAATAATCGAAATGATGCATATTCACGTTTTCAAATTGGGGTCTGAAATGTGGATAGACCTGTCACCTGCATGTCATCTGAAATACAAACGGCTATATATTATAGAATCATCAATTATTTGAACGAGTGAAACAAAAGGAAAACGAACACGGAAGTTATACGTAACCTGATGAAAATAAAGGTTTAAAGGTTCTGCGTCGAATTAGTTAACTCATCGGTTTTTTTTTATTTTAAAATTTTCCTTTTTCCGGACCACAGCTCCAACAAATAGTTTTACTATTGTATTGTATAATAGTCATTGTAAAATATTTCCGCACTTCATTCAAATAGCTACTATAGCTACTTTGGACCTAGCCTATGCGGCGCGATCCACCTGTGAGCCATGCTTGTCAAAATATGTTTTACCAAAATATTTCTGACGGAGAAATTATTACTTAATTCCATATTTTGTATATTTCCTGATTTATGATATAGTTATCAATATAAAATTTACATACTTCCGAGTTCAAAATGAGCCAAAAAAAATAGGTCACGTACTACAAAATATTTTTAATGTTCAATGAAAAAAGGTTTTCCTGAAATTATATAGCCAGCGTGCTATATATTATTAAACGTCAATACTTGCGGGTTCATTTCACACCTACAACGTTGGTCGAATGTCAGAAAGTTCAGCCTATCAAATTGGGAAACTTATTTCAAAATCATTCAAGAAATTGTTGGGGGGAAATAGCATCCAAGAATAACAATGAATGCGAATACTTTGATCAAGAAAAGTCTTGTGTGGATATTTATACTCGCTATCCTGGAAGCCATCGGTCAGTATATTTTAATATTTTGCCTCATATAGGATTTAGCGATAAAATTGTTGGTTCCTCAGGCTCGTTTTAGATAAACTAGATCTCATCGACGCGTTCCATCAATGGCACATGTTCAAGAAAAGATGTTTCTACAAAGTGTTTTGATTGGGTGTCAATCAATCCAAGGTGTAATAACTTGATTAGACTCGTATGATACAAGAAGCTTGCCTGCTAAAACATTCCTCCTTTATAGGTACACGCGGGAAAACTTTTGAAGTTATTTGTTGAAACATTGCGTCATGTAAAAAATTCTATAGAATAATCGAAATGCTGCATATGCAGGTTTTAAAACTAGACCCTAAGATTTGGATAAACCTGCCAATAACCTGCATGTCATCTGAAATTCAAACGATTGTTAAGAATTCATTTTAGACTCATCAATTATTTGAACAAGTGAAACAAACGAAAAATAAACACGGAAGTTATGCGTAACCTGATGACAATAGAGGTTTAATGGTTTTCCGTCAAGTTATCAGGTTTTTTATTTTAAAACGTTTTCATTTTTGCCAAACCACAACTCCCGCAAATAGTTTTACTATTGTATTATATAATAGTCATTGTAAAATATTTCCGGACTTCACCCAAATCTATAGCAACTTTGGACCTAGCCTCGGCGGCGCGATCCACCTGTGAGCCATGCTTGTCAAAATATGTTTAACCAGAATATTTCTGACAGGGAAATTAATATTTAATTCCATATTTTGTATACTACCTGATTTATGATGTAGTTATCTATGTAAAATTCCTTATGTTTTTAAAATTTTCTGCAATGGAGGATTAATTAACTAAAAAATACGTTGCTTATTCCGTGGTATTGAAACTCCCGAGTTCAAAATGAGAGACAAAAAATAGGAAACGTACCACAAAATAATTTTAATGTTCAAGGAAAAAAGGTTTTTCTGAAATTGTATAGTCAGTGTGCTATATGTTATTGAACGTCAATATTTACGGGTTCATTTCACACCTGTAACATTGGTCGAGAGTCAAAAAGTTAAGCCTTGGGTTAAGAAAATTCATATCAAAATTGGTTACGAAATTGTCGGAATAAAAATAGAATACCCTAATAACAATGAATGCGAATACTTCGATTAAGAACAGTTTTGTGCTGATGATTATTCTCGCTATCCTGGAAGCCATCGATTAGTATATTTTGCCTCATATAGGATTTGGCGATAAAATTGTTGGTTCCTCAAGATTGTTATAGATAAACTTGACAAATATATTATGTTCTATTCTGTGAATTTTTCTCACAAAAAGTGTAAAACTGAGTAGGTAGAAGTTAAGCTTCTAGCGTATTTTCTGCGTTTCGAAGCAATTTGATTCGGTGATTTGAATTTATCCGAAGCACAAATTATTCTAGTTAATCGTGAATCGTTCACAGTAACAAAAACTTGCTAAATGAAGTGGAATTTGCAATTTTAATGACAAAATGCAATCGATTTTGGTCATATTTAACCAAAATCGATTTCATTATGTCGTTAAAATATTCTTATATAAGTGAATCGTATTTATAAATTTATAGTAAAAATGGCTTATCTGTTATTTTACGGAATTGAAGGTTGGATCCGATTCGAACAAATTTTTGAAATCAAATTCGAATTGCAAAAGATTCGGTAATGTCCAGCCATAATTACCATCCTAATTGAATCTGAACTTCCCAGTTTGACCAGTTCGACAGCCAAAGTCATTCGCAAGTTTTCTCATATTTACAGCGGATGAATGCTTTATTCCAACACTCTGCAACAATCAACCATCATGGACAAGATTGTCTCAAAATTGCAAGGGGAATTCGAAGGTTTTTTTCATTTATTCAATCCAAATGTATTTGCTGTTCTGTAAATATGTTGTTCATACACACTGGCATATTTAGGCGGTGGTGGGGGGGGGGACATCCCCCTTTTCCATTTCGGCGACCACGAAAATTTTAGAATGGTCTCTTAAGAGCTTACGTGCTTTACGTGCAAAAACCGAATGCAAAGAATTACCTCACAGAGGTTGGAAGAAAATATTTCAATCAAAAATTTTATTTTGTCTGGCATGCATCACAGATGGACCACATCTCGACGACGCGATTCATCAGTGACACACTGTTAACACAAATGCATTAAGATAAATATAACTGAATTAAATTAGAATAACAAACTGAATTCTATTTCTGTCAGGACGAGATCATTGAACTGCGAAAGAATACTACTAAATTGGCAGGTAATAGTACTTCATCGTTGAATATATCATAATAAACGAATCCAAAGAATTAGAGAAGCTTTGGATCATGTTTTTTTAACATTACCTCGAAAAGCAATATTTCAAGGTATTAGACTTTCGTTAAAATTAAAGATTTTGTCTTAAGCACTCTTATAAAAGATCAGTAAAATCAATGTTCATGTGCACCAATTGTAGAATGTATAAAATATGAAACCGCTTTATTGATGACATTTATGCAGGTATGTTACATCAGAGGCTCAGAGGAAAATGACATTCTTAAAGCTAATCTAACAACACCGACTCAAAGTATGGAATCGCCAACCCCCTCGTCAATCATTGAAGCTTCTGCAGGTTTGTTTCAATGAGGCGGCGATAAACAACAAATAGATTTTAGCCATTTCCGGATATGTACGCTGACTATGACATTCCGCGTAAAATTTATAAGAATTTGCCGATAGAACACTTTAGAGCCTCATGGGTCCATTGAATTATACGGCGCTCATGAAAGAGCATAGAGTTTTAAATATAATAATTTTTGTATTCGTTTGTTAAATACTGATCTTTTTTATTATCATTATAGAGTCTCCATCCCGTGAAATGGGTTCCAAATCGAATGCTGAAGAAGAAGAGGATTGTTTTAGTGCTTGTTAGTCACTACTACTACCACTGAAGTTCAACGAACAAATAATGGTAATTAGTCGTTTATTCGATTTCAAATCAGGGCAAGAAGCATCGTTTAAAAGGAGTTGAGAGGCCGTGACGTATACGGCGGAAACACACTTAAAGTGTTGTAACTAGTGCTAGGTAGAACTGATTATTTGTAATCAGGTTCTGATTCGGATTACTTCATCGAATCAGGTCGAATCGAGAATTACGTATAAATTAAAAATGTTCCACTTTCCACAATTAATAATCGCCTCATTAATCACTGTCGGGAGAAATTATTTGAATTCCGGTGAATTTACATTGTGGGTGGATCGCGTCGTACATTGGATAGATCGCGCTGCCGAGGTGCGGGCAAACCAGTTATGGTTAACACCTAGAAAAATTGCATTCTGTTTGGGATATTACCGGTTCAAATCTGATTCGAATTATTCATGCTTCGAATCGATTTTAATTATCGAATTGTAATGCTCAGTTTTAGTGGTATATATGACTTAGCGCCACACAAGGCAGGTTCCTGTCACCCACTTCTTTTGTTTTATTAAAGTTCGCGCCAATCACTGCCAAATTTGCCCTTATAGGATGCAGTTGACGATAGTTTCACTGCATAAAAGCATAGTAAAATTGGCGTTCATTTGCAGTAATTGTCTATTTCCAAAACTTGAAATTGCCTTGCATATGAGAGCCACGCCTATTATCGACTTTTGATGAGCGGGCCGAATCCCTACTTGGTCCGAAAAGTTTTTTTCGTATAGTTTCATTCTACTATCATAACGTAAAATTATTCTCAAAGAATGCTGATTTTTGTGCAGTTTTAATAAAGTGTAATTGGATTATTTTGTTCGCTACTTCGAACTTGCTCAAAGTGCGAATTGACTTAGTATCAAACAATATCGGATTCTTCTTTTAATTCGAATATTCTTTATCGACAGGACAATCTACTAAAGTTGAGATCTGGAGAAAACCAGAACTTTGGAACTCACCACCGTCGCGAAATTGCTATGGTGTCATTTGCGAAATATGACAACAAACTCAATACAATTTTGGCATTTTCAAATATCGAGAGCAGAAACTTGAATGTATCAATTAACAGTCAATAATACGTCAAAACCCGATACACTAACCTGTAAATATTCCATTTTCTCCCTTTCAGCCGTCTTTACGACAGAACTATTACAAGATACTTTAGTGCAATTCCATATCCACTTCACTGCACTTCATCATCATGCTTGAATGGAAAACTTAAGTTTAGAAAAGTTTTATTTTTTGAAAAATAAAACAAATTTTCCCGAACACACACAAGTAATAGGGTCAGAAAAGACTTATTCGGAATTTGAATCGGATTCCAATATTTTTTTTTTTTTCAAAATGATTCGAGTCGCTAATTTTATATTAATAATAAATATCCCGTTTTTACTATAAAAACTTGCTTTCGTTCTTATCATCAAGAAAATCTAGTGCTACAAAAACGAACTGTAAGATTCCAGGAACCTTTAATTTAAACTTCATTTCTGTGTGCAAAAATCAATTGGACTAAATCAATTGGTTTCATCTGAATTTTCCCTCAAAATATAAAAAAAATATATAATAAATATATAAAAAAGTTTATGTTCCTATTGGCGATTCACGATTAATTCGAATAATTTCTTCTTCTAATAGATTTGAATCACCAAATTTTTGCACTACCCTAACAAATACAATTTTTCATAAATCGCAATATTGTGTGGATTTTTTTCTTATTATCGTTCATTCTTTTTTTATTCTTTATTGTATGAATATATGTGTATCCCGATTCAAGCTAAGATCTTATTTTATCTTTATTTATCTACACGATAATTATAATATTATAAATGTTGAAGTAATCCTTGCATCTTACACAATTCTTTTTTTATTCTTTATTGTATGAATATATGTGTATCCCGATTCAAGCTAAGATCTTATTTTATCTTTATTTATCTACATGATAATTATAATATTATAAATGTTGAAGTAATTCTTGCATCTTACACAAAAACTCATTTTTCATAGAATTTCACTAAGCAAGGTCGAAAAAGCAGCGTCTAAAGGAGCCAACCAACAGCCACTCAAATAGCAAGGAGCTACTTATTACAAGATGCAGTGCCAAAACCTGCACACTTGCGGAAAACAGCCCATACAGCACGGAACCACCGTGGTGAGGTACATTGGGTAATATCTGCCCTGGGGGCGACGATAAAATCGTATACCACTTTTCGTTTTATTTTAGTCGCATCTTGACCCAGACCCCAGCAAGACCCCATACTTCACTTCAAGTCGAACAGGTTCAATGTTATTTAAAAGTCGTACGAGTTTTTCTACCCAATCATAAACCTATTTTGTCAAGCATACGTCCCTGTCTTGACGGTGTTCCAATAGTGACACATACTTAACAATACATGTTTTGGCAGATTTTCCACCTGGGTATCAAGTCGAGCCTTCCCAAGTTGTTACACCCTGGCTTGAGTGGTGGACATGAACTTGCAAACGGATCTGATGAGGGACCAAACATATTCTTGTCTTGGCAAAACAATTTTGACTGTGGTGATTCACTGATTATAATTAATATGTAAATTGTAAACCCTCACGTTGGAAAGTTGATATCAGGGACATTTACAAGTGGGTGTGTGGAAGGCATTCCCCAGCTAGTCTCACGACTCCCAAAAATTTATTAAAATCACAGAAAACAAAAATAATTTTTTTGCGCCTTCGGCACGATTTCTATATGGTATTCTTGTTCGTCAGTAAAATTGTATATTTTGCTCAATCATTTAAGTAATTAGTAAATTAATATTCATCACATATTAAAAAATTGTACGATTTAATTGTAAACATTAGTCAGCTGTTAAAGTACAATTTCTAATTCATTTATGTATTTGTTTATTTATTTTTATTTAGGATAAGCTCAAGTCAAAACCATAGCAACCTTTAATCTGATTCCAATATTATATATTAATATATCACATCTGATATCCCTTACCTTCACGTGTCACGCTTCTATTTTTCTCTTTATATTTTCATAATTCTTTAATTTTGAATTACAAACAATAGTTTGGTTGGATATTTTTCTCTTCTGATTCGCAGAAATCCAGCGGGACGATTTCGTAGTCTATCGTATAAAGATAACCACTTTTCTTCTAGGCCTAGCAATTTTGCATAACGTTAGTCTATTAAGAATGCCTCAGTCATTACTTCCACCCCCCCCCCCCCCCCCCCCCCCCCCCCTATCTTCAAATTCAGATGAGATTTTGGGCAATATGATTCTGCAAGGTATACTAAAGATTCCGATATGCACCATTAGATGCGTATTTTTGTGAAGATGATTAAATTGAAATGAAAATATCATTTTGGACAAAAACGAATTAATTGAGCATACATATATATATTGGGTGGCAAAGAGATATATTTTACAATCCATAATACAAATAGTTCAAAATTTAGTCAAGCATATGTCACAGATGGATCGTGCATGAGAATGCGAGTTCCATCTGTCACACTTGCTTGAGTATTTGAGAGGACTTTTGATCAATATGAAGAAAAAAATCTATTTTAAATCTTGATCGAATTCTTTCATCTGGATGATGCCATCGTTATTTTTATCCATTGCTTCGAATTCATCTCGTGCCATTTGTTGAATGTCGTCTGCCACATCAGAATTTTTTGATTCGTTAGATTCCTGAACCGAATCAAGCAATTCGACAACTTCTTCACGATCGTTCGAACGCATCAGGTCAGAAGCCATTTGGTAAGAAGATTCGAAATCCTACAAATGAAAGACAACGATGTAATAATTGGGGTTGAACAAATTCTAATAATTGTAATATATCATTTCCCACTGCACCTTGCCTGTCAGTAAAACACCCCTGTGGTAGCTTAAGTATTATAACAGATATGTATTTGTTTTTTTTCAAATTCATCCCACACAAGACCGTAAGCAGTGACCTAAAAAGAACCGAAGAACGGGCAAAAAGCTACTACAAGACGTATTTCCAGCAACTGCACTTTGAGTGGGTAAACATTCAAGAGAATACTGAACCAATATAATAAAATGCAGTGGGTGGTTTTTTATCTGAGTGATGATAAAGCCTACCGTTTGTTTGTTTCCTTGATTTGAAAAGCAGGAAATGCGTTAGAGCGATTCCAAAGAACCTGCAGGGTAAAAAGATCTGTGAAGAGTGATTACTATGCGTTTACGCGCCTCGACTTGCCAATATAATTCAAACATACCATTTAAATGCTTCAACCTAAAAGTCGTTTTGTGGTCTCAATATAGGTTTTTTAGCTTTAGTTAGTGCAGCAACCAAGTTCTTTTCCAATTTCCTAATTTGAATATTATTTTTAAAAAAAAATGAAAAACAAATATATATTTTACCATGTTCAAGTGAGCCATCAGTCCTTTCAAAAATTCGTCCTGATCAATATTCTTGTCCCCATCTTTGTCTAAAGCAGTGAAAGCATCTTTTGTCTCTTGCATATTGATTAACTCATCTTCGATAGTTGATCTTTCAGTTTCCTCATCTTTCAGTGTGCAAGTGTATCTTTTAGCAAACCACCAACCAGCTAAAAAGAAAGTTCAACAACACTGTAACCAAAGTGCAGTGAAGGGAACGCTCACTGACAGTACTTTTGAAAATAATATTGAAACATAGAAAAATCGACTTTCGATGTCCAATTATGGATTATAGATGGAAAGAACCTCCAAGGCGCGTATTCATTTCCTGCGTCCCGTAAGATACGACTAAACCGAGGCACTCACTGCACTCTGCATTGATTAAGTTCTGTTTGGCATGTTTTTCATTTAGCGAGCACATTTTGGTCCTATACATTAACAAGGTTTTTGGGCCGATATAAGGACCAATCCAATTGAAAAATTTTTGCCAACACATCTTTTCTTGAGTATGGGACACTGATGTATCGCGACGACGAGACGCGGCACATCTGTGGCACATGCTTGACAAAGAAAACTTTTTGATTGGAATAGTCGTTTCTGTTTTCATTTGCCACTTCCGGCTTTGTTTAGAAAACATGTTATTAAAAAAAATCTATCAAGGATTGAACTTGAAAAAATCTTACAATGGTAAGTTATAACTGGGTGTCCATTTCTACACGTCTTGCATCCACAACAGAAAATATTGCATCCGTGGCCTTTTCCGCTTCCTGATCCACAACATTTCTGTCCTCGCGAGAAAATCGAATGAACTTTACTGCAGTCTTTGCAGAATCCTGAATTTGTATGATATAAACACAATTACATATACAAATACAAAAACAAATCCTCCGGTAAGATCGCTAAATCAAAAAATATTGATTTTCCTTCCTGGAAAATCTCTTCTCTTCTCTCAACAACATACTTAAAATTAGTCCATTTTCGGGAATTACTCTCATCAAAACTAATGAACCTATTATCGACATTTGACCGACCATACATGCATATGTACCTTTTTGGAAGAGAGGCGATGAAGGGGTTAGGCAATAGGCAAGACACGTTTATGGAATAGGACACATTCAAAACACGTTATGGCAGAACACTATTCTTACACCATGATGTGTTTGAAAATCGACTCATTCTTGTGTGTTATAATTGTGTTTTTGAAATATGAGATAATATTTCCAGTGTGCAAAATGCAACGCTAAGGCACATATGTAACTTTTAATTTGAAATGACAGATTTGAAAACTAACTTTGGCAAAACAAGAGCCACAAATTAAACGCAATCCACTTGGCAGGTAGCTGTAACACTTAACAGGTACAGTCACTACAAAACTCCGTGCCTAACGGTTCTTGGGTTTAAGCCCCCCCGGTAGGTTCACGGGCAAGTCGTAGCAAATAATTCTAAAATGCATAAAATATGTAAAGCTATCTATACAAATATTTACATCAATAGATATAGATATAAAAAATAAATATTAATACACTGTGAAAAATGCAGTAAAATAGCCATTGTAATTTTACTTAGTTATATTAAAAACAACTGTATCATAGCGTATTTTGGCCTGGGCTGTTGTTGATACGCGCAGCCCGGAACTGAAATCTCATCAACACGTCTGTTCAGAATTTTGAAATTATACGATTACTGCAAATGAATGGTAAATTTACATTACTTTTGTCGCAGTGTTTAACTAGTATCCTAATTTTGTCGAAGCATCTTTTGTTGAGCAGGTGTCACTAATGGATCGCGTCATGAGACGCGGTCCATATGTGGCGCATGTTCGACCAAAAAAAAATTTGATTGGTATTTACTTACCATGAGATCCTCGACCACAGCAGATCGCTGATGTGTAAATCACGGCGATGGTCAGCAGCACCAAACAACACAATATAACTTTATTCATTTTAAGTTTTTTTGTAATAAACTACGGAAACATATTAAATAAAAAAAATATTTCTGTCAAGTATGGACTATTGATGGACAGCGCCTTAGTGACACATTCAGACAACAGCCTATATTACGCCGGAAAAGTCATTTTATAGTTTTACTTCAATAGCACAAAGTAAAAATATTGTCGAAAAATGGAAATTTTATTGTATTTTTTCATATAACCCAGCATTGACAATTTTTCTTATTTTCACTTACATCTGATCGCCCTTCCCTTATATTTATTTTTATCTATTTTTCATTTTTTTAATAATTTTCGCAATCCGGTAAATGAGAAACAATAAAAAATTACAATTCCTATTTGCTGTAACATTTTTCCAATTTTACAACAAAATACCATGGGTCAGATGAGCGCAACGACCTTATAAGCTGCTTTAAAGCGCAGTGAAATCGCCACGATTTGACAGTAATTAAGCTAGACCATATCGTAATAAAACTATGTAATCATCATTTCGGCCAATTATGGGCCGATAGCCGATCGAACGCACCGTTAAAAATTGACTAGTACCATGAAAAACAGCTTCTTCTTCTTTAAACGGCGAAGCCGATTAGAAAATTTTTTCAGAACAACTGTTCAATGGTATAGCGGTCCGTCCCCCATTGGCCCATGCTGAAAAAAAAAACGAATTTCTATTGAAATCTGAGACTCAAAACAACTCAGCCTATAATGCCTGATCTCTAACTTAACAAAATGAATGAACATTGCTTAACATGCTAAATGCGCTCAAAGGACTTTTCTTCAATTCGGCTCTGCTATTCATCATACACTGCAAGAAAAATGCACAAAAATCACCGTGCTTTTGAGAGTAATTTCACTTGGTGATATTAAAATAAAACTATTAAAACGGCTAATTAGGTCCAGTTTGGATTGTTGATGGAACGCGCCGCCGAGGCGCGATCCACCAACAGTCTAAACTTGGCATTAATCTCATAAACAAAGCGATTTAAAATTTTTGAAACGCGCAATTTTTGAAAATGAATGGTGAGTTACTGCACTTTTGTTGCAGTGATAAAGACAAACAATAAATAAATTTGCATATTGAAGCATATGTTTCAATGCGTCACTTGGATTGTCTTCGAAACCAATTTTTTAAATATAGACTCATATGCTATGCATTGGATTTTTCTTTCCTCCTTTCTTACTTGACAATTTATGTCATACCACGTTGAGCCCATGTATGAGCCATTTATGTTAAATTAAGTCTAAAGACATAATCCATACTGGGTTATTTATCATAAAGAAATGAATATTGACCGAATAATGCCAGGAAAGTAATTTAATATTTTAATGTGTGGGATTAAGATATATCCGGCGACGAATAGAGCTCAACGAAGAAAATGATTTGATCCATTGTTGTTACCGTTGGAATCAATCGCATTGGTGTTTCATCTGAAACAAAATCTTATATAATAATATATTCTGTTCGAAAAATTAGGTTGTAATTTTACGGTTCAAAATGTAATTTTCTGAACTATATTTTTTCAAATTTACTTATTAAAATATTGGGCGGTTCCGAACAATGAAGTTTAAAAAGTTAAAATAACGGTGAAAAATTATGTGGATACTTGTTCACTCAATTACGGGTCTCTTCCCATTGTTAATCCGATTTTTCACAAGTATGTGACATATGTGACATATGCTTGGAAAAGAAGGTTTATGATTGGGTTTCATCGCTATCTCTGTAGTTTTGTGATAACGAAAATATTTTTTTCGGAATGGACTCAAATACGAAAATATTTTAAGATTTTTAACTCGATCACCAAAAGACACGTTTTTTAAAATGTGGCATTCCCATTTATAGTGGTTTATAAACATATTTTCCTCAACCCAATGACGAATATGCATAAGAAGCAATCGCAAAAATCTATATTTTGACATATTCAAGGTAATGTACAACTATTCATTTGTTTTAGGTCAGTGTTTCTCAAGCTGTGCGCAACGCATCAGTGTTTCTGATGCACCGTGAGTCAACTTTTTCGAAACGTCAAAAGTTTACAATAAACATATTCAATTGATACATCTCTGCCGATTATGCACATAAGTCCATTGTATGGGTCTTTGCTAGACTCCTTTGTTATCGATCTATCAGACTCAGCATTTCATTTTTATTCTGAAGTGCGCAATAAACATATTCAATTGATACATCTCTGCCGATTATGCACATAAGTCCATTGTATGGGTCTCAAGAACTTTACTAGACTCCTTTGTTCTAGTTCTATCAGGCTCAGCATTTCATTTTTATTCTGAAGTGCACAAGGGTGTGTAGGGCTTTTTTCTCGTTACATTTCCAATTTCACTTAGAGAATTAAAATGTTGAAATTCCTTGCACAATAATACGTACAAATATGTCAAATTACCCAAATTTCTCACCGACGCCTGCTTGACGCGATCCATCTCTGACCCATGCTTGACGAAAACATGTCTAGGCAACAGTTCCTTGACTAGGTTCCCGGAGACAAAAAGATAAATCTTCAATAGTATTAATATGGATTATCACTGGCGTGGGGCATGTCCCTCCTTTCGTTTTTGGGGACTTTTCCATCCCAAGATTTTGGCGGTCACTCCAAAATTTTCTTTAAAAAGGTAAAATTTTCGCTTATCTTCGGCGCGACATTGCTTTTTGTAAAAAATTTTTGTTCTCCATTTGTCAACAAATTAGAACTGCAAAAACTACCAAGAATAATTTCGCGTGCGATCGGCACGCAACTTTTTTTTCAAAAAAAAACAGGAAAATTTAGATCTCGACTTTTTAAGATTTCCGCCGCCACTGCTAATTGTGCTACGACTCATGTAAACATTGATCACATCATTACATTAATGAAGTTTTTTTTTTAAGGAAATTTTAATATAACAACAAATTGCCAAGTGTGAACAGGCTGTGAGGGACACGGGGAGAAAATCGACTTCATCAGCAAAAGAAAACAAGCATATTACGCTGCCCAACAGTGATCGTCGTCATCTTTATCGACCACAAGACATGAAGCATATCTGAAATAAAGATATTAGAATGAATTCGTAACCCAGTAAGAGATTTAAGGCCGCACTACACGTTTGCGGAGGTTGCGTTTTTTCTTGGTTTGTTTTACGCAAGCGCAATGCTTTCATAGCAAACCATGCATGGATTTACTTACGTTTTCCAATGAAACAGACCGGTTTGCTATGAAAGCTAACGCAGAGTGCTCATTTCTTTTTTGAGTTTGTGCTTTGTAGGCATGTGAACACGATTAACGCAGAGCAATCCAGACGTGTATTGTCGTTTTTATTTTTTACCAGAAACGTAATGCAACGCATCGGTAAGACAACTTCACGTGTATGGTGGCCTTTATTTTGGAGAAGAACGTTTTTCTATGTCTCCACCATCTGTGGCACGTGCTTCACAAATTAAAGTTTTTAATTGGGATAATCAAAGCATGTATAAAACGCTATATCATTTTGTTGACAAAACTAAGGCATTTTAATGCAAGCAACCCTGAGTTAAAGCAATTAAGCTTTGTAGATGTGGGGTCTTAGAATTTCCCTCACATTTCCTGCGTGTCGTAAGAGGCGACTAAAAAAAGTAAAGAAGTGGTAAATGGTTTATCACCGCCCAAGTAAATGCCACTTGCTGAACTTTACCATAGTTTAGTTCCATATGGAATGTTTTTAGCTTAGAGTTCTGTTTTGGGACTGCCAATTCTTTTTAGACACCAGAGTGAATTTCGATAAATAAAAATAATTATAAACAATTTAAAACTGTTTTTATGTTAGTTATGCCAACTTTATTATGTGCGCGATGTAGCTCTGCTCGTTAACTCCATAAAATGGATGAGCCATTGGTCCTAAATCTGAACTTTACTTTGACGATTTAGTTCTATATGTGTGTTATTTACAGCTCAGATTGCTGTTTTGGGACTGTCAGTCCCTTTTAGCCAGTAGAGCAAATTTCGATAAATAATATCATCTTTGAAACCATCTTTTAGATGAGTTTTATCCCAACCTAATTACGTGTGCGATATAGCTCTGCTCGTGAACTCCGTGGAATAAATGTGCCATTGGTCCTGAAGCAAAAATTGGAACATCACCCCCACCATGAGTTGCCATTTTAGAAGGAACTGCAGTTTGTTGTCGATATCCTCGAGATGCTGGAATGAATAAGATAATAGTAGCTGGATGAATCGGAATGGTAATGCTGTGGTGTTCAGTTGTGACTTATTTTTGAGTTTTCATTTGGCATTTAACGAAATACAACAGTGCAGAATGAATCAATATTTCAAAATAAATCTCAAAGGGGGGTTAAAAAACAATAGTGCCAATAGTTGGCGACCGTATAATCTTATGCTTTAGGCATCATAATTTTCGGGGTGTTAAAAATTTTTTATGACGTGAATGCTCGAGTATTTTTCTTATTTGAGGACATTCTATAAAATTTTGACACGATTGTTGGCAAAAATTGTGTAACATTATATTCGTGGAAATAATAGATAAGAATTTGTGTTTGGTTTCAAAGTGTCGGCAAATATGCATCCCTAATTTGATTTCAATTTCAGTACTTTCAAACCTGCTTAATGTCTTCTGACACACGTAAGACATGGTAAATCAATTTGAAGATTCGAATCGATTTGAAACACAGATTACTCGGATCAGTCATACACAATCAGCCGATTAATTTATTTTAAGCATAAGCCACAGATGGCTCGCGCCTTGACGGCGCGATCCATCAGCGTCCCATGCTTAACAAAAGATATTTCCATAATTTTTTTCTGTCTGCGTGCGAACAAAAACCTACAAAATGACATGGCAGTTACAACTTTGAGATGTAAATATTTTGATGATTGAGCAACCATTTAAGATATAAAAATGGACCAATTGTCCGTCGATAAGGCGGAATACGCGGTGTGTTTCGATTCGTGAATATATCCAAATCCGATTCGAATTGAAAATCTCTAGCTACAAGCCTATGTTCCCCATTATGACGCCACGAACGCTGAAAAATAATGCTGTCGGTTACAATATTAAAAATCCTATCTGGGCTCATGTTCAAGTAGCAGCATATATTACATAGACAACTTACTCGTGTCCACATCAGTCAGATCTTGTCTGACCATTGTAGCTTTAGGATTCATTTGAAGTTTTAAATACCCTCGACCACCTTCTTGGTAAAGCGGACCATTTCCATAAAGTATTGATGTATATGGCTTCTCATCCATCGATAAAGTTAATTCATCATCAGCTGCTAAACCTGAGTTAATTTTTTAGATTTTCTTGTTTGATAGGGACATTATAACCCTGTTACATTGTTGGTATTTAATAATTTGCTGCATTTTTATTACAGTATATAATGAGAAAATAAACTTAAATAATACGCCAAGTTAACCTATTGTCAAATATAGGATATTTTTATGCATTTTCAATAAAATGTACAGTGTGACGAATAGCGAATTTCAATCGGAAATTCTTACAGTCTCAAAGTTTCAGAGAGCTAATATCTGGTTATCGCAAATTTTCGAATTCTTATATAGCGTTTCTGTCTGAACTTATACTTTTGATTGTTTATTATGTGGGTTCCGTAAATATTGTTATCACTTGAGGCCTAAATAATTTACCAAATACTGAGTTTCCCCTGACTGCTCTCCCTCCCAGAGTCATAGTATGACTGTGGTCAGCAGTAACAACAATCAGAGTATCTTTCTCCAAAGTCATGTTGAGTGCTCTCTCAATTGCGTCATCAAATGCAACCATCTCATGTAGAGCTTCGTAAGCACTGTTGCCATGATGACCGTGATCTTGAAAGCAATGAAAAATATTGTGACTTGTATTGTTCATTAACAAAAATTTTATTAACATCACTTGGCCTGGCGCTGATACACAGGGGATGGAAACTGCAAAATATTTCAGCGATGAATACTTGGATAATATAGTTGATATTAGCAGTTCTTAAAGGTTTAAAAGTAGACCGAACTCATGTTTTACACCTTCTTGGGCCCTAAAATTGTTTTACCTTCAGAATTTTAATTGTCCAAAAATACGCTGGGTGCGTTCAATATGACATCAGGCATTGGACAACTTAAGCCCGTTCCCCTATTAAAATTTCTTAATCCACTGCATTTGGCTCGTGTTGTTCCAATGATGGACAGATTTCAAATAGTTTCTTTCAAGCTGTTATGCATGAGTATCTATAATTAACTTAACAAGTCATGTCCATCTGTATTTTAGTGTTGACGTTTGACTTTGATCGGAAATCATTTTTTTTTTTTTTTTTCAATAAAAGTGCTAGAATAAATGTAACGATATACATAGTTTCAATCTCGAGAGTTTAAAAGCAAAATAATGATATTGTTTCTTACCTATCCTTCCACCTTCTACAAGAAGGAAATATCCATTTTTGTTCTTTTTCAACATTAGTAGAGTTTTTTCTGTCATGTCAGCAATACTGGGTTCATTATTTTTTCTGTCGACATCGTATTTCATTTCTGCTCGTTCAAACAATCCTGATTAAATTTTTAAAATATAGTTATATTATATATAAAAGATCTTTGAGAAAATCAATTTACTCCAGAAATTTTCTGATAATTCAAATGGGAGAAAATCTCCATAGAAATGTATTAACACAACAGGTTCATTCGAACATACGTCACTGATAGATCACGCCGTCAAGGCGGGGTCTATCTTTGACAAATACTTGATAAAATAATTTCTTATCGCGAGAAGTTTCCAATTAATAACAGCGCTGTAATTTGGTGTAGTATTGCAGCAAATGAACATCGTTCGGCTAACAAAAATACAGTTTTGCACTAATCTGTAACGACAAATCTAAATATTTATGTATGGTTTTGTAATTTGGCAAAAGATATTTATCTTATTATTATTGTTATTTATATAGGGATTATACCTAGTAATTTATCTGTTTTTAATGGATCTACGCTGTCAAATTGTTCTTTATTCCAAACAAATTTTCTCGTTTCTCCTCTTTTTGTATCTTCAATCCATTCCCTTATCATATCTCTACCGTCTTTTCTCGTGCCTTTCATTCTGCCGTATTCAACATCGCTCGTGTTCTCAGATTGAAATTCTCGCCTTCCACCACCTAAAACGACCTGGCAATAAAGACATATTGGGAATATGTTGACTTAATGATTTTATTCCTGAGCGATAGCAGTGATGAAATACAAAAGTATGCTAATGAATGGGCGGGAGATTAGTATTCCAAAATCAAAGTACGAAACAAAAAATAAATAGATGGGTAATAGTAGAAGAAGGCTAGTTCATTGTAATAAAATACAAACATATTTTCGCCAATCTTAATTACCGTAAACATGTCAGATTTTTCACAAAATTGAGTAGCAATGTCTTTACACCCTTCCGCTTTATCTTGTGCAGTCATCTTTGCATCATTTGTCCAATCTCTCTCTGGCGAATGAGCATAGGCAGCCGCAGGAGTGCCATCCGTGATTTCAGTAGTGGTAATCAAACCAACAGATTTCCCTGAGAGAAATGAAAAATTGGATTGGCTACGAATATCTCTGGTCATCCAGACGCGAGTTCGAATCCCGTGATGATTGTGTGCGAGAGGTTTGCTTGACGCCTCACCGGTGCACGGTGGTCCGCGTAAGCAATGCTTACGGATTCTTCCACCAACTCCACACACAGGAAAAATGAAAAATAACTGAAATCGTTACTGGTATCTGCACCAGAGGCAGTGGTTCGCCATATGATTAAGCTGTATCCTCGGCTTTCCTCTCCGTCAGAATAAAAAAAAATGTCTTATCCCATCTTGCTCTCTCGATCGTACGTAGCGATGATATATAGTCGATGTACGTAATACACTCTATCGAAAATTCTCCAAATTTGTCATTTTTTGACAATAATTTTACTCAGTGATATTGAAAAATGATAAAGTGACTTGTTTTCAATTATGAGCTGCTGACAGAACGTGCCACCCGGGAATAATACTTGGCACCCATATTTGAAATAAATCTCACGAACTTCAAATTCTAGAAATATAGATTTATTGCAAATCGACGTCAATTTACCGCACTTTTGTCACAGTGCAGTCACTTATCAAAATCGGTAATTTTATTTTGTCAATCATTGGACACAGATGACCCACGCCTCAACGGCGCGATCCATCAGTATCCCATGTTTAACAAAATATTTTTCTTTGAATTTCAAGTCTTATAGAGGGGTAAAAGGATGAAAATCACCTTTCTCAAATGCTTCCTCTGCAATTGTAGACAGTTCGTTTTCTTTTGCCGATTTACAATCTTTTCTTGTAGCTTTTCCAGATAATCCTATTATTCCTTGTTTAGTTTTAACACCAGTAAGAAAAGCGGTAGCTGTGGCAGCTGAATCAGATACCTGTCTATCTAAGCTGTATGTCTAAATGATTGAATTAATCAAGTCTTTTTTCAATGATTTATATCTATGCAAATTCAGACTGAGCAAATCCGAATCAATCCGAATCCGAATCGGATTCGGGTGATTTTTTCAAATCGGATCGAATCACCAATTTCATATCAATACCAAATATGCCATTTTTAATATACCGATTTGTTTCCATCACGAAAATCAAGTAATTTATAGATAGAACAATATTAACATAAACAGATTCGAATCCAATGTATTTTCAATTTACAGTCCATGTCTGAGAGCAAAAAGTTTCGCATTTTAATGGCATAATACAATCGATTTGATCAAATTAGACCCAAATCGATTGCATTTTGTGGTTAAAATCAAAATTCCACCTCATTTTGCAGGTTTTGTTCCTATGACCGATTCACAACTAATTCGAAGCAACTGCGCGAATTACCGAATCGAATTGACCACTCCTAATACCGCCGCGACGGTTTTTGAGGAATGGAGTCAAAATGAACTTCTTATCGAAAAATATGGTGATGCGTTTTGTTGAATATTTTTGTACTTAATGGATCAGACTTTATTTTGTAGTTCTGGGTCGTTGCGTGGTTCTTGGTCGTCATAAAAAGACTTATGAGTACGAGGAAAGCATTACAAATTTCTTCGATAAATAGGAAATGCTTATTTATATGTGATTCATAAGCGAGACAAGATAGAACAAATGTAAACTGGAATTTTCCTGGACGATGGTCAATTGAGTACGATTTTTAGGTATTTTGCGATTTTGCGAAAATATTCGAAATTGTTCTTCTATTGTCGTTAAGACAAACCAAATTTTCTCCGCAAAAATATCGCAAAATTAATTTTTTTGAATAAGTCACAGATGAACCTTTTTTTATTGAAATTCACTCTGAGCAAGGCCGTACTAAGTGATCAAAGGAAACCAACTAACGGCCACTAAATAGCAAAGAGCTACTATTATACCAGTATCAGCCAATGCACTCTAAACAGAAACACGGAAAAACCCAAATGGAAATGCCTCTTACGATACGACAATTCTAAAGTCTGTACCTACAAGGTGCTTTCTTGGCAAAGGATATTTAAATCTATTTTTACAGGGATGAGACAAACATATTTCGTTTAAAGCGATATAGAAAAGTTTTTGGATGGACGATTGCCTGAATTCATCCATTTCGATGTTTCTAATAAAGCACAAATTTTTTTCACCTTTGCCAGGCCAACATGTGGAAATTTATCCATAGCTAAATCATATTCTTCGCCATTTTGGCCCTTCAATTGTCCTTTCAATATTCTTCCAGCTGTAACCGTAGGCATTCCCATTCCATCACCTGAAATTGCACAAAAATATCACAAGACTTATTATTTATATTATATATATTGTTTGTATTTATATGAATACACTGTGATAAAATTCCATTAAAATCACTGTCCTTTGGCATTTATTTTGCTTGGCAATATTGAAACTAAACTATGCAAATTTTGGTCAATTATGAGATAGGTTTGGTAACGTTCCATCTGTTGATGGAATATGCTGCCAAAGCTCAACAGTTCATACTCAACCTTTCTCCTTCTCAGGTGGTTTTTGATTTCAGCAATGTGCAATTACTGCGAATAAATGGTAAATTTACTGCACATTTTACAGTGTACTACAAAATTAGTGAAATTGTTACAGCATAAATAACGTAGTTTAAAATACTATTTTACTTTATCTTGGCAAGGTTTTTATATTTTATTGTTGAATCTGATCCTCATCGAAATATCTTTATTTGGTCCAATGATTCTAGACATTCGTCCCAGTCAACTAAATTATCCTGCAATTTAAAATGTTTCCTATTTTGTACGACATCAGACACAAAAGCTTCCTAAAGTAAGTTCTAAAGCTTACCGACAAATAATATAACATTCTTTGCTCGATTGCGATTCAAATATTGAACTTCTTTGGCTCTTCTTAACTCTTTTTTCGCCTTTTCTTCCCAAAACTCAATAGACTCTTCACCTTCAATGGATCAAAAAAGAGTAAAAATAATCGAAGAACCGTGTTGGGGAGTCAACATTTGGCGTATTAATATTATATGCCGTCTTTAAGCCTGCTGAGGCAAAGCTCAGGCCCCCGTCAGATAAATTTTACCTAAGTGAGTTTTACCAAGTAGGGTTCACTGATGGATCGCGCCACCAAGGCGCGGTCCATCTATGACCCATGCTTGGCAAAAGAAATCCCCTATTCAAAATAACTGCTTGAATGTTACAAATTGGTATACGGCTCCAAGTTGATGGCTTATGTGATCTGTATTTGAGATCCTGGATCACAAAATGTAACTAAACTTCAGAAATTCTCGCTTTTGACTACTCGCATAACTCTAACATTATTTAAGTCTGGTGTTGGCAATTCTAGCCGAAAGTACCGAGTTAAACTAGTATAAATATTTTACTAAGTTCATTCTCAAAGTACTTAGTATTAAAATTCGCCCAGAGCAAGGCTGCGGGAGACATATCATATACTTGAGAAGTCTTTTGAAACCACTAAAGCGCAAAGATCTACATGGATTTTACTTTTATCTGGTTTCTCAGATGTCTGATTCGCCTTGTTTGACTTTTATCAAGTTTTTTGTTTGAAGTTTCACCGAGTTATTTCGACCTCTAAAATTTTTAACATTTACTGGGTACTTGTTTCACAAAATAGTAACATATTATGAAAACTGGGTAAATCATATATTTCTTATAAAAGCTTGTGAAACAGACAATTTGGTGACGTAAATTTACAAATATTTTGAAAATATCTAATATACAGTAAAATCAGGTTTTTAAGCAAGGTACTACCTAGTTTTGAAATTTGAACTAGGTTACTTAGTAATACTTGAGTAGCTTTATGGTAAATTCGTTTTACTTTACCAGTTCAAGTAACTTTTCATTTTTTCAGCGCCGAAAGCATTCTATTATGATAATAGATAATATACGAAGGCAACATAGAAACAAAAAGATTAAAATAAAATATACACAATATTAATATCACAAAACTTTTAATAAGTTAAACAATACAAGTGCAAAGAAATCAATAAAACAGCTAAGAAAAAATAACAATTTGAAGGTTACTAGAAAACCAAAAAATAGGTTACCATCAATAGTGAGCTCACCTGAATCGTTTGTTGTACTTCTTAAAGTCAGAAGTAACAAAAAACTCATTAAAAATATCGCTTTGCTCAACATGATGTTCTTGAATAATTTTTTTCTGATGTTATTTTGAATTACTCGACAAAAAGCAATGGCCTGTATAAAAGAAATAATTCATAATAATTTATTCGGTAGTAATCGGTCGTCTAAAATACAAGACAGATAAGCATTAGGTAATTGTCCTTTTCTGTTACTTACTGTTAATTTGTTCTAGTCTACTAATATTTTTTTTATTATTTTTTAAAATTTGTTCCAAGCGATAATATAATAAAGTGCAGTGAGTATTATTCGCTCCGGACGATGTTACAACCATCTACCACTTTGCAGTGTTAATCACTTATAGATAGCGTTCATGGCAATATGAATTCATTCTTCGACGATTCGGGTTATAAATTCTCTGATCACTTTTTTTTATTATCCAATTCTCTTTGAACAAAACTAAACTGACGGCGAAACCAGGGTCGGAAAGAGGCAAATTGAGAAAGCGGGGAATATTCTACACAAGATTTTTGGAAATTTACATGAAAATATCGTTAATAATCAAAGAAAAGTATCAACGAAGATTTGAGGCATTTTACCACTTTTTTACTATGCTCAACTATAAAATCATCAGACTAATATAATACTAAATAATTCTCACAAATTTATCATATTTGTTGCTTGTCTTTCCAACAAAATCTTTTCAAGTATAACAGTCAAATTTGTCAACAATTTGAAAAACGCAACATTATTGCCCCTAATGACCCCCTCGAGGCAAATATATTGTGACATGTGACGTGGAGGCATTAAAATTATACCTATTTTTGTTTTAAAATTTTTATGAATGAAAAAAAATCTTCCAATAATGGTATCGTATGTGATCGGGCCTAAAATAGCATCTACTCGATATTGCCCGTTAACTCCACATGGGAAATTTTATCAATTCGTTGATGGATAATGCCGCCAGAGCAAAAATTTCGTTTTCTCGCAAAAATTCAATTCGCTTTTATTTTAACAATTTACAATAAATATTTTGATGAATGGACATGAGAATTCTGACTTCGAGTTTCCTGTTAGAAATATTATTTTGTTAAGCATGAGCCACAGATGCACCGCGCCTCGGCGGCGCGATACATCAGGGTCTCATACTTAACAAAACGTGTGTGTGCTCATTATATCTGATTAGGTTACAGCTGAAGAGGTAATCTCATACATTGTGGTGCAATTCAATGTATATTGCCGACGACCGAGGGCAACTACAAACATATTCTATTGAAATTTTTAATATTGGTTGTTAATAGTATTTACAAGAATAATTGTACAACTGGAGAAGGTAAAACGATGTACATTAGACCGACGGTTAATACACATCGTTTTACCACTATCAGTTGTGCTTTTATTTTTGTAAATACCATGGAATTGCCTGGCGTCAAGCAGTCGTTATTGGTTATTAATGTTACTTTACTTTCAAGTAAAAACATGAGAGGAAAAAGGTCGTTCCTTAGCTGACGAATCGAATATGTTGAGATTGTGGAAATTTGTCACTTTCCATAAAGTGGTAATTCCATTGTTCAATAGAGAGACGTAATATTTTTTCCCAAATGTGTAAATGCTAATATTCAAATTTTTAGAGTTAAAAGGAAATGCGTCATTTCATTGTGTTGAAATTATGGAAGAAATTTAACATACGATATATTTTACTCGCATTTCCTGGCGATATGAATTCTGCACACTGTAATAAAAATGCTATAAAATCGGTGCTCTTTGACAGTAATTTTATTTGATCCTTTGAGATAAAACTGTACAATAAACTTTTTCAGCTCATACTCTCATCAATAAAGATTTATTGTAAAGTAAACAGTAATTCTGTGTCACAGTGCACATCTATAGATCTGTAAAACATTTACATACAAATTCTCATATATCAAACGATATATAACATTAACTTAACAATATGAATCGTGTGTAAAACCAGGGGGCCATCCCACATTTTTGAAAGGAAATCGTAAAGACGTGGTAACATGTGTGTTATTCACGAATATGAGCCGATATTTAAAGAATTGCCAACCTGAAAATTTTTGAATGTGAGATGAAGCGCTTCGGATACGTGTCATAGTATGGAGAATATCAGATTATTTGGTGGTGAAGATTCATAGTTTTCTCCGATGGAAAGACAGATCATGTATAAAATAATGGCAGTTCATGTCCCTGAAACTTTCGCACGTACAATTTGATTTAAATTTTCTATCAGATACAAACTATGGATACGGAAAGTGAAAGTAGCATATTATAGATCTTGTTTTGAGCGATGCAACCATTTAATATTTTTTGGGTCCGGGAAAATCGACTATGTGTAATTGTACAAATATATTCGAACTATTGCTTTAATTTTTCAAAAATAGATAATAAAGCCAGTAAATACCGAAAGAGATGAAAAAAATCTTCATTTTCGCGTCATTTTGCTTGTTATTGTTATTTGCTGTCTCGACTATAAACGGAAAATGTTGCGGTCGCGGGAAACACGGTGAGTATGTTATGTTCATAATTAACTATTTAGTTATTTAAGAAAACCATAATTTTAGTAATCAATTTTTGCGAGGACTCAATGCCTCTTTGTTAAGTTTTGCCATATCAGAAAGTTTTATTTTGTCAAGCATTGGTCACTGCTAGACTCGTCGGCGCGATCCATCAGTGCCCAATACCTAACAAAATTCTCGATAATATGGTGGCATTGTGACTGTCTTTGAAATCGAATTTATCTTTGGAAGTACGCCTTTAGTAACACTTACGACTTGACTTCAGGGTTTTGTGAAGATTGTGCCAGAGTCAGTTTGTTTGGACATAGAAAATGTTGTGGATCTGGAAGTGGATATGGACATGGTTGCAATATATTCTGCTGCAACTGTGGTTCGTGTAGAAAGGGACATGCTGAAATAATTTGTGAGTGGAATAAGAATCGAGTAACTTAGCATTCATACTAGTAATTGCAATTATTATCATTAGTTATTATGTTAAATACAAATAACTATTATTAGGTTTTTAACACAGCGATGTAGAAGTTTGAATCTTTGCGAACGCATGAATCTGCCGGCGAAATTTTGCTGTACCTTTAACAGATCAATTTCCTTTTGAAGTTCAAGATGAGAACTGTTCAAAACTAATGAAATATTATAGACCTGCCATTATTTGAAATTCGAATCTGATTCGGATTTTTTTCACATCGGATCGAATCACTTCACTTCACATTAACAATAAATGCCTGGTTTCACGAACACAGCGTATCCTCGTGATCAAAATAATAAATTCACAGCTATGAATTTACCAATAACATACAAACAAACAAACTCTTGAAGATCCACACTACATCGCTACGGAAACAAATACATTTGGCTAATGATAACAAATTTTTTGGTCCATTCCATGATAATTTAATTTTTCATAATGTTCACTAGTTTTCGCCTTCATGTCTGATGTTCGAGCTGATACCTTGCGCTTTGAATCAACGAATTCATTTGCCTGGTTGGGCGCTGATGACCTAGTAGTTCAAATGTCGCCATCGCACGTTGAAGATCTCGGGTTCGAGTTCCGGCGAATCTGGCTCGTTGATCGATGCCCATCACTCAACCCAAGCTGTAATAACTTGGGTAGGCTAAGCCGAACACGAAAGATCATATCTTTCCGATAAGTCTAACCTTGCCTACTTCAAGGAGTGGCTACAAAAAAAAAACCATTCGTAATATCGTTATGCGATGCGTCATAAAAGGAATTAATTAGGAATGAACCGAATCTAGTATAACGCAAAAAGTCAACCATAGTGTAATCTTTATATTCAGATTCCAAATATGGTCACAAATACCACGGCAAATACACATGTAAGCAAGGTAAAAAGTATTATCATGAGGATGAACAAGAAAGCGACAGCGATAGAGATACGTGGGAAGTTTTTAACAAAATGGACAGAAACGACGATGTTGCTATCAGTCCAGATGAATTTTTGGATGCAATGAAAGCGCGTTTGCTGGTAAGATTACAACAAGTAAAATTCATTATCAGTTTTAGACCACTGATTGACTGATGCTAAATGATTTTTAGGACTTTTGATTATTTTGCTGCTATTTTAAGGGCTTGAGAGAGTAATTGCCATTTTTCCGAATATCGATTTTTACATGAATATCGAAGTCTATCTTTGATGCACCCCTGCCAGTAAACTATATTGCATGCGCATGTTTTGTTAATTCCGTCGAGGCGCGGACCATCTGTGGATCATGCTTACCGAAATATAATTTCTGACTGAGATGATTTCAACAAGCTAGAGATTCTATTTTGCCAAGCATGAACCGCAGATGAACTATGGACTTTTCTCATGGAGTAGACATTGCTTTCCAGGTAAAAACGAGACGCCAAATTATTTATTGTCAGTCAAGCTAAACGTTAAAAACAAAAATCGCTTTCCTCCTATAGTGTATATAATTTTTTATTTCTTATTTCAGGTATATAATGGAATCTTGTTTTTTACTTTTCTGCACAGGACGGAACCAATGCCCGTATTGTGGCCTCCCATCTACTTAAATCCTCTGATCGCGAAGATGTCTCAACTTTTCTGGATTCCATCGCCAATGCTGCAGATGATGAATATGATGACGTCATTGAAGAAAATGGTGAAGCTCGTGACGCCATTCGTACACTCGCTCGGGAGTTCGTAAGAATGGATCTCGACGGGGATGGCCTTATTCAGGCATCTGAATTTGATAAAGATTTGGAATAGTCGTATTATAGCAAAGAGTATAAAAAGAGACTTGAAATTGGCAATCTGTTTTAAACTATAAGAATTTAAAAAAAAGAACAAAAAAAAATATTTATGTTAAATATGATTTGATCAGATGAAACAAGAGCAAATTTTCGTATTCAGATCTGGATCACTTAACTATGCAAATCAATGCGGCAGGCTGTTTCACTATCACCCAGGTCAGACACCACTCATTACAATGCACTATGTCTTATAGAGTGCATTTGTTTTATATCTTATACCAAATCAGTAGATCTAAATAAAATCATGATAATAAACTGGCAAAATCGAGACACACACTGGCGCAAAGCCATGCAGCATAACGGAGTATGTAGACTCACTTCAAGCCTTACATTAGTCCAGTTCTTTAATATCTACTTTTACTCAATTTCATACGTTTTGATTTGTCAATCAGACATTTTTTTGTCAAGCATGTGCCACTGATGGCTCATGCTTAACAAAATATTCTTGGATACCATTTTCCCGACTTGGTCTGAATATTCAATAGTATTTGTTATTTGCCTTTGATTTCCCGTTTCCGAATAAAAAAAAATATTGCAATAATATGTACGATATACGTGAATTTGTTTTCACTTCCTCATTTATATATCGAATTACACGTTTTACGTAAAACGTGGTTTAGAAATATTTATACCAAAAATATTGTCATCGAGAATGTAAACATAAGCAAATTTTTGCACTTAATATTGATAGATGCAAAGAAATTAAGCAAAATATGAACAAAAAAATATCAAAGGTAAATGTATCAGAAACGGAAAAAAATAACTTTATGAGACAAGGCAATTAATTGTAGCGTGAAATTTATACTCGTTTCAATTGCGTAAAAAACATCCGACATTCGAAGAAATTGAATGTCATGAGAGTCCAGCTTTAACCTGGCTTATAGCGTGGTCGTGATGCATTGCGGCTTTAGTGGGATCACGTGCTGTGTCTATATCGGGATGAGGGGGGTTGCTGACCCGATGACGGATTTCCGTCCTTTGCAATCGCCGCTTCGTCGTAAATCTTGTATTGTGCACATATCTTCACATCTGTTTAACAATCCTAGAAATCTTCTTAATTTTATTTATGAATGTCTTTTGTTTTACTTTCTAATTTTTATTTTTGCGCTGCAAATTTGCACTTTCCATTGCAAGGATTAGGAATTTTCTCCTTTGACGCACATCATGCACATACACCAATTGTCTATTCAAAAATTGATGGCTTTTTGACAATGAGATCAATCTCATTTTACACGTTTAATCAGGAAGAAACAACCATCAACAGTTTCCACAATGAAGTATGGAAGTTTGAAGAATATCAGGAAGCAACTATACTTTGGACCGCAGGGTAATTTCTGGAATGAGCGATATGCTTTGATTGAACTTTCTTCCTAACGATTTTGCCAAGTTGCTTAACATATGCTAAATAAAAAGAGTAGTAAAGTGATGAGAAATTAACTAAGAAAAAAATTAAAGAAATCTGATAAAATGCACTAAAGAAAACCGAAAAAAAAATCTGGGATGTGATAACACAATCTTCGGGAGTCTGTACATCCAAGCTATTACTTCTGCCCTTTTAAAAAGTTTTAATATTATCAATATAATTAAAAACGTGACGTCAGCCTTTATGAGTGAAAAGATATAGAGATCAATCGGTTGCTATTGTTATTGATTGTAGAAATATTTTTCGCGCTTGTTGCTCATTTTGTTACGTCATAATTCACGAGTGAACCGCTCCTTCCATTTCTATCACGAAGGCAGTTGCACCCACCCATATTCGCGCATGTAGTCACATATATATACGTAAACATGGGATCCATCAGTAACACATGCTTGAAAAAACATATTTTGGACAAGGAACTATCTTTTCGAATACCACACATGTTTTATACTAATGGTAGTGTATGTAAAACCGGTGGGACATAGTGGCAGGGTAGCAAATTTTAAATTTTAACTCATGTATCTTGAACTTCAATCCTCAACATTCTAAATCCTACACTGTTGCAAAATTTCAGTAAATTCACTGCTAATTTGCAGTAATTGTAGAATATCCTAAGCTCGAAGCCGCCTTTTTTGATGATTTCTATGCCAATAATGGAATTTCCTTGGACCGCACCTCGTCGGTGCGTTCCATAAACAGGCCGACAGTAAAATTACTGTCAAAATAGGTGATTTGGCTGCATTTTTTTTACGGTGTATTTTCAAATCGTTATCGGAAATTTTTAGGTGACACATTCGAATCTCCACCTACTCTAAAAATAATATTTATATACCTGTTGAAAATATTTGGACGTTTGTCTTATTATATTTTGATTTTACCTCAAAATGTTTTCGAGGACGTGCATCCTGCTACCGATCCCATCACAAGTGCTATTAGGCATAGAGCATATGGAAAACAGGAAACGATTGGCCTTCCTTTCTCTATTATCTTAGAGGAGTAAATGTATCGAATGATTAATTTCTTAAAACATAATTGCTATGATAGGTTATATAAGACGTACGAAGTGACGAACTATACTTATTATTAATAAATTGGAACGTGGGAAGCATACGTGACTCGGAATATTTGTCCGAACGTCTTTTGTCAACTATGATTTACTGAAGAGAACGCGGTGTCGACATATGAACTCACTAGTTCGGTCGATATACACAAGTTATTACCCCTTGGCTTGACTAATGTTCATAGATTAATGAGCTGGACTTGTCGGGACTCGAACCCAAGATTTCCAACCTGTAATGCCAACGTGATACACAATAGGTTATCGCGCCCATAAATATCTATGATTACTACATTCCGTTTTCCCGGATTATGAATAGTTTGTTAAAATATTTAAACCGCGCCTCGACCGTGCGATCTATCAGTGACTCATACGTGACGAAACAGAATGTCCGATTGGCTTTTGAATAGTAAAGTTCTAAGGGAAATAGTAAAATTCTATTTCTAGCATTGCGTACATTTTTATTGGTTGTACTTCTAATGCAATCACTATAACATCACCGTGTTTTAGAATCCAAATAGCTAACGTTGTTTAACCAAAATGAGGAATTTTCTACTCCTGGCATTGTTTTTATCCTTTGTGATTTTGGAAGTTTCAGCAAAATGTTGTGGACGCGGAAAGAAAGGTTTGTTTTTGTTTTTTTATCTTAATTTTTGACAATCATTTTCTATATTGCTGATTTTAATCGTGCCTGCCTAAGTTATTTTGGATACCTGCGGTAAATCGGTCTTTGTTTGCTGAAGTTGATCTTGTTTGTGATACAGAATTCAGATAAACCTCTCAAACATATATTTTATTCCACACGCTTTGTTTTATAAGGCGGTTGGTAAAAATAAGCTACGACTGTAAATACTATAATGTGCAAATAACTTAAATTAGCATAAACGCTATTAAAAGATAAAGAATCTGTTTTGACTTGAATGTTAGCATTTGACGGTGTTCAATTTTGTAGCCATTTCTTGGAGTGACCCTGATCAAGTTCCCCATCAATTAAGTTGCCAGTTTAAGATTCAAAGTTCAATTCATTTGTAGTACATGAGCGATTCGGTTGATCCTGAAACAATAAATCAACAAAGATTTTGAGCTAAGATTCCGTCGAATATGAATCTTTACTCCTACAGTATTTAGACCACAATACATGTATGCGCAGGTTGCTTTTTCTAGGTTTGTTTTATTTTAACCTTGCGTTTTACGCTAACGCGACACTGCGCATACGCATGTTTACTTTTTCCAACGCAACGGAACAGTTTGCTGCGCAAGCTAACATAATGTGCAATTGAATGCAATTAACGCAAAGCAATGCAATCGTGTATTGCCTTTTTTGTTTTGTTAACTGAAACGCAACGAAATGCATCGGTAAGATAATATTGTGTGTATTGTGGCCTTTACTGTTTTTGACAATAAGAGAGGACAAAATCGCTTTCCGAAAAATAACTTCTGAAATACCTTCTCATTTACAGGATATTGCAATGACTGTAGCAAGGTTAGTTTGTTTGGACACAGAAAATGTTGCGGAAGTGGAAGCGGTCATGGATATGGTTGCAATGTATTTTGCTGCAAATGTGGTGCCTGTAGAAGGGGACATCCGACCATTACCTATTCCCGTAAGTTTTTCTATTTTATAGTTTTTTGTGGAATATCCACCAATAATAGATCTCGCCTTGGCGGCGCGACCTACTACTGGCTTATGCTGAACAAAGTATAATTTCGCAAATTTTATGGACAATTTCACGATCTTGATACCGGGTACTTATTAGCGGCAGTGTCAACTTTAATACTACACTATACACACGTCTTTGCATTGATGTATTTTTGCGCCAAGAATCGCAAATGACGCAAAGGCGCAACAGGACAAAGACGACTGATAATAACGAATATAGATGCAAAGAAAATATATATTAAGACAGAAATTACCAATTTTCCAGCACTAATTCAATTTTTTTTGTAGATGGCATATGGTGGAAGAAAAGATACACCTGTATACGAGGCGACGCTGACAAAGAAGAGTCGAATATCGATGCTGAATCCTTGAAAGATACCTGGGAAACTTTCAACGAATTTGACCTTAACACCGATGCAGTTATTGATCCTGAAGAATTCCTCGACGCAATCAAATCCCGTTTATCGGTAGGTCCTTGATACTGAAAATTAAAAATTGTCAATTGCAATTATAAAACTTTATTCAAATGTTGAGGAGCTTGACTTGATTTGGATCGCGTTCTCGTAGAGAACGCGATCAGACACGGAAACGCTTGAACCGTATCCTCGTTTCGAAATAATAATCATATATAAAAATCCTATTACGATACCTAAAAACGTCCCGCGCGCTTCCGTCACACTAATTTTATTTAATTATAATACCTGCTATTTGCGCTATCAAACCAAAGATTCGTACATTGTAATAAAAACACGGTAACATCACCATTCAACCTTATTTGGGAATTTTGAAATGAACCATACAATCTATATGAAAAAATATTGTAGATCCTTGTCGGAGCTGTGACTTGTTTCAAATTGTTGCTGGCTGAAAAAGTAACTCACTAATGTAGACATTCCCATCCCATTCTAAGTATATTTTTCAAGTCATGTAGGTAAGAAATTTTAAATTGGCATAAAATGTTTCATGCCCAGTCATAATTTTGTTTTGTCAAATATGAATCACAGATGGACTGGGTCGCAACCCATATCTAACCAAAGATGTTTAGATAATCTTTCTTCTCACTACATGCGTGGTTGGCACGTTACATCGTTACTCTGCATAGAAGGGCATTCTTAAACGATTTCTATTTTAATTATAATTTACTCCTTTTCACTTAACATTATAAAAATTATACCCCATAGAATGAAGAAGCTCATCTCCTGGCATCGGATCTTTTAAAATCCAACGATCAAAATGAAATCATGTCTTTCCTTGATATGATTAACAACGATGAGGGATGGAAGGACGACACAATGCATGATATCGGCCTCACTATTGCTCGCGAATTCAGAAAAATGGATGAAAACGGAGACGGCCTGATCCAAGCTGCTGAATTCGATGATGATTTGAAATAATTCTACTTTTTGTCGAGTTATATTATAAAAAGAATGATTTTTCAATGAAATATTTTTTCGTGAAATTTTGTATTTAGAACTTGTGTAGTTTTGTATACTACTACCACAAAATACTGAAATATTTGGTAAATAATCGTTTTTCCTGAAAAATCGTTGTGATATTAATCAAGTTAAATCTTTCTACCTTCTCCATCTATTTCGTTCAAGCATTCTAAAGTGAATAAATTCACCAGCAAAAAATTATTGATTTTCATGTAAACTGATCAGTGGGGGAGGGGTGGTTTCACTCCATCATGTCATTCAGGTCAGGTCGCAAATGGGTGGAAACGTCTCTCACACGCGATAACAAAATTTCAGTAGAATTACTGTTCTCCGGAAATAATTTCATTTGGTAATATTGTAATAAAACTATGATAAATAACTTGGGCAATCATTATTACTTGAGTTGGGCAAAACCGAATCATATGGAATTAGAATTTGATTTGGATAGTTTGTTGGAATCGAATATAACCCATGTAATTAAAAACTCCTATCTTTACTATCACAACTTGTCTTCGGTGCGAAAATCAAGAGCTTGAAAAAATAGAACATTTTTCTCAATTATCGATCGAATTTAAAACTAGGAAATATTAATATATAGTTGATTTTTGTACATTTGGTAAATGTATTGAATCTGAACGATTTATCCAAATCCCAAATGTTTTTACTTTTAATATTTCCTTCATCATTCAAAATATTGAAATTTAGAGCACGTATTTTTTCGGTGAACTTTGAAAGTTTCACTTTATTTTGCAAGTATTTTTTCGATCTCTGCAAGAAAGTCGATTTAATAATACTTTTTAAGCATGGGTCACTGGTGGATCGTGAGATTATGGCTCGGCCATCTGTGCCTTATGCTTGAAAAATTTTTCTGGCTGGAATATGGCGTATTAACGACTACTTCAAATAGTTTGTGCGTCGAATCGTAGAGGCCCAGCTCTGAATTCAGGGCGATGGATCATTTTAGACCATTTAATTATATTTCCTCTTGCCGGAGAAGGTAACAATAAAAAAAATGGAATGGAATAAAAAAAAATGCCGGAAGTAATTTTCTGAATAAGCGAGAAAACGCTGTATCGCGCGAACTACCTGTCCTACTATGTACACTCTATTACAAAATGGAAATCTAAAGATTTGTCAAGTTTAGGTTATCGTTTTACAAATTAACATTGTATCATAAACATAGCTCGAGTAGTAGAATTGTCAGAAAAAAATTGAATACGAGATATAATACGTCGAATCGTAGAGGCCCAGCCCTGAATTCAGCGCGATGGATCATTTTAGACCATTTAATTATATTTCCTCTTGCCGGAGAAGGTAACAATAAAAAAAAATGGAATGGAATAAAAGAAATGCCGGAAGTAATTTTCTGAATAAGCGAGAAAACGCTGTATCGCGCGAACTACCTGTCCTACTCTGTACACTCTATTACAAAATGGAAATCTAAAGATTTGTCAAGTTTAGGTTATCGCTTTACAAATTAACATTGTATCATAAACATAGCTCGAGTAGTAGAATTGTCAGAAAAAAATTGAATACGAGATATGAAAACACTCAAAGCAACGCACATAATTTTCATTTATTTAACTTTACGTATCACGAATCTCAGTGAAAAATTTATTTTGTCAAGCGTGAGCCGCTCTGTGGCGCGATCCATCAGTGACTCACGCTTAGCAGAACACGTCGTTAACAATCGATAATTTTCCGACTTGGGTAATATCTTAATACAATAAATAATATGCTACAATGGTGTGATAATTTCAACCACGTAAATATTTGTCTAGATCCAAAAATATAGAAACAATTCACTATACACGATAATACCAAATCCCACTCGATAACACCAAAAATTCGAGGCACTCATTTTTTCTTTTATAATTCGTACTATTCGAAGTACTTACTGAGGATACGTAGAATTTTCAATGAAGTCACAAATTGTGTTATCAATTCTCAAACAGAAATTTTATTTCGCCAAACATGGACATTGTTTACCACACTGTAACAAAAAATGTATTCCAAATGGTCTTTTTTGGCAAATATGGGGTGTTGATGGATGTTGCGGTCCATCAACAGCCCATAATTGGCATAAATCTCATCAACATGGCGTTTAACTTTGGAAATATGCAATTACTGCAAATGACCAATAAATTCACTGTACTTTTGTTACAGTGCACACTGCCAACCAAAATTGTTTACCACTTCATTTCATCGAATTTGGCGGCTTGGAGATTTTATTTCGAAATTGATAAGTGAATGCATTTCTACACATTTTAAATATTTCTATATCGAGCACGACGTCGACGACGATGAACGACGTCGGTCTCACTCCAGCTCGCTAATTTAAAAATTTGGATGAAAACGGAGATGGCCTGATACACGCTGCTGAGTTTGGCCATTGTTTAAAATGATTTTTAATTTGCTGCCGAGTTGATTGCAGACAAATTGTTGGAAGGGCGTTTATATTATATATCACGATAGAACGGCCCTAAAATGGTACCGGATACGCGTTTTTTTTCAAAAATGGAATGGACTAGAACAAATAAGTGAAATAACTACACTTTGAGATTTTCTACATTTTAAACTACTTAAATGCACTTGGTGCACACAGAGCTTAATGAGAGAAATTTGAAAATACAGAATTACTGCATTGAATGATAAATTTTATTTATATTTTCAATTTTTAGTGATATTTTCTTACAACATTTCCCAATCATAAGTCTGGGCTAATCTGAGCCATGCCACCTGTTCGTGTAAAATTTTATAAAATTTTGAAGGCAGATTCTCCGATACCACATTTTCCATGGTAACACAATTTCTTTTGATACTCTAAATGATCCAACACTACCAATCTCCCCCCAAAAATTACGGAGCTAAATCAGAGAAATTTGAAAATACAGAATTACTGCATTGAATGATAAATTTTATTTATATTTTTAATTTTTAATGATATTTTCTTACAACATTCCCAATCATACGTCTGGGCTAATCTGAGCCATGCCCCCTGTTCGTGTAAAATTTTATAGAATTTTGAATGTACATTCTCCAATACCGCATTTTCCATGATTACACATTTTCTTTTCATACTCTAAATGAGTGAACACTACCAATCTATCCAAAAAAATACTATACTCGTCTCATATGCATGAGTGCTATGACGTCTTCAACACCGTTTTTGCCTAAATCCAATGGAGTATGTTAGATAACGTAAAACATACTTCGCGTTCTCGCTACTTTAATATCTTGCTATTTTTCATAAATACGGCGTCCTAAATGTTTTCGAAATGCGCTATATCGTGTCACTTTGTCGTATCAACTCGATTGAATAAAAATAATTGTAATATGATAAACATAGCTTCAGTTGTAGAATAGTCTGAAAAATCCTAACATGAGATATGAGAACAACATCTTGTACACTCATATAATATAATATATTATTTTATATAGCTTTAGTTGCTAAACTCAATTTCTTGAATATAAGAATCATGAATGATATATTAATCATTATTACAACAAATAATATATTATATACGGATGTGACAAAACTTGTTGAACTGAACCGTGACTCTGTTACGTTGGATCCTGGTTATTCTGGATTTGTACATCTTATATATATATATCTATCGATATTATCATTTGTTTGAAAGAAAATGATTAGAACTCTGAAGTTTCCGGATCGTAGTATCGCATTTCATACCAAAGCAATAGTGTCCAGGTATTCACCAAATATTTTAATATTAAGCATGTACCTCTGATGGATCACGCCGACTAGAATCCAAAACCTTTTCATGTTTTTTTTTGTCGAAGAATATTTAGCATTTTCATCAATGTTTTTAAAGATTATATATGTAGATGTGGAGGAAACCAAATAAGAGATATGTGTTTAGTCCACTTTCGTACCACTTTCATTTTCTCCTGGAAACAAAACAAAAAAAACTAATTGGCAGAGCAATCGAATTTTAAACAGTGCTGACAACATTTTGCATTATATCTCCTGTTAAGATGCGTCAGTTCTTTCTACGAAAATTGAATTCTTACTAAACGAAACTCATTCAATAACCAGTTAACATAAAATTACTGCGAAATATATATAATTTCAAGTGTTAATTTAGTGTTCACATTTGCTTTGTTACTCAATATCTTTATCAAACTCTGCTGCCTGTATCAATCCATCTCCATCGGTATCAAGCTTTTGAAATTCTTGATTCAACAGATCGTTAATATCCTTTCTTTGTTTTAAATCTTGGGATTCTTCTTCGCTGACAACATCAAGAAGCGGCAAAACCTCTTCTTCGTGGTTGGAGTCCAAAAGTTGCGAAGCCACTATTTGACCGGATTCGTTATCCTAGTAAAATAGAAGTGTAATATGAGATTTTTTGCTTATCAAAATACTTATTGTAAGTTTAGTCGCGTAAATATGTGCATATTCTGCAAAGCCGTTAAAATACATGATTCTTTGGTTAATATTCTTACTCCACGAAAATATATTAAACAATCAGTTTTAATTTAATACCGTTAATCTGGCAACCATGGCATCAAAAAATTCAGATTGTGAAACAGCTCCATCTTCATCTTTATCAAGTTGATTGAAAACATCCCAAGTATCTCTCAACTCATCTTGATTTTCATCTCGAATTTCCTCGTCGCCAATTTTTATGGAACAAGAATATTTCTTGCTCGCGAACCAGCCAGCTGTATATAACAAAAATATAAATATAATATTAGCATAATAAAGAAAGATATGTGATTGACAAAATTAAATTAAATGCTAATGAGACAGAATAATCTTTCCCCTAGAAGAATAATGAGTATAGTTTTACAGTAGAAATTAAGCAAGAAGAAAACTATACTTTAATTGCCTGTACAGAACCCATAACAAAATCTTTCTTATATTGAATTTCGTCGATAATGTAAAGATTTATGACTAACTTTTTATTGACAAAATTTGAAAAAAGAGATACTGATAAGGCCGAAGATGTTGATTATGCGAATCGATTCGAAGGCTATTTTAGATTATCGTCATTTTAAATTTCGCCCAACACATCCAAGAGTGACAACATATTATACTTTGCTGAATATGAGCCACTGATTGCCGTAGAACCACTGATTCATCCTGTATGTCATGCTCATCAAATAATAGGCATTGTTGACTTTTTTTTGCAAACATGACTGAACAAGTCCATGCTTTATAGTTTCAATTATTATTAATCTAATTTCGATATCGCTTAGACTTCATTTTCATGATTTTCAAAAATAACTTACACAGGTAAGTTATCGTCGGCCGTCCTTGCCTGCAGTGACCACAGTTACAGCAAAATATATTGCAACCGTGTCCTCCTCCACTGCCTGAACCACAGCATTTTCTGTGCCCCCAAAGGCTGACTATTGCACAATCTTTGCAATAACCTGAATTCAGTAGAAAAGTTTATTAATTGACAAAGAACGAAATGGACTCGGATTATAAAAACAATATTTTTGAGTGCGTGATTATCTCATTTTATCTGGATTGTAAGATTACAACGCAAGTGACCATTGCTCGGCTCTGTTTCGACGCCCCTTTTCAAGTGAATTTTTATAGAGGAAAAGACATAAAACTCAATTTTGAGGTATTTGGACAGGGTGATCCACTCTAAGAAAGTGGCTATAAAAAAGATAAATAAATACAAAATCCAACCAATGTGTATACGTGCTCGTTATTGATACTGTTTTTTTTTCTCATTCGCATCAAAAAGAACAATACTCAATATTAACAACGAAACAAAGAGAAAATATAAGGTTGTAATATGTAAGTAAGGTTCGACGTTACAATTGAGATAAAAAAAATAAATGAAAACAGAATAGGGCCAGCCGTGACACGCCAAAAAAATTCCCGGTTATGGAACTGGTACTTACACCAGATACCGCGGAGACGTTACATTATATATTCGTATTTTTTATCTTTATCTCCGCGTGATAAGCCCTGTCAGAAATTTCATTTTGTCAAGCATGAGTCACTGATAGACTGCGCGGCACGTGCCAACAGTAACTTAAACTGAGCAAAACACGTTTCACTGATATGGAAGTTTTCATCCTACCACAGCTTGGTATTGACCATGAGAGCCCAAACTGAGAGTAAAGTGAATATATAATCGATACAATGAAGTTGCCTTGTTGAAATCGATTATCCGATTAACGCACATTATCCGATTAACATAGTACTCACCATGAGTTCCACGTCCACAACATATGGCAGATATTTCTGCTGCCGCAAACAGTAGAACTACTGCACTGACAATCAGAAGATTATTCATTTTGGGTCAAAATGTATCCTTCAAATACAAACATATACATATTTTTAAGTTGTTTGTTAAAAGCATTTTTTTTACTGAAATTCATTTTGAGCAAGACCGGAAGCAGTACCTAAAAGGAACCAACTAACGGCCAGCTGATAGCAAAGGGCTACTAAAAGATATATTACTAACAGCTGCACTCTAAATGGATATCCCGGCCAGAATTGAACCGCCGTGGTAAAGTGCAGTGGGTGGTATCTGCTCGTGGCAAAAGCAAACTCATCTGCTACTTCTTTGCTTCCTTTTAGTCGATTGTTACGACATGCAGGAACTACGTTAGGACTATTCTAAAGCCTGTATACATAAAAACAACTGTTTTCTTCGTAGCTATCAGTCTAACATTCATGTGATTACTGCTGTAAAGCTAAGGTTTGGTCGGCTTCCGCAAAAATGTGATATCATGATGAACATTTTGATGAACCTACTCATGTCCGTTACACATTATTATCTCCAGTCAGGTCATGATCTTCCGGTTTCGTATTACAGAGAGTTGCCTGCAGAACAATATGGAATATCGGTTGCAATAGAACGGGGATCAACGTTCTCCATTCTGTCTTTTCTAGTCGGATATGTAATCATACATGTCAAGTTTGGGCCGCTGGTGGACGCGCCGACTAGGCGCGGTTCATCTGTGGTGCATGGTTGTCGAAATGAAATTTATGATGTGATGCTGCATTGCCTCAAGCTTATTTGCTAGAAAGTCTGTCAGAGTCGCTTCCAAAATTATTTTTGGAAGAGTCGCAATATTTTTAAACTAGATACACAAATTTATCACAAAAGTAATTTTTTCCTAGAAATTGAACTATTTTTTTCTGCGTTCGCTTTTATTGTAGATTTTTTCAACGCCTTTTGTCTAGGGCAGGGGAAGCAAAGCGTGTTTAAGTATCATATCTATAAAAAAAAATGAACTCTTCTGTTTACTCAACCCTGATGTTGAGAAATGAGTTTTTGTACATCACAGCTTGAAATTTTTTGTTTTTAAAGAATTAAAGTAAAGCGCATTTTATTCAATTTTCCGTGTTATTTTACCGTTTATGAAGTCAAAATTCTTCACCTCACGTTGAGAATCAAGGTTTTGGCTGCACCCTGATATATGCAGATGACATTAGCCGGATCTCATATACTTGCTTTGGTATTTTAGATTCTCCATTTTGCTTTCATATGTTCAGATCTCAGACCGATACCTGTCATCCCTACCCTAGCAGCGGAAATGTCTTTTACGTGAACCCATTCATGTTAACAATCTTATTCTTCAACGTCGAATTGTGTATGACGTAGAAGCATGCTTTTTAAAGGTTCTTGAATTAATTGCTATTACATGGTCGCTATTACATACATCTAATAGTATTCGATTAGATTCCGGAATAACTGATTAATCAAATATTAATATAAAAAATATTATTCACAGCTTGCCTATACTTTAAACTGCATAGAGGTGGCGCCAATCGGTAAAGCGTTAGGAATACGCATCAATAACGTCCTGGGTTCGAATACCGTGACGGATGATATGTGGGAGGTCAGCTGGGCCTACCAGTTCCAAGTGAGTGCTGCTTACGGCTTCCCCCACCAACCATGTCCGTGCGCAGGAAAAATGTGGAGTCAAAACTTTCACCCCCGATTCGGAACTGGTGTCTGCACGATAGGTCATTGTTCGCCGCATGGCCAAGCCTCGGCTTTCCTCTTACGAAGGATAAAAATCCAAATCCTATCCCATCGTGTTGGCATCGTAGGGTGAAGATCTCGAAATAGATTCGCGACAAGTTCATCCTTTCCCATCACTTGAACCAGGATGTAGTTACTTGGCTAGGATCGGTCAAACAGAAAAGATCGTATATTTCCAACAATCGCACGTTGTAACTGCGAAATATTCCGACACAAAGGAATAAGAACTGGTAGTTTCCCAGAAACTTCTATTCGCCGTCAAACATAATTTAATAAAAGTCTTTTAAAGAAAAAATACAGAAACAACGCCATCATTATTAATCGGACATTGGCCAAGTATTCAATTTCAAATTATCCCTAATGAATATTCTAAATCTGATATGAATTCCAATGAAAATATTGGGCTGTTCTGAACTAAAACTAACATAAATAATAAATCGACGAATATTATAATATCACTTTATTCTTTAATAGTTTGTAAATTATAAGATATCATATACAATGATGTCATCATGATATAAAGAAAATCGTGTCTTGAGCCTACTCAATCGAGGTTGATAAATACACAAACAAAAGAGAACACATCAAATCACGTTATAATCGAGGCCTACCTAACATAGGGCACTGTGCCAATCATGACACTTCATACTCCGTCTAATTTTGAAGCCGTTCTTATCAGTCTTAAAGTATCTTGTTGAAAGTCACGTCCAGTTACTCGGGCATGCATCAAAATACAGACTATTTAGCCATAGAGCACAGCTACCACCAAGGGTTCTACCATGGCACACAACATCCAGTTGCATAACTCTTGTGCATGTGGTGAGGTGACATCCATTCCTGGCTTAAGCTTCCATAGTAGTATTCCTACTGCACAAAACTGCGTGTCACAAATCGAGGTCTGGCATCAGACAATGACATAAAAAAATTCTAAAAGAATATAATTCAATCAGAAAATTTATTTCGTGACCCATCAGTGACCCATACCTAAAAATTCTTTCCAAACGTGATTTTGTTAAGCATGAGCCACGGATGACTCATACTTAACAAAACACGCTGGGATAAGACTTAACGTGGAGAAATTCAAACAATATGACAACCGAAATAGGTAACTAATTCATGTCACTCTTCTTCTAAAATTAGAATTTGTAATACTTTTTATACCAGTTCAACAGAAATTGTTTAAAACGCATTATGCTCAAGTATAGGCCAAGGACAGATTTACTAGCCATGATCCACCCAACTGTGCCGAATGCTTGTAAAATATATTATAGAGGTGAAAAAAGCCTCATCATACGGAAAATCCCCTATCAGTTGACAGACAAGGGTTGAGGGTTAGTACATAAAGGCAAGAAAGCTCAGTGTATGTAATAAGGCAACACTCACTAGTGAAAGATGTATTACAAGACCAGAACAAGTGTATTAGCAATTCCAACCAGCAATTTTATTTTGTCAAGCATGCACCACAGATGAACCGCGTCTCATTGACGCGATCCATCAGTGGAACATACGTAACGAAGGATGCATTAATAAATTATTTCCGATTTGGATGCACACTGAATCAATTAAATAAATGAGTTGCATAATATAAATCTAAGAAGATTAACTTCCTGTGTATGGATGCCGTTTGAGACGCTTAAAACTACGATAATTGATTTCAAAATACATGACAAATATTCGGCATGAAACACCATTCTGCTAATACTGAATACCTATAAACGCAATCCGTAATTTTTCATAAAAAAATTTTAAATTTTTTTCAAATCAGACGAATCTCGTTTTGTGTGGTCGATCAGTAGTAAATTCAACCGATAGCAACACTCCTACTAAAGTCAAGTACAATTTCAAAATGGAACTTACTATTTTGAAAAGCATATTTATAATTTTATATAATGAATCGAGATACTGCACAAAGAAAGTAATAACGAATTAATCAGACAAAGTTAGTCCAAGCATGCACTACTGATAGATTGTGTCGCCAGGGCACGATCTATCTGTGACTCATGCTTAACAAAACAAATTTTTTTTTAATTGAAAACATTATCATCGTTTATTGTTTTTCAGAATAACAAAAAATTGGTCTATAGCACCAAAATCATAAATATGAAATGATTACACATTCCGTCAAAAGGAAATTTCAATATCACTCGCATCCAAATTCCTAATTTGGGAACAGTCAAAGTGTAGCAGCACTGCATAACTCACTAATCTTCAAATTTTTACGACATAGAATCAATCATAAGGAATGGGCAAAACTGAATCACCAAGTTTAATTGATACATATTCAATCTGTATTTAAAATCACAGATTTGAGAAATAAGAACACATATGACAAAATTTTTTTCAAGTAACATAACTTTTAATTTTGCAAACCTTACTATAATTTTAATGAAAATTCGCCTATTTTAAATTTATTTTCAGGGGAAATGTTCAACTAATTTCAACAGCGCCAAACACCAAGTCGAATTGCCCAGCCTTAAAAATTTTACAATGCCCAAACCAGTACGATAAATCTGAAATTTTTATCATTTACGTATATATATATATATGAAATGAGAGAATATATACTTTTTTTCAATAATGTTTTTCATGATATTATAATATATTATTTTAAATGGTATATTATAATTATAGTATTGATAATGGAATAGTATAGTATATTTGGAACAAAAATTTGTTGGAAATCGTATAGCATAGAAAGATAGAATAAAAATAAATCTATCAGTATTACGGATGCAGGTTTAACCAACTCAGCTACAAATATATCAGCATCAAAGGTCTCGGATTGATCTTCACTTTGAAGGGCGAAAATAGTTGATGGATTGCAAGTAGCTTGGGTTCAGAATAGCAATAATTCTGATAGAGATGACGAAATAAGAAATCAGGACAAATCATAATCGCACATACAACTTTCTTTACTGTTTTTTTTTTATCATTTTTAGTACCAAATGGTATTTTGCTTTGGAGAGCACTAAACAATCTTTGATAGTAAAACTATAACACCACAAAGTGGGCTGCAGACAATAAGAGATCCGAGTGAAAATTTCGAATTTTCAGATGTTTTTGGGTCATAATAGAAAAATGAGTATTCTTACATGCGTCAGGAGTCTCGTAAATATATTTGAAGCATCTTATTTGAGTGTTTACAACAAAATATGTTTTTCAACAAATTCAGCAGAGCGTTATTCTGAAAATCTAAGAAAAAACCATACCCCTAAAAATTCAGGTAGAGGGCGTGGCCCCAGCGCCCCATAGTTGCACCACTGTCAGTATTATAACATTTTTTAAGAGCAGAATATGGTGTCCAACATCACAAAAAATGAAGTTCGGTTGAGCTTGACATCCATAATTTTAACAATTTATCACTTTCAGAAACTAGACGCATCAGAAATGCCATTTTGATATTGTGTAAGTTTCACACCCATCTTATCACTACAACATTATTATTAGATAAAAATCAAAGAATGAAAAATATTGCAACTGAACATTTAAATTTAATAATGATATAAAGATCTCATATCACTCGACACAAAAAAATACAAAAGTGACAGAACTCAAGATTCATGGAGCAAGCAAAAGGCACATGTTGTTTATCAAGAACTTTTTGATAATTTTGCCTTTAAAATCAAGCCAAGGGTGAAAATAATTGGCAAATTTTCGGAGTCTAATCTTCGGACAAGGCAGAAAAATTTTACTTGGAGAAAAAATCCTCAAAGAAATTGTCATTCACTCGAATTATGAACTCTGAGATTAGTGAAAAATAGCTGTTGAGTGATAGGAGATCGCTATATCAATAATCACTGATAACACAAATCAAGTTTATCATATGGTTTTATCTGCATTGTCAAAAATCAGAATGATTCTAGCTCATTCGGCAATTTGGAGTGTTTTTCATTATTATTCCCCTTCTTCATACTCCGTCTCTTCAACTTTGCTCAATAGCGGTAAGACAGCCTTTCAGTACTTGGACGACGGCCTGCAAACAAAAATCGATGAAAAAAAGGTGTGTTTTCATCTGAATAAATAGCAACTCTTGAATTCAGATTGAAATCAATTTCATTTTACAATTATAAATAAATTTGTTCATTTTGCAGCAATATCATGATATATATGCCAAATTTTATGTGATTTTGCTCCAAAATCTACAAATTATGATCAAATATCAGCTATTTTATATATCTGAGGTATAAAAACATACTTTTTTTTTATCAAAAATTGCTGAGAAAACTTTATGAATCATAATGATTTATAGAATATCCAACATGAAAATAGTTACATTCATTTTTGAATCGAAAATCAAATCACATCATTTTGAATTAAATCTTTCGAATCGGGTATTATTTAAAAAATATTCAGAAGATTTAATTAAATAGCAATTTTTTTTATCATATTGGTGGCAATTTTCAAAATATACATAAGATCAAAACATGTCTAATGACATTTTTGTTTAATCCAATCAGTCCAATAGTTTGTGCACACACATGTGTTTTTTATGTAACTGATGCATTGTGTCGACAAGGCGCGGTCTTTCTGTGCCTCATTGCTTGATAAAATAAAATGTTGTATTGAAAAAACTCAAAAAATGGGTTCTCAAGAATTGGTCAAGCATTCAAATCAAGTTGTAGGAGACAATCTATCTGCATACCTTCGAATGTTTGACTTCCAGTTCTCCAAGCTCAATTAAATGCTTCCTAAAAGCAGTAACACGTCTCCCTTTGAACTCCGTCAATTCTTGCTTGCCGACTTCAGAAAGTTTTTCAAACTTCTCACGGGTTTCAACTTGATTTTTTTCACACTAAACATATATTTAGTCAATATTAATTATGAACAAGGATGATCATATCAAAATAAAGTCGCGAAATGATATAATCAGGAATTCAATTGGATGTTCGATAAGTATATCAGAACAAATATTTTAATTTGTTAATGAATGAGTTTCAATATCTCAAAATAAATCTTTTTTGATATTTGTTTTTGAAAATAGAAATGAATTTTGATGAAATATTGTTTAAAATCAAAATTCTATGTGTATTAGCATCCAATACCTGGTTAACATTCTTTCCTTTTGCTCTTGCTTTATCCAGTTCTTTATTTGCGTTTTCATAATTTGCCATTGCTCTAGCACGACGATACAACAAATCCTGCAGACATAAAAATCAACAAGATTTTGTGAGGTTTATTCAACTTTTTTCATTGAGGTTGGAGCTAAGCATGGCCAGAAGCAGCCCCCAAATAAAATTAACTATCGATCCCTCAAGTAGCAAAAACGGAAAGAGTTACTACAAAATATACTATCACCTACTGCATTTTAACCAGAAAACATCCCAAATGGATGGATCTGCTCTGTAGTAAAGTACAGTGAGTAGTATCTACCCTGACGATGGTAGAACCATCTTCTCTCTTTCGATTTAGTAGCCTCTAACATCATGCAGGAAATATGTGAGGACTATATGAATAGATGATTTGCAGGCCATAATTTTTGCTAAAAATTCTTTCGGTTAAAATTTAAACAAGCTTATCTTAAATGGCTCAAATTATGTTGTGTTAATTATTCATAAAGAAAATTGATTTTTATTCATAGATTACATGAAAAATACTTAAAACATACGATCAGTGGATTTTAACCAAATTGATTTTCCAAATGAAGACTCCAATTTTGATAATTTTATAATAGATAACCTTCCAAACTTTAACGTGGATAAATTCCTAGTCTAGTTTCTGAAAAATGTTATAAACAATTTTAGTTGTTTCGATATATGGAATTTTGACTTCAACCAAAGTAAAAAATATTTTCTTATGCTGAGTATGGCCAACCTAATTTCTGACTTGAAACTGGTGAAGATCGCAGTTTCACATAATATGATGAGTACGGATGGGCAATTCAGAATACCAAGATCAGGTGGATTCGGATATTGTAGTATCTGAATTCAAGACGTATATTTGAATCGGATAAAGAGATTTGACTACTATCAACATCTGCAGAGCATACACAGACAGCATACAGTCAAAAAAGTTGTAAAATTTGAGAGTTTGAGTGTGTGTGTGATTGCAAGGAATGGTATGATTACGGCCGACATACAATTACATCGAATTAAGCTCACCAATGCCCAAGAGACATCATGCTGAATTTTTTGAATGTCCCGTTTGGTGCCAGTTTAAATGCCGAATAAGGACATTTTAGAATACGATTCTCGATTAGATTTTACTATTCTGGAATAGTGAAGTATTCTGAATTGTCCATCCCTAATTATCGGTTTATCTCTTCAACAGGATAAAAATGAAATGATACACAGTGAAAAGAAGCTTTATTTTTCAAACATACTTTGCAAGCTTGCGTATCACGCATGTAATATCGCAGTAGATCAGACAATTTTAAATCTTCATCACAAGCAACTCTTGACATCAGTTTCTGGAAAAATAGTACATAAATATATTAAAGAAGTGATAAACACTTAGTTATCCCAAAGGACAACACAATCATTTATATTATCCAATGATAAATTTAATTTTGTGAAATATGAGACACAGATAAACTGCGTCTCGTGCATACGATTCATCAGTGACCCATACTTGACCTTTTTGGGTGATCGAGTGATACAGCCTTAGTCTATTATTATTAATTGAAACTCAAATTATATAATTTCGAATTGGATTCTTAATGAATCTGACTCTGTTAAAAAAGATTTCTTCAACTTCAGCCTTGACGCGTTGTACAAAATTTTTGCATTTAAACCCCTTGTCAAATCACACCAAGTAGGAGAAATGAGGAATCATTGAAATCAGATATACGCTACAAATTGAAAATAGTGGCATTCCCTACTTGAAAACTTGGACCCACCAATCGAATCAAGAACTGAAATATTCAAATACACTCATACATCTTTTTTATTCAACCTTACCAGAAAACGACAAACTATATTTTGTTGACCATGGAACACTGATAGACCATGCCAAATCGAAATTACAAAGTATTCGAAAATACTTAGCCCCAATACCCCAATGTAAATATAGATTCCATCACTTACTCTGACTTTTTCTAATGTGTCGTGAACTTTCAATAACATCCTAAATTAAAAAAGGAGTAGTTTTATTTTTAGGTTGATTACCATAAGTAAAAATTGATCAGGAAAGACTATGAGTAGATCAAACTTTATTCATAATATTTCTGTTTTATATGTATGTACTGAATCTAAGATAATTTATTTTTATAATATCATGACAAAAGTTCATTCAAACTTCTCTTTGTAGACTTGTAGTCAGGTACTAGGGTGACAGAATCTTGTTTTCATTCAGGCGTCTACAAATCCCATGCCATTTTTTTCCAAAGGACAAAAATTTCTTTGAATGCTTCTATTGATACCAGACATGCACACAGTATTAACTCAATCTACATGTTATTTTTTTTTATTTTTGCCTTTCGCTCAATTTTCTTCTGATGAGAGTCATTTTCTTCGGGTCCAAGTAATGGGGGATGAAGGTTAGCGAAGTAGTTGCTAAATGAAAAATAATGAACAATGAGCAACCACATCCTGAGAGGAGAATATCACAGGGAAATTAAGCGTTACAGAGGAATGTGGTGAGTATCTTCCCAAGCTAGAATCAGACAGAAGTTATTACAGAACAACTCTAAACAAATTTTATTGATAAACTAAACTCTCAAGTACATTATTATACAGACAAAAAAGTTAGATTTAGAATAACATTGTTCGTTGTTATTACTGAACATAAAAAAACAACATAATAGTATAACGATCTTGTAATTTTTACTTGGAATTTTGTAACATAATATTCAATGATTCTGGACAGGACATACGTATATTGCTGCCTACCTGACTTCATCGCATAAGTCTATGCGAACAACAAATTTCTTTTCTGGGCCTCCACTACTAGATTAAGAATAATGAAGGGTAGATTATAGTACTTACCACATGTTATTATTCCAACTTAATCTAGCAGCATGTTGAGAAAAACTACTACACATAAATATCATAGTAAACTATAACATGCCCTGTAGGTATGACCTTTATAGTAGTCCTAACGTATTAACGTTTATTACATTTCTTGCAAACAATACCACAAATTTCTTGTGCTTGTGGCTCGACAAAGGACTTGAATTCTCCCATTAGGACAGTGAACAGATATACCCTCATTTCAGTGATGTTACAATATAATCAAATGCTTTAAAAGAATCGAAACAATCAACCAGATTCACATACATAACTTATTAATTAAAAAAAATGATTTTGTGAAGCATGATACACACCTATTCGGCACGATTCGTCATTGATTCAAGCTTGACAAAGCAAGCGAGCACAAAATATTTTTGAGTGCAGGCAAAAAACAGCATTGTAAATTGCTAAAAAGCCTCAATAGCATTGGACACAAATACTCAATATAAAATAATGTTCAATTTTCTTGATATCTGTACAACGAACCATATTTCAAGTATAAAGAATACAATAAACGAACTTCTGATCCATTGCGAATGCATTACTTGTTATTTTATGTTTATGTTTGATCAATGCAACAAAATTTTTTATGAATAACAAAATAATAATACCTGTCGAATTGAGTTTGATGACTGCTTCCAATAGAATACTCAATCGTTGCCAATGCTTGAAGATTCCTAGCTATGGTTAAACAATCGTCGGCACATTCTGAATAAATACCATAAAAAAATTTTCATAAAAATTTCAAAAGCTTTTTAAAAATATTTTGCCCATTGTGTAGCATAATACCAATTTATATAAAATTTATAGCCACATTTGTCACAAATGAAGGTTTTAGTTTAATATCAGTATACATGTACCGGTACATATAAATATATATATTAAGACGCTGGAAAATTATCTGATTCATTCAGAATTCTCAATAATCCAGTTATTCGGATGAATTCATTATTACAGCGGCAGTCAGAAATACTGTCGAAAAATTAGAAAAATTGTTTTTTAAAAAATGAAATTTTATCTTTTTAACTGAAACTAACAATATCTTAAACAAAACATTTTCATATTAACAATAACATTTGCATTCCGAATGAAAACATATAGAAATTTTCCCATACTTCAATCGCATCTCTATTCAATACTTAGACTTATATATCATAATTTATACACAGTACTTACAATTTATAATAAAATCAATATATTACATTATAAATATTCGTTTACAATACAAAAATCATTTTTCCCTGACCGAATTGTTCAAATCCATATCGAAAAATTTGTATAATTTGGATTCAAATTGATTTTTTTATGGAGATGTTTCGTCATTCATAAAGCATATCCATTATAAATTGCACATTGTGAGATTTACTGCAATAAGGGGTTTTGAATTTAAAACAATCATATTTTATAACAATGTTAGTTAATTTAAACGTTTGTTACATTTTTATTATTACCGGACACCCAAAGGCACACATTTCAATCTTCTGGAGAACGTTCTTTGCCTTTTTGTGGTAAAATTTTCACTGATGCAACACAGTTTCTTCGAGTATTTGAGTAGCAGATAAGCTTGCTTTGAGCCCGCAAAACAAACTCAAAGCATCATTTTGTTGTTGATTAGAAACATAACTTAGGAACTAAGATGAAAATAATCGAACATAAAACAAAAATTACGTTTATGGTTCTTTGTAAATTTGTCCGATTTCATTGTTGCATCCTTTATCCTGGAGTGATATTCGGTAATGAAGGATTTCTCATGTTCGAAAAATTCATCAGTATCCTGTTAAGTTAATGTACGTACATTCATTGATAAAACTGTTTAACGTTAATGATCAATACATTAATTAATTCTTTGCATTATACAATCAAAGAACTCTATTAGAATAACAACCTCAAGTACCTTATAAGCTGAACATTTTTGAATATCCCTCTTATCCAACAAAGCATTACCGAAGAAACATGGCTTAATAAATAATTGTACCAGAATACAAAATATTTTACAAACCTTCTGTCCAGATAAGATCAGAGTTTCATCTGCAGATTTGGTGATGTTCTTAAAAAATCCACTCAGAATTTCTTTTTTGTTTTTGCCTCTCACATTCAACTGTTGAATAAAATAATTTTACTACAACTGTAAAATGCATTGGTTAAATTTATAAGAATCAATTTTTACCAGATCGAACTGGTAAATTAGAATCAATTAGAAAAGTAGACAAAAGCAAACATGAAAAATACTACAAATACAAACGAGTAAGCGATGAATTCTAATATTAAGCTTTATAAAAAATTGCTCCGTGATGGTTATGACAATGTTATTCGATTATGATACCAGAATGTGATAAATACCGTCGCAATGCCTGGTCTGTCGAGTCCTACCTACTCGCATACTTCTCTTCATCCTCAAAAATTGTGGCTTGTAATGAGACAGATTTACCTTGGATTTTTGATTAGAACATGTTTTGTGTAGTTTTTTGAATATTTCATTGTAGGAAGAATGACTTGTGTACTACTGTGCATTTCAAAACTTTCAATGGTAATTTCTGCTGACAATTCGACTACCTACACCATTTTCCTCTTTTTGGACAATTATTGAAAAGTCACATTCTATAACTTCAAGGCTATAAATTTTCTCCGGTTTTATACGAACGATAACGAGTCATTAAAAAAAGCTTGTATTACGGTACAAAAAATTGGTTGAGATTCAAAGTATATGAAATTCACAAAGAAAAAGGATATACCTCATTTTCATATACTAGAAAAACTTTGAAGTTGCTGTCAGTTTTCAGGCTGGGATGTGCCGCTATTCTGCATAGAAATATCTCATGCATTGCAACCGTTTTCTTGAAGATCGCCAGGTATTCCCTATTCAGCATAAAATAAATGAATTAATGGTTGATCATTGAGAGATAACCACAATACAGAAGAGTACCTTTCAACAGAAATTCCACAAGGCTGAATCTTTGCTGTAAGCAAGTAATATAGACTAAGCTAAAACGGAACAGTATGAAATCTTGGTGTTCTGCTGTTTGACTTCCCACATAATTACTTCATGTGAATCAAAATGTTTTAATAAGACTATTAATAACACATTCTCTGTTCAATTCTTAACTATCATTAAGAAGGTTACATTCTAAACTTCCAGGAAGAGATTTACCATGAATATTAACTTTGCTTGATGACTCAAATGAGTTTGTTGTTACAGCAGTCTTATTCTGTGAAATCTCAACATAATTTCAAGTTTATTTTAGCCTATTTTTATTGGTGTGGATTGTCTTAAAGCGATACCATCTTAATGCCATAACGGTATTGATTTCTTTTTATCATTTCACTCATCTCATCCTATTTCATCATTAACCAGATGTTGAAATAAATCATTGATTTATAGTACCTGGGTATCTGAACAGCAGTAAAGCTGATATTTTGCCAGAAAGAATCATCCCTTGTCAAACAACACTTACGCTCCGAGTACAACACTTACGCTTCGAGTTCTTGCTTCATTCTTGTAAATTCCTCTTTAGTCATCGAACCTTCCCCTTCTGATAGTTTCCCTAATTTTTCCCGAGATGCCTCAAAATCTGGCTTGGGTGGGGCTGGTGGAATCTGTCAAAGAATAGGTATATTTTAAATTACTCAGAATACATTTCAACAATAATGATATTTTTTATTAGTTTGATGAGATGATGTATATACATAAAACAGGTGCCACGATGAGAGAATCTGGCTTTGCTTAGGGTGTCTTAAAATGTAATAGGCAAAGACAAAAACATTCAGACCAATCAACACTGCAAAGAATACTTGAGTAACAGAGTATCTGACATTCTGTCAGCCTGCTACAACCAAGGGTGGCGGAATTTTGGTTTTCTTCGGGTGTCTGAATGTCACATCATTTTCTTTGGATTTCTTTAAATATATATCATGGAATATTGTCTATTTGCTGAATTTTTGTTCTGTTAAAACCCATTTTTTCAGAAGTCTGAGTAGCACAGCAGCTGGCATTCTACTAGTCTGCTACAGCTTCACTCAACTTCACGCCAAGTACCGAAATTAATCTTTTTGTAGCAAAATCATTTCCTGTCAATCGAACTCTATTGCTTTTCAGTAATACACAATTTACTGCATCTCAGAGTAATAAAAATAGGTCTTAATTAAGTATATTCGCGTCATGAAATTAGGTAGGTTTGAACATTTTCAAATCATTCCTAATGTAGTTGTCCAAACATCATGAAACTACACAGATTTGTTCTGTGACTGGACCACAGTAACATTTTTGTAGAATTATTTTGTAATGTAATCTGTGATAATCAGAAAAACATTTAACTATAAATTTTCAGTAATGGTAATTGACTTCTAATATATTGTAAAATTCCACATCTTTGCAAAAATTTATTCTGCGTTTGTGAATCTCCGAGATTTAGCCAAATCAATCTGCAGAAATAAATTTGCCAAGATTGATTGTTATTGATTGTTAAAAATGGTAGCCTTTAAAAAATTTGCAAAACAATGAAAGATAATCAATAATAATAACTCTTAAGATAAACAAAATTTCAAAAATAAAAGTTTTCTGAATTTCAATAGTTGAATATTTTTTAAGAGACATAAAAGTGATTCAAAGTCAACTATTTGAACATACCCCAGAAACTGAAATGAAAGATGTTAAAGCTGTAAATTTGTTATAAAGAGCCTATCATATTTCGATCAAATATGAGGTAATTAGATATAGACAACAATAATTATTTGAAGAGAGTTGACAAATGATCAAATAAACAGATAACAAAAACAATTCATTTTTCTTCCAAGCATCTTAGGCTTCAAGAAATAGAATTTCTGATATCGGGTAAAACAAGTTCACAGAAGCAAACATTAGTAGGCTCATGTGTCCGACATCCTGTTATTCATTGACACCAGACTCGAAATTTTCAAGCCCCTCTTGGAAAACCTTTTAAGAATAGATATATTATACTCACTAATATACCAGCATAATTTTCATTTTCAACATAAGCATCATGCAGCCAGACAAATTCTTCGTGCTGCCTCACAACAGAATATTCAGATTTCTCAAATTCTTTCATTGTCGTCTAAAAGTAAATTACATAAAAAAAAATGACAGGGGTGCAAATAAAAGGACAGTATGAAGTCGGAATGTAGAGATCTTTTAGAAAGTAATTTAAGTCTGGTAATTGAGTAACTTTTCATGAGTATCTACCTGTTTGAATCAGGTTCATAAACTTTCTTTATGATTGTTCGTTTGTTGGCAAAACATCTGTTATTACCGCCAACGCTCTGAACTTGTGAAGTTCTTCAATATGAAAGATATCAGTGAAATGAAAGTAGTTCTATACAAAACTGTCTGGATTTATTTCGGAAATGCTATTATGTTGCAAGCCAAGAGTATAGTGTGCTCTCATATAAGGAATCCTTATTTGTGCACATTTAAACCTTGGAATACAAATTTGCTACATAATCTTAGGTTTGGGATACTAAGCTACTGTTTAAAATAGATCTCTCTGATCATCACTATTAGTTAGTAGGCAAAGCTCAATGAAATGTATCTTACAGATAGAATAACGAGATTTGTGTCTAAAACTCGTTTCGAGTACAATAAAATCGAAATTGAAATATAATATTACCCTGGTATGAACAGTAAATTTGACTTTTTCTTTTTCACTCAAAGCGTCAGAAATATCAACAACAAGTGAATTATCAGTCAAATCGACACTGACGGATCGCTGTGATTTTTCACCTTCTTCCGAAAGTAGGTCAGGGCTATCATCCAATCCATCCTGCAAAATTAATTAAAATATCAGAATAAACATGGGTATTGTTATACATGGAAGTGCACCGCTGAGGCGCGATCCATCTGTGTCTCATGCTTGACAAAATAAAATCTGATTGCGTAAAGTAGCCATAGGCAAGTGGCTTTAACGTATATAAATTTCATATTTCAGTTTTGGGAATTATTGGATATGGGAGTGTGTATGGAACAATGAGCCAAAATCAAAGATGTTACATACAATTGAAGTTTTGGCACTCTAGTACATGTTATCTACTTAAAAAATCATTAGGCAATTAGGTTTAGTATGCTTTAGCACCCCATTTCCATATGGAAATAAAAATGACTCATTGAATTTCATTTAAACCAGATTGCAACAGTGCTGCTGGCTTCAAGCATTTTCTTTCTGTTGAGGATTCGCCTGTCTTTTAATAGCGATGAACAAGATGAGGCCAAATCATTTAAGTAAGTTTCTGAATCAGCCTGTATTCGCCAAACTAAGTAGTAGTAGTAATTTTATTTTAATCAGCATGTGAAAAATAATGATTAGAAAGACAATAAATGCATGAAAATGAATGACAGAGTTCAAAGAAGTAGTAGTAGTAGTTTTCGTGCTGTGACACCTTCGAAGGGCTGTTGATAAGGCAAAGAGAGTACGTTTATTAAAGATTCATTGTGATACTGGACCACCAATGCTCATCGAGGACAAGTACTAAACAAGTAGAACAGCATCACAGGTAAGACATATTTTTGACTGATTGAGGACAATTTTGGTAAATTTGATAGCAGGTTGAATATTCGAATGGATGATGATGTTGGGGGTGAAGTTATACCCTTTGCAATAGTGAGTAAATGTTGTTAATTGCCTTTGGCCGCTTCATTCAGCTTCAAAGTTTTTGAGTGATGGCACAGTCTACTTGCATTACAAGCAATACTGTTTAATCATGATACTATGCTTATGACATTACACACAAACGTTATAGAACTAGGCTATAATATGATTAAAAACTCAGAACTCACCATCATCTTGATAAATCAATTTCTGAAGTTGTGGATTTTGCAAGGAGGAATGACTCTGTTAATCAGACTATTTCAGTCCGTCAATTGAATGATGAAGACTACTTTTGCAGTTTTAAAGCTTTTTCACGAATCCAAAGTTACACCCAAAAAGGGCAACAAATGTCTGACAATACTGAATACAATATTAGCAGTTAGAGGCACGAGTACAAAAACCCTGAACTATGAAATAAGAGCACGAATAAGAAATTTCGCCAAGCGTGAGCCACAGATGGTCAGCGTCTCATGTCTGCGAGTGGCGCATGCATTGTTAAAAGAGTATAAATACAAATGACAAGATAAGCATAAGACTTAACAATTCTTTTCTGATAAACCGGTACTTTATTAATCTGTAAAAGCCAGAAAATGTTGGCAAATCTCCTCTACTCGACTTCGAAACTTTATCCGACTGCAATCGACCGCACGGGGCGTTAGAGGATCGTTTGCTCAAAATCACGTGACATCGAAGGCGTGAGGAAACGTGTGCAATGCACAATGTGTTACGAAATTGTTCAGTCCCCTCGCCGGTGTTTTGTGTTGTTGAATTGCCGCAGTTTTTAATAATGTTATTGCGTTCGGCCTTGTCCAGTTTGTTCCGTAGAAATATCACGCTATTTAATATTGCTTTTATCGGCAGATAGGTTTTGCACTGAAAACAAATACGGTAGGGTAAACTGGTGAGATACCGTTGACGATAAATGTCAGACTTCTGGGTCTAGTGAAGTTTAGTACCATATTCGCGAATGTCACCAAAATGAAAACTGGCTGAATATTCTCATCCTAACTAGGGGGCGCCGATGCTGCAAGCATGTGGCATTGTCTCCCGGGTTAGGATGAGTCGCTTGCAACATGGGAAAAGTTTTATGATAATTGGATGTATGGTACTAAACTTCATGAGACCCAGACTTCTTTGGGAGTTTGGTGCCGTCTACTACGGAATAGACTAGCTAACGCATCGCTAGCGTCCTGGGTTCGAATCACATTGAGGAATGATCATATGCGAGAGGCATATAAGATGATTATACAGTAGGCCTATATGTGAGGGGCTGGATGCCTCCCCAGTACTCGTCTGTTCTTATAATCTGAAAGCTCTTAAGCGCTGCTTACGGCTTCCTCCACCAACCATATCCATTCACACATCACAAGAAAATGTATAAAATGACAAGGCAAAAACCTTCACACCGATTCGCAACTGATATCTGCACAAGAGGGTGTGGTTCGCCATTTGATTAAGCTATATTCTCGGCTTTCCTCTCCCCCACAGGATAAAAATGCAATCCTGAATCCTATCCTCTGATTCCAAATTTTTTTGTATGATGGGCAAAATATATCTTCCCGAAAGGCTTTCTATGCTGACATATTCATTGCTCTAACAAATTTTAATATAACTGCTAATATTACCTTCAATCACACAACGCACAGAACTGATGACGAATTTTGTCGATATAGGCTACCGTACCCTACAGTCTGACAGTAGGCTACTTGAATCTTAAACAAGGGTTCTGAGCGTTTTTAAAATATGTACCATAGTTTTTGAAGGGTAATAAACAAAAATAGCTCAAAAACAGAATACCATACAAAAAAGTTCAATGACCTCAAATTAGTTTAATGCGAAGATTGATGCAACCAGCGACCAGACCAAATTAGCTCCGGAAGCCATACATAGAAATACAAATAATTTTTCCAAAGGTGGACAGTTAACTTATCTACGCTGCAGAATGCATACATGGGATTGACTGTCCTTGTAATAATAATACTGTCATCTCTCTGTCAGTCTTAACCAAAACTATGTAGGAAATTTCTTTTGTATAAATCTGGAAAAATAATTTCAGACTTGAATATTCCTCATTGTTGATTCTATTCTGCCATAATATTCTTTTGCTTTATTAAATTTCAAACAAATTTACACACATGCCGTACATAAAGACTATTGACTAAAATCTTTGAAAGCTATTATAAAATATTTACTGTATATCTATTTATGTGAAATAAAAACTCTCACCATGCGGAATATCAATATTTGCTCTTTAATTTATTTTGAATATAATACATTTTTTGTTAAAACAACGTGTTATTTTCTATATAGATCATAAACATATTCAGTTTGTATTGCAAAATACGCTACTCAATCTCTGGCAGCTTTATTATGACTGCTCAGTTTGTTCCACCAATAATTCAGGACAATCCGGATGGATGGGGTCCAAGGCAAATTCCAGAGAAATTTAAGGACATGCCATATCAGCCTTTCAGCAAAGGAGATCGCCTAGGAAAAGTAATAACATAAATTGCTCTAAAACTTTTTTTGTTCTTTTGCATCATTTTTTTATTATTTCAGCTATTGTAATTATTCTGACCATGGGTTTATCTTTTGTGTGAGCCGTTTTTGATGAAAATAAATTTCATTTATGTTTACGGGAAGTTATGAGAAACACCTTTTTAAAGTAAATGATCAAAAAATATTTTCTTCAGATACCTCAAATATAATAAAAACAAACACATTCTTTATTGAACTTTTTCTTGTCCTTAACTCTATTTATTTTTCGTTTTTTAGGTTTCTGATTGGAGTGGAACAACATACACTGATCGACGTTACATGAATAAATATCATTCTCAGTTCGGTGGGGGAAGTCAATACTCCTACTTTCATGATGAAGATGAAAGTAGCTTTCAACTTGTGGACAATTCAAAGGTACCAATGTCTGTTTGTTATGACTTGTTATTTTTCCTTCTTTTACCTCTATATTTTGGTTGACCCACATCCAGACCAGCAGAATGCCAGCTACTGAGACACCTTCTGAAAAAATTGGATTTCCTCAAAACAAAAATTGAACGAATGGGCAATATCTCATAGTATATCTTTTGCTGGAAGATAAAAATGTCTCATTTTGATTGCCTGATAGCAAAATATTGTAGAAATATCAATAATACTGATTCGTAAAACAGTGCTTATGGGTTTGAAGCTTTTTTTGCTAATCAGAAGAAGGACAAGCTTTCCAAACATCTGAAAAACAGCAGGATTCTGCCACGGTGCCTACACCTGAACCTGAAAATTTTAACCAATATGGGATATTGATAAATTATGAAGTGAGGTTTGAACAATCTGTGGAGGATGCTTGATATAACAAATTCTCCCATCGATCTAATGTATGGGTGTGTTGATCAACTCTGATATAAAGTGCTTATGTAGTGGTACCCGTACCTGTGAAATTGCGCATTATTATCAAATATGTTTTTGGGGGTTGAACAAGAAACTCAATTTGCAATTCAATCACCTTCTGTAGTGGCAATTTCAATCTTCATACAAGTTGAAAATCGTGAATATTGCTTTCCTTGGTCCATTTTTATCTGATTATATTCAATAACGCCCAAACCTGGGTCAAAAATAACATCAATGAACCTAAAGCTCGCTGTTTCATATTTCAGATCCAGAAGCCTCCATATCAAAGAAATCGTATGCGATACAATCAGTTCAAACAGAGACAACAAAGGCAGCAACAGAGAGAAGGAGCAAATCAAATCGGACAGCTACCTCTTACTAAATTGGAGAAAAGCAGAGAGCGTGATCGACAAAGACTCCAGAGAAAAATGCAGAAACAATATGGACAATCAAGATTGCGTTGGGGGAACAACAGATATCAGAATCAACAAAAAAGAAGAGATGCGTCTGTCAGAGTTTTGGAGAATTGGGAGGTTTGTAGTTTGATGGCGAATAGTTGTTGCATATAAAAATCAATTGAACAGTTGAAATACACTTCTGGGTTTCAATTTCGGAGGGTGTAATTGTGTGTGAGTGGATTATTGGATAAATCGCTGGTTCACGTTGATTTACGTACAGTCCAAATATATTTCTCATCTTATCTTTGTCACTGTCATTGATAGATAGATGCACATTCTGAAATTACTATTTCACTTCATTTCTAGTCAAAGATTTTTATTTTCAGGTTAAAGAAGAGATGGATTTCAATCGTCTTGGCAAACTTAAGCTTCCTGATATTGCTGAACCGAAAGATTTGTTTGTCTGTGGTGCTCTAGAACAGTATGATAAGACTTATGATCGTGTCAGTGTGAAGGCAGAACGCCCATTAAAACGTGTCAACAGGATTTTCCACAAGGTAATATTTTTGTTTTTAAAATGCATGCAACCGCAACTATCCATTGCACCGATTCTTGTAACTTTTGTTTTACAGTTACCTTTTACCAGGTGCCAGGTTAGATCAGTCAGTAAATATGTTAGGAATACACTTAGAGTTACTCATCTCCAACTTCCTGTTTTTGAATCCTATTCAGAATGACTATACGTGTGAGGTTTGCTGGACACCTTGCCAGTGCACTGTGCTTCATGCAACCAACTGTTCTCAACCAACTGTTTCTATGCACTGGTAAAATCTGTAAATGGTTGAGCCATATTCTCAGCTTTACTGGAATGAATACTGCTGAGAATATTTTTTTCCTTATAAATTCCCCTTCAGGTCACCACAACTGATGATCCAATAATTCGAAGACTTGCTAAGTCTCATGGGAATGTCTATGCCACTGATACAATTCTTGCTACATTGATGTGCTGTACAAGATCCCAATATTCCTGGGATGTTATCGCTCAACGAGTTGGTCGTAACAAGCTGTTCTTTGATAAACGTGATGATTCTCAATTTGACCTGGTGACCGTCAGCGAAACTGCAAATGAACCTCCTCAGGTATAAATGTCAAATAGGCCATGCCACTGCTTTAGCTGGGTAAAATTTATGCGATGTGAACTTTGTAGTACTTTGTTGCCAAACATGCAGTTCTACTTATGTATGAATATTAATACATATTTCTGATAAATGTTCATGGGCTTATGTACTGTAATATTTTTGCCTGTTGCAATTTAATTACCGTAAGAGATGTTTTTAGGAGTCACTGAATTTTATTTTAGTGTTTGTCAACAGCTTTCAGCCTTTTATTGACCACTCGGGTTGCCAAGTATTCCATTGGATTTTGTTTGTTACAGTAATCATAGACTGTAGGATCAATGTGAATCAAAATTATAAAGGAAAATACAATCAATATACACAACGAATGTCTTGATAATGATTATGTTGTAGGATATTCGTGTGTATTATAATTTATACCAAGTGATGATCTTGAAACATGATCCATGGCACTTTTTTCAAAGTGGAATGCCTTTGCATGCCCATTATATAATGTAGTTATTTTCACATCTAGGAGGAAAATACCATCAATTCACCACGAAACTTAGCTCTGGAAGCTACTTTTATCAATCATAATTTCTCCCAACAAGTTCTGAAACGAGGAGATAAGCATAAGTTTGGCAGTGCAAATCCATTTGTTCCAGGTATGTTTTGTAAATCATTTTGGGGGAATATTTCATTCAATAGTTTTTGTCTTCAATTCTTTGTTTTTGTCACTTACTAATGGTATTGATGGGACTTGAAGGCTGAAAAATCAAATTGGTACTCTAATGCTCACAAGACAATCTGAGGGAATCGCTGTCATCAGCAGAAAATTATCGAAAGTCAATGCTACAAAAATAAATTTTGATAGAAGATTGCAATGCCTGTTCATGAGTCACTGTTAAGATATTTATATACATATTGTGAAATTTTTTGCGTAATATGTCCTTAAACGATATATATTTGCATCCATAATCCAAGCTACAAGCTCTATTACTATTTTGATTAAATCCAACATCAGTTTGTGATTTAAAATCGATGGAACAATAATATTTATAGCTCAGCAGCGTCATTAAAATACGTTTAATTATGCCTTCCTCGAATCAAGCCTGATTGACTATACTGAATTACGTTCGCTTGACCAACATTCCTCAAGGTGTGTAACAATGACGTATTAACCCAAAGGTTACACATACCAAATGACATGGCCGATTAATACAAGGCTCTGCAGCTGCATTTCTGACACGTGCAAAAAATTGTGCTTCCCAACATTTAAAAAAAAAAGCTGCCAATGATCATCTTCTAAACTCAACTATCGTAAACACAGAATTAACAAAGCAGAACTTTGTTTCTGAAAAAACAATCGGTTAACAAAGCGTATAAGGCTTGAGTACGTACGATTTGTGTCGTCGATCAACAACAATTTGTTTGTAATTTTTACTGAACGAATAAATGTGTCCAATAGTCGAGCACCATTGTTTTTATGCTATATATATATATATATATATATATTTAAGTTCTTAAATAAATTTCCAAATAATATTGTGGTGAATATAATTTCTACCTAACAATTCCAGTATTGTCTACGGAAGATACTACAATGATTTGTGACAAGATGCGTCATTAAACCAACATACAGAACTCTTACGCCGCACCACATGTCCGTGGTGAAGGCCAAACGCTATTCCACACTGCTGCATTTTACACTTTAACATAGAGCAGAGATCGCAGTCTTAAAAAATATATTTTGCCATAGCAGTTTGCAGCGACGATCAAAGGTCAATAACATATTTCGCAGTCCAGCTCACATGCTGGATTTTTCCAAGGCACATTTCAGCATAAGTCTCTTCTGGCTCAATCGTCTCACCTTTCATTTCTTCATAATTAGCATAGTGATGGCATTTCAAATGACTCAGCCTACACGCTGTCATACCACCACCTTCAGGGTAGACAAGCACACCGCCCAATCTTTATTCTCTGGCAACTTTGGACAGAAGTGTTGATCCTGGCCTTGATTCCAATCCTACCAGACTTGATCGCGAGTGCTGCACAAGGTTGCTGTCTTTGCTCTTTATGAAATCAGACAAAGCGATTGGTTTTCGATTACGATTGGTACTTTTTTGTGTCATAAAGATTTACACACTCTATGACGTAACGGTTTCGTCTCTGAAAAATATCGGCGGTCGTAAGCGAGTTTTCGTTATCCTTCTTGAATCACACTCGCGGCAGTGACGAAAACGATTGAAAGAGGTAGTATAAAGGCAATTCGAGAAACCGTCTTGATAAAGCTTAGGGTAATTACATATGTGTGTCGCATTACGTAATTCTGCAGCCATTGCATAATTCCTCAATAACGTAAATTCAGCCCAATTCTAGTATCAGCAGCTGAACTCTAAATGGAAAACATCACAAACAGATATGAGCAGTCATTGTAAAAGGTAGTATGTGGTATCTGCCCTGAGCGATGGAAAAACCATCTACCACTTCGTATTTCATGATTCATTGATATCACACAAAATTTTACATTCTTTATCACAATTTTGTGACTTGTGTGCTGAAAATCCTTGGCAAACAAACCGTACTTTGAAAAATGTTTTTATATTTAATATACTCTGTAAATATTTCACAATACCAGTTGACCATTATATTCTATTTTTCAGATCAAGATGCGAGCAATGTTGCATCTGTGGCTTATCGTTACAGGAAATGGGATCTTGGTAATAATATTGAACTCGTTGCTCGAACTGAACATGACGCTGTTTTGACCACGACTGGTGGAGATACTTGCTATATCAATGTCAAGGTTAGCTCAAGTCTAATCAAATGACATACTATATATGAAACTTTAATTTTGTCAAGTATGGACCACACCGTGATGGCGTGTTCCATCAGTGGCTCATATTGAACAAAATGTGCTCTGACAAAAGTTTTATGACTGGGCTGACAGCTTGGGGTGTTAGAATATAGCGAAATTCAAAATTGCAGCTTCTGTAAAAAATCTCATATTAATCTATTATCTACTTACTTCCCAGGCATTAAATGAATGGGACAGTAGAAGTTGTAATGGAGTCGACTGGCGTAGAAAATTGGATTCACAACGAGGTGCTGTTCTTGCTACTGAACTCAAGAACAATAGTTCCAAGCTGGCAAAATGGACAATGTCTGCTCTTCTTGCTGGGTTAGTATTCGCATCGTTAAAGATTGTTTTCCTTGAACAATGTAAGAAAGGGGAATATGTGCAAGCCACTTTTAGATACCTTCATTTTTAATCAGATAAAAAAAAATGAGAAAACTTGCATTTCTTTCAAATTAAAACTAAGTTCAAAGGAGGAAAATCATGATTTCAGTTCTTAGTACTAAAGCGATACTTTTTAAGGGGAATAAAGAAGAAAATTCCCATAATGTTCACACAAATCTGTAGTCAGCATTTTTTTCTCTTGCCTTTTTTCACATATTATTATCATCAGATCTGAATACCTGAAGATGGGATATGTGTCAAGAAGGAATGTTCGTGATACAGCTAACCATGCCATTATTGGAACCCAGCAATTCATTCCAACCGAATTTGCAGCTCAAATAAATCTGTCGTTGCCGAATGCATGGGGGATCCTTAGATGTATTATTGACACTTGCATGAAGCTTCCAGAAGGGAAATATCTTATATTGAAGGTTTGAAATTTAGATATGATAATAAGTATGGGATCACTGTCTTCGAAAGTGAAATATTATGTGCCAAACAATAGACATAAATTGTCGGATTCAACGACTACTTCAATGGTAGATTGAGAGATGGCAAAATTTTTGACAGTACCTATGTAATCTTAATTTTTATTTTGATATTGACTACTTTAAATATTTAGGGGCAGTCTTACACCTGTGAATATCTACATATTTTGCACCATCGAGAATTTGTATCCGCATAGTTTTGTTCTACTTGACCAAAATCTATTATATTTTGTCGTCAAAATATGAAAATTGTTGCCCTTGAACATGATATGTGAATTAAAATTACAGTAAAAACTTCTTGATATTCAGTATGAGGACGAGTTGTAGTATTGGTAAATGGATATTTGGTATTTACATGCAATTAGGATTTCAATCAGATTCGAAAAAATTTTCGATCAAATTCAAATGATTCATTTTTGCCCAGCGCTAGTGCCAACATAGAATCAAAGAATGTAGCACACAGCTAGATTGGATATTGGGGAAGTTTCCATCGCTGTTAAAAAGTACTCGGAATGGGTAATAAAAAGTTACCGGTATCAATACTTCAAAAATACATCGACACATCTCTATTATGGAGTTGATGGAACATTGTCTAGAATGTGTTGAAAAAACAAGTTGGTTTTGAATACTTTTATTTGTAATCCATCATTGCTGCCTCAGCGATGTTGTGGTTTTGATAATAATTGAGAACTAGATCATTTTATTTTTCAGGATCCAAATAAGCCCGTTGTAAGAATCTATAGCTTGCCTGAAGGGACTTTCAGCTCTGAAGAAGAAGAGAGTGATAGTGAGGATGAAAGCGATGACGATGATGACAATGAAGCTAAAGGTGCAAAAGATGGAGCAGATCGATGATTCAAGTCTTTTTGATGACTTTTGATTACTTTAAACAACTCTGTTCGGAAGTTGTTTTCTGTTAAAAATTATTGACAGACACTTGTCAAAATATGGGATCCAGTCTCCACATTTAGAAAAATTTTCTTGAAAAATGTTTTGTCAAAAATAGGTCACTGATGCATTTCAACAATGCCCAATTAATTTGTGACTCTTGTTAGTGAAAATGGAAACGCTACAAAAAATACTACAATACATGTGAAGACTGTTGTTTGTCACATGTGTTTTAATTTAAAGCTCCTCAAGAGTAAAATAAACACACAAGCAGTACAACAGTGGGGCTATTAAGATTATTCTTCTGCGACAGTGCTTTCATTTTGGTGTTGTATAACTTATTGGTGTTTAAAATAAGAATAAAAAGATCGAGAGTGCTTCTTTTCTGTGAATGCTATATGTCTATAGGCATGAATGGATGAATTGCAATATTTCTAAGCTGTATAGGTGAGTGCCAATAACTTAATAATAATAATTACAGAAACATTTTTTTCATATGTTTGCAACACACAATGACTCTTTAAACAAATAAAAAGCTCTAGTGTTTTAACAAACTGATAAAAAAAAAGTGGGCAGATACCATAGTTGTGGAGCTACCGCTTCTAAAAGATTCTTTTTCTTCATATTAGACTGGGGCTTTAAAAATCAATTGTACCTTGGACGTTATGCGGCAGGCGTCGCCGTCCTTTCAGCGGGAAAGTCGCAATTTGCCAGGGTTAAACGGTGGAATAGTGTTCGTCCCATCACGCACCTTGGAAAAAATAAGTTCTCTGGATGTTGTATTTCGTTCTTCCGGTACGCGTTGTTACTACCCAAAGTAATGGTGATACTAGTAGTATGAAAAGCGGGGTTACACTAGTAGTATGAAAAGCAATTTTCAGAAAAAATTCTATTCCCCCAAGTGAATGGAGTCGTGAAAAAGCGTCAAAATTTCCTCTACAGAGCGGCTTTCTTTTCCTCTACTTTCACGCAAAATGATGGGTAGAATGTAGTCTTTCAGTTGTAAATCGCTGTTCTCAGTTTTTTATCTTTTTGCAGTTTCCAAAAATTTCGCTCAAGATTTTGTCGCATATTCGCTGGTGAGGCATCGGGTACGGACAGAGAGGCATCCGTCAAGCACGAGGTCACGCGCTTCCAGAACTTTTCTTAAAAGTTAGCCATGTAGGTATACAAAAACGTAGTATTTCAAATGATTATTTAGGTGAAATTTAAAAGAAATGAATAAAAGCCATGATGTGCACGTCCCTGTTCAGTTGGAGGCGTGTTCGAAACCCGTGAAGATATTGCAGACGATTCTCGTGCACCTCGCCAACACACGCTGGTTGTGGCGTTTGCATAATCGACTATGGATAGGATAGGATTTAATTTTGATCCTGCGAGGAACGCCCTCTCTTTTTCATTTCACGAACATTAGGAACGAAAATTTTTACGCTGCTCATTGTGCAAATGTCTTTATTTCAATTTGGAAAACAGGCGAGAATAAAACCTTGAAATGGACAGGGAGGCGTGACGCACTGCGAGAACTCCCGTTCTCAAGCGCGTTTCTGATAACCGCGATCTTCGAAATGACAGAAAAGTGGCAATATCGAGCTCCATCATCACAAAAGGAACACGCCGCAATGTGGAATTGAAAATTTAATAGGTCCCACCTGCAATACAAAACTCCCTCCGGTGGACAGTATGGTAAAATGCGTCAATCAGTGGCTGAAAAAAGAGAGTCTGTGAGCGTCACGCTAGGGCGGGTATTGGGAAATCGATTACGGTATAGCTGCGAGAGCAGAGTGATCGATGACGTTTTATATATTGCCTTATATGACTGGCCATGTATAATGTATGGTAACCTGGCATGGTGGATTAGGGTATACATTTGGTACTGGTAAATGTTCAAGTTTCATTGGCGAATTCATACTCTATTATTGTTAGTGTCACAGTATTCTGAATTAAACTTGATCCTTTCGGCTTCGCACGTCAGATCGTGGCAGTGGAGTGGCTGTACAAAAAAATATCGTACAATCACAGAGTTAGGTTCGAAGCTGAGCAACACTACACAACCAACGAGCAGCAGAAATTTCGCGAAATAAACGAGATAGTCAAAAGTACAGCTGATCATGCGCTTATGTAGGTTTGTGACGTAGGACGAAAGAATAACGGCAATTTCTTTTTTCTTGTTTGTTTTAAATAATCTTTGAATCGACGTACTGCGCGCGCAGTGCGTGTCTCTTTTACGCACCCCTGGAAGTTCTCTCGGTAAGACCCGAAACACAAGAACGTCGCATCGTTATGGTGAGTTTCTTTTATATTTTTATTATATTCTCGCATTTCTTCACTGTAAGCTCATGGGTTGGTGTGTCCCGGTTTGGTGTTCAGTAAATTGAGTTTTTCGTACGGCAGAGGCAATCATTATAAACCAGCACGGCTTCGGCGATGACGTGTAGTGAAGCACTTTGAAACTGCGCCTGGCTAGCCTCCACCATTTTCTCTCATTGGCCAATCAGATCCATGCTTATACACGTCGAATGTCATTTTCTCTCCCGGGCGGCAAAGCGAGCTGCTTTAGCCGGTAAACTCCATTATTTCAATGGCAGTGCCTGACAATCCAGACTATTCAAACATTTATATATTTTGCCATTAAAATGTCACATCACTTCATTGTTGGGCTAACTTATATTTTCTGTCAAATTTCACCAGTTCCAAGTTGCTGGCTGGTTGTCTCTCAACTCTTGAAATTTCTGGCCTTTGTGTATTTGTACTACGTATAGGGGCATTCTAGAACATCTGAAATTCTGATTTAAGCTTGAGAGATGAATTAAAGATTTCATGTAGGATTTGAAAGCATTCAAAATTTATAATGTTCAGTATATTTTTGAAACAATTATCATATTTCATTTGTTCTGTTACCTTAATTTGCTTAACCAACCAATAGTTATTGCCAACTATTAGCTGGCCGTAACTGTTTCAAAAATTTGCTTAGGGCTATTCAGAGTCGGAAAACATGGTCTTGCAAATTTCTTGCGATTTGTGAGATTCCAATTTTATAGTAGAATAAAAGGAATCGATACTGAAACGCGAGCTCTACTAATAACTGAAAACAGCGCAAACCGAGCAAGACACTGGAAACGAGAATTTTTAAATTTGATTCTTCTCCTGTGGCCTTGCTCTGAGCGAATTTCAATAAAAAAAATTGAAAAAAAAGCACAAAAGATGAAAACAGCAAAATAACCACTATTTAAACTTTTTTTGTGTATTGTAATATATGTATTCCCTTTTTAATTCCGGGCAAAATTCAAGGACATTTCATATTCTGCTAGTTATATTTAAATAATAACAAATTGTAAAAAATTGAGAAGTAAAATTTTTCGAGAAACAGTAGTAGCAAATGGTGCAAAGCCACGGAAACAGCATGAGAAAAGAAGAAAACAAAGCAAAATCAACCACCATAAAACCACTGAGAAAAGATCAAATTATTTAAAAAAAATTTTGTGAATTGTAGTATACATATTCCCTTTCGGATCCCAATCATGTTCGGCCGTATTTCAAAAAAAATTATTTTGTGAAAACTCCAAATGTAAAAAAATTTGCAAAATAGAGGTAGGCAAAGCAAGCTTGGCCACAGCAACACCAAGACGCAATTATTAAAACCTTCTCCGTGATTGTAATATACATATCCCCCTTTTTATCCCAAGAAAAATTTCATGTCCGGCTATATATTTCTAGGAAGTCTTATCAAGGCTTTTTTCTTATTGTGCTATTTGGCTTGAGCATCAAAGCAGCAAGATCTAAAATCTCAGTCAAAAGGTCTGCATAGTTGAAAACTCTTTGTTCTGTTTATTTAATCTAAACTTTTTAATATTTTTTATAGCCGAGTTTAAAAATTTCTTGAAATTTTGCTAAAGATTTGAAATGTTGATAGTGATTGATTTTGCTCTATTTTACTGTAACTTTCACTTTTTTGCGGTAACTTTTGCGTTGGGATTTTCATAAAAAAAATAACATTCCTTTATAATATATTCCTTTATTTATGAAAATTCTTCGAAATTTTGCTCTTAATCTAAAGGAAGGTATATGTATCGCAAATCCTGGGAAATGTTTTAATGATTTTGTCTAGTTTTTCTCTGTTTGTGCAGTTTTCGGTATTTAGCATGACCGCTGAATTACACACAAAATAATCGAAGGGAATCAATCTTTCATCCTTAAAATCAGTATTTTAAAAGTCCACCATGACTGTATAAGAGTTTTGTGAGAGTCTGTGCGAGAGTAGAAACCCGTAATCTTCGTATCTGCAAGCCTGCAGAAATATAGGCTTTAGCAAAGCCTTGCACCCATTGCTTGGTGTTTTACAAGTCTGTCATACTCCAAATAGTGAAAAATATACTTGTCCAGATGGTATTAGTAATCAATTAGCCTATGTATAACATACAAGAATTGATAAATCACACAGATTTGATTATCGCTTTGTCTGGTTTAATGAAATTGATACTAATGGCCTAGCAGATTACTCCCGATGGAGGCCTTTATAGAACCTGTGTGTGCAAAATAGAATTCCAACTTCAAATGTACACATACTCAACATGTGGACAAGTAACAAGGGAATAGGAGCCCAACTCCTGTATGTACTCTCATGCAAAGCCTTTGTGTGAGTCTTCAAATATATTCCGAATTTGTCTTGTAGAAAAATCCCTATTTTTGTCTATGCTCAAAAACTATGACTGAGCTGTGGGCATAAATGATAAGATAAGGTATTACCGGTATGACAAGTCATTTTTGTTATCAAAAAGCATACTATTGCGTCGTTATAACGAGTCATGTGAGGCACGACTCAACTAAAATCAGATGCATTAAATCGAGGCATATTAGCAGGTGTGAATGGGTTAAAGACCCGTTTTTGTCGTTACTTGACACGATATTGCATCAACTTGTCACCATTTTAGGCAGTATATCACGAAATACCGGCATCACGTCAAATGGACATTGCGAAGATTAACGCGATACGGTATTTTGAAAAAATTAAACCGGTATTCACCATCTTACCGATATGCCGCCCAGCTCTAATCTACGTGTTAAGAACGTATGTGTAAATTTCCTTTGAAATTGTTTAGGAAATTCTTGTTGGGCTCCAAAATACTAATAATTAACATAGTAATGGAACTAAATGGAAAGTATTTTTATACAAAACTGGGATTTATTTCTGAAATACATGTATGTAGAAAAACATGAAAATATGACATGCTCTAGTACAGGAGTCCTTATTAGTATGACAATGAACTTTTATTAAGATCTCTTGTTTTCAGGAAACACAATTTTGAATCCGGAATTTCCGATATGCTGTTGATCAATCTCAGTGAAAAAAGGTATACTAGTACATTAATTTCATCATATTACCTAGTTTTTCTTGTTGAAATTGTAGCGAAATTAGAATATATGGTAGAGAATGTGAAATCTTCAACGACATTTCACAATCATCATAATATTTGAATCCTATCACTCTTCATAAAAAGTTTTGTATCAGAAGAATATCGCGATTGTCTTTGCATGGGTTTAGATGTAAGTCAAACCTTTAAACTAATGTAATTGTAGGGATTTTCTAAAAAAGTGTTAATGAATGGTCCAACTTTCTAAACTCAATGTTGATGAAAAATTTTCAAAGAAATGGGCATTTCCCTGTTATTAACAGAATTTTTGTTCGATACAAATTTAGATTTGTAATCAAATTTCTTTTTCAGCAGCCCTAAAGAGACTTATTGTTCATATACACAAATTTTATTTAGACTATTATAATACATGAATACACTTTAACATTTGATTTGTTATATTGATCATGCTTTATTTTTTTATGACAAAAGGAAAAAGAAATGGATATTCTGCAACAATCATTGCAAGCAGCTGACATTTTATCAGGGGAAGACAATGATATTTTTGGGGAGCTTGGACTCACTTTTAACAATCCATCTACGGAAACTGTGGAATTGGGTGATGATCTTTCTAGTCTTTCTCAGACGAATACCTTATACAGCAATGAGAGTAAGAATTCTGAACAGATGACACCAGGTTGTAATGAATCCAGTGACTCTTCGTCTATGTCTGGTTTTGATACTTCACAGTTTCTTAATACTTCTGCACCAGTGAATTCATCACAGTCCGCGCGGCATTCATCATTTGAACAGCAAACTAATGAATATGTTAAACAAACAAACTACCAGTCTGTTTCAGGTGCTTTAAATCCCAACCAAATCCCATCACGTGTACCTCCGATATCGTATAGTAGTCAAAGAGAAGTTGTTGGAAATTATACAAATTCATCGCAAGCGATCCACCAGCATTCAGTGCAAAATATCGCACAGCCAACAACACAGACTATCCACCAGCCTTCAATGCACAATATTGTACAGCCAACAAATGCTCATGAGTTGCATTATCAACCTCGTTCAAAGAGTTCAAATGTAACGTCATCGAACAATGCAGTGTTTTCAGGATTTTCCACACAATTGCAACAAACTAATGTTGGGCAGAGGCCTGGTACGCTGTCAATGGATTCGGCTCAAACAACACAGCCAACAGGAATTCGAGTTGCAACATCCGCACCATTCCAAATGAATAGTAATAATGCTGTAGATAACAGAACACAAAACATACAGACTAATGTATTGAGATCTACAACACCTGTTCAAATAGTCCAACCCGTCGCGGGACAACAGAAACAGCTATTAACGGTGGTACAGAAACCAAATAATATTAGAGTTAATTCTCCTGTCAGCCAAAATCAGCCTCCAACTCAATACGTAAATGGACTTGGGGTGCAACCTCAAAGAAATACATTCAACCAAAGCCAGAATGTTGCAGTTTTGAGAGTTGCAGGAACCAAACAAAACATCAATATTAGTGACCCACAGGTACATGAACATTGTGTTGTGTCTTATGAAATCAGCTTTATCAATATCCAATCTTTTAATTGTAGAATAGTTTGCCCAGAGTATTCTAAAACATTGAGTGTTGCAATAGTTTGGTATTTGATAATGGACTTGATAAATATTTTTGAGATAACTTAAGTTGTCAAACGTACTGTATGATCATAGCTTTGTTGCATGATGTTGGTCCAACTTTTTAAATAATAACTTTCGATGGAATCGAATTCTGTCAATGCAGATTGAAATGTGCTATTAAAATGTGACCAATACACTGGCCATTCTTTTTTTTAGTATTGGATAAAAAAATTCATGGCATTTTTTTCCTTCCAGATTGTGAAAGCACTTACTGCCAATATATTGCAAAAACAGCAAGCTGCTGAAGTACAAAGTGGACAACAACATGCTCAACAGTTTGTTAATGTGGACCAAAACAACTCTGTAATTAATGTAGTACCACATAGGTGAGCAGACACTTTTTTAATGGAAGTTGTGGTACTGCAGCAGATTTTCAGTTACTTGGACACCCTTAAATAATGAGTTCTGCTAGAAGAATTAGAATTTAGCCAATGGGCAATATTTCACGATATATTTGTAACTGGAACATTTAAATGTTTTTTTTTTAAGGTCTTGTAACGAAACTGTATAAAAAGGTTCAGAATCATTAATGCTGCTAATGAAATGATATGAACATTTTGGATACCTGAAAAGAGAATGAAAAGGAGTTTCATTAGAAGAAAATTTAGCCAATAGGCAATATTTCACGATGGAGATTTAAATGTCTTTATTCGAAGGTCTTGTAACAAAGCTGTATGAAAGGGTTCAAAATCATCAATACTGCTATAAAAAAGCAGTGTTGTATGTTTCAGAATACCTTCTCATACCTTGGTGTATTACACTCTTTCTAATGTTTAAATTCTGTTTGTTACATTTATAGAACACAACCACAGGTTCGAGGAACCCAACAAATTACCTTGCAAAATGGCCAAACAATACTGCTGAATAGTAGTCAGCCAGTTCAAGTGCTCCATGCTCCCACGCCAACTCAGAATGTTGCCTCATCAGTTTCAGGTTATTCGCAAGTTGCAAGGAATACTCTACAACCTTCAAAGTATATATATAATATTAAATATTTGAATTGTTTCCATTCAGTTTTTGTGATAATTATTTTGTTGTCTGCTTCATGAAGTCTTGCGAAATCGTGTTTAGTCATGTGTTTAAATTTGAGTATTAAGTAGTCATGAAATTGAATGTAAATTCATAGTATTTTTTAAATTGTTGTTATATGGTTCAAAATTGTAAGGTGACCGTGCATTCTTTCTTTTCTTTCAGTTCCGTAAAAGTTTTCGATGGTATCAAATAGGGATGGAACGAGATTCGGAACCGCCTTTGAATCCGCTATTTTTCGGTTCCGTATGACCTGAATCCACACGTTTGATTTACCGGATCCAATCAGATTTCTTTAATTATTGATTACTCCCAAACGTGCTTGTCTCTGTAATTTATACGGCTGAGGATTTCCTGTAATAAACACGCCGACTTGCCTTGAAACTGAAGTCACAACAAAGTGAGCATGCTCGTCAACTGGTGACCATTGGCATAGTTTCTCCCGATTTTCCTACAATATTGGTGTGCTGAGATATGTATTCAAATAACTGAAGTTCGGCGCATCCTCATACCTTGTATGATCACTACAAATTAATTCTCTACAATCCTAATCGAGAAAGACCAAACCAAGCACGTTAGGTTCAATTTTGTTTCCTGCTTTAATCGGCGCCTTTTCGAACAGACGCAGAATGACGTCATTCGATAAGTCTATAATTTGATACGTACTGAAATCTGCAAGGCATCATCAAATTCATCGATAACTTTTTGAAGATGATTTAAAATTTTGTTCAGTTGGGACCACGTTATGAATATCTGTTGGTATAGTTTATTTTTGAGAATATGTTTTGAAGATACTGTATCGCCTTTGTATTCGAATTAAAGAAAAACTGGAATCCAGTCATCTCATAATTATCTCCTTCGTCAAATATTAGATTTTGAAAAATAAGAATCACTTTTGAAGAGATAACAGAAGTAAAATTTATAGAAACTAAAATTAAATCATTATTATATTTATCTATTTATTGTCATATATTAGATTTGAAAAATGAGAATTGCTTTCAAAGATACTTGATCGTTTTTATATTCGAACTAAATTGTAGAAAAGCGAGAATCAAATCAATGCTATAATTATCTATTTGCCGTGGTATAATAGGTTTTAAAAAAATACCGTTGTATACAAGATTTTGAAAAATGAGATATTCTTTTAAAAACAATTAATCATGTTTATATTAAAATTTAAATTTAGAAAACAGGGAGCCAAATCAATGTTATAATAATCTATTTGTCGTCATATATTTGATTTCAAAAATGAGAAAATAACTTACAAGTATACCTATTTATTAATCTTTCATATTTGATTTAGACTTAATTAGAACTTGAACAAAGTTTAGAATTATTCATTTGCCTGTAATGACCAGAATCACCTTATATTCTTCTTCAATATTCGATTTCCAATTGAGAGAAACTGGAATCAATTTTTAAATTATTTATTTTGTGCAAAAAATGGAGACGTTAAAATAGAAAGTGGAATCAACACTTGTGCGTTTTGATTACAATTCTCTTGGATATCGCAATTGGAAAGTTTTATTTTGGTAAACGTTATGTCAAGAACAGATTAATATTCATATCCATTATATTTTGAAGTTACCCAACTTTTACTGAAAGAGGGACACTGTAAGAAATTGATTAATTAATTATAATTATTCAGTGTGGTTTATTAATATTAAATAAATGGGAAGTAGGCTATATTGGTGACATGCACTATATGCTGGGCTTGCAAAGCGGTTTTAACTTTTCGATGCACGCTTACGTAGCTCGTCTATTAGTTTGGGTCACATTATGTAGAACGTAAATAAAATAAAACGAACATGAAAAGCACGCAACTTACGATTTTCTAATGTCTGAACATGTCTAGCTGCTAGAAATACCGCTCTGATGAGTTTGAACACCTGTTCAACCAAATTCTTCATGCTAGTTCTTGACTTTTGTAGATTTTTTTTTTTTTTTCAATATTTATTCATTTTTCATTTTCAGAACTGGTCAAATGCCAATAAAAGGAATACAAATCGCCAGTGTTAATATTCCTATCGCATCATCCACTACCAACACTACCTCAGTTGATGTGGTTCCAACTGCTAATAGCGTTCTTACGATACCTGTCGTAGCTAAACAGGATACGATTTCTAACACTGTGACTTCAACCAACGCCGGAATCGGCTCCACTGTTGCAGCACAACAAATTAACACAGTGGCGAGAACTCCAAAATCTTCCACTGTTCGCAGTCTTCTTGTAAATTCAATAATGAAGCAAAACAATAATACCTCTGTAACAAACAGCAGTATGTCACAATCTGGTGTACAGCAGCAAAGAGCTACTACAGATGCACAACATGTAGCAGTACCAAATGGCCAGGTTGCTCAATGTTTTTGCTACAGTAGGAATGTATAAAGAATTTACTTTAAACTGTTTTTGAAATTTCATGCACCTTACTCATCGAATTATGTTGAAACTGTGCAAGCTCACAAGCTCTGCAAAATGTTTAGGCAATATTGAAAGTCACATCTCGCTAAAAGGGTGCATATTCTTGAAAAAGCCCTCCCACTTTTATTAGGAAACTGGAGTGATTCTTTGCAAGTACCTGATGATTTTATTATGATGATCAAAGAAAATTATTTGAAAAACTGAATCTCAGTTTACATATCCGCCTATTTTGAGTATATTTTCTTCGTTTTGCCATTTTGTGACCAATTATGATTTTGCAGCTATAACTGGGATCTTGGAATATCAGGCAATTCGGATAAGGAACCTAGTTCGTTTTCCTGCTTTTAAAGCTTCTAGCATATTATCAAATATTACACAAGCTGTCGGGTACTGCATGTATGTTTTGACATCAAGAATAATAATAAAGATAGAAAACAATATTTGCATCCATAATGTTATATGAACTAGCTCAGTTATTACCTTATTTCGAACAAATGATCAGTATTTGTGGGGTTTATTACTCGATCTTGGTATGTATGCAACTATAACTCTTATCAAGCATGTTTCGTTGTATCAATACTCAATGTTGTTTCTATTTTAATTGTAGGTTGCCAATTCCCAACGCGCTGCCTCTATTGGTCCAACTTTAAGATTGAATTTAACTCCACAGCAAGCGAGTCAGCTAACAACAACGCAGTTGCAGACCATCTTAAAACAGGTAAAGGAAAGATTCGGGGCGAACTGAGCCCGTCATCGGGAGGTTTATGAATATGCAACATTTCATGACAATTATAAAACTTTAAAATGAGCGCAATATAATTGTATAAAATACATAATCGTTAAAAAGACTTATGAAATTGAGCAGTTGGTGCGTTTCAAGCTTTTTAGTCATTCCTGTGAGAATTGGGGCGGGGTGGCAATGGGTATATTATCTACTCGCATACCCCCATTAAAATGTCGTTATTACTGGTATTTCACACTGTTTTCTACCACCAAAAAGTATGTTATTGCTCTGTTTTAAAGAGACCGTTGAAGCACGTCCTAAATAAAATAAACGGCTGCATATTATAAAACTCTAAATGTGTACGGATTGTTGTTTCATGAATATGCAATAGTCAAATGAGGCATATAATCCACTGTAAGTGAGCCAAATGCCTGTTTTTTTTTTTTTTGTTAGTCAGTTTGTGCAATGTCATATCAAGCTGTAGCCGTTTTTGACGCTATGCCAGAAACCCTGGTGTCGGCAACCCGGCATTGGAAAGGTCAGGCGATTTGCGTTTTGGAAAACTAAATACCGTGATACCGACATGTCACCCAGCTCTAGAGAGGATGACACAAAATTTTTGGACACTAGAGAGATTCGAGATTGTGCCACCCTGCTTAATCAAAAATTTTGTTCGTCCATAATGAGTCACAGATGGATCAGTGTCACTTAGAATGACATGCTGAGACTATCTAATTTCTGGGTGAGTGGGTTTTCTTTTAGAGGAGTGCCAAGCCCTGAACAGTGAAATGTTTCTCATATTTAATTCCAATTTGTTTCTTTATTTTCCTGTTATCCAGCATCGTGCTACGTTACAAGCAAGAGCCATAGCAAACTCTGAAGCAAAAACAGTTACTCAACCAAACAATGTGCAAGTGCAGAATACTGCTGTATCTTCGCAATCAACTCCTGTAAAAAACACACAGCCGGTTTCAAATTCTCTTGCATCCATACTCCGGCCATCTGTTACTGGATCTGTTGTAAGTCTATGTATAAACTATATCACTGTCCACTTTCCAAAAATGTATTTTTTTAAAATCTGAACCTTTTAGTGTTGCAATTTAGGATGTGAGCTTCAGAATTTCTAATCTATTCTGAGCATTTCAATAAAATCTCTTGTGATTCTAACATGTCAAGTTCTGTCGTTGTCGATCCTTGACACCTTAATAATATTATTTGGCCTCCCTGTGATCCTTTAAGATAACTTTTTGCCAATTTCGTTTTGTTCAGTTGAAAAATTGATACAAAGCTATTTCGTCCTTGTTTAAGTATTGCTCAAATTGTAATGTATTTTGTTAGTTTTGTATAGTATTTCAAAACATGAATAATTTTTTTTTAAATGGAGTCATATTCGAAAGATTCGATTCGAAATTGTTTTGTTTGAGTATTCGAAACTACATTCCTTAGTGCAGCTTTCAGTGCATTTAGTTTTTAACGTGAAAGTTTTGCCATAGAAATTTGGATTCTATAAAAAATTGTAAAATTGTATGAAATTCATATAATTGCTGATTTTTATTAAGATTGTTGAAGAAGATCAATAGAAATGCCTAATCTGTGTCAGGCAGCATTTTGTCCATAGGCATTTTCATTGAAATGACACCCTCATTTTGCAGAGTGGTTCCGTTAGTTCACCAGTGGCAATAACTCGGCAGAATCATATAGACCAGCAGTCCCTACAAGTGTTCCGTGTTGATCCAACATTGACCGAAGCTCAAGTTGATGAAGTGAAAAAATTACTTGCGAATCGCACAATAGCATCTAAGGTATGGTTATTGCGTCGAATACTATTAAATTTAGTGGTTAAACATGTTGGTTTCGCACTCCACTCAACCCAGGGTGTAATAACTTGGGTAGGCTAAGACGAACAGGAAAAGATCATATCTTTCCAACAATTCTAACCCTGTTCGTATATAAGTGGCAGGTAGTTCAGTGCCTTGAGCAGGGTGATCCACTCCAAGAAGTGGCTATAAAAAATCAACTAGTGGTTAGACTTGGCTGCACTATTAAATGCTCAATCAACAATTTTATTTTGTCAAGCATGCGACACAGATGGACAGTGTCTCATCAACGGGATCCATCAGTGACTTAAATAAATGACGTTTTGACAAAGTTTTTGATTAGGTAAATGACTAGAATTTGCAACACTGATTAATGCCCTGAATTACCAGCCAATAATATGTATGCAGTTGTTGACAGAAATTGCATTTCAGTTTTTGTCTGAAAAAATATCCACTTCCATGAGTTTTCCACTTCTAGCCTGTCTAGATTCTAGGGCTGTATTTCGAGTTAATAGATGAACATTACACGAAATGTAAAAGCAGTGTAATAAGCCGAAAAATAATTTCATGTAAATAAAATAGTATGAAAGATTTTGGTATAAGTAATGCATATTGCAGTTTTGTTTAAGATCTTTTGGCGGCCTGGTTATTATAACGATTGTTACTAATTACGGTGCACCTAGAAGGGTATGGGCATTATAACATCTTCATTTTTTTATTGGTATCGTTTTTTCAATTTTCTTTTCAGCTTCAGCAATTATCAAGAGAGCAACAACAACTGGTCCTTGCATTTCAAGCTCAAATCAAATCCATGTCACCTCCTGTTCAACAATATTATTTAAGAAATCCCCAACTATTTATGCAAAAGGTTAAAACATGTTATTATAGTTTTTATGTTCTTAGAACCTTGACTAGTTGAAATTTTTATCTAGCTGATGTTTGAAAAATGAAATTTTTGGTAGGGAAGATTTGTTTGTCGATGCGAGGCCGCAGTTCCATTAAGGTGAAATTTAAAAATCTACGGCTTTGGTAAAGGATTACTATCAAAAAAGATTAGTGTTATTTTTAAACGTTTGTTCAATTTCGATTTGTGTAGGTGCTGCAACAGATAAGAGTGGGAAAACCATTTATATTAAAAGTTAAAATGGATAGTCAGCAAAATAAAGTCAAGGTGGTTTCTACTTCGGTGAGTCATTGTAATGTTTAACCATTCTTTGCATTGTTAGGATAAAGTGATTTTCCCATCTCAGGGATAGAGTTGGGCTAAATTTACGTTATAACGGAACTACGCAATAGTGGTGAAATTGCATAATGGAACTTACTTACGTATAAGTCTTTCGATCGTTTGCGGCGTTTAAACGCCAGATTGATATTAGATTTTAATTATTATGTCAACGCCTGGTTTCGGTGACACATTTTTGAGGTTCCTAATATAGTAAGAGAGCATGTGCATTATCGCCGCAAACATATATCATGGAAATTTACAGGAACTAGAAATGTTAATAATAATGAAATTACGTAAATAAATTTGACATAATTACAAAATGCCTACAGCAATTACAACTCTATTCTACCCAGGGATCTGAAACTCCATTCTGAGAAATCAATCGTCTAATTTGATAAATTTGTATTGGCATTTATTGTACCAATCACCACAGCATATCTTTTTTTTGAAATTCACTCTTGAGCAACGCCGGAAGAAGTTCCTATAAGGAAACAACTAAACGGCCACTCAATAGCAAAGAGACACTACAAGATGTAGTAACAGAATCTGCACTCTGAACTGAAACCTCCCCTAATGGAACTGAACTGTTATGGTAAAGTTCAGTGAATAGTATCTACCCTGGATATTTATAATTTGGAATCATGATTATATTGCAAAATGAATTATGTTTATAAATATTTGAAACTATAGTGGGTTTTAAGGAAGAGTTTCATCATTCACGAAAGACATCTCTAATTGTGATCTATAAGTTTAATAAACAAGCCCGCAAAATGTTACCTTTACACCTCACTTTACCTTTACAGCAACCAACTAAAATGCAACATCCAACCATATCATTAACTCAAGAACCACATACAACTCAACCAAGCACACCAACTAGAACTACTGTGCCTGTACCAGCACCACCGTTCAATAAACCTGCCCAATTAAATGCAAAACCGTTTAGCCCGGTTTCCATCAATCAAAATCAAACAGTCACTCCTGCCGTCGATGTCACTGTGCCTACGCCGAAGAAAGCCATGAAACGTCCAGCACCTCCAGCAAAAGTATCATTGTAAGTTTGCGTTTGAAGAATATCTGAATTGTGATATTTATGACATCTAATGCGTTTTAATCGTTTGTGCCACTAATTTATTTACAAGTTCTGAACTTGACTCGAGTTTAAGTTTGACTTCTAAAAGTTTCCGTTTCATGAACAAAGTTGAAAGCAAATCTGTTTTTAACTTAATATATCGAGTAACAATGATATTCCAATTGCTGTATTTGTGCCCTCGACAACTTAATTTGAAAACAATCTTTTCAGAGTTTTGGAGCAGCTGGAATGTCACAAGAAGATGACCACAAATCCTGATTGTGCTCATCCATTCAGATCTATAAGAGATGCAATTAGGAGGCTAGTACCATTCCATACGTGCAATATACCTAATGTGGGTGAATAATTTAGTTCTATTGTTATCTGTATTGTGTTATATTAAACTATTTTTATATCTAATGAATATGTACTTAATTTTAGGTGGAAGAAGAACATTTTGAAGAATCTGAAAAAATTTTTGATAAAATTGCGGATCGAATAGTTAACAGAACACAAGCAATGGTGAACAAATACCACTTGTTGTCCCTCCGTGATTCGACAGTAAGTTTATATAAATGCTAGCAAAGTATTCTTACATGTTAGAGGTGTCCTTATCAAAATAGACATGTTTTCCGGAATTCTGATTCAAAGTTAATATTTTCGATTATTTGTTTTGTGGTGAATTTATAATATATGCTAAATTTTACGTGCATTCCAGTGTTTATATCAGGCTGGCAGAATGATTTTGGAATATTTTAATCGCCTGGATAAAATGATACGAATGACACACGTTAGACACCCGAAGGACCACTAGATTCTGTTTCCCTGGTTTATATGTTTGATTATTTTCTGCATTTGTACTGTTGCCCTGATGAAATTTATCGGAATAGGTATTGAAAACAATGGTAAATGAATCTATGGCTTGCATTTCACTGGATGAGCATACCCTGTGAATTTCCTTAGTGGCAATAACTTGTTAAACTTTGAATATGTTGCATTTTAGAGAGATTCCTGTTCAGCTGAAATGGTCATGATTGAGAGAATGTTCCTTCAAAAAGAAAAAGCTAAACTTGCCGAAGACAAAGCGAGGTTAAAAGGTTGGCAATTTTGTTTTCAATGATTATGTACAGAGAGAACAGATACTTTCATATTTTAAGACAAATTTTTTGATGCATTTTCTTATTTTTCAATCACAGAAAATCCTTCTCTGATCAAAGAGTATTTTCCTCGTCGATCTTCCGAGGAATATTCTACAAATGACTGTAAGTTGATATATATATATATACAGTCCAAATATTTTATTTGTGATTCAGAAGTTTGAATTATTGAAATTATAGGGTTTCTGTGGAATCAAACGTTTGCATGATATTAGCATTTCTGGGTTCAAAAATTTTTTGAAAATTGTGTTTCTTTTTATAGGACTTCTGATTCAATTCTGGCCCATGTTCACCAATAAACAAATAATTGCTAAACTGATATTTGCATTTATCAGTCTTGAACTTTTTTTCTTAGGTATGTTTTGCAATAACTGATATCTTGAAAGCTGTGATGGCTTCTCATTCACATGACCAATTGATATAGAAAAGAAGAAAATTCAATGTCTCTAAATGTTTTTGTTCTTTAGTGAATGGTGTTGATGGCAGCAACAAAAGTCCACAAAAATGCCTACGTTTGGATAAATATTTTAAAAGTGAAACAGATTCTTCGGGTGTTGAGCAAAATGTTCCTGTCTCTCCTTTTGCACGCAGAAATATGCCACAGAGTGCAAGTGATTCAGACTGCAAGACGAATTCTGAACGTTTGATTTCTTACGAATCTAATTCCAGCCCTGGAGATGCGAAGAGAATCAAAGTTGATTTGTCTGACACTGGGTCACAAAGTTCTTCCGCCGATGAAACATTGCTTCTTGAAGCTGTTGACAGTATATTGCCTTGACAGTGGTTACATTTACATTTGTCTTAAAATGCAAAGCCAAGTTAATATATTTTATTTTTATTGATTATGCTCAACCTGGATTGGCTTATTAAGTTTAAATGGTATTTGAGGTTACTATTTAAATGAAATAATGTTTCAACATTTCAGATGAAACTAAATACAGTAGGTAATATTTGACTACATTTTGCAGCAAAGTCATAATTTATGTCAAACTTTACAGCATAAAATTTGACTTACATTGTGATTTTACAGCAAAATGAGTTAATTTGGGATTAAACAAGAAACTAATTTTCTTTTGTGTGATTAACGATGTTGGTCAGCTTTGGGTATATAAAATATATTGATTCGCTAAATTATGAAATCTAAAGCATTTTTTTTTTCAAATTTTAATTCTGCAATGCACAAATTTTTAGGTGAAATATTTCATACGCTGAAGCAAATTTTTTTGATTTTGTCAAAAAAGTGAGCATTGGTTGGTTTCTTTGTTTAGACCGAATTTCAATAAGTGTGATTTGTTAGACCTTTTCATAGCTGGATTTGGCGAATTAGGAATGCTAGTGTAGTCTTGTGTCCAGTCTGATTCAATGATATATGCAATCGTTCAAATAACAAAAGTTAAAAGTGTATAGTTTATGTAATGTACGTTCAAGGAATTAAATTTTGTCAGAAACAGTTTAATTGGTTATTGTTATGTTTCCTGCTGATAATATTTCTGTAATATTTGCTGCTAATATGACTTTGTCAACTTCCATACTTTTTGGTCAACTAATTGTGCCATTTTTTGAAGTTGACAGTTTTTGTTATTGGTACTGAACTATGTTATATAAAAACTTCTATTTTGTATTTTTTTTTATATTGTATGGACTAAGCAATTATGGCATTATAAAAATGTTTATTACTTTGAAAATAAGTGATTGGAGTGCGTAGAGAACGGTTTTAGCGCTGCTGGAGTTTTGTGATTTCTAAATAACATTTTAGCGGGTGTCACACTGAATTGCCTGTACTATTTTCGAACTGGAGAAAGGTATGCTCTACTGACTACTTTTGTTGCACGGGAGGGTCATGGTTGGCATAAGTGCCGCCGCATTCTTGACCGTTTTCCTTGTTTGATATAGATGGGGCCCAAGTCTTAGTGGAAAAGTGAACATGTATCGCCAAACTGATAGGTTTTAGAATTGTCTTTCACATGTGCTGAAAATTATCACGTAAAAATTTGGGGACTCCCAAGTGTGAAGTTAAAGTTGTACTTAACTGTAGATAAACATTAGAGATTGATGCGGCAATATGGAGGAGTTCTGCATTTTGGTGGTGCAAGGTGTAGAATCTTGGGGCAGGGGAGATCATGTGTGAATATTTTCAAAATCTTCGGCATGATATTAGATCTTTAGAAAATATGTTTACTCTGAGAAAGCGGAATCTTTGGTTACTTTAGTAAGACTCTCATATTAAAGTGCATAGCTGGGAAGAGATTGTCCCCTTATAAGTAGTTGAAGCATTTCTCTGTTTGGCTGCCAGTAACCCTCATTCATCAGCGAAAAAATTTTTCACGCGAGGCTTTTCTGCTAAATGATGTTATACTATTGTTGAAATTTCAACAATCTTTGTTAAAAAGTATGTATTGGTATAAACATTTATTTCTTTTTATTAAAAACATCATTCCCAGTGACAAAAGATCGCTTGGTGGCGTCATAAATTTAACACAGACGTACATGAAAACTTTGGTAAGAAAGCACAAACTTTTTCTTAGTATGTTCACTATACCTAGCCTAGCCTAAATCCGTTGTGAGGGTGGAGCATATATGCTGCATGGAGAGGGTGATCAAAATATTGGTCAGTTTTCCAAAGTGCGCAATGATATATACAACACTAATCCAATAAACACGAGGTTGATGTGGGGAATGCGGTATGTTAGGAGTGCAGGTGTTTTCCCAACTAGCCTGGACTTAAGCTGTAAGAGTCTGTCTAACAAAACGTGGGGAGCTCTAACTTATCTAAAGTCGAAGTTTAGTTTAAAAAAAACAGTTCTATAATTACCCAATTGATTAGAAAACGATCTTTTCCCTTAACTTCTTCCTGCTTCCATACTGCTAAAATAGCGAAATAGAGTACATACTGCATATAGGTACGGTAAATGACTTAAAAAAGAAGAAAGATCACAGAACAAAAAGCAGCATACAGTACGGGTATATTTTTTATTTAATGCATATTTTAAAAAACATTTTCCTTCTATTTCCCTGTGCAATCGTATCTGTTGTCAAAGTATGGGTACCGTATCAGAATCTGTTGAGGAAAATCTGTTACAGTATTGCCTGGCCGTTTAACCTAAGTTGTTCAATTTCCAGATAGTGCAAAAAAGCAATACCTAGCAAGTGGAATCAGTGTACTGCGTAGGTTGAATAAGCTGTAAGTGGTTTGTGTGTAGTTCGCTTGTACAGTGTAGAGTGTACATGCTTTGAACAATGCATATTCAGTATTGGTTGGGTTCCTAATGTCTTCAGGTATTTTTCCTAATGTTTCATTAATACAGAATAGTTCATGATATTTATGCAGAAGCTTAAGTACACTGTACAGAACTTGTTTAGATGAAAACTCATGTTAGGTTACTCTAATTACCGAAATGACCCCGAAAGAAGTGGAAAATGTACCCGATACGGCCCTGTAGCTATGTTGGCTGGTAGAAAATCAAGCTGAAATCGAGGTTTTAAAGTGGCTTCAACCATTCTGTGGGTCGGGAATTTTTTTAAATATAATTTTTTTAAATATAGTTCATAGCGTCATCTAGCAACGTAACAATAATTATTATTGGGCTTGTTTGATATCATTGAGCCAATCAATCTGAATTTGGATATAAACATTTGGCATCAAAAAATAAAAAAAATCCGAATTGGCATTGGATTTTCTTCAACATACACACACACAAAAAAAGACACTTTTATGTGTACTGGATAATGAATGAATAACAATTATGTTATGAGAATTAAGTTTGGCTAAGCAAGACTATGCGACACATTATTATTATGTCATCATTATTATCATTGTTATTGTTCTAAGTGTTATAATCACTGATCACAGATTTCAAATTTGCACCCTGGGGAGGAAAGGTTGGTGGGACCACTTTGAAACTTCGATTTTAGAATAATTCCTAATAGCCAAGTATAGCTGTGGGCTGATTCGGTACATTTGTCACTCGCTTCAGGTCGTTTCTGTAGTTTTCGGTCAATTCGTTAATTATAGTAAACGAATCATTTTACCCTAATATCTGAATATTTTGTGTGATAAAAAGTATTTGGCCAATATCGATCACATCAATATTCTTCAGATTCCAATCTTGATGACGGAGAAAATTTCTGATAGAGCTCAGGCTATTGTATCAACAATAAACAGTGCTAACCTGAGCCCCATAACATTTTGCATGAAATTTCATTCGGCGATCGAGTAGGGCCCTGGTGGATCTCAAACATATTTTGTTACTGCGGATTACTTTTCGCTTGAAGTCAAAATAAGATTTTGAATATTTAGTTTTAATAAAATGAAATGAACTTTATTTCACAGTATGCAACTAGCAATGTTTTACAAATATATCTGGTTACGAGATGCTATTCCATCCAGTGTGGAACCAATGAGGAACCGGTAAGGTTATCGAGCATCGTCCCAAGGCTGGGGGTTATAGTGCCTCGCCCAAGAGCGCCCCGCGTGTATTGCTCCTTGAAGGATTTTACGTTCATAGGTCTTGACCATACTTTACCGGGGTTTGAACCCGCGTCATTCATTAGGTATTACGTTCGGCAGCTATCGTCGCTTTCATCACGTCACTGCGGTCCACAATTTTATTGAATCTACAGTGCACATTGATTTTTATGCAATGTTCATGTGCCTATAAAATGCCAGCAAAATTTTTTTTACATGTTTCGGAGTTTTACTTATTGAATTGTATAGCAGAAAATGTCAGAGAATTTTTTTTTTTACTGAAATGCACTCTAAACGAGCCTTTCGCGAGATCATGGCCTTTTTGAATCTGCTGCAGACTCTGAAAACTCTTTTGAAGCAATGATGGAATTTTAAAATATTTATTTCAAAGATGATAGATTGATTCCATGAGGTTCCTTATGCTTATTTCCTACAATCTTTGATTGCTTGAGGTTACTTATGCTTATTTCCAACAATCCAGTATTAATGCTTTCTAATTCACTATCGATGAACCATTTATTTCACCTGCACCCTCATTAACGCTGTAGAAAGTATCTGGAGTGGATAAAAATGATTGTAAGACTTTGTTGCTGATTATTTAAATTTTAAACTACAGACTATTTTTATTCTTTAGTGTATTATACTTTACAATGGCTCCACCTATCGATATTGATGTAAATGTTCGAAAAGATGGCGAAATTGCAATTTTGACAATGTCTGGAACACAAAATAGAATCAATTCGATATTCTGCAAAAAGTGGTTACAGGCTCTTGATAAAGTTGAGTCATGGCCTGAAGTTAAAGCTTTAGTTACAACTGGAACTGGGAAGTTTTATTCTAATGGACTGGACTTGGAAAATTTAATGTCATTTTCCGTTGGGGAAGGAAAAGAATTTACAAAATTGTTCCTGGACTTAAGAAAGCGAATTTTGTGCTTTCCAATGGTCACTGTAGCAGCCGTTAATGGCCACTGTTTTGCTGGGGGCATGTTGATCGCATTTCATCATGACTATAGAGTCATGCATAATGGACGAGGTTGGATGTGCTTGAATGAAATTGATCTTGGAATGTTATTTACTGCTTCTTTGAAAGCTATCATAACTACTAAGTTCACCCCAACAATGATTAGAGAAGCGACAATTTATGGTAAACGTTTTACTGGTACACAAGCTTTGGAATTGGGATTTATTGACAAGTTGGCAGATGATGGTCAAGCGCTTCCAGTTGCTATTCAATTAGCGAAATCATTAGTGGCTGGCAGAACATATGGACGTCAGATTGTGCAAGCCATGAAGGAGGATTTTTATGGTCATGTTGTTCAAAATGATGATACTGTGCCTGAGCCAATGTCAAAGTTGTGATTGTGTGTGAACTTAAATTTCTGACCTCCACGCTTCAAAATATTTTTACTGAGCTGTACCTCATTTTTATCATAATATTATGAAAATAATATATTTTTGATTGAAATTTTTTTATATTAATTCTCTATTTAATTCTATGCACTTCAAGTACCGTAGAATAATAAATCATATCCAATGAAATTTGTCAATATGTTTGGTAGTTTTTCTCCTCAATAATACCGTGATCAACTATTGAATACATAACTATCTTATTGTACTATGTATTGTGCTCTTTGATAACTAGAAGATTTTGTATTGATTTTTGAATAGGTATTTCACAGCATATCCCATTTTTAACGATCAATATCACAATCAATGAATAAAAACCCAAGCAGTAAGTTCATCTTGCTAAGCATGCACTTAAGAGATATTCTCATCTTATTTGTGAGGTGTTCTTTAATCCCATTAAAAATAATTTTGTTTTTGGTTATTTTGAATAATTCATTTTGCAGTGAAATCATGAATTTATGTAAATTGAAGCTAAGATGTAATAATATAATGTCGCATAATATTGGTAATCAAAAATTCTAGGTGGACCTGTTAAACAGATTGCACGCATGAAGCCTGGCATTTAGGTGACATGATCATTCAATAATATCTACAGTCATGTTGCTTTGCTGCATAAATGATTTATGTTTCACAAATGGATGGACGACTGCATCCCAATATTATTATTCTCAGGATTGTCCTTACAGTTTAGTTTGAACAAATTTTGCAACAGAAAATTTAGCATATATCATCATGTTTTCATTGCAAAATGAGCCCAAATGAAGAATAATAATAAAGGAAAGGGATATCCCCAAATATGATCCATAGTAATACTATCACAGTTGGTTGTTGAGTGATATTTGTTAAATTCATGAATGTACAAGATTTAAGGTAGAAACATTCCACTGTTTTGATTGTATTTGAAAATGTGTATCGGGGTGACAGAATATTGTTTTTTTTTTTTGATTGACCAAAATTTCTATGTTTATGTCATTTTTTTTCAGACTAACGAAAAAGCAGTTTCATTTTTAGCAGTTTTGATGATTTTTAACCTTTTTGGACAGTTTGGCCATGCCCGTTTCCGAAAATAAACATTTTCATTTTCTAACAAGAGATATATGTCATAAATGCTGCCTATTTGCTCATTTTCTTTTAATATTCTGAGTTTCAGAGTGACTTAATTATATGCAGTTTTGGTAATAAATGCAGCAAAAAAAGAGTGTCAATGCGATGTTCTACAAAAAGTGGTCGACAAAAGGTCATGGCCTGGAGATGGGCTTCAGTTACAACAGGGTCTGGTTTGTTTTATTGTACGGAACTAAACTTTAAAATTTTAATGTCCCTCTTTGTTGAAGAAATTTCATGATTGTTCCTAGACCTATGCTAGAATTTGTTAATTGCTACGGCATTGCATATTGACATCATTTCATAATTACCAAAGGGTTATGTGTGATGGACGGGGTTGGATGTGCTTGAAAAAAGAAAAATTTCGAAGCAAATCAATAAAAGTAATTTCACCCCTAAAATGATATCACATGTGACAAAATTTACTGCTACACAGGCTTTTTTGAATTACGATGTTTTCATAATTTCACAGATTTTATCGAAGCATTTGCCATTACTATCAAATTACCAAAATCATTAATTGCTGCAAGACGTGTTATTGTACATTCATTATTGTTTATTTGAAAAGTCTAAATTGTTTATTTATATATATTATACCAGTGAGTGGATTTTTATGCTCATGTTGCTCATATTGATGCTACTGTGCCCGAACGAAATTCAAGTTTGAATTATGAGTTTGTTAGTTCCACAATAATTTATACTTCTTCGTGTATGAACATTTTATTGGATTAATAGCCAATTTTTATAAAAATCTAATCGCATACAATATTTTTGGTAAGTAATATTTTTTTATTCAGTCATTGTTTAATTCTATGCACTTCTATGGATATAATATGTCAAAATATACAGTAACCAATGTACTTGGTAAATTCATCCTATGATTGCTTATTAAATCAATTCATATACCTAATTTAATGATGAATGGGTGATCAATCCTTTTACTGCAATGTATTTTCTGGAACAAAATGTGTTGCATTCTTGTGGTTTTATTACATGTTTTTGAAAATCCTGCCTCAATTTTAATTTTAAAATATTTTTATCCAATGCATTTATATTATTAAATACCGTACTCTCTAGGTATTGTATTTATAAATGCAATTATAACCATTTTAAATACAGAAGGTTTCATTACTTCATAATAACAATTATGCTGTAGCATTCATCTTCAATAATAATATTTATCAGAAAATTGCTTGCAAGAATATACTGCCATGTCCCCTCAAGTTCCCATACATGTATCTGTTGAGAAGCATGGTTCAGTTGCTCTTTTAACAATGTCTGGTACACAAAACAGGATCAATATCACATTCTGCAATGAATGGTTGGAAGCACTCGATAAAGTCGAAAGTTGGCCTGATGTAAAAGCTCTTGTCACAACCGGTACTGGGAAGTTTTATTCCAACGGACTTGATCTTGAATATTTAATGGGTATTTCCCAAGATGAGTTTACAGAGTATGGTAAGAAATTTATGGAGTTGAGGAAGCGTTTGTTGTGCTTTCCCATGGTGACGGTGGCAGCCATCAATGGCCACTGCTTTGCTGGAGGAATGGTGGTTGCCTTTCTTCATGATTATAGAGTTATGCAAACCGGAAAAGGTTGGATGTGTTTGAATGAGGTTGATATTGGAATGCAGATGCCACCTTTTGTCCAAGCTTTATTGAATACCAAATTTTCTGCCAAACTAATTTGCGATGCAGTTATCTATGGAAAGCGCTATACTGCTTCTGAAGCATTTGAAAATGGTTTGATTGATAAAATTGCAGATCTTGGACAGGCTGTTCCTGTTTCCATAGAAATGGCCCGAAGTCTGGTACAAGGGCGAACATATGGAAGGCAGATTGTTCATGATATGAAGTCTGATTTTTATAGCTCTATACTAAAAGAGACTGATAGTCCCCCTAGTGATGGGAAAAATCAAAAATCGAAGTTGTGATTTAGTTTGTATGTAATGTGTGATACAGTATTTATATTTAATAACAGACTTTAATTTAAATCATTACTTTAGCAAACTGGTATATACTTCAGAAATTTTACAGCAAAATCATTAAATTACTTAAAATTTCCCAGTGTAACATTCAAAAGACATATTTACCATACATATATATATATACATATATATATATATCAAATGTTTTTCACAAAATAAATTAAAATCTAATTTCTTAACAGAAATCCAGATTGACAAACTGTTCGTATAAGGCCTTTTAAAATGTATAATTTGAATTTGTGCATTTAATGTTATAATAGTCTATAAAAAAATATTATCTTGATCAGAAAAATTTTGTATGTATGTTTGTTTTGTTGTACATCATGTTCGACAAATTATGTCTGATAGTGATAAATAAAACCAGTGATAGTGATATATCATTAACATATCAAAATTCGATGTCTGAAGTGGATGTGGATAAGGATGTTCTACCAGTTTTAATTTTGATGATATTCAGAATATTTTACTGATTTTACCATTTCTTTGGTATTCAACGAAGTTTATTTGCAGTCTTCTTACTAATTTGTTTGTACATGCGATGTCATAAATCATTTTCCTCTATTAACTAGAATGAAATGATATTTTCACAGTTGAAATGAATAGTGTTGATTACTGGTATTTTTTGTTTATATCTAATTACTTCGATTAATATGCAATTACTAATTATATTTTTGAAATTTCTGTATATTGAAATATTTGAATCCAATGTTTTCAGATGAAAAAATTATATAGAGTAAATTCACTTATTATTGCAACTTGGACGTAGACTATATTTGTAATTTATCAGGTCATGGAGTCACAGCGTGTTATTGTAATAACGGCTGTTATAGCCTTATGTATTGCTGTTTTGATGTCTGGATATTTTACAAGGACAAGAAAACAAAGTGAGTGACTTATGAGTCATGATAAGTTTTTTCCTAGAAAGTTTTGGTTTATGCATAATATTTAACTTATATGTAATGTAGTGCTTTTGCTGCATGAAAGAATCTGATTCTCCCAAAATTTGAATTTATTTATTTCATTTTAAATTGCACAATGTCAGAAATACTTGATTTATTAATTCAAAATTTGAACAGATTGGCTTGACGGTCAGTTACATTATCTCTATTTATACTATTGCTCACCCAAAAACGTTTATTTCATGGTATGGTAATTTATTTCCATTGTCATTTCATATTTTGTGTAGCCGTGGCACATTCCAGACTCCCCAGGTTCATATAGAAACAGTAGTGTGATGGACATTATCAACAATCATAAACAAACAAAGGATACATTAACATATTACGATTACCAATTGTATACCGGTAAATAATAATACTATTACTAATTACAAGTGCCATTCCTGGCATTTTTCAGACCTGTAAACGTGAAGTAGAACGTTATAACTGATATCGATATTTCAGATGCAAAAAAGATAATTGATTCATTCAGCAAGGATATGCCAAAAGTCAAGGATGACATTGATATGCGTTCTATGCCTCCTCCGATATCAAAGAAGAAAGGTTTGATATTTCGAAAGAAAAATTTTCCAATTATAGATTGATCTTTTTTTTAAATGTTTTTTTAATTTTCATTCAGGTGAAACAAAATCGAAGAAAGGGAGTTGGGCAAATACTATGCTTCCATTCTACAGTCTGGGAATACTTGCATATGTGGTTTTTGTAGTTGGTAAAATCATGTCAAAAAAGGTAATAAAATAATTTGAAGGCGGAAATTCATATCTTTGCAACCATGAACATTAAAATACTTATTTATGCTTTGTCAAATATGAGCAACTAATGAATCAAAACATAAACAGTACTGTAGTTTACTCATGTTCTGAGACATATTATGAAGTAAATATACAATTTAGAATCAGAAATATAGGATTTATGACCATAAAAATTAATTTTCGCTCAACCTTGCAGTTGAATAATGAGTTGATTAGAAATGAAAATAATGCATACGTTTTCAGTTCAGATATTCCCAATTGCCGGTACCGATATTCTTGAACTGATTCATTTCAAAATTCTAAAGTGAAATATTAATTTGCGGTATGTCAAATCTTAAGTTGTGAGATTTGACATAAATTATGACTTTGCTATTGTTAAATATCAGCGATGAAATGATGAAACATTCTATTTATATAGTGAAAATCAAATACTGTTAAAACTTAAGGACAGCCCTACTTGCTATTGTGCATATTTTTGTCAATGAATACGTACACAGTTTTAAGATAAGTGGTATAGTTACTTTTCATTTTGGTAACTATATTCAAATGCTTATTGTTTTTGATTAGTATTCCGATATCAGAAGAAGTGATCCTGTGAAACTAAACTGGAATGAGCAGCGGTTAAATAAAGGCAGGACAAAGACAAAAATAAGTTGGTGATTCCTTCATTGACATTTTTTTCAACTGCAAAGAGTGGTACTGTCCAACCTATTAGATCCTTTTCAAATACATTAATTAAATGGAAAGCAAAGTGTATATTCTTTTGAAGTAAAGTCGCGAGGCCATTCTTAATATCGTACATCCGCCTAATTGTAGTGAAACTTTGACTGTGTGTTTGATCTATACGGTTAATGATTTTGATAGTTTATTTGTTTTAATAAAAACCGTTTGAAATTGCAGAAGCAGTCCTAGAATCCTTAGAAATAGGTGGACACCAGCCTCGTAGTAGTTCTTTATGTTTGAAGACTCCATTTGGCCAATATAAACATTCGAAAAATCCCAGACTATAAAGAATAGCATATCTGTCACTTTGCAGCAATGCATGAACTTCGTCAGCTTGAAGATAAATTACAAGAAACAGAGAAAGCTGTGCAAGAAATATTTTCAAGAGCTTGTGATACAATGGCTGCAGCGCAGCAGGCACTTGACAGGTTGGAAACTTGTAATGTCGTCTTGTGTGTGTTCAGAGGATATGTTCATTACCCAGTTATATAAAATTTTTCCTATTTCATTCTATGTCAACTTGTAATGTAAATATTTCCATTTTTGTTTACAGCAACGACAGTAGCGATGAGGATATGTCAAACCATGTAGAACATTCACACCCGCTAACATCAAATCCTAAGGTATAATTAATAATGTTAATCAGACACTTATTTTACTGGAGAGTAAAAGTATTGAAATTAATCTTCTATAAACTTTGGATCCAAGATACAATGCATCTTGTTACATAGACGTGCAAGTCATACATGTCAATATAAGATAATATATTCCTTAAAAAAGAAATCTATGTTTTAAATATTTGAAACCATTAGCAAAAACATGTCAACACATTTGTTTTTATAAGAAAAATCCTAGGTGAGAGGAAAAGCATAGAGTGGTCAAAATATTTGATTTATACCTCTTCATTTTTATAGGAATTATGTGGGGAAGCAACGAATGGACGGAGACGACGACGGATCAAACGTCGTGAGCGGGACAGAAATAAGACTGCAAGATCCCATACATTTCAAGATTTATCGAGTGAAAGTGACTATGAAACTTCACCAATGTCAAATATACACTCACATTCTTCTGAAGGTGAAGATGAAGCAGCCAAAACACCTTCAAAGCTGAAAACATCCAAGGAAGGTAATAAAGAACTCTTAAAAACTGCGAAAAAAATGTGAAAAAGGCTGTATCTGAGTTGCAGTCCTATTTAAATGACCAGAAGAGTGAGCTATATACGGGTTCTGGGTGATGAAAATTCAACACACAATTCAATTCTGTGAGCTATTGTGAACTTAAAAATGTTTTGTATTTCTCATTTTTTAATTCGCTTTGCTTTTGTTTGGGTATTCATTTTTGTGCTCTAATTTTTATATGCATATATACATACCTTTAACGTCGTGTTGTGCAGAAGGATAATATGCAGTTCACGATACCTTTTTCCCCTTTTTAAATGATGCTGCGCATAAATGGGGTCATATGCGATAAAGATTTATCAATAGGTCTCGTAATAAACTTATTTGAAACGCAGAACAAGATTCCGAAGAAGCTTTTTTGCCATATATTTTGAAATATAAAATTTACCAGAAGAATTTATCGTACAGAGTTATATCGTAATAAGCATTGGTGCTCGGAGTGGCGGATTCATTTGATTATGAGAAATGCTCAAGTCAATTTCTGCGGATGAACAAAAGAGCTTCTAAACCATCAACACTGCTATTTCATAGCAGTATTGATGGTTTTGAACCTTGCTGTCTTGTTACCATACACTCGGAAATTTCAATCATCTGGCAAATTAGGATTTATCATGAAATATCGCCCAATCGCTAAATTTTTTTCTGATGACAATCATTTGCTCTACCATTCTGGTGTCATGTCATGTGTCCCATATATCGTTTGAGAATTATAGGCTTTTAATATAATTTTTTTATGTGGCATGTCTATCTGAAAAATGAATATTTGTGACTTTCTCTTTTAAATGTGAATCCTTATTTTCAGTGCCCATTGCAAGATCAATTTGTTTGTTTTGTGTAAAAGATGTGAATGAACTGTAATGTTACACATGTTTTCCACTTTACTTTATGATTTACATTTAAAAATTTTGAAGTTATTCATAGGCTATATTGGTTAATAATTAACAGAAATGTATACACTACTATGTGTGCAATAGTTATGTAGTTGTTTAAGGTTCTTTTTAACATGTCCGTAAACATTTGAAGCATATGCAGTGTCTTGTCATCTTCTGATGCAAAAATTTTTTTTATAAAAAATTCGAATACATTATGAAAAAAAGATAGGTACTTGATATATAATTTGTTTTTCATGATCTGAGATAGTCAAAGTTTTATTGCGGAAAAAAAAGTTCAGAATACCTATCTATTCTGAGAAGAATATCCCTAGTTGTTTTGTTGTGCACAAATAACACACCCATAAATCGTACTCTGAAGCCATATACAATCAATGTTACACAACAAACTGTTGCAAAATGTTAGAACATGATAGCAATTCTCAATACTTTCTTATTAAAGATTCCCATAAATCTGCTTTGTGGCATTGACTTAGTTTTATTGACGCATGATTGTTAATATCTTCTTTGCACCATTGTTCATCAACTCATTTTTTTCTGTGTAATATTGTGTCTGAATTTTATTTGCAGACTTGCTCGTTTTAGTGTCACTGTGCTAATTTTTTACATTTTATTGATCTTTGCGCAATATCATAATTAATGTGATCCTGTCATTTTTCAAAACTTACCTATTCATAATGTTTCGTTTCACATTCATTGTCATTGTTGGTTCAATGTTGTATCAGTCTTCTGCTGTCTTTTCCGCGGACCATGTACCATGAACAGCAATAAATCACATTTTTTCGATTACCATTCTTCAGAATAACACAGCTGGTGGGAAGAAGATCTCGATACCATTTGGAGTTTTTGATGAGATATGAATTGAGCCCAATCTTAAAATAATCTTTGTTTTCATTTAGCAAGGTTTGTACCTTTGTTGAGCTAGGAAATTTATCTTGCGCCTCGTAAGTATAATGTGTCCTTAGGAGAATTACTGCGGCCTGGGTTGGAAGATTGGTTTTGCCCTAAACAAATGAAAGAGACTTCAGATTGAGGTGAAAGTGGTTCGGCGGGTTTCTCTAGTTTCATGGTGCACCTGTGCGATATTATCACTTAAGGTCGCAATAAACGTTTGCGTAACCTATAGGTTGTGTTTTTTACCTTTCGTTTTACGCTTGCGCAAGGTTGCGTGCGTTTGTTTACATTTTCTAACGCAAACTAATGGTTTTGTGTGCAAGCTAAAGGATAGTGGTACTATCATTGCGTGCGTTTGCGCGATGTAAGTACAATCGACGCAAAGCAATGCAAACGTGTGTTGCGGTTTTTCTTTAGTTATCTGATACGCGCAGCACATTGCATCGGTAAGACTTTACTCGGCTCCAAAATCGGTCTTTATGATGTCACAGTTTATATGAAATACCTTATAAAATTCAGACGTGTTTTTTTCTGTGTGCAAAAGTAACTACGGACCCTTATCTGGGGGCAAAAACTAATTATCCACATCCCTATCTGGCCGCGTTTTGGGGAGGGGCAGCCGAACGAGCCATAGGGTTCGGGGGGGGGGCAAAAAACAGCTTTGATAAAACAGCACCGTAGCGAAAGATCGAGCGTTTTTTTCTGCTTCAAGACTCATCGTTTATAAGAGTATGATTTGGGAGCACGAGCCCTACAGATCCAACCAACCCTCAGATTTTCTGTAGATGGAAAATACGCATACAACCCGGGCCTCTGTAACGCCGGCCAGACAACGACAAATATCTTCTCAACACAGGTTAGCAACTTAGCACCGGTCAGTTGTCAATAATTATTAAATGATATATATGTCTTTATGACGTCATAGTATTATTGAACATATTTTGATAAATATACCAAAATGTGCATTTTAGTTGCCGAAACCACAGTATTTGTGGTTTGTTGGCAATATTATGGATTTTTCTTCTAAACTACGTTCGAGAGGATTAGAAATTTCTCGGACTAAGTCAGAAAAGGTGAGATGAATAATAAAAATACTTTTAACTATCTATTAAATCGAGGGCTGGTTCAGAATAATAATGATTAACTTATCTCCTTACAATTGCAGATTTCATTCATCGCATATATCTTGAGCTTGTGCTCTTGCATATTGTTTGCAGTAATATTGCTTGTCTGGGGAATTATTGTGCTATCAGTCAACTATGAAGTACTCGATGGAAGCGAGTTGGCCGCGGCACTTGAAAGTATTGATGTCGCAATTTTCTTGCCCAAACTTGGATCAAGTCTAAAAGATACATCATGTATTTTCTTATTCATACTCGCGTTTCTGCTGGGAATTCTTTCCGTAAGTTAGAAAAGTTAAATAAACATACATACATACATAAATACAAATGGAAGATTATTTTGTGACACAACAAAAGCGAAATGCAAGGTGTAGCAGCACTTCCCGCAGGGGAAAGTGAGGTACGGCGGAACATGGGACACGGTGGGAAAAGTGTAGTGGCGCCGTCCAAGTAGGAGTAGTTGCCACTCCTTCGCCCTTTGTCCATGTTCATTTCGTTTATTTGACTTCTTGACTCCATAATATCATGTCTGTAAACCTATACATCTCCGAATAGCCTTTAATTTTTATTACTTGATTTAAGCTAGACCGAACCATATTTTTTCCGACCCCGGTAGATAATGTTTTGTCAAGTATGCGCCACAGATATGACGCCACAACAAAGGGTATGATTTGGCAAAATTTTTCTGATTGGGATCCGGATAAAAATCACGCTGGATAAGAATATTATCTCCTACTCAGTCTCGTAAGATTAAAAAAGATTTTCAGCAAGAATTTCGTCAAGAGTTCTCGTGTTTTTTTTTAATTTTTCGCAAATTCTTTTCATTTGTCCGAATAGCCAGAGCCAAAGTGACATGCATTAAACAGATATATTGCATTACAGAGAAGTCTGGCGCTGTGGCCGCGCCAATTTTATCTGCTATTATTTAAACTGACTGACGGGGTTTCTGATTGCGCCTAATCATCATGTTATACCTTCAAGGTCATCGGACTGTATGCTGCTAGAAGCATTCACATACATCGGAAATTCCTGAATGATTTCTCAAACGTTGAACCGAAAACTTCGTGGGTTTTCATAGTTTGCTTGAGGATATCGATAATTATGTGGCTTGTGTTGGGCGGCTTGGCATTTGCTCTCGATGGGCCATTGAAAGATGATATGACATCGTCGCTATCCTCTGCAATTTCGGACTTCATGGCAACGTCGAATTTCAATGGGATAGACGTGTATCAGGTGAGGCAAAAGCAACAATCAATCCTTCATTGCACATGCACATTTTACTACAATATTTCACTGTGCTATCCCGATTTTAGGAATGGTAATCGATACTCCGGATTCGATTTAGGTATTCCTGAAAAATTCTTGAATTATTCTAAATTGTCTATTTCTTTTTTAAAACATTTTTCTATATTATATAATTGAAAAAATTTATGGAAAAACACCGATAAGTAGTTACCAGAGATTGTAGCATTCCTTCGTTGGATAACAATTTGACAATCAATAATCCAAAATGGCCAAGATGAAAATTTTGCAAAAAAAAAGTAATTAGGCCAAATTCGTGGCTCAATCATTGATAACCCATTCAATAGTATCATCGAAAGTCGAAATCTCTGGGTATTGACTGTTTTCAGCAATGTGAAACTTATAGGGCAATTACCCGGTCGCCCATGCTTGAAAAAATGCTGATTTTCGGTCAGTTTGGGATAGAGCAATTGTGGAGTTTTTACATTTTCAGAATATGTTTCAATGCTGTGGTGGTGAATCTTCGTCAGATTGGATTCAATTTGACAAAGACACCGGAGAGTATCGCAATTTAATACCTCAATCCTGCTGCCGGAACAGCTCGGACTGCACTTTGTCGTCTAATTTTGCTGACATCTCAACCACCTCTGAATCACCTACTACTCCATACGTATACATATCAACTCCAATCATTACAGAAAGTAATGATGTGTTTGAATTCTTAGGCTCGCAGATTCACGACAGAGGATGTGATAGCGCTATCGGATCATGGACAATAATCCACGGATTGTTGATGATAACATTTGCGTGTCTTTTACTTTTTCTTCACATATCTTGGTTGATCTGGCGTCGGAATGCCAGACTTTCATATATGTGGTGTCGAATCTGTGAGGCCTCTAGGAGCAACCGAGTACAACCAATTTGTCTAAACAACGAAAATTCGTTTAGTTCTGATGATGAGCTCATTTTTCTAGAACATGGGATCATCAAGGATGCTAGCAGCAATAGTATCATTAATCTCATAAATGTTCCCATGCCAGATGAGAATCAGGCTATTATAAAGATGCATGAATTGCCCGCGAAGTCAAGGGTGTCAGTATTTGAACCTATGTCTTCTGTCGAAAATCCACTGTCAACTTTTTCAGCAGACAATGAAACTTTTCGCCCGCGTACCTCCAGAGGACGGTTGACTACAGGAAATAACAGGTCTTCAGGATCGCTCAACGACAATGGAATGGGACCGAAAAACTCGCGCCAGAACATTGCAATTTCACGACCTAGACCGCCTACCTCTACAAAAATGACGACCCAGGTTTTAAAAATACACGACACTGACGATGTTGTTGAACATGACTCTTCAAAAGGAGCTCTTTCGCTCGCTTTTTCACAGCCAGCTGCTAGCAAAGATACTTGGGCTACCGTCGTTGGGCAAACAGCGCACATGGACAATGACCAAAACGGGGACGACAAACTCTCCATTTACAGCATGGAGAGTGTTGATAATTGGTGAGGTCTTATGATGCCTCGTTGCCCTGCCGGGCCGGAGTAAACAAATTCAACTCTGGTCCAAGAACAGGGATTTGCACTTATTTTCAATATTTATTTATAATTTTTTTTAAAAAAAATAAATAAGCAAAAAGTGATCGAGTCTGTCTTATTATCAAGGAGGCGTATCGAGAACCTGGAAAAGCATTAAGATACGTTTTTTCATTATAGTTTTGGCGCGACAATGGGTGTCCCAGGGAAAATGTTATGCTCTTAAATATCGTATTTTTATTGTATGCCAGTAAATAGCCAAGTCTCCCCATTCCTAATCAGACAACAGAACCACAAACAACCTCTTCGAGGTCCATCATCAAATACACTGTTTGTGCCCAGATTCTTAAAGAGTCATACAAAACGTTCTATTCGTTTCTAGGGTGTTACTCTATGGAACTCCTTCCCCCAATACATAAAACTAACTGGTACTTACACACAATTTAAAACAGGTCTATTTTTACACTTGTTATCCAAGTATTCAATTTTGTACCATCCATCGAATAGTTAATTTCATTCGCATATTTATTGTTTGTCCTGCATGCATTTGTGCGGGTCATGGTAGTCATCACTCTTAATGATTTAGTCTGCTTTTCACTGTGACACGTATATGTATATATACTATGTATATGTATGTACGCGTGTACATAAGTCAATATTCTTAGTACTTTCCTCCCTCGTAAAATGCCCAGTAAATTTCCCCCACCCTACCCAAGCTTTAGTTATTACTCTAGTTTTTATACTATTTATTATATGAATTTATTTGCATAATCCTTATTTTAAAACCTTGTAAAACCCGAAGCCAAGGGGGGCGTCGAATGATTTAAGACCGAATGGTCACTCCGGCCCTCCCTGTCAGTTATGAGAGTGCTTATTTGTACATGTTTCCATTTTTTGCTTAATTTAACTTGTGCTCACATGATTGGTGAATAAATTCCGTCTGTCTGTCTGCCAGTCCAGACTGACGTTTATTAAACAATCAAAAACAAGCACGTGGTGCGATGGACACGTCACAATTAACAGTGTTATAAACAACACAACAAACCTTGCCAGAATTAACAACACAAAACACTGGCGGTAGATAAAGTTCAACTCGAGTCGAACGTTGCGAAATTGCGATTCCTGGCCCTCTGGCCCAAAGACAGGGATTTGCACTTATTTTCAATATTTATAAAAAAAAAAATAAATAAACTAAAAGTGATCGAGTCTATCTTAATATCAAGAATCTTGAAAAAAATTAGGAAACGTTTTTTCATTAAAGTTTCGACGCGACAATGGGTGTCCCAGAAAAAATGTTATGCTCGAATATAGCATTTTTATTGCAGATCAAGTTAAACTCCAGTCGAACGCTGCAAAATTGCAATTCCTGGCCCGGAAATAGTGTAAATAACGCATGCGCGCAAGATATTTTGTTATTCGAGCTTCTTAGAAACAATTATTTTAAATAAATCGATAGCTGAATACATTCCAAAACAAACATGCCTTTATTACCGCTTTCGCAAGTTTTACGCTTTTCATTATACTTCTAGTTAGTTTTTTCTTATTGTCCCAAATTTTTATTTATATTTTTAATGAGTTTTTCGTAGTGAAGACTACTATAACACGCTAACGTTTAACGTTTGAAATCCACGCTATGGTGAATATGCCCGGTTAAGAGTAGAGCGTTGGTTCGGTTAGCTCAATCGGTAAAGCTTTTTTAGCTAGGAACCGCTTACCGTTCCCCCACCATACTAGCCAGAGCACTGTCCCTGCAATTTTGGATCACACCCACATTCTGGTTTCTAGGTGCACTCACGTCAACTGCCACATTCCATCTTGAACAAATTTGAACACAAGACTAACTTTTCAGATGAGTGAAAAATGAATAAAAAGTGTGACATGACAGTAAGAAAAATAAGAGAAAAAATACACAGATATTCGTCACCTAGAGAACAAATGTACAAATCCAAAAAATATATTAGCCGCCAGAAGCGCTGTTCCAGCAAAAAGAACAACATTACATATAAGTTCTCTTTTGTTGTACGAAAGTTGCTCTTCAGAAACGAAGTAATTCAGAAATGCCTGAAAGTATACAAATTTTAATTAACGTTGAAAATCGTTCTAAAATTCAATTTTGTCAAACATGAACCCCAATGGGCCTCGTTGTGATCATACTTTACAATGCAAGAAGACAAATATTTTCAGACTGGGAAAGACATGAATACATAGGAGACGCTTCCTCCAGGTCAATACTAATATAATAATACCGATCTTTGATTACTCTCTATTACTGAAACAAAATTCATCATAAATATATTAGGATTTTTCCATACTCAATAATACCAATTGCAATTCGAAATTTTCTATTAATAGGTATTGGTCCCTAATTGGCTGCATCACTGACATAAAGTTATCAATAGTTCATGATTGGGAAATGTAAAATTTCATGTCCAGGAAGTGGCTACAAAAAATTATCAATTTTAAATCCCAGTCAGAAACTCTATTTTGTCAAATAGACCACCGGATATCCTAATTGCCTCTGTATTTTAGCACAGACTAGATTACAAATGTGTTGCGGAAGGTGGCAAGTCACACCGTTTTAACAGTTAAAATAATTTTGTAACCAAGTTCTAACGAGCAGGAGACTCAAATTTGGGGAAACGAAGACATGCCAATCCAGTCTTTTAATTCAATGTTATTTCTATCCATCTCTTACCTTGAATGCCCACTGACCATCAAGAGCATAACACGGAACTATGTTCAGCAAAGCGAGAGCACCGGACATGGAGAACATGTATCTGAAAGTATAATATTATACGTATCTAACTATTATGATGCATAGTCATTTCACCTGGACAAAGATATGAACAAAGCTACATTAGTGAGAATTTTATTTTTGTAAGCATGCTACAGCAGGACTGATCACACTTTTGACGCGATGCATCAGTGACAAAAACATTTCGGAAGGGAAAGGGGACGTGAATAAGGTGATATTTGCGATTTAACATTATGATTAAGTGCTAAATAAAAAGATGCAATCGAGGAATAATAACAGAATGAGATTGTATCGCTTCTCCAAAGACTTGCGTTTCTTGCAAGGATTACCCGCACATTAGTCCAAAGCTGCTTTTCACTCCTTCGGAAAATTCTAACTTAGCAACCGAACATTATAATGTATAACAATCGTTAACTAAAATTTTGCCACATGACCACTGGATATGCATGCATCCATCCACCATTCATGTTTATGCTTTGAAATACAAGCATTATACCTAAAACAACCTTGCGACAAGTGACAATTTGCAAAAACAACCTCTAATAGGGAACTGGTATCTGGATTGACAGGGTTATCGGTTTCCTTCTCTACATACTATTTTGGAATAAGCTTTATTTATCTGAAAGTATGTTTTCTTGAATTAAAAATTCATGCAATTACAATGTACTCACTGTAAAAATCTGAGTAAGATGCTTGGTAGTCGTAAAGGTATTAACGAATATCTCGGAAACATGTCTGATACTGTAACTGAACGCAATATATCAACAGGATCTCCAATATATAGAACATTGTGTTTTTCGGAATTATCACGCAGAGCTACCAATCGAATGAACTTGACTCCAGGTTCTGCAAAAAATAAGTAACAGTAGAATTCAAAACCAAACAAGCAAACAATATATACATATATGTGTGAGGATTTCGAACTTTTACCACTCTTCATATAAGTCAGTCGCATCTGTTGGCTGCACGTTGTGAAGGCTACAAGATACACAAAGTTAATCTTTTTTACTGAAAGCTCACTCCAAGCCAAGTCTGAAGCAACGGTTTATAGGATCTAACTAACGGCCATTTATATAAGAGTTTCACCGAAAATGTACCCACACCTGCACTCTAAGTCGACGACTTTCCACCAGAACTTTTTTCTGGGGCTTCTTCTGATGAATCCCAGTTAAGAATAGCTGAAAGACCTTCAGTTCAACAATACTTTTAAATAGCAAAGTTGATAAGGTGGAACTTCGAGACAAGACAATAAAAATAGCAAGTTCATTGTTTTATATAATGATAACTGATTGCTTCATATTTTAAAAATATATGTATACCTGTATAAGCTTTTGCACAAACAACATCATCTTGTTCTTCATTCTTATTGTCTTTACAATCTTTTGTCGATAAACAATCATCTTGAGCAGATATCATTACTCGACCAGGCAAACAAGAAAACATCTATAATATGAGGGTAGGGTTAAAACTGGATTTTTGCAAAGAGGAAGTCTTTGTAGTTTACCGTAGTTTTAAAAAGTGGTAGATGGTTTTACCATCGCCCAGGGAAGATACCACTCACTGCACTTCACCATGACAGTTCAATATGTTTGGGATGTTTTCCGTTTAGAGCGCAGTTGCTGATACTTTGCTATTGAGTGGCCGTTGGTTGGTTCCCATTGGTAGCTGCTCCCAGCCTTCGATAAACATAAAAATAAAAAAAGTTAAAACAGTTTCTAAATTCACTATTTAAATAAAATAATGTTTCAAATATTCATTACACTAAATTAATAATATCCAAGTAAACCATATACTAAATATCATAATATTTACCTACCGAATTATTATTTGAAGCAAGTGTATATTTATAACAAAGATGTGTTTGCGGGGCATGAACATCACAACAATCCATCCAGTACTGACGATGAGATGTTGAACTACGAGGAATGGATTTTTCAGATGTGAAAACGGTATGCGATGAGACACTCTCGATTTTCTTCTGTGAAACACACGATCCTGGAATGAAAAAGCTTAGATATACAAAAGCACGGATAGCTCAATCGGTAAAAGCCTTAGTAATGCCCTTTGGGCTAGGCATCACTGACGTCCTGGGTTAGAATTCTGTAAGGGATGATATTATACGCGAGAGGTTTGCTGGACGCAACATAGTGGTTCACGTAAAAGCTGCTTATCGCTTCCTCCACCAACCAGGTCCACACATGGAAAAAAATACGCAAGCCAAAAACGTTCACCCCTGATTCGAAGCTGTTATCTGATCTGAGGTTGTGGTTTGCCATATGGTTAAGCCTTATTCTCAGCTTTCCTCTTCTGCAGGATAAGAATGAAATCCTATCTTCAAAAATAAAACTTTGGGACCTGAAAGGGGCTAAATGTGTAAAATTAACTACTAGAGTGGGCTTACAGCTTGTGATTTCCTATGTTTTAAGAACTCTTGATAGCCTTGGAAACTTGAACTAAAACAATTGGTGGTGTTTCCTGGATTGAACAGTATGAACATATTCAGTGAAAAAAATTATTAAAAAGTTTGACATCATGACCGTTTTTGGGATATTTTTTTTTGCCACACGATTGAATTCATTAGGTGAGTGACAAGGGCTATTATTTCATGTTTTGAAACTTCCTTCAGGTTTTGCTCTTCCTTCTAACTTCTGCATCCGTTTTTTTTTTTTTTTTGTATTGGCTGTTTATAATTACAGTATGTCTCTGATAGGAAGACTCAATGAAATAAATGTTATGTTAGATATTAATCATTATATACTAAACCGACAAAAAATGACAAACATGTTATTATATTTGATTAATTGTAATTTGAAAATGAGCATTTCAGTCTCTCGTGATGATATCCCATGCCTGATCATAATCCTTCACTATTTTTAATCCTAGTAACCTCTCTGAATTATGTTTAGAGATTTTTCATTTTAAAAGAACTACATTTCAGATAATTGATTTAATGTTTTTTGAGCATATTTGTCCCATCATGCATCAAAATTTAATTCAAAATAGCTAGCTACAAGGATAAGGTCACTGGAACATCTGCTCACCCCACTGTGAAGACTTTTTAGTTTTGTTTATGCAATAAAACCAATCAGTCGAGTTCGAGATTTTACACGAATCAATCTTCAGTATATGATCTCCAATATGTAAGCCCATACTACCTTGCAATGGTGAATCCTAAACAAAAATATTATTCTCTTATAGAAAAAATATAATAAAGCAGGAAAGCTTTAATCATAATTTAATATAAGTCGAGAAAATTACCGGTAAAATAAAACGATTGTAGTTTTAGCATGCTTTGTCGTAAGATTTTGGTTCAAATTATATTCGCAACACACTCAAATATAGTTGTTAATTTACGTTCCAATATTCCTAATATTCGAAACCCTTGCTTGCGAGCATATTCAAAATCCACTATACTGTAAAATTTGAATAATGCTCCAACATTTCAGATAAATATTGCTGATCCCCCCATTTTATGGGAGAGTCATGATTTATAAAAAATTTTAAAAGTAAAATTCCAAATATACTTTCAAATATGATTTCACTGCAAAATGAATCCATTTTTAGAATAATCAAAAAACGAAATTCCTTCTAATCAAAATACTAGAAGATCTGACGGACGGGTAAAAAAATATTGTTTTTCTTCGGATGAACAAAAAAGCTTTTAAATTATCAACACTGCTTATTTCATAGCAGTATTTATGTACATTGTACACTCAAAAATAGACGTTTTAGCAATATAATTATAATGTAATATTGACCACTAGATAACTTTCTTCTGATGAAAATCATTTTCTTTCCTCCAGATGTCTAGAGTAACTGGCATTCTGCCAGTCTGACTAGACTATTGAGATCATCCTTAGATATGCTGGTATGTCAAGTTTAACTATGACAAATTGTAATATATTTAATGGGTCTACTAGTATATGAATAAGGACATCCATAAATGAAGCATACCTACTGGCATTTGATAGGTGACAATAACTCCATCTGGTTTTGAAGTGTAGAATGGGAATAAGATTCCAGGTAGTATCAATATTATTACACATGCTGCCAGACATATTATAATATTGTGCCATATTCCTGAAATAGATAAGTGGAAGATAATCGCAAAACATATTGAAAAATCAAAGATCAGGTGAAACATCTGTATTTGATATCCTTTTTGTCAGTTCACTCCTGAGTGAAGTCGATTGAAGAGAAATACTTTTAATAACAAATTTAAAATCACTGAAGATTTGAAATACTGTAGCATCATTTCTTCACGAGAAATACTAAAAAAAAACAATATTGAGTCATGGTCTTTTGCTGCAGCTGCACTGAAGCATTTTTAAACATGGTGTGTTAAATTCTTATAATCGTTAGTTATCATTTCATTATTGTCCATAGCTGCAAAATCCCGGTCATTTCAAATCCGCTCCTTATCTAAAGTACATCGATTTAAATTTCCTGGGTACGTTGGTATCTTGTCACAGCAAACTTTATTTTGAGAATGGTTTTGATGTTATCACAGACTTTTGAGTTCAAATAAGGATTGAAGAATAAAATGAATAAAAAGTACTATAATCTATTCCGAATAGATTTAGAGTTTCAGCTTTCAATTCTGAACTGACAGAAGGATAATAAACTGCTTTAATACAATTTACTGTGAAGTGTGACTACTCAGACACCCGGAGAAAATCAGATTTCATCAGAAAAAATTGAACAAATAGGAAATAATTCCATGATATATATATATGGGTAGGAGATTTAGATGTCTCTTTTCGAGTGTCTTGTAGCAGCCAAACTGTATGAAAAGGTTTGAAATCATCAATATTACTGCGAAATAGCAATGTTGATGGGTTCGAAGCTTTTTTGTTTATGCAAAGAAAATGACACAGACTTTTCGAGAACCTGAAGAAAATAAAGATTCTGTCACCCTGTGTGGTCTATTTGTAGTATATGCTTGACAGAAAAACAACCTTCCCAAATGGAAGAAAAACAGAATTTAAGATAAATAAGTAATTCAATACCCAAAAATAAAACATATTATTTCAACCTGCACAGTATACTCTCAGTTGACATTTTGGACTTTTTCTGCTCATATCATCTGAGTTTAAATCCACAAAAGCTCCAGGATATATTAGGAAAGCAAATACTCCAAATCCATTTATCTGTATACCTTCTCTGTAATAAATTATATTATATGTAACAAACCAAACTTATCGATAACATGGATCTCATTTTAGTTATGATATAAGGTACTAGATCCAAAATACATCAAGATTTTTGATAGATTTGATTTGCGACCTGTTGAACAATGTAACTTCCACAGCAGAAATTTCCATGATAGAAAGAAGGCACTCAAAATTTTGAGACTCATTTTACATTTAACTTTTCCGATAAATTGAAAGTTTCCTATATTTAAAGTTTCCTATACTGTCCAAAATATTTGATAAGATTTCTGCAACAATTCGAAATCAATGAAAGGATAATTTTGAATTTTTTCCATAAATATGTGTGAATTTTCAGGTAAATTATGAGCTGATAAAAAACCTGTCTTTGTTTGTTTATCATATGAGTTCCAATGTGAATCGATTTGGGGAAATTATTAGATTCAATTCTGAAACCAAAAAATATTAGGTTTTAGCCACCCCTAGGCACGGTGATCCCTCTTTGACTGATGAGGAACAAAGCCCTTCAAAATTGTAACAGGTTCTTACCGAGCTGCAGCTACAGCATGTCCTAGTTCATGTAACATTCCACTGAGAAAAATAGAGGACAACAAATACCATATATCACGTATTGGCATATTCACACCAGGCACGATGACTGAGAGAACCTAATAAATAGATAAAACAAATACTTAATACATGAAGCCATGGTGGCAGAATCTTGTTCTTCTTCGGATGTCTGCAGCGATCATGTTATTTTCTTCAGAAGACCAAAAAGCTTTAAGACCATAACCACTGCTATTTCGTACTTTCTGGACAGTTTGGTTGCTGCCAGACATTCATCTTCTAGCATAGGATACCTATTATCAGATAAACATTGCCCACTGGCAATAATAAAGGTTGTTCTGAGGCTTGTGTGCCTTCACATTAAGTGATTAAAGCTTGATCAAAATGACTTGAAGAAGTATAACTATATACTACATTCACATAGTGCTCAACTCAGTTTCTTGTATGTCATATACAATTCAAGTACAGTACTTACATTAATTAAACTTAGTAAGTAGGTACATTGAAAATTAGATAAATCAGAAATAGACTATCAGTAATGATTACTAATAAAAAAGGTTTTCTATCTTACATGAAGACCCTCAAAAAAATTGACATAAAATTATTAATATAATAGACAACCTGTTGATCAGGTACAGGTTTCTCAGGTCTGAAGAAAATCTGCCGAACTGTCATATGTAAAGTATGGCATAACAAAAGTGTGCCTGCGATCATGGTAACAATACCAAGAAGAATACCTGCAAAATATATATATATATGATTGTTTGCCAAAAAATGTTGATCTAATTGGTAGGTTAAATTACAATACTTGGTTAGCTCAATGGGTAAAATCATTAGAAATACTATGCACATGTTGAGGGACTTACTCCATGTGTCTACTACCATGTTCATGCACGGAAAAAAACGTTTAAATGTTGAGTAAAAGCCTCCCAACTTTTACCGGCAACTGCATGAGAGGTCTTGTTTCACAATATTCCCAATTTTCTCTCCTCCAATATAAAAATTGAATTCTAGTCTAAAAGAAATTTAGAACATTGCCAAAAGCTTCACAACTGGTTTTAAGCATTTTAGGGAAGATAGCGTACATTATTAACAGAATATTTTCTCCAACCTGCATCAAACCATAATTTCAGCTTCGAATGCCACAATCTTCCTATTCTTATGAAGCATCGATTCCATCCAGTAGTAAACCAACGAATATGAAACAATGATATGGTAATGTTATAGTTGATCAAAAATGAAGAAACTTGTTGTCCAAAAGCTGCACTATTCTGTTAATTAATTAACAAATGAAAATATGAAGTGACAATGAACGCAAAAATATTTTGTCCCTATGTACAAACGTTTTAACATTATTGGGTCACAAATTGAATTTTCAATATATAATACAATAAAAACTTACCAACAAAAAATTGTGAACCAGATGGAATGATGACCACATTCCCAGAATAATGGCAACAAATGTAGATGGAGACATTGCTTAATGCGTACCCATATACTTGTGCACCTTTTTTATACTTTACTGTTACTATATAGGCTACTTAGGCTATCTACGCTGCAAGTGCAAAAGCAGTTTTCCCCGATTAGGTAATTGCAAATTCAGAATTGATCATCTTATGCCAAAGATGAGACGCAAATGAGTCTCATGATCATCCCATGCCACCCACATGGGGAAGTACTAAAATGCCGTCGGAGGCTAAGGGAAGGCGTCGGAGGCTAAGGGAAAGCGCCGGGGGCTAAGGGAAAGCGTCGGAGGCTAAGGGAAAGCGTCGGGGGCTAAGGGGAAGCGTGGGGGCTAAGGGAAAGCGTCGGGGGCTAAGGGAAAGCGTCGGGGGCTAAGGGAAAGCGTCGGGGGCTAAGGGAAAGCGTCGGAGGCTAAGGGAAAGCGTCGGAGGCTAAGGGAAAGCGTCGGGGGCTAAGGGAAAGCGTCGAAGGCTAAGGGAAAGCGTAGGGGGCTTAAGGAAGGCGTCGGGGGCTAAGGGAAGGCGTCGGTGGGTTAGGGGAAAGCGTCGGGGCTAAGGGAAAGCGTCGGAGGCTAAGGGAAAGCGTTGGGGGCTAAGGGAAAGCGTCGGGGGCTAATGGAGAGCGTCGGGGGCTAAGGGAAAGCGTCGGGGGCTAAGGGAAAGCGTCGGGGGCTACGGGAAAGCGTCGGAGGCTAAGCGAATGCGTCGTAGGCTAAGGGAAAGCGTCGGAGGCTAAGAGAAAGCGTCGGGGGCTAAGGGAAAGCGTCGGTGGCTAAAGGAAAGCGTCGGGGGATAAGGGAAAGCGTCGGGGGCTAAGGGAAAGCGTCGAAGGCTATCGGAAAGCGTCGGGGGCTAAGGGAAAGCTCCAGGGACTAAGGGAAAGCGTCGGGGGATAAGGGAAAGCGTCGGAGGCTAAGGGAAAGCGTCGGAGGCTAAGGGAAAGCGTCGGGGGCTAAGGGAAAGCGTCGGAGGCTAAGGGAAAGCGTCGGGAGAGTGAAGATGAAGCCTCATTTGACTTACGATCCAGAGAAATTCTGAAAATATTACAAAATAAGTGTCAAATCGCAACACGGTACGTTGAAAATAGAATTTTACCCTTGTTAAAGATCAAGGTTTGGAAACATTTGAGTCTCTCGGGAGGCCCTTGGACCAATAACAACAACGAGTCTCTCAATCATTCTTTGAAAAGTATGACAGATTGGAAACAGTTGGAAGTTCCGAACCTCCTGAATCAACTGGATAAATTGGTTAACTCGCAATACGAAGATGCCAAGAAAGCGATGATTGGGGATGGGCCATACGGGCTTGCATTAAACTTTAAAAAATTTGCCGTAGAGCCGTATCAGTGGAAGAGCTGGACCCCAAAACAAAAAGAGAAGCAACTGGAACGTTTTTTAAGCATTGGATTTGTACTATAAAAAAAAAACAGAACTTTCAAGCGACGGAAAATTGTTGGCACGAACAATTCCAAGCACTGCGGGATAAAAGTTGGTCAGAGGAAAAGAGGACTGAACGAAAGATCTTCGTGTAAACGTAAATAGGGATAGAATGACATTTCCACCTTACGGGAGAGGGAAGGCGAGAGTACAGCTTAACCGCATGACAAATCAAGATCTCTCGTGCAGTTACTAGTTCCGGATAGTGCCGGTACTTAATTTCCATTGCATGGATGTGGTTGGTCGAGGAAGCCGCAACCATCGGTTACGTGAACCACCTTGCGCCCGCGAGGCGCCCAGCAATCCTCTCGCACATAGCTATCCCCCGCGGGATTCAAACCCTCGACCGGCGAAGGACAGCCAGCATGCGTATAGCTCAAAGCGCATGGCGCTTGGCGCTTCACCGAGTGAGCTAACCAGGCTAGCAATAGTAGTGATGTTGTTGCCCAATTTTTTGGTTTGTTTTGGTTGGCTTTCCTGAGTATACTTCATCCTTGTTTATTGTAAAAAATGTTAACTAGTTTCGTACTACATTATTGTTCATACATGAGTATGAAAGGACTAAGCTGCCGGCTCCATGTTATTTGACTCTGAATACGTTGAATCTGAGATAGCAAACTTTATGTCAAATTTTCCTTCCTCAAATAATTTCTTTATCATAACAAAAGTATGGTATTTCATTGACATGTGTTCTTACACGATACACGTTCCGCTAGCTTTCAAATGGGGAAGTACAAAATGTTCAGTTCAAGGCATTTGGTGTACCCTAATTTGAAGATTCGGAAACACTTATTATGTGTGTATGTTTCGAATTTTCGTTCAAGCCGTGAATTGGTGTGTTTGGAATGATTTTAAGGTAGTTTTGAGCCCTTTTCTGTGTTTTCTGACACAAAAATCTATTTTAATATACTTGAACGTTTTTCCTGTACTCTTTAAGGTTTAAGGTTTTTTTTTGAAATTTCGCCCGAGTCTCTGATACTTCAAGGCTGTTCTTTTAGGTATCAAGAGAGGTATTCTTATTTAACATTAGTATAATATTTGCACTATCTCTGAACCTATGCCAAGTCTTTAATATCGAAATCAATCTTGTCCCGTAGTGTCAAATCGTCCCGTAGTGTTACACATCAAGATTCGCAATTTTTCATATTTTCAGCGAGTTTTTCAAATTCTTGTTAAAAAATTTTTGTCATATGTCATGCTGAATTTGACCATATCAAGTGCAGTAATTCTACTCAAAACACATGCTCTATTATTCAGTTCAGCACTCATTGCATTTTTCAATCAACGACCCATATTTCCTTCCCTGTCAAGACAACATGATCACATGCTATGCTACTTACCTCGTCGAGAGCCACAGTAAATAATATTCAGGCCGACTGTGGAACACTGACTGCATATGCTCATGGCAATTGCTTCAAATCGGAGAAGAGATTAATGTTGAATGAATGAATTTATTTCGTCTCATAGGTATATATAAATATGGGTATATATGTTGTAAAAGATAAGGTTGTCGTGAAAATTATGGTGACTTGTGGGCCGAATTGTCACCAGTGGCCAGCCTCATGTGACATCGATATTCTTATTTACGATTACATCCCTGTGTAGTACAAAAGGCCCAGATATATGTGTCATGTGCGGATAGAATCATTTATTTATCAGTCGTCTCTCAGCAGCAATTGGATTCGAATTATTGCCTTTGGATGGAGAGCATACCCGCTCTTCAGTTTTGCGTAATGACGACAACGTCTTATTGTTTCGCATAGATTAAATTAAAAAGTACCGCTAAACCCAATTTAGTTGCAATAAGTTAATAAAAGGCTGTAAGTTCTGTAGACTTACTTTACCATGTGATAAACCTGGTTTGTTACGAGTAACTTTTTATAGCTCAGTGGCAAACGTACATATATTAATCTTCTCACTATTTTTCAAACTTATTATAAAAGTAGGGTATGTTTTTATATTTAATATGCTTTCACACTTTACGCAGATTTGCATTCTCTATTGTATAAATCACGGTTCAAATCATGCTCTGTTATGCATTATTTGCTAAATTAATAAAAATATTTCAAATTGTCTGCTCATGCTAGTTCATTACAATGGTAATAAAAATCGTAGTTACCCTAATTTCGTTCAGAGTTCATATGACAACACAGACTTCGCGTGGCATTATCTCAAAAAATTCATGAGGAAAAACTGATGAAAATGCACACATTTCAATGATATGTAAAATATTGGTAATATATGCTCAAAACATCCTAAAAACTGAAGAAGAGAAGCCAGTAGTAGCACTAGCAGTAGAGTTTATTTACCAACATGCGAAAAACAATAAACACAATCTAACAATACCAAAATAACAAATTGTAAAATCGCATATTCAATAACAAGAGGAGGAGGCACAGAGAAAGGCTTATCTAGCTACGACACCTTTGAATGGCTCGATACTATAAGGGAGTTTTGACAATAGATATTTTCGTTTTCAAAAACAAAAAGTGTTGAGAAAAAATAATAAAAAGTCTTTAAGAGGTGCGGAAAATATGATTAAGACTTATCGGAAAATAGTGTCGAAAACCAATGACTTACCGTGGATTTTTATGTTGAGATAGAGATGAGATATAATATGAAATACTACCAATGTGGTAGGAAAATTGCATCCAGTGGTGTCACAGAAGTTCAGGAGTAATTTCTCAAGACCAAAATTTTTTTCCACTTAAAAGTTTCACAGGATGTCAATTAGGAAAACAGGTAAAAAAAGGTTTCAATCTAAAAGTTTCGGAAATTATCAAATGTCAGTAAAAATGACTCAGTGGGAATGACTTTTAGCCGCCAATCTCCCCACTAGCCGGCGGCGCTTTTCATTAGACCTCCATCTGGCCCTCGGGTCCTCCACGATAGTCCTTAGGTCATCCACGCTTCCGCGTAGACCACCACGTTTCCCCTAGCATTCCCCGCTTCCTCTTATCCCTTTAAGCCTTCCTTTAGACCCCCACGCCTTCCCCTTGACGATTTTCTTTAACTCACTAGGCTTTTTCTTATACCACGACGCTTCGCTTTAGTCCCCGAAGCTTCCTTATGCCGCCGAAGGCACTCGACTCTTCTCCCTCAGCCTCCTGTTAGGCCCCGACGCTTTCCCTTAGCCCCCGACGCTTTCCCTTAGCCTCCGACGCTTTCCCTTAGCCCACGACGCTTTCCCTTAGCCCACGACGCTTTCCCTTAGCCCACGACGCTTTCCCTTAGCCCACGACGCTTTCCCTTAGCCCCCGACGCTTTCCCTTAGCCCCCGACGCTTTCCCTTAGCCCCCGACGCTTTCCCTTAGCCCCCCCCGACGCTTTCCCTTAGCCCCCGACGCTTTTCCTTAGCCCCCAACGCTTTCCCTTAGCCCTCCACGCGCCCGACGACAATTTAGTACCACCGCACCCACATGTGGCTGTGAATATTACTCGAGCAGACATGCAAATATATTTCCAACGATTAGTGACGCGATGAACGAATGTAAGCTATGCAGTATAAAAGCCTGTTACACACGCTATTTTACTGGACTAGGCTACTACTCTGTTCTACTTTTGCTTTTCTTTTTTGAAATCTATATCCGCAGCCAGGAATATTTTCTCAGAACCGCCGAGCCTCATGCTTGGCCAAAAAATACATGTTTGATGGGGTTAAAAGGAAACTAATGCATGCAACGCCGGTATTGCCACTGTACCTTCGAATAATGTTAGTCCAGTATTCATTCGCATCCTATGAATCGTTTTCGTGCCATTTAAACCCTGAAGTTGAAATGTTTGACTATTCCAAGACGTTGATTTTACCTTAACGAGGGCCCGATTTACATGTGTTGAGGTTGACAAATCAAAATAGTTTCTTATAAAGACAATTCGATCTCGCGTCATGACGATCAGAGGGATGCTGTGGTTCGCCATATGATTGAGCTGAATTATCGGCTTCCCTCTCCCACAGGATAAAAATGAAATACCGATTAAGCTAACCGGGCACCCATATTTTGATAATTTTTGATCTTTATCATTACTGCGAGATTTTCATTCCAAATTAGATTTTCAACGTTTGATCCATTATTTGCCAAGAACGGCCATCTGCATGATACATGGTTTATCTATTACCCATACGTGGCCGCAGCAAATATCCACTCGTGAACTGTTAAAATTGCTTTTTCACCGGTGCCGACAAACTTATCGCCATATCTGAGACGACAAATGGTGTAACGAGGCACGTGTAAATGTTTAGCATCGAGCACGCAACGCGGGTACGACATCAGTAGTGCGAGAGTGCTGTAGTGTGTATGTGGCGAAATATTGTAACGTGCGAATATTTTTGTTTGATGATGCAATTCTCCAGTCACAAATCTTATCTCCAGGCGGGTCGGTTATTGTCGGAAATGATGAGCCACGCAGAAAAGTAAAAACCTGTGATATCCTACACTGCGAAAAAGAAGAAAATCTAGGAGTACTGTCGGTCATAGAACATCTTCGTTAAACATAGGCATACTGTGATAAATCTAAAACAATACTACAGTATGAGTGAAGATATCGGCAACCTGCCAATAGCGACACATTCTCGGCATGTGCGGGATTTTATCGTAGATTTTTTAGCTGGATCAGCGGGTGGTACAGCTTGCGTCTATTGTGGCCAGCCTTTGGATACCATAAAAGTGAAGATGCAAACTTTTCCAGGCTTTTATAGGGGAGGATTTGACTGCTTCAAGCAGATTCTGAGATCAGAAGGGCTCAATGGTTTGTACAAGGGATCGGTCCCTGCTCTTGTTTGCAATGTTGCAGAAAATTCTGTTTTATTTGTGGCTTTGGGTTTTTCTAAAAAAATTGTAGGTTCGATTACAAATACTGATTATAAAAAGCTGAGTAATGTTCAGATGGCTTGTTCAGGCAGTATAGCATCTATATTTTCTGCTATGGTTGTCTGCCCAACTGAACTAATAAAATGTAGGATGCAAGCTCTTACAGAAATGGAGGCAGCTGGTAAAATTGTCAATAAATCTATTGGGCCTTGGAGCATTGTAAGACAAATCATGCGAGAAAAGGGTCCTGCTGGATTTATGACTGGTATAACAAGTACATGGGCTAGAGAATTACCTGGTTATTTTGCATTTTTTTATGGGTATGAGCTGACCAGGCAGTTTCTTACTCCTGTTGGGAAAACAAAGGATGATATAGGTCCTCTCGGCCTGATGTTTGCTGGGGGTACAGCTGGTGTGTTTTTATGGGTTCTTATTTATCCAATTGACGCTGTGAAATCCAAAATTCAGGTGTTATCTTTAGCTGGAAAGCAATATGGCTTTTTAAAAACATTCCGTGGTGTTCTAAAAACTGATGGATTCATCTCATTATATTCTGGTTTATTGCCTTGTATCATTAGAAGTTATCCTGCTAACGGAGCTTTGTTTCTAGCATATGAAACCATGCAAAAGCTTTTGAAAGATTATTGAGATTCTGTTTTATACTTGAATCCATCATACTGTTCAATCAGACTACATCTAAAATGTTTTCTCAACAAAAATTAAATAATTGGAAATGCTGTGGTATTCTTTTTTCAACAAAATCATTTTTTGTGCCAATTTGATATGGGTTTTCTGAATAAACTATGTCTATGAACGTATCTTGGGAATATATATAAAAATATTGATGCCAATACCACTAATTGATTTTTCTTTTCTTCCTTTCAAGCCTTTTTGTTATTCTTCATTACGTCGAAATTACTGTATACTACAAGAATTTAAAATTCAGGTTCAACTTGAATGTTTTATTTTAAATGTGCTATGTAATATAGATACTAAAATATATTTCAATTGCAATTTAATCTAAGCAAGACTGGAAATAGCATTTTGAAGCAAGTTCGTACTAAACTCTTACCTCTTTAGCTGAAAGCATTCCAAGGAGTGAATTTATGTAAATTGCAGTGATTGCCGGTCCTTGCCAAACTTCTGTTCAGCGGCAATCATTTTGGAAAAATATTTATTTTTCTTCACACTCTGATTTGGAATTAATATTTCAACTTTGGATTCGAGTTTTCCTTTAGAAAAAACCTTCAACGAAAACTACTTTCTCATGCTAATACATGGCATACATAAAATGTACTGCATGAAAGAGATGCAAAATCTCTCAAATTTCCTTATTTCAATCTCTGAATATACATTGTAATTGTTGGGCTGTTAAACTAAACTAAAAAAACTAAAATTGAAAGTACTGATTATTTAAACATGCAGATGGGCAATGACTTAGGAATTTAGTAGTTAACTATTAAAGTACCTTTTGTGATAGTATATTATATTCATACATCAATCCAATGCTTCTTTTGTTTTTTGTTCAACTGTTGACCTATTATTTATTATTATCCACAGACTCTGCTGTGAAGCTAAGCTTATTCGTTTTAATGCTCTTACTAAATGCTTACTAAACTCCTGTACTTCACCCATACTCTGTAATATTTTACAATATTAATTCTGTTTGTTTCATTCATTTTTTTTAATATGGCTTTGAATTGCAGCAACTGGCATATTGTCAGCTCTGCTGAAAACTAGAAGAATGTTTATCAAAAGGACAACTAAAAACATACCAACAGCTAGTTTCGTAATCATGTTTGTGAATCTACACTCTGGGGTTTGGTTTGAGTGGTGATTAATAATTCGAACAAATGAAGAAAACCAAGATTCTGCCACCATGTTTGCAACTAGGCCAGGGATTATTATTAATAAAAACATTGGGAAAAATGGGAGGAAATGTTTTTTCGGATAATCATCATGATCCTGGTTCGGCCAACATTTTTACATAAAATTTTATCATAATTATTTTTTGATTCCTTTTTTTGAAGGAACTCAACACATATTTAGAATATAATACTATATTGGCATTTGATTGAGGAGAAAATGGCAGAAGCAACTGCCGTTCAAGTATGTGTATTTTATTGATTTATTTTTACATTAATCATCTTCACACATGGTTTAGAATATTTTTATGAACAGGATATAGGAAACTAGTAAGCCCAAATCTGTCACATAGTCGCAATCGTCTTGCAGTAATAACTGCTCTCTTGATTTTGACTGCTTTAATTTCCATGGGTGTCTCTGCTTCTGGTTATGATGATTTTCCCCTTGCTTCCCAAACGACAGATCCAAAAAGTATACATTTTCAGTAAATATATGTAAATGTTGATGTCATGAGTAATTTTTGGAGAAAAGTTTTTGCTTGTTTATTATAATTCTTCGAATTCGAATATTCGATTCGTTAAAATTATTCGATTTGATTCTGAATTGAACAGATATTCAATTTTGGTCACTCATAGTAACAAGGCCAGTTCTGCCATATAGTTACAAAAATAGTCAAAGAGAATAGCATTTAGTAATCATATAATTTCTAAATTAGATGAGGCCTTTTTCATATAGTGGGAAATTTTTTTTTCATATTATATTGGCTGATTTTGGTTCTAATTCAAGTACAAACAATATATTACTTAGTCAAACAGAAGGTATAGGATAGTTCCATCAGTGATTTATACCTGAAAAAAAAATTATGGGCAGGCCTGCGGGATCAAGATTTTCTACCATAGAAAAAAA